>HG995330.1:10943704-11648704 GCA_905333045.1 Lysandra bellargus | reverse complement strand
GTGGCCGGTTTCTTGAAACCAGACCAGTTACGCAGGAGTAATTTTTATAGTGCCCAAGTATGTGCGCAGTACACAAGAGTACTCTCTATTCCTTTTACTCTCATAACCCAGTGGGACGGGACGGAAGACCGACACGAATGGCGAGAGATCAGGCGCAGAACCGACTTTTTACATAACTATCCGACGCATGGATCATCTTACTTGTCAGACAATCAGGTGATCAGTCTGCATTGCCCTAACCAAACTTGGAAATAACGTGTTTCCAACGCGGGAATCGAATCCACGACCTCCGATTCAAGAGCCAAGCTCTAAGCCACTGGACACACAGACAGACTTATTTTCTCATTTTTAATATTAGTATGGATTGTTATAAACCAACCAAAACGCATGAACAACAGGAACTTCTGAGAAAGGCTTAAATCGGATACATTTAAAATTGAATCGAAATGCGGTAATTGACAGTGGTTGTATAAACGCCGGAACTTTTTACAGCGTCATAGACAGAAGATGAAATTATATCCTAACGACCTAATAAACTGGAAAACTCTCCGCCACTCGTTATTGTATGAAAGGTTCCGTTTTTTATTCGCCGGCCAGCAATTTTCCTATTTACGCACCTTTAAGACTCTAAAGATTGAAATATAAATCTTTCGTTTACTCTTACTAAAGTGCATCCAATTTAGTTGGAAGTTGCTTGCTGGTTTTTGCTACGTTAATGATGTTTAATGTTGTTTTAAAAATGTTAATACTATCTAGTTTAAAATGTGGAGTATCCAGAATAATATGACTATGACCTATCACATGTTTATAATGAAATAATTTAATTGTATTTATAATAATAATGTGAAAATCTGAAATTATAATAAATAATGTAATAAATAAATTGTAAAATACTGTACTTTGACGTCAAAAAGTGTTGTAACAACCTATTTTTGACCGACTTCCAAAAAGGAGGAGGTAATACGTTCGGCTGTATGTATTTTTTTATGTATGTTCACCGATCACTCAGCCGTTTGTCGTCCGATTTTCAAAATTCTTTTTGTGTTATATAGGGTTCAAAATTGAATTTGGTACCATGTTCACAAAAGTGGTGATCTGATGATGGGATCCTTGAGGAATCGAGGGGACTCCTTGGAATTTGTATGGAAACATATAGTGATTTTGATTTTTTCTGAAGCATTCGAGGTAAATGCTACCAAAAAGTAAGATTTCGTACCAGGTCATACCCTGGATCCGAAGGTACCTAACAGAACTTTTGAATGCTTATAGGTACAGGTTCGGGGATTTCGGCGTTGTTTAAACAACTGAAAGCATAAGCTAACACATCAATTTGATTGGTCATCATCATCACAAACATAATTATACCATGCCTCATCACACTATGACCCAATTATTGGTACTTTTCGTGATATTTTCCATCGAAGCAGATGTTTTTGATGATGATTTCGCTGTTTGAAGACAGATTTTCAAAATTCTTTTTGTGTTGTATAGGGTTCAACTCTAATTTGGTACCATGTTCACAAAAGTGGTGATCTGATGATGGGATCCTTGCAGATTCGAGGGGACTCCTTGAAATTGGTATGGAAACATATAGTAATTTTAATTATTTCTGAAGCATTCGAGGTCAATGCTACCAATAAAGTAAGATTTTGCACCAGGTTATACCCTGGATCCAAAGGTACCGAACAGAACTTTTAAATGCTTATAGGTACAGGTTCGGGGATTTCGGCGTTGTTTAAACAACTAAAAGCATAAGCTAACACATCAATTTGATTGGTCATCATCATCACAACCATAATCATACCATTGGTCATCACACTATGACCCAAATATTGGTACTTTTCGTGATATTTTGCATCGAAGCAGATGTTTTTGATGATGATTTCGCTGCTTGAGGACAGATTTTCAAATTTCTCGTGTTGTTGTATAGGATATAATCTTAATTTTGTATACTTAACAATTACGAAAGTGGTGAGCTGATGATGGGATCTATGAGCAATCGAGGGAAATCCTTGATATTTATCAAAACACTCATAGTGGTAAAAATGTTGTTTCTAGTAAATTAAACATAATATTATGTTACGAATAAGAGAAATTTCATACAAAGGTGTCTCTTGGTCCAAAAGCACTGAACAGAACTCCTGAACCTTTAAAGATAAAAGTTTGGAAATTGCAGCATCGCTTAGATAACTGCAAGCAATTACCACAATTTCGCTTACAGTAACATAATGTGAATAGTTAACATTCGTATTGATTATTTACGCATAAAGCCTTATTTTGTAGATACTTAACTAAAAAGAATGAAATTATTATTTTTAACAAAAAAATTAAAACCGACTTCCAAGGTAAAAACAATAGTAATATTATGAACTAAAAAGTATTAAATAACTCTTACTCTTTAATAGTGCCTTTTTTAGAATTCGTCTAAATCTCAACTATTTCTGTGCATACTACAGTCTTCATTAGTTTGAAGTCGGTACCAGTTCCAAAAGTTTCAGATATTCTGACATTGACTGAACTCACGATTAAATTAGCTGGTACCGTGAGTGTCAGTCACGTGTACAATAAACGAAATTTCGTCACAATTTCGTTTATTGTACACGTGACTGACACTCACACACGCAACTAGGTACTACAACCCGCTGTCATTGTACATAGAGTGACGGCGCCAATGACACGCACACATCCTACACGGGCGGCCATTACTATGCTTCACTCGGGATTAGACAAGGTTACATCCGTATTTTTTTTAAATCCGTGCATTATACCTTATTATCCTATTCTTTCACGCAGAGTACGGGCGCGTCTTAAATACACAGCCTAAATATTACCTTTTCACATCTTCCGCTAACTTCGTAGCCGACGCTGGAAAATGTATGAAATATTATGATGTACTTGTGGAAACGCTGCACTACTAAAGAAATTGATTCATAAGCAGATGACACATCTAAGTAAAGATAAACTACGATACTATGGCGCGCCCCTCCTAAATTCAAAACATTTGAAGTGGCTAGTTCTGATTAGTTAATCAACAAATCTTGGTAATGACATTAAGTGAAATATTCTGAGTACTGGTTGATTGGTCGAATACTTACTACATATAAACTCTTTCATAAGAATGTGACTACATACATTGAAACAGTAATTTGGAAGGGCGCGCCATGTTATCGTAGTTTATCTGTAATTTTGTCGGCTTTTATCAAACCCAGCTGACGGAAAAATTGACATAACCCGATGAAATCACGTAGGTCCGCCATTCGCCTATAAAACAATTTTCTCTGATGGAACATTAGTCATGACTCATGACCATTGACCATATATTTTTGCCCCCACCCGCCGGTTACTGAAAGGAATGAAAAAGCTCTAAGAGCTAATTCGAAGGTAGTACGACCGCTTTACATTTTAATTATATTACAATGAAACTGTCTAGAGCGGGTATAAAAACAAATGTAATTGCAGCAGCCAGTCATTACCCGACTTCAGTTACCTAACGAGTGTCGCTATTAAGATTTCCATTTTAAAACATAATCAAGCTCGCTCTAAGTTCGCGATAAAGGAACTGGATTAATGGGGTATTCCTCTACAAACAGACGGAAAGGATATTCTTGCTTTTTATTGGCGTTTTTATTCGCTGTTGTATAATTTTATGTCTTCCACTAGCTTCTCGGACTTATTGCTGCGCTAAGATAAATATTGTTCGCTATTCACACTTTACTTAACTTGGCTAGTTTACGAAATCATTATCATTATACGAAGCGTTAAAAAGGGATGTATGAGAAACGCCCTAACATCATGAATTTGCACGTACAATAATATATTATGATTTATGAAATATCGGTTATTACAGCCCTGCTACTTTTATAGTAATCTCTTTGTTATAGTGTTCAAGGGGTAGGTATACCCGAGGAAATTGATTCCTGATTCAGTTGACAGACCTACGTCGTTTGGTCGGTTTATGTCAATTCAGTGTTAGCTGTGGATCGGTCGGATGAATTTGATTTAACTGGTGATGGCGGACCTAAGTAATTTGGTCGCCAAATTACTTAGGTCCGCCATCTGCCTAGGAATCAACTTCTCTAATAGTACATACAAATTACACACCCTAAAGCAGGGGTCACCAAATGGCGGACCGCCGACCCATGGTGTGCGGACCAAGCATTATCGAATATGAACTTCTTAGAAATAAATTTCGGTTTCAACTTACTGATCAACATCTCCAGGATTTAATATGAAAAGCTTGCAACAATTTCACTTCAAACATCAGAGAGATAACCATTAGCTACAAAAATTGACACTTTTCTCAATGATATCTAAATGGTGATGAAAAAAAACCTTTGTGATTTCCGTAATTACCTTTGTTTAATTTTTTTTTGTAAAATGTGCGGACCGCGAAGGTCATTTCATTTCTTAAAATGGACCCCGAGCGAAACTAATTGGTGATCTGCCCTAAAGTATTATCAATTTGTTTTGTGACATTCTGAACAAATAAAGGATATCGATTTCAACTATATTTTGTATTCGTTCAAATCCATTCAGCAGTTGAAAGCGAAATAAACAGTCACATTCATATTATTTTGTTCATCAACACGCCGATGTGCAGGCTGCAACAGATTCGATACAGCTTTTCGATCTTATTTCTATGGAAATAAGGTTTAAAAGTTATAAAGTGAATATTTCAGTGACGGTACAGTCGATGATATCAACGCGTTATACGGTCACAATTCACAAGCAATTAATTTTCGCATCCCCGTGACAGCAAAGCTGCATTGCGCTTAGGCTCTTTGATTATATGACGCCATTGATTTTTCATGTCACCACTGAATAGGAGCTAATAATTACTAGGCCCATATAATGTATTGTGGTAGTAATATATGCAAAATTAATGATATACTTTGAGATAAGTTAAGCAACTTTTCTCAAAGTAGATATTATTATTAACTAATTTGGGCAAATGACCCACGTAATTTCGTTGCCTTCAAAATTAGCTGACAGAACAGAAAAATTGACATAACCCGACCAAATGACGTAGGTCCGACATCTGCGAATAAATCGATTTCTTGGATAGTAATATCTAAGATTTTTGTGTTATATGAACGTAATGTTTCTTTTTTAGGGTTCCGTAGTCAACAGGGAACCCTTATGGTTTGTCTGTCTGTCTGTTTGTCTGACTTTGAGACTATAGGACCTACAAAGCTGTAATTTGGCCCGAATACACATATTAATGATGCCGACAAAATGGTACATGTAATCTTAAAGAAATATTTTTTTATGGTACCTTCCCTACACATCAAGCGGGGATGAATTTTTTTTTCGCATCCACCCCATCTTGTGGGATGTCGTTGAATAGGTTTTTTAAAAATATTATGAGTATTCATACATCATTTTCCGAGGGATCCGTTTGTGAAATATTAAGTTTTAAAGTTGAAAAAATCGTTACAGTCCAGTGTCCCCCCTTCTACCAGCTAAACGGTCGCTTCTGAAAATGTGAAAAAATTCACAGGAGTAGGAAATATGATGAATTTAAAAAGAAAACTATCACGGCTAAGAAGACTTTACAAGTTATTGAGTAATAGTCAATCAAAAAATATATTCAGCAAAGTATAAAAGAACTTTTCATTCAAATTCCTTTGGAAGTAACTGAGATGATATTGTTAGTAGCATAAAACACGTTATAAATGTACCATCGAGGAAATTGATTCCTATGCAGTTAATAGACCAACGTCATTTGGTCGAATATGTCAATTCAATGTTAATTGTGATCTGTCGGCTGGGTTTGACGTAAGGCAACCAAACTACGCAGGTCCCCGATCTGCATAGGAATCAACTTCTCTGATAGTACATTCATTGACTATACAAAAATTTTAAAAAATACCGGTACTATACGGAACCCTATACTGCGCGTGGCCCGACACGCACTTGGCCGGTTTTTTATCCTCGCCTTGCAAAACTCAATAGCACCTACTTTGTTGGTAGCTAAAAACTTTCGAACTGCGAGTAAGAAATATGAAGTTTGAAATTAAAATCTGATAGGTAGCCGTGCCCGTTCTCGATAGCTGTGGAATAGCTTGCCAAATAACTTTGAAAATTAAAAAGTGTTCTGTTAGGGAAAACTATCTCATACCATAACAGATCCATCGAACAGGCGATGGTCTCTCCACGTTGGCCAATGATGGACCAATAAGAGCAACTGCGAACGTGAAGTAATCGCCTTGGCTCAAAGTGGGAACTAGGGAAAGAATCCTTGAGATTTTTGATTTTTTTCGAAGTTTCTGCGAGTATCAGGCTTTTATTGACAACTTGACGTTCCACGCGGCTTCGCCCGCGTAAATGAGATATTTCACAGACAAATTAGTCCACAAAAAATATCCTATGATACTTCAGGTGGTCTACTTCTTATCTGACCCAAATAACAGAAAAATTGCTCTAGTAGTTCGTGAGATAAGCCCTTTCAAATCATTTCCCCCGTTTTTTCCACATTTTCCTCTATTTCTTCGTTCCTATTAGTCTCAGCATGATAAAATATAGCCTATAGCCTTTCTCAATAATGTACTATCTAACACTGAAAGAATTTTTCACATAGGACCAGTAGTTCCTGAGATTAGCGCGTTCAAATAAGCCCTTTCAAATAATTTCCCCCGTTTTTTCCACATTTTCCTTTATTTCTTCGTTTCTATTAGTCTTAGCGTGATAAAATATAGCCTATAGCCTTCCTTGATAAATGGACTATCTAACACTGAATGAAATTTTCAAATCAGACCAGTAGTTCCTGAGATTAACGCGTTCAAACAAACAAACAAACTAACAAACTCTTCCGCTTTATAATATTAATATAGATAATAATTTAATTAGTCTCAATTTATATGCCTCCGCTCGAATGCGCGGTTTAGTGGCTATACCGCGAGATCACAAGCAATTGTATTTGCAAATGACAGCGCGACCGTGCCGTTATTCAAATAAATCGTTACATGCTAGTAATCTCGCGGTGTAGCAGCTAAACCGCCCATTCGCGCGGACGTATAATGTATATAAATGCAGCCTTACACAGTTTTGTATAAAATACTGCTGATAATTCATGAAAGGCAGCTATGAACCTTAATTGCTCCAAGGTAAATAAGAATTAACAAGAATAAATAAAAATTACGCAGGTCCGGTACTCTCGAATAAAATTTAAGCCACAATTAATTGGTTACGGACCACCAATCGGATTAAAATATTTATCGTCACGAAAAGCAATTTTGGGAGTTCGCCGCACAATATGCGTCAAAAACAGCTCGGCTACGCAGTACCTGGGTATACGGCTTACATACTCAGCTACTAACGGGAATACGGGGTCCAAAGATCATGACCCCCTACGATTCGTGATCCCCATGTCCTTGTGACCCCTTCCTTAAGGCCGCAACTAAGAGTATGCATGCTGATTACGCAAGGAATCGCGATGAATGTTCAATTCATTCAAAAACGATAGTAAAAACAGATATAATTGAAATTTAAATAAATTACATGGGACATAAAGCAATAAAAAATTGCAGACGAGATCATGATCATGACCTAATGTATGCAGGTATTATAGGCAGATGACCTGCGTAACATCTAGCCCAGCCCTGCTCACGACTAACACTGACTTGACATAACCCAGCCAAAATATGGTGTAGCCACTTCCGAAAAAGCCAATTCGTTTTTCCGTATTTTAGCCGATATCGATTATACAGTGTAAATTTTAATTATAAGTGTAAATTTAAGTAAAGGGTATAATGGGATCGACATATCTTCGGATAAAAATCCCTTAATAAAAATAGATAAAAAATATATATATGGTGTAGCCCGGCTGCACTATTTGGCTATACCTTGTAGGTCTGCCATCTGCGAATAAATCGGTTTCTTCTAAAGTACCATCGAGGAAATTGATTCCTAATTTCCTAGGCAGTTGACAGACCAACGTCATTTGGTCGGGTCATGTCAATTTAATGTTAATTGTGATTTGTGGCTGGGTTTGGCGTAACGCGACCAAACAATGTAGGTCCCCCATTTGCCTAGGAATCAACTTCACTGATTGTACATAGGCTGAAAATATCGATTCATCCATATCCATACTAATATCCATACTAATATTATAAATGCAAAAGTGTGTCTCTCTGTCTGTCTATCTGTCTGTCTGTCTGTCTGTCTGTTACCTCTTCACGCCCAAACCGCTGAACCGATTTTGGTAAAATTTGGTATGGAGATACTTTGAGTCCCGGGAAAGGACATAGGATAGTTTTTATCCCGGAAAAATGTACGGTTCCCGCGCGATAAACGAATTTTGGCGCAACGGAGTTGCGGGCGTCATCTAGTTACAAGAATAAACGCGATGCGACTTGGCGATGGGCAGTCCTTCTACCACGTAGCATGTAGCCAAGTGCAAACGCGCATCCATTGAAAAGTTATTCCTGTAAAACTCATTGAAAAAATCTCTATCAATATTCGATACAGCGATTTGAACGAACCATCTAACTATTGCGAGGAGAATTTGATTAAAACTCATTCAAACATGAATCTATTCACAACAAATTACTTTTGCTAGACATTTACTAGTAATCCGAATCCCTCCGTGATATTTAATATGTTTTATGCTGTTATTCCCAAAGTAGTCCAGTAGATGCCCCAGGGGTCCAAGCGAGACTCTACGGGGGTCTACGTTGACAAAAATGGGGGTTCGCAAACATAAACGGGGGTCCTTGAAAATTAATTTGGTTTGCATTGGCTTGATTTCTCTTATCAAATATACAGATACTTACTATTTTTTTTTTACCAAAGCGATTATTACTAAAAACAATAGCATTAAGTTTCATAGATTAGTCCTGTAGGGACCCTGCCTACAATACTGCAGGGTCACTGCAGGTGTCCATCGGATCCACCAAGCTTTGAAAAGGGTCTTTGAAACAAAGGTGTTTGGGAATCTCTTTTTTATAGTACTTATCATTATTAAATATAAAATTATATACCTATTTAATCTATTTATATATTATTTAATTCTCTACAAATTAATAATGGTTATCGAGCTCGTTCAGAATTGATAAAATGTTTATAAAAAATACATTTTTAATATTCAGATACTGTAATGTAGATATTTATAGGTAAATATTTTTAGTTCGGAGCTTCGTAGCCATGAATTTTTTATTTTGTTCGAAGACACTGACGTAGAATTCCTACGTCAAAGTGTCTTCGCTGCAATCTACTAATGACGTAATAGCAGCTACTCAGACAGGTTTCGTTCACGCTAGCTAGTTTCTTAAAATAGGCCATCGAAATGGCACATACTTTAATGGCACACATTTGTAGTCATTATTGCGTATTATAAACTCATTATTTCTTCCCCCACCCTCGTAAGCTATTCACACGAATAACGACGCGACTGGCGTGTGATTAGGTGATTAGGTTAAAAGACAGTGATGCTGGATGCAGCATCGCCGTCTTTTTAAATATCCCTACGCATTGTTAATCATCTTGTTTATCACACAATATTTAAGTGACGAACATCACCGATTCATTGCCACCTTCATTTTCACGAATTCTTACCACAGGCCAAGTAGTTTGTTCGATGACGCGCCATAAGCGTCATCGGCCCTGCTAAACGATGACGCCCCACGTGCGGCATTGGTCACTGGTTGTGTTTTATGCACATTTAGACTAAGGAATTGTAATTACAGTATAATAAATTAGTTTTAACGTGTTTTTTAACAATCCTTGTATCCCGCGCCTGGCGCGTCATCGGCCTCACTGAATCTTTTTAAATGACGCGCTGGGCGCGGCAGTAGCCACGAATCGGTTAAACTAACCATAATTGGTACATTTTGTGCTTCCAACACGAAAATCAAACCTCCAACCTCCGCCTTTAACCACGGAGGTTTTACAAACATTAATATACGACAAAATGTACTTGTACGAGCACAAGTCGTACGTCTAGACTATGTAGAATCCAATCAAATTAAACAAAACATATTAATTAACTTAAGCGACAATCTCGCTGGAATCAAAGTAAACTTAACTTTGATCGATAGCACGCCAATTTATTTCCAGACAAAGCCAATGGAACAGCTGAAGATTTCTGAGAAGCGTCACAGTAGTAGTGAATTGAAGTCGTTAGTGGATGAAGCGGGTAAGTCCAAAAAAATCCGTTTTTTGCATAAATGGAGGCTTTAGAGCCGGAAAAATGGTTTGAAATAAAAAGACTGTGGATTTTATATTATGTAGCTAGATACATTAGCCAGATTACGAAGTAGATAGGTTACAAGGTTTGTTCGAAGAATTATAAGGAAAAAATGAGTAATTGTTCTTATGTTAAAAATGTTAGTTATATGGTTCCTCCACTCACGTCTTCAATTGCTGAAGAGCGTTTCTATTTATCTTGGTCTGGATAATTCTCTGAAGTGACGTGGGATAAGGGTAAACATCTTACAATGATTAATTGTCATACTTATTTGTAACCTTCTGCAGGTAACCTCTTTGTGAACGTGTCAAAATATGGGCGTATTACAGATGTTTAGGATTTAAACACGTTTAGGATTTTATAGACGTGTACGCGAATGTGATGAGTAAAATGATAAAAGGATTTCCTAAGAATATGTCAAGATCTGTTTCGTGGCTAGTTCGTTTGTTGATATTATGAATTTTTTGTAAGAACATCAAACACAGCATATACAATATTACGTTCATGCAGAATATTATAGCACTACAAAAATCAACTTACTTAAAAATTTATTTACTTTGTATGATTATAATGACACTAAATTGGC
This sequence comes from Lysandra bellargus, assembly GCA_905333045.1. Classification (NCBI taxonomy): domain Eukaryota; kingdom Metazoa; phylum Arthropoda; class Insecta; order Lepidoptera; family Lycaenidae; genus Lysandra; species Lysandra bellargus. The sequence continues at coordinate 11,637,932 of HG995330.1, read as the reverse complement.
ATGTGTGTGACAAATGCCTCATTACTTGTACGTTTACGTAACATATAGCATTCCCTCATGTGGTTCAATAGCTGGGTCCACACTGGACGATCCGTCTTGGAGCAGCGATCCCGCGATCCGTGATCCAGGATCGTGAAGCGTGGATCGCGGATCGCGTCAGACCGATCCAGGAACTTGGAACTGCGATCCTAAATATGCGCTCCAAACGATCCTAAGGGGATCCGTTATTTTGAAATCAGTCAGTATCTTGCACGATATGGACACGTATAGCGGCGACGAATTGCCCTGTTCTGGGTAAAAAAAAATACAAAAATCGCTTGGAATCTGGGGCTCAACTTTACGCAGAGTCTTTTGGGTCATATAAATATTTAAATTCCTTATAAAGCGATATCAGACGGTGACTTTGTGAAATATCCATGGTGTGATGGATCACGCGAATCACACAAAACGGTCCACACCGCGCGCGCCACGCAACTGGCACCTTTGAAGTTGGCAAGAAAACCGACAACGTGCGGATCGAGAGCACCAGGGAGCGCGCGCTCCAAAACTTGCGCATGGATCGCGCGCGGCACGTCTACACCAAACGCTCCGTGGAGCGCGCTTCATGCCGCGTGCGATCGGAGCGTTTGATGTGGACCCGGCTATTGACATTCAAAGAAAGCTGGGTGTTCTGTTATCTCAAAAATATACAACTGGTACAACCTCCCAAGGAAGTCTTTGACCTAAAAGTAACATTTTCCGAAATGGAGAAACGCCAAACGTAATTTACTTTATACTGAAGTTTGAAATACAAAAGTAAAACTAAAATTCGGCGAATGTTCAAACAATATGCAGGACGCTAGTTATAAAAGTTGAAAATTTCATATTATTCGCTAACAAAGAGTCAAGATGCGCACCTGCGGCATATGGAAGCGCACAGATATAGAAACATGGACAGATGTGGCATAACTAGACCGATTTTGATCATATTTCATCCGAAGAAACTCGGTAAAGATGAAAGGATAGTTAATGTCATCGCAACATTATAGGGAGTACAAGCGATAAACGAATTGATGCTCAAAGAAATATCTGGGAAACATAAAGTTATTCATCTCATTCAGAAAAATATTATTCATTAAAATAATATTTTTCTGTTTATGAGATGAATAACTTTTCCGAGTCCTGTCTATTAACCTCCTATTTCTTTATGCAACTGTTTTGTGTGACAGTTCTGCAAGCGCACACATACATACACGTCAAATATTAGTTTAGAAGTGAAAAATAGTTTCACCTTATTTTTGGAATAGTTTAATATGTGTAAAACTATAAATTACACTTGCATGAGCGGCGGGAAATGAGAACGGAAATTCAAACCTAGCGCGTTTGTGTAAGCTAATCTAGGTATTTCGGTATTTCTCTTTATTGCTGCACCTTGACTATACCTATACTCTATAATATATAACTGCTATATATGTGTTGATATTCTTTCAAGCAGAAACCACATATTTTGTCTAAATAAAAACTGTTTTGTGTCCTGTCCTGAGGAACAAAACCTACCTATATTAGTTTCCATCTTAACTTATTGGTTCAGCAGTTTTAGGGTGAAGAGAAAACACAAAACTTAGAAGATAATGCTAGCTAGATAAGGGAATGTAATTAATTATCAATATGGACTAGTTTCCAAAAAAAAAAATCTTTTTAGTTAAAGTTAACTCTCTTGTGTTTTGCTAAACTCAAGTCATCTTGAAGCGCTTTGCCTGTAATAGTCTGAACGTGGACAGACTGTGATTTTGGCTCGGAAGGTAATGTTGCATGATTTTTTCCGCCAAGTCATTTAAACTAAATATTGGCGAAGCAGTCAGGCGGAGCTAAATCTTCTATTACTATTTCATACCTCACTGGCTTGGCTTCAGCTCGGGTCAAACGTGCCTACATTTTAAACTACCAGTAGCTAATACAAAACATAAACCAGTTCTTAAAAATAATTTATAGTTTAAAACTTATTTAAACAATTTTATCTTCTTTTTTCTCATCTATGGTTGGAAATGCCCGACACGACTGCATTAATATTGAAAAGAAAAGAACTGAAAGAATAGAAAGGAAAATGTTTGTTACCTCTGCACGCCCAAACCGCTAAACCAATTTTTCTGAAAATTGGTATACTTGAGCACCAAAAAAGGACATAGGATGTTTATATCCCGAAAAAATGAAAATGTACGGTTCCCGCGTGAATAACGATATGGTGCAACGCAGTTAACGCACCATATCGTTCTTCATAAGAAGACTTCATAAGTTATTGGGTAATAGTCGATCAACTAAGGGTCTACACAGACGGACCGCATTTCAACTGCAATCCAAACGCGCAGTCGGATTGCAGTTCAGTTGCAGTCGGCGTGCAGTCGTGTGAACTGTTTGGTTTGCAGTTCTATTGAAGTCGTATTGCAGTTGTGTCAACTGCTTTAAAACTGCACTTGAACTGCAATTTGCAGTTGGATTGCAGTTGAAATGCGGTCCGTCTGTGTAGACCCTAAAAAAATGTATAATTGCCAAAGTAAAAAGGAACTTTTTGTTAAAATTCCTTTGAGCTAAGATGGTGTTGTCAGATGTGTAAAACAAGTTATAAATGTACATTATTTGAACATACAAAAATTAAAAAAAAAAACTAGCGGCACTACGGAACCCTATATCGCACTTGGCCGGTTTTTATTTAAGTATATAGAATAGTACAAAACTATAAGTAACAACGATTTCATCGTTATTAATATTTCATAACTTCCCAAACAATATAGCTATTCCGCGTGAGGAAAAACTTGGGAATTTACGATCCTCTTATAGTTTATACCGTGGATTAACATAAAGACCACTTTTATCTCTACGAACCCAAACGTACCCGGGGGATAGTTAAATTTGAGGACAGAGGTGCCCGGCCCGAACATGAAATACAGAAAGATTACACGAGATAACTGACGTTTGTCGTGTGGTTTAAGTGGAGATAAAGTGACACTTATATTCTGAGCCAACTGGAAATAAATAAGTATATCTCATATTATGCTCTTATTTCTATTTGGCTTAAAATTATTATAAATGCTTTGAGTACCCACATGCCTAAGGGTGCCCTTAGTATTTAAGTTTATAGTGTAGTTTAGTCATAAGTTATCCAGAAATTTTACTATTACTAGCTAAAAGCCGAGCTTTGTGAGAGCTCGCGTCGTCACATCTTGATTGACTGATGATAACATATCTACATATAAATAAAAATTACTATGCTAAAGCACAAATCAATATGCGTGATAGTTTTTCCGTAAAGTATACCGTAAAGGTTGTAATGATATACTAGGGCTGGCTTCGCTCGCCCTGATTATTAAATCTCAAAAGTTACACTTTTGAGACATGTTTTTTTATTTGTTTCTGAACTTTTAGATGTCTTTTTGTTCGTCGTAATATAGTGACGTTTAATTCGAACTCAACATAGTCCACACAAACATTATAAACGCATACGTCTGTCTTTCATCTTCATAATTGCTAAATCGATTTAGATGAAATAAAACAAGTTTGGCACTAATAACTGTGCTAATGTATAAAGTTTATATTGGTGGTATCGTTGCTGACTAATAGTTTACTTAAGCGGTAGTATATTGCTTACTCATTTTGCGATAGATCGTAAACGATTAAACTAGAATAAACAGGTTAAACATTAAGTTAACCGTTGATGTTCGAAAACGATATTGTACTTCATCGTGTGATTGTAAAACATACGTGTACATTATTATAGCATTTGCGTTAGAGCAAAAGATAGATAAATAATTTTATGACAGACATGGATGATACCACTAGAAATGAGCAATTTTTTGTAAGAACGAATTTTTGATACACTTTTACGAAGAAACAACTAAACGAATTCTGACTTCTGAGCTTTGGTATGACCATAAAGTTAATATACCTATCGGAATAGAGAAACAAAGGCCTGGGCAAGCGAGATGTCACTATCAGTAACACTGCGTGGTAGAAAGAGAAGCGTGATTTCAGGTTGCATAGCTTTTTTTTCATCTCTTTGACATTCTGTCTGACCCTGTGCCGATCGTTGTCAATTTGGGCTCTCAGAAAAATTGTGATTGTTGCCCGCGACTTCGTTCGCGTTAGCATAGTAGATCACATCCCTAGTATTATTTATTGTACAAAAATATTCAATGTACACAATTGACTTTCCTACGATTTTATTATATATAGATGTTCCGCACGGCTTCGCTTGCGTAATTTAGGAATTTCACGCAACCGTATATTTTTCCAAGAAAAATAGCTTATTTCTCTTCACGTAGTCTATTCTTCATGTTTGCCAAATAAGATAAAAATTGCTCCAGTAGTTCTTAAGATAATAAGCAATTTCATATAATTTCCCCCGTTTTTCCACATTTTTCTCTATTTATTCACTCCAATTAGTTTTTAGCGTGATAAAGTGTAGCTTATAGCCTTTCTCGATAAATGGGCTATCTAACATTGAAAGAATTTTTCAAATAGGGCTAGTAGTTCCTGAGATTAGCACGTTCGAATAAGCCCTTTCATATAATTTCCCCGTTTTTTCAACATTTTCCTCTATTTCTTCGCTCCTATTAGTTTTAGCGTAATAAAATATAGCTTATAGCCTTCCTCAATAAATGGGCTATCTAACACTGAAAGAATTTTTCAAATCGGACTAGTAGTTTCTGAGATTAGCGCGTTCAAATAAGCCCTTTGATATAATTTCCCCCGTTTTTTTCACATTGTCATCTATTTCTTCGTTCCTATTAGTCTTAGCGTAGTAAAATATGGCCTATATCCTTATATAATCAATGGGCTATCTAACACTGAAAGAATTTTTCAAATCAGATCAGTAGTTTCTGAGATTAGCTTGTTCAAATAAGCTCTTTCAAATAATTTCCCCCCGATTTTTCCACATTTTCCTCTATTTCTTCGCTCCTTTTTATTTTAGCGTGATAAAATATAGCCTATAGCCTTCCTTGATAAATGGGCTATCCAACAATAAAAGAATTTTTCAAATCGGACCAGTAGTTCCTGAGATTAGCTCGTCCAAACAAACAAACAAACAAACTCTTCCCAATTATAATATTAGTATAGATAATTTTATACTATACATATATTTAAGATTTTTATTATATGATACACATATTTAATACACATCCATGACCCAGGCACTTTGAAAACTTTTTGTTCCGTCGGCGGGATTCGAACCCGCGCCCCCGGCTTGAGCTGCGAACAGCCCACCAAACAGACCAACAGAGGTCGTCAAATTGGCTCATTACATTATTTTTTTATACATAAACACAACGATTTAGCTAAACATCTTGATCGGGTGACACAACAATGCATAAAAAGCTAAATTGTGCTTTCCCCAGTTAACAAATCCGCCTTGACGAGGGTTCCGCAGCAGGGAAGTAGAATAAGAAGGATAATGCAAAACCCCGCTAGATCGGGATCAGCGTCTTGGGTTTTTTCAATTTTAGAACATAAAAACGCTGTATTAGGTTTAAATAATATCATCACCGTTATCATTCTGACTCAGAAATCTCCAGTCCGAAGGCATGAAACATAGTTTTTGTTTAAAACATCTTGCGCTTCAAATAAACCTTAGCAATTACTGAACCTATTCGTAGGATCTATGATACAGGCAAGAACCGGGAAAAATGGAAACGCAACAACCGGTGAAAGCAAATCTAAGGTCACAATTTCGCCATTTTTTACCAATCCCAAAAAAGTTCACAACGCTGCTAAAGAATTTTCACAAAAAATCTTATTATATACCATCGATTATACTCACCTACTGCTGCATTGGACTACTGAGTACTGATATTATATTACTGCTACATACTATTAATACTAAGCAGTAATATTATAATACACTATACAATATAATGTGCTAATTTCAGCGAAAACGTTGAACAATCAGCCCTCATAGCGGCCCTCATCTTCAAGATAAGCAGGACATAATTACACAGCGAAATTGGACTAACTACTGTTAATATTATTTGAAATATAATGGTATAAAATTCAAAGTCTATTCGCGCAAAACTCCGTTCCAGTCTTTATCTAAGGATCTGTTCACATAGAAACGTTACGATGCCATGCAATGAGATACATATATTTTGCATGTTTTCCTTATTTTTACTATTTACATGTCGCGTTTTAACTCAGCAATTAAGGAACAATCAATATGTCAATTAATTTAGCAGAGCAAATTACTTTTTTACAATTTCTTGAAAATAATAAAACTGAATAATTATATACTTTGAATTTACAGTCCTCATTGCTATTGTTTTAATTAACTAATATAATAATTAATAACCAATGAAAGTAGTATGCTTACATTACCTATCAAAGCACTTAACCTCTGATTTACAAACTTAGTTTCTCGTTTGTATAAATCAACATTGATTTATACAAACGAGAAATGGATCAAAATAGAAAACACAATTCGCAGAATAAAATAGAAATAGCGTTTTGAAACCGGCACTTCAACCTTTCCGTCTTGTGATGAAGATAAACGACAAGTCGCGTGTTCGCGTAAAACGTCGCAAACCTCGCAGTGATAAAATTCGCACCAAAGTAACGAGCTGTAAATGTTGACCAGTGGTCGTAACTCCAAGCACCACTATGTACCTTCAGCATACATTGAGGAATTGATGACAAAAATATCAAGACTATAAATTATAATAAAAAATTGAACGCCTAATGCATAATATATTCGTGTGGTGACTATTTGTATTATAATAATATTATTATTATTATAAAAAAGACATTTCATCTTTATACATTTATTTATTTTAAATGGAAGACAATTTTTAGAAACCTACCAAGCTGCACGGCCTTTTATTAAATATACAGTGTAATGTCGTATCGATATATAATGCGGCTTCCTTACGTTTGCTTAGGATGGCTCAATACAAGTGATTACCAAATTATAGACGGGCACATAATATTATTTCGTCTATCCATGAGCAGGGGTGAATGTCATGTCCATGATCGACATTAATAATTATTGTGCTTGATGTAGATAGCTTTACAAACACCGTGGCAATTATCATAATCCAATGGTTGTATATCCTACAAAAATTATTCGTATAATAAAATTTCATCATGGGTAAATACCAAAAAAAAAATTGAACAAGACGTCGTCACTTTTTCATTACAGATGTTCGCGTGTAAGACGTTTGTCAGCTGGAGATTTTAATTCAAAATGTAATAATCTTTTGACTGACATAATTTTGCATGACATTTCCAAAAAGGGAAGGTGAATACGGTAGGTTCCTCTTATTACCAGCGCGACCCTTGTCAAGAGAGATTTGTAAACGAAAAGGCCTCTAATTTGGACTTGTGTTTTGACATGTCATCTAAACGACGCGATAAGAAGCACCACAAGATGCTCACAGACGAAGATTAATTCGATTCCAATCTTCGGCTTAATACTCGTGGTGTGAAAAGTCCTTTATTTGAGTGCCAGATGCTACCATCGGTTTTTCACTTCTATTTCGTGTAAGTTGGCTTAAGGGGAATTGCACAGTTTTGTTGATGAAAATTCACTTTATATTTTAAACATTTCTAATGTATTTTTGTTATTTGCAGGAGCAAAATTTCTGTAAATGTAACAAACATTGTAAAAAATATTATATGCATTGGTAGGTTGATTAATTTTAACCACTTTATCGTAACTAGTAACTAATAGTAGGTATTAATAGCTCCCACACCGGTTTCGATGACGGTGGCCGATTACATTGATACAAAGGCCAGTTACGCAGGAGTAATTTTGTAGTGTCCAAGTGTGTGCGCAGTACACAAGAGCTCTATTCCTTTTACTCTCAAAACCCAGTGGGACGGACGACCGACACGACTGACGATAGATAGACTTTTTACATGCCCATCCGACGCATGGATCATCTTACTTATCAGACAATCAGTGATCAGTCTGCATTGTCCTAACCAAACTTGGAAATAACATGTTTCCAACGCGGGAATCGAACCCACGACCTCCGAGTCAAGAGCCGAGCTCTGAACCACTGGACCACGGAGGCGTTAACTAGTAACTATATGGTTTTTTATTTGTATTAGTAAAGGGCGAAATAAATAGAGACGCAGTCACTCATGATGGTTGTAAGCCTGTAGACAAGTTGTATAATTACGTTACTATGAAAATTGTTCCACCTCAAGTCTTCCCTCGTAAAATAGCGTGAATTAACATAACTTATTTTATTACTCCATTTGCCACCTTCACAACGTTATCTCTAACTTTACTACCTAATCCGATGTAATCAAATAACCCTCGGCATTCATTAAGTTTTATATCATATCGAAGTTTCAACTTTTCGTGGTTGAAATCGATTCGATCACTGGTTACACTTTGCGTTGTAAAAGTCTAATAACGGCTAAAACTTAATTTGACACGCCTGGGCTGAACTTAGAATGTATTAAGTTTTGTAATATATACTTACCTATATTATAAATGTGCCAGTGTGTCTGTGTGTCAGACTTTCTGTCAGTAATCAACTAATCAGTAATCTCTTCACTCTTAAACCGCTGAACGGATTTAATATAACGGAATACTTTACGTAAGTCCAGTCATAGTCATAACACGCTAACTTGAACCCTCAAAAATTAATCCATCTTATATTAAGTTTTCTAGAGACGATATCTCTATTGTAGTAAGCCAAGATTAGAGATATTTATGATAAAATGGCGCTGTTTTTATTTAAGGCTAGATTGCGAAGCCTCGATCAGCCGTTGGCGCTCCGCCAAAAATTAAGTGTCGATAATTTTGTTGACCTTCATTTATTTGCCTTTAGCTTCCATAGTGAATGGAGATTTTCGCTTCAGGCGAGCGCCCCGTTAAAATATTTCACATTGAAATTGACGCAACCCTATTCGACTCAAAATGTACGAGAAAATGCAACATATTGTGCACTTAACACAATTTACCCAACGATTTTGTGCTTTTCACGAGTAAAACCGTCCTTACGCACTGTTTTTACACAACAATGTCTTTTTGTACCCTGATTCTACCTTTCTCATGTAAAATTAATACCGCTTCATTCCTTGTTCGATCCAGTTCGATTCGTAGCTAAAAGTGCTAACCACAAATATCTCAAAAATGTCTAACTAACGTCAAACGCGTTTTGGTTGTTGATTAAAAAAATTGGCCGTTTGATGTATCGCACTGTGTTAAATAAAACAATAGATCAAATAATTAGTAACAAAGCTGCCTTAACGTTAAATTAAAATATCAAATTGTCGATACCTACTATTCTCTACAAAACTTTATATTTTCTTGGGCAAAAAAACCCTTCACATCCTAACCGGTCTCCCATATTGCAAACTACGCACTGCAAGGAAATAAAAGTAAGTTATAAAATCACATTCCTATCGAAACATAACGACATATTGCACGTTTTACGCGCACCGTAAACCTTCCGTTCGTAACATAGCATCAAAACAAGATAAGGAAGTTAGGACGGTCGAGGACAAACTGGGAATATTCATCATACTTAATTACTTCACTCTTTTAACAGTTCCCGGGAAAGTTGAAGACACTCGCTGTGATTACCCTCTACAATTCCCAATTTTCCATTGCCAATTTAAACTTCATTACTAGACCTTTCGAATGTTAATTAACTTTTTACTGTCGAATAAAAGTAATAGGAGATAATTGCAATTGTTTATTGCTTTTTTTTAATCACACAAAATAAGAGTTTATTTCGAGAAAAGTATTTAGTATTGTACCGTGTATTTTATAAGTTTGAAATAAAATAAGTAATCTTAGATTTGCAATGTTATTACGAGATAAAACTAATAAGTAAGGTAAAAGAAGCAAGAGAAATCGCCTTTGAGCGAGAAAAAATACTCTCCCTGTCATTTCAGGCTCTTGTTATTTTTATAAGATATCAAATTCTCCCTTAGCGAAGTTTTACGAAGAAAAATACGCTAAAAATAGTAAGACATAATCTCTACAAAGGGAAGACTGGAAAATATTAACATAAAAAGGAAAATATAGCTCCTAGCTGTCTGCTAACTAATTTTAATGGTGACGAAACTATACGATAATTAAGATTCAGAATTGATACTTAATTTCTTAATTATACATATTTGTCACCTATAATATATTCTAAAAAGTCAAAAAATATCAAGCTTTATCCATCAACTAAATAAAAATTTAATCATTTATCAAATTGCTGTTAAATAAATAATTGTAAATTTATACTAATATTATAATTGGGAAGAGTTTGTTTGTTTGTTTGAACGCGCTAATCTCAGGAACTACTGGGCCGATTTGAAAAATTATTTTACTGTTGAATAGCCCATTTATCGAGGAAAGCTATAGGCTATATTTTATCACGGTAAGACTAATAGGAGCGAAGAAATGGAGGAAAATGTGGAAAAAACGGGGGAAATTATTTGAAAGGGCTTATTTGAACGCGCTAATTTAAGGAACTACTGATCCGATTTGAAAAATTCTTTCAGTGTTAGATAGCCCATTGATTGAGAAAGGTTATAAGTTATATTTTATCACGTTAAGACTAATAGGAACGAAGAAATAGAGAAAAATGTGGGAAAAAAACGGGGGAAATTATATGAAAGGGCTTATTCGAACGCGCTAATCTCAGGAACTACTAGTCCGATTTGAAAAATTCTTTCATTGTTAGATAGCCCATTTATCGAGAAAGGCTATAAGGCTATATTTTATCACGCTAAAACTAATTGGAGTGAAGAAATAAAGAAAAATGTGGAAAAACGGAGGAAATTATATGAAATTGCTCATTATCGTAAGAACTACTGGAACATGTTTTATGTTATTTGGCAAACATGAAGAATAGACCACGTGAAGGGACTTTTTTTGCGGAAAAATGTACGGTTGCGTGAAATTCCTAAATCACGCATAACGCAAGCGGAGCCGCGCGGAACATCTATATAATATAATAAAATCGTAGGAAAGTCAATTCTGTACATTGAATATTTTTGTACAATTAATAATACTTGGGATGTGATCTACTATGCTAACGCGAACGAAGTCGCGGGCAACAGCCAGTGTGATAATATATTAGAATTAGAATTCAGGTTTCCTTACATTGTTATTTTCATATAGATTTGTTTGTTTTTTCAGATGTTGCGTATTGTCTCCCACACTTTAGTAAATGTTTCGTATTTTCTCACAGATTTCGGGGTATCGATCTAATGGCAACACCGCGGGTCCATAAACGTTACTAATAACGCGCGTCAATTGTTTATCCGGTCAGTGAGCTGGCATTTTATGCGGGCCTGAGTGGACACGTTAATCAGATTCGGTTGATTCGGCCCAGGTAATCCCTTGATCAAGACGGATGGAGTGTCGCAGGGGTTTTTGATCCTTACTTTATTAGACTTAAATATTGTTTTCGCGTATCTCGATAGCGGAAAGTTTTATCGACGATTCATACGGCATGTTTGTTTTACCAATTGAGCTAAGCCCGTGTTTCAGCTCGGTTGTTTGTAAACGAACATGAAAGCCTTAGGTTAAACAATTTTACCTGCTTTAAATCTATACTAATATCGCAAATAAATGTGAAAATGTTTGTCGGACTGTTGCTTCTGACAGATTTTGATGTGTAGTATGTACTATATGATATTATGTAAGTACTATGTAGTTATATCAGAGAAATTGGTTTAAAGGCGTATGTCTGCGTCATTTGCTCCAGTTATGTCAATGTGATTCATGACCTGCACTGGGTTTTACGTAACGTAACAAGGATTACGTAGATTTAGTTCCCGAAAAAGATATACAATAGTGTTTATCCTGAAAAAATGTCGGGTTCCCGCGAGATAAATGACTTCCGGGCAGCGGACGGGCAATATCTACTTCTATATTTGTTAAAGTAACATTTTTACAAGCAATAGCTTCACTTAGGCTTCTCACAGACGAGCGCAATTTGTCGACGGCACGCGTCGACAGCAGTGCCGTCAGACTGCCGTCGTCTGCAGTCGACGCGTGTTATTGTCAAGTGCCGTTCGTCTATAAGCGCTCTTATATTTATTTACCTTTCGTATATTAGAAGGGTTGTGACTTGTGCCAAATTAATTAAATTAGGATCTAATGACGGAGGCAATAAGGAAACGGCGGGACTCGTCAAATTTAAGCGCCCATGTACACTTGTACTGCCAATTAGGATATTCAGCATCATCATCGCCATTTAAAAATGAACTAAAAACGTATATAGGTAAACGCACTTATAATGCGTAAAAGCGTAAATGTCTGTCTATTATCTCTTCATGCCCAAACCATTCACCAAATTTTACTGAAATTCAATATAGAGATACTTTGAAACTCGGGAAAGGACATAAGATACTTTTTATCCCGGAAAAATGTGCGATTCCCGCGCGATAAACGAATTTTGCCGTAACGGAGTTGTGGGCCTCATTTAGTTTATATACGTTTACATATGTTATGTAATACATTTTCTTGTTTGGTGTTTAAAATTAATATAACATACCAGTAATAAACTTAGGATCAAATCAGACCGCAACGCGACGCGGAGGTGAGACATCTTGCCAAACTGCCAAATCCATACAAATTTTGAAATTCATCTGCGTATCGCGTTGCGGTCTGAATTAACCCTTAAACAAAAAGTGGCTTGACAAGAAGGAAAGTTGCTTGTCAGATAAGAATAAAACATTCTACTACTTATAATATAACCTATGTACACATTATAGATGTAGATATTAAAAAATTCTGAGTTACTCATTCGATGTGCTTTATCGAATGAAATTAATAATCATATTATTTATATTATGAAGGCGTAATAACTGTATTTATTTAAATTTGAAATAATTAAAATGATCCATACAATCATGGCATTCTTTAATCGGCCGTAACTGAAATCTACCTAGAGAATAGTTAAAAATTGATTCGCATACAATTATGATTTCCATTACGAATACTTCAATATAATTTCCATGTAATTATAATAAAATTCCGTAATTTACATTTAATGTTGGTTATTATAAAAGCTATCGTGAGCTATCGATTTAAATCCTTATACATTTTTAATCAAGCGTTTTCCGAATGTTTGCGAGCTTTGTGTAAGTGATAATATCGTCGTGGAAATTATTTTAAAATGTGGAATATTAATTAATGTGTTTTATTTTCTCCTACAATAATTAACCACTAAATAAACAGTTTATGTAAGTGCTTTGTCACAAAAAATTTTAAGGTCAATTCAGACCGCAACGCGACGCGTATTTGCATCTCTAAAATTGTACTGAATTAACAGATTTCAATTGCGCGAGACGTCTTGCAAATCTGTCAAATCCATACAAATTTAGAAATGCATCTACGCATCGTGTTGCGGTCTGAATTGGCCCTTAAATTGACCAGCCAGAAAATGATTCGCATTCTCATTATATTTTGTAAATTTTTCTTTCTGTATCCACAAGGATAATGCGGCACTTGGTTGATTAATTCATAATTCTGCCTAAAGCACAATAAAACTTGGTGACATTGAAGAAAGGCGTGTGAGTGTTGCACAGTACTTGTGGTAATCATTTTGATTTCAGCCAGCGCCATAACATTCTCGTAAGATTGTATTAGTCAAAGCAATTTTCAGAAGACTTACCCGTAACAATTTATACAGGGTGACTTCGTATTAATAAAAGGGTTTTATTGATTTTGAGCTCTAAGTAAGTGGAACACAACGCAATGTCTACTGAAGACCGAAGCGGCTTAAAAGTTTTTGGGTACCCGCTAGTTTTACAAACTTACGACTTTTATGTGTCTACGTGTTTTAGTTACAACTCAATCCCTAGAAGTAACATAAAGTAACAAGAAAAAAAACTTGAATCAAACAAATAATGTATTATAAAAAGGTTTGTAACTTTGTGACGTTGTAAACTTTGAATTATAGGGTCAATTCAGACCGCAACGCGACGCTTAAATGCATTTCTGAATTTGTATGGATTTGACAGATTTGCAAGACATCTCACGCTTGTGTCTGTCAATTCAGTACTTTAGAAATGCATCTACGCGTCGCGTTGTGGAATTGACACTAATAAAGCGATTTTAAAAAAGATTTCACCAATCGGAAACCACGTTTAATCTGGCTATTTAAAATTGAAAATTTATTTTAAAATTTTAATTTTAAATAGGAATGATCAGATTTCCACCGGGAGTAGGTATAATAGAGGATTAAATTTGTATGCCAGGAATGATATTTCAAGCCAATGAAGCCGCGTTAAAATGTTAGTTATGAATATAATAGGAGATATTATTGCAACGTTTTCGCGCTAGAGGCAGCACCAGCACAGACAGTAAATAAAAGGTTTTTTGTTTTTTTTTTTTAAACGGGCAAAAGGCCTACCACACATTCCCACCACTACAACTCCTGTGTTGCCAGGATCAACAGTAGTAACCACGTAGTAACCAACCACGAAAACCCTTTGATATGATCTCAGGGATGCCGAGAGACAAGCTAAATCTGTCTTGGGACTCGCAACGAAATTAATCAGATTTTTTCGACGTTTGATAACGTTTCTGTCAATATTCTGATATGGCATGTGTACTGTGTGTGCTAGTAGCGCCCTCTGCTTTTGTGTAATATTTCCTATTACTGAATACTTATTATATTCATTTGAATTTTGATTTCATTAAATGTTTCAAGAAACTGTATGGTGTAGCTTTAAGTTTATTAGTCGATATTGATTATCGACTAACTATTCAAAAATATGATATTAAAATTCACATCGTGGAAAGCACTTTAAACTATGTTTTTTAAAGTATTGAAAGTCAATAGCAATATCCGGGTATGAATGTGGAATATCCTTGCGTGGGCCGCGCGGTAACGGCTTATGAAAAGTCTGCGAGACCGTGTTTATTACACACGGGTTACGACCGGCAACTGTTACAGTATTATACTTTCATTGTTCAATGGTAGTATGAAAAGCAACGAACTAGTGGTAGATTTTTGGGCATGTAGGTGACGTAGCTTACATTAGTAAAAAGAAACACTTGGACCTCAGTAAGTTTTAGTATTTTTGAGACAAATCATCAGACGTTTTCAACAAATCATCAAAGCGAATTTCAGATCGGAATTCAAAAATCAGTATTTCATTATAAAATCAAACTCGATCGGCTCGGCAAAGGCGGCAAAAATTGTACTCGTCAAACGAAAGCATACAAAGTTTGTTGATAAACGAATTCCCTAACGAGTCGATGGGCGATGCTCGGTGACGCGGCCCTCTTCACAACTCACTCTCTCTATAGAGATACAATAGAGATCCATACTAACATTATAAATGCGAAAGTATGTCTGTCCGTCTGTCTGTTACCTCTTCACGCCCAAACCGCTAAACCGATTTTGCTGAAATTTGGCATGGAGATACTTTGAGTCCCGGGAAAGGACATAGGATACTTTTTATCCCGGAAAAATGTATGGTCCTTGCGCGATAAACAAGTTTAGGCGCAACGGAGTTGCGGGCATCATCTAGTACTTTATAAAGACAGACAGACAGACGGACACTGTCTGTCCGTTGACGGACACTTTCGCATTTATAATTGTAATTGTAATTGTAATTATTAATTGTAATTGTATGGACTATGGATTATAAATGCGAAAATGTGTTGTGTTAGGTAACAGCTGTAGGTGAAGAGGTATTCACGCCCGAACCCCTGAACCGAAATTGTTTTTTGGTATGGAGATACTTCGAGTACCGGAAAAGGCCATAGGATACTTTGTATCCCGAAAAAATGTACGTTTTCCTCGCGATAAACAAACGGTGTTG
Source organism: Lysandra bellargus (assembly GCA_905333045.1). Classification (NCBI taxonomy): domain Eukaryota; kingdom Metazoa; phylum Arthropoda; class Insecta; order Lepidoptera; family Lycaenidae; genus Lysandra; species Lysandra bellargus. The sequence continues at coordinate 11,622,167 of HG995330.1, read as the reverse complement.
TATTTTTTTTTACACCACGAGACACTTACTACTATTTTTCGACAATAATCGTAACATTCATTACACAAAAAACCCAACATCGCACTTCCTTTATACCCGATTGTAAACAACCAAATCATAAAATACAAAACATCGCAAAGCGTAGTAAAAACCATACATTCGTGGAACCGTTATCGGCGTCACACAGTGGTCCCAGTTTAGGGCTTAGAGAATTACCTGGCTGTCAATGCCGCCACAGGGGCCAATTGTGAATAACGTCCGAGAATTTGTAATGGCACAAAGCAACTTTGTGTTCGTTTTGTTAATTAATTTTTTTCAACGTCAACAATATCTTGTATCGATTACGCTTTAGGTTTTAAATAAGTTTGCAACCAGCTAATTGAAGTTTCTTAAAAATAGTTTTGTGCATATGAGCGTTTTTTAACATCGTCGCGTCATATCGTTGTATATATTTGTAAAAATATTTGATTGATTAGAATCGCGTACTATCACTTATTATCATATTTTAACCTTCTTAAAATTTACAAACGATTGGACGTCAGACAAAGACATAACATAACGTAAGCGTAGCGTAAATACCTTTTTGAATAAAGCGTTTTATATAGGCGCTTTATATATTTTTAACCGACTTCAAAAAAAGGAGGTTATAAATTCGACGCGTATGTATGTAATATTTCCAGAACTGCCCAGTTTTTGTATATGTTAATCTATAACAGCTTCTGAACAATTTCAAAAGTGTATGTATGTATGTATGTATGTTTTTATGTTTGTGCACGCATATCTCCGGAACTACAAGTCCGATCTAAATGATTCTTTTTTTATTATACTAGGTATTGCTCAACATAGGCAATACTGTAAGTTTCATTCAAATCGGTTCAGTAGTTTTTGAGATAGGGAATTTTGATTCTCAATTACGTACAATTTTGAAGTAGGTTTTATCTTTTTAAAATACAGTTATTACATACAATAGTGGAGGATACCATTACAGCAATCGTCAATCGTTATAATAGTTACCATCGGTAGTTGTCGATAAGGCCCGATGGGATAAGGATTTTAATATATCCTCGGCATTAACTTTCCAATCTTTATGATATCGATAAAATTTTCGCCCTTTACTATAAACCAAAGTCGATAGTTTTTCTTCGGATTTATTTTATCTCGAGCATATATTTTATTGATACTAAACTTTACGTTCGGAACAAAGAAAATTAATATAATTTCTTGGGTGAAATTGCAAGTTACACAGCAAGTTTAACGGTGTAGACTGAAGTTTTTTTTTATTTTAAGATTGGAAAAGGAAAGCAGAAATTATTTTATGAGGAGATATCTTCTACATTTACCATGCCTTTGTTTTGTTGTTACTTTGTTTTGTTGAACTTAAAAATGGCGTATTTCAATTTTATAATAATAGACACATATAATATGTGTCTATATTATACGAAGAAGATTTAGATAACAGTACATTATACATTTCATTCCGTAGATTCAACCTGTACCCATCGCGCAGCGAAGCGCCGCGAAATAAAACGTGTCTCTTCTTGCGAAGTAAATAAAGTTCATTTTTCGATATCTACCTTAAAAATACCGCGTCGCCTCTTGATGTAATTGACATTATTACTCAACATCCTTTACGTATCAATTGTGAAATACTATGATGCATAAAACTTTTATGCGTTGTTTAGAAGCCGCAGGAGAAACTTTTCCCCCGGGAAATCGAACCTAAAGAGAACATCAAATCGCAATTAATGACTTGGGGAACAATAAAGGCAGTGATTTAAAACATTCCCACAGTTATTGCTGTCGTATTTCACGTGGGCTCGCGCCTTTATATTTCATAAATATCCCGTTTTTCATTGAATACGTGGAATACGATATGCGGCAATGTTACAGGTGTAACAAGTCTTTTACACGATATTATTTTTGTTACTTTTCCACTTGAATAACCATCGCTATAGCTGCCGCGCTCTGAAAACAATATCAATTACTTAACTATAATTTAATGAAGAGTTTGACAGATGGGGTTTTTTCATTAATTTTTACCTTTGGATTAGTATCATTAAATTACTTAAAGCGATGCAAAAAAAGTATCCGAAAATATCGTCATTTTCTGCCAATTATGGCGAATATAATATTCTTTATCGCGGCTTTTTAAATCGTTAAGCAATATTTTACAGTGTGACAGGTGACAGGTGCTCAATCATCTGTGAATCTCACCGCTCATGGACATTAACATCTCCCACCTTAAGACTCTTCTGACGCTCAGAGAATTTCATGTATGAAATTGCCATGAAATGTGTAATATTGAATAATTAATATAAGATTATTGAGCTTTAATAGTTAACTGTTATATATTATTAAGCATTTTTTGTTTAAAAAAGTCAGTTATTTCTGTTACTGTATAGCTAGCTAGCTCAGTAGTCAGTTCATTATAAGAAAATGAAGAACTTCAGTAATGATCAATGCATCACATAAATTGAGAAATTCAAAAAATCTCCGAAGTTTTTAGTTCAAATCTAGCCCTCTCGATTACAGCAATTTCAAATGAGAAAAAAAAACAAAATCGGCTCACCCGTTTATATGCTAATTCCTTGGATGCCACGGACACGCAGAAAGATACGTCATACTTATAACACACCCCTGTTTTCGTTGAGAGTATGATGAAATGATGTAATGCAATTAGTAAATATTTAAATCTAGGTGAGAGAACCTGTCAACGGGTTAGGTACAAATAGAATGAAAACACATATAAAGGATCCGACCCTCTGGTTAATGGTTTTTAAATAAATAATCGCATACGACTTCCAATATCTATTGCGATCAGGTGATATAAAATCACAATGAGACCATATAACCTTCGTCACCTATATTATGGACCGTTACTATTTAATATTGTATCCTTCGTAGAGGGGCTACGGTGTAGACGTGCTACGGCGTAGAGTTACTACGGCGTAGAGGCACTACGTCGTAGAATACAAAGTGCTACGTGGGATTTTTTAAAAGCGTTTTTTTTAATTAACTATTTAGATAACATTTTTGTAGTTAGAGATAATAATTTTGCCATATAGTAGTTATCATTAGCATTAAACCTTTATTTTTGTTTAACAATTTAAACAAATCATTCTTTTAATACGATTATATATTATTTTTCAAGAAAAATAATAATTTCGATGGTTAAACATCTTAAGATAAGGAAAAAAATTGTGCTCACAGTAAAAGATTGGCAACAATTTGTAATAACTGAAAGAAAACTTGTATCTGTGTGTCACAAAAAGTGATTGAATAAGTAGAGGATATTCTTTGTGCTTTATAATGTTTACCGTTCAGTACCCTAATTCTGGTACTTAATTCAACATTGATACAGCTTCGTTCTCATTTGGATCCTACCTAACAATAATGTAGTATTTTCATGTACTATCAAAGATAAATTGATTCATAGGTACCTTGAGGGCCTACGTAATTTAGTTGGGCTATGTCAAACTCAATTGATATAACCCGACCATATATCATAGGACCTCCGTCTACCTCTAAATCAGTTTTTCTGATAGTGCACTTAACCAATTTTTGTATTTCCGACCAACCCGAGCGTGTTTGACATTCGATTTTGAAATCTCATAGATTTATTATATCGAGGCTACATCGAAGCCATATCGAAGCTGTATAAATGTTGGATTAAATAAGCACAATCGGGGTACAAGGATCAAACGTCGCCATCGGGCGGAAACACACGCAGCCAAAACCTTCGGCCGGATATTGCCTCTCACAATTGACGTAGGCCAACGTACCTGGAACTTGGGGCGTAGCCAGCACGTTTTCGCTATAGCTTCTTTATAAAATCGCCGATCGAAAGGAATCGATACAGGCGTTCGTTAATACGAAGTCGATGTTCGACTCGTCTAATGTCAATTCCATACATTTTGATCAGCGATTCTATAAAAACATGTTTCAATCCAGTGCTGGACTGGATTGAACAATATTTCTCTATGGGATTGAAACATGTTTACATTGATACAGTGCTGATCCAGCAACGGAATCCAGCGATGCTGGCGCCAGCTACTGTATCAATGTAAATCAGTCTTTATTATAAATTTTGTATCAATGTATATCAGCCTTAAAGAAGCGATAAAGTAAAGTCTTGGCTACAAGCTTAATTTACTTTGTAACGTGACGCGTCGAAGAAGCAAGATGCATTTTTCTTAAATTATCTATTCTAAACACAACTTTATTTACTACACAAGAAGATTACTACATACGACACAATGATTTACCTCGCTGGTAACTATGTCGGGCTGCCTTATAATGATTTACAACTGGTATTACAATTTGAGAATAGTGAAACCACTTCTGGAGTAAACCTTTTACATGGAAACAATAGTTTGAATTAAATGATACAAAATACATAGGAATCGGTAATCTCCTTTTATGTTAAGGAAGTCAGTTGAAAAAAAAACTGAATATAAAACAAAAAACCGGCAACCCTTTCAATCTATAAAATTTTGCTTAAAAACTCCCTGAAAAAGATTTTTCCGAAATAAACGTTGACCCTTGACTTATTCACAGCCTTTAATAAAATTCATAAAAGCATTACTTTCGATCATCCATAATAAATAATTGCTTCAAAACTCTTCCCAGACGAAAGGTCCCCCAGTAATTATATTTTGTACTTAATTACAGAATAAAATTACCAATTTACCTCCTTATAAGTGCCGTTATTTTGGGAATAGCGTCGTAAAGATTCAAGCTTCAGACCGGCTCTTTAGCAGATCTTAAATTGTTTTAAACATTTGATAAAATGAGTATTACTCTGGGATTTATAAATTTTTATATTTACTGATATTTTTTTGTTTCAATATTATCTGACTTTTAATCTCTTTGGTACAGATTTGGCCTACCGAACCTATCGTACCTAATTTAAGAGTATTTAATATTATTCTAACACCATACTCTACGGCTCCATCAATGATTTTCTTCCCCGTACAAGCGCCCGTATAATGTACCAACTTGTCTGAAAATATATATAGATACTTGGTAGGTCGCCACTACCCGGAATCGAACCTTGCAATTCTCGAGTGCGAATCTAAATATTTTCTCACCAGGCGAAGCAGGACGCTCGCTTTTCCAACTATTTTTAACCGGCTTCAAAAAAGGAGGTTATCAATTCGACGCGTATGTATGTAATATTCTCAGAACTGCCCAGTTTTTGTATATTATGTTAGTCTATATCAGCATCTGAGCAAATGTGCCAACTGCCAACTTTCAATAGTGTATGTATGTATGTTTTTATGTTTGTGTTCGCATATATCTCTGGAACCACAAGTCCGATTTAAGTCATTCTTTTTTTGTTGTACTAGGTATTGTTCAACTTAGGGAATAATGCAAGTTTCATCAAAATCGGTACCGTAGTTTTTGAGATACGGAATTTTAATTCTCAATTATATAAAATTTTGAAGTCGGTTTTATATCTTTTTAAAATACTATTATTACGTTATATTGTCATCAATTTTACTTGTATAAACTTTAATTATGGTAGCAAACATTTATTCTCCCCTGTCCTACATTAAGATTGATATTATTTGTCGTCTGCAGATAATTGCGTCCTGCCGCAGCTTTGTTTTACAACATAAAGTATTATCTTGGTACATAACAATAGGAAACATGCGTAACGAAGATGCTGCGAACTGGTGTGGGCAAAAAGGAACTTGCACTTGACTAAACAAGTGCTGTCACCTATTATAGGTAACATAAACTATAATAGTTCAGGTTTACATAATTGATTATACGAAGATAGCTGCCTTTGGCGTTAGAAATTTAAAACTTTTTAATTACTTTTAATTTGCTGCCATCTATCGTTTCTGCTATTTTCCTATAGCAACCAACCTATTTTTACTTGTAAATTATGGCAAAATATTAATTCATCCAGGCCCTTATCTTTGGATATTCATCGGTAATATCAATCACGAACGTATGGAGCAAACTCAGCAACGGCTAACAGTGATCTATTAATATAAATGTAGTCCATACTCCATATCGAGCTAAACCTGGTCGAATCCATCAATTACTTAAAGATATCACATGACTACAGTGCTAATGATTTCCTGGACCGAGAGCGAACTAAACTTGGTTTAGTAAATACTAAACACCCAACTAAATTCCATTCAGCTACTAATGTGCGAATGTGTTTGAATTAACACAAGCTATGTGTTAATGCAAGTAAGGTAAAAAATAATAATAATAATATGTATTAATTCAAGACGTGAGTGGAAGAATAAGGTAAATAAAATGAAAAAACTTCTCGTTTTTTTGCTTAAATGGAGGCTTTAGGGCCGGAAAAACTATTTGATATAGAAAAACTATGGATTATATGTGTAGCCAGATATATAAGCTAGGTTGTGAAGTAGTTAACTTACAAGTTTTATTAAAATAATTAGGGAAAAAATGAATTATTGTCCGCATGTTACGAAATGTTACTTGTTCGATTCTTCCACTTACGTCTTAAATTTATTATGTAGATGGTCTGACGGAGTTTTGTTATTTTGTAAGAACTAAAACTCCTTGAAGATTAAAAAAAATGTATTACGAATGACAATACCAGCTTTGTACAATAATACCTAATTAATTTCTTATACGTGGGAGAGCCATGCTTCGGCACGAATGGGCCGGCTCGACCGGAGAAATACCACGTTCTGACAGAAAACCGGCGTGACACAGCGCTTGCACTGTGTTTCGCCGAGTGAGTGAGTTTACCGGAGGCCCAATCCCTACCCTATTCCCTTCCCTTCCCATCCCTACCCTCCCCTATTACCCTATTTCCTCTTAAAAGGCTGGCAACGCACCTGCAACTCTTCTGATGTTGCGAGTGTCCATGGGCGACGGAAGTTGCTTTCCATCAGGTGACCCGTTTGCTCGTTTGCCCCCTTATTTCATTAAAAAAAAATCTAAACTTTTTTGAGACCTCTTCTTGTGAATGACTTTCATAGTTTTAATTTTTTGAGTGGATTTAAAATAGTAATCTAAATTGGACGGATGTAGTATATTGTAATGACTAATGGTAAACACTAGCAAACAACATTTTTACACAATTAACATAATATTTTTATAAAAACCTACTTAACACAAGCCAGTAATTTCATAGAATATTACGCATAATATTATGACGTATCAGCTATCCATAAAAAGTTTTAAAATTATTTATACAACATTTACAACAATAATAAATTCAAAAGAACCTAACTCATTCCTATTTAGCGCTATAATATGACGATTTATACGCTCCATTGAGGTTATATCAGTGGTTATGTAAGTATGTGACGCAAGCCATTTCATTAGCCGTAGCCGCGGGGCTCAATACCTTTGGGGGCATAATGTCATGAGTTGAAAATTTATTTCAACATTCCGTGTTGGGTGGCAGTGTATCAAATGGAAGGGCTACATTAGCTCCAAAAGTATTTTCTATGGTTTCTATAGCATTTGCTTGGTTCTACTTGTACAATTTGTACATTATCGTTGGAGGAGTAAATTAAACACAGAATACTGTATCACTGAACACTCTACTCTCGGCAGCGGCTGGTCAAGAAGTGGACGACAGCTCTCACGTTTGGCGGCCATATTCTCCCAGCCCCCACTATGATTGGTAGTGTGGCCATATTTATTTATCAATACACTACATCACTTATTAATATTACAGATACTTACGAGTAAGGGCCAACCCACACGTACCACAACCACACGACATCGCAACGACAAAATGTCGTTGAGCTGTGGTTACGTGTGAATGGTGTCGCTGCAGCATTTTGTGGTTGCGTTGTGGTACCGACAAAATGACGACGGCCAGTGGTTGCGATGTGGTTGCGACGTGGTTGCGTCGTGTGCAAGTCGAACTATTGTAGTTCGACTCCGGTTTTTATAGCGGAAACACGTCTTGCCCAAAGTCATGGATTTCGAAGAGGACACTTTATTGTTGCTTTTGGTGTAAGAGAATTCCACATAATTTCGTCAGACTGGGAGCTTAAAAATCAGTCTTTTCGAACTGGCCTGGCCTTAAAAGATATTTTGTTTCCAACTCTTCATTTTACGCAGAGTAGATAACACGTTTTGAATTCCCACTTTCCAGGAAAATTGACGTTTATTTTACCATCCAGGGGGGGGGGGGGCCAGCTGTCCCACCCTGCCCTCGGTACGCCCGTGGGCGTACCCGTTACTCAGTATCAACTTTTGTTACAGCTCTAATGAATTATGAAAACACAACATCTACAAATAAAAAACCTTGACTATTGATGATTATATGATTTTCGAGATTTTTCGCAAATAAAAATGTTGTTCGTTTTATCAAAATGAAGCTACTCACAAAAAATTAGCTTAATGGTAATCAAATAAAAATTGTTCTAGGGCTCCCGGACTATATCATTTCCATTTATTTGCTCGTTTAAATTTCTAAATTTAAACGAGGCGAGGCGAGGAGGGGAGAGCGCGGGTGGCGTGTCGTTGCATCGAGGCAACGTTGTGGTTGCGTTGTGGTTGCGATGTGGTTGCGACGTGGTTGCGACGTGGTTGCGACGTGGTTGCGATGTGATCGGTATTTTACAAGTGGTCGACGACGACTGCAAAATGTGGTACGTGTGAATGGTCCAGTTCATTTACAATACGAAATATACGCCCGACCACGTCGTGTATTTGTCGTGTGGTTGCGGTTGTCGTGTGGTTGTGGTACGTGTGGGTTGGCCCTAAAAATTGTGCGCATGATAAAAATGTAAGAAGAAATATGTGTTACCCTACAATTTGACACCACAAAACTTTGTTAGTTATTCCATAAGTTTGTGACTTTTAAAAACCTTTCTTTAGAGGAAAAAGTAGAAACTAATGAAAGAAGTAACTTGGTTTAAAACTAGATATTTCATATTATTATATGAATTTTAGAGATTACGCAATATTAAATGACATATATTTTAGTTTTTTTACAAACGTTTATTTTGTTCTGATATTATCAGTGAAGGTTATTTTAATACCTCGATCGTGGGAATCGCAGACACAATAGATTTTCAATTGTTATGCACAGCCGGGTCTTGGGGAGTGATGGGTTAAACAGTAAAGATTTTTTGAAGTGAAAACTTCTTTAGCGGCGTTGAGCACTTTTGTGGGATGGGTAAGAACTAAGAAACTCGCGTCAGATTCTCGTGCTGATGCTGACGGTTGGAGAGTAGTGTTGTAACATCGAAATCGATTAATCGAACAATCGATTGTTTTTTTTCGATTGTCGATATTTTTTAATCGATTGTTTTGATTAATTAAAAAAATCGATTCTTCATAAATCGATTTTCATGAAAATGGGTTAAAAATTTAATCGATTGTAAGGGTTTCGATTAATTAAAAAAAAACGATTTTTTATAAATCAATTTTCTAAAAAATGGGTTAAAATTTTAATCGATTGTAAGGGTTTCGATTAATTAAAAATATCGATTTTTTAAAAATCGATTTTCATAAAAATGGGTTAAAAAATGTAAGTTTCGATTAATTAAAAAAATCGATTTTTTAAAAATCTATTTTCATAAAAAATAAGTTAAAAAAATTATGCACAACGTTAATAATCAAGTTTTCTTCTGCCGGCACTCCCGGAGTGCAACCCGTCTTTTTTTATCTTTCTTACATCGAGTAGGCTCTAAAACTACTGGAGCAAGTCTATTAGTTGGGGAGGGGAAGAGGGGATTTCGGGATTAGCTCGAGCGTGTCAGATTAAGCTTGTATAGGCTTCCGACATGCGTCTAGTTATCATGGCATAGAAATCAGATTTCTCACGTGGTGGGTTAAAAAAAATTTTTTTGAATATTGAAATGTCATCGGATCTGTCAGATTAAGATTAGGGGATGTTTAGTATACCCCAAAGAAGCTTCTGTATAAAGCACTGACGATTCAAAGGTCAGGTAAGCCAGTAGGGACATTTTAAAATATAAAAAATAAAGCTTCATATTTGATATTTTCCTAACTAAGCTTCGCAGATATTTTATTTTGCACTAAACCAAATGATTTAGTCCTTGTTGTCTTAAATATATTTATAATTTACCTAAATAAGCAATTTTCGGAATATATTTCCTTTTTCAAAACTTTAAAATGGCTGCAGTTTCTGAACACACCGCTTAAATAAAAAACGCTCTTATTATTTTTTTATCAATTTTACCTAATGTAAAAAACCTACTAGGTCTCCATGACGCTCGAGTGACTACACAAATAGCACCCTCTCCTCCCCTACTATATGCGTTGTCTCAAGACAACGCATAGACTTTGCTTTGAGCAATATATACACGAGACATTTCATTTAACGTTCACGTAGTCTACACCTATATTCGTAAAGTAAACGTGTAGGTAATAATGAAAGGCGTGGTAATTACAGTATACAAGACGCTGAGCATTCCACCATCTTCAGGTCGGTGGCTGCATGCCTCAGCTAATTACTAATTAGTTCTCCCGAGACTGAGGTGAAATATATTAAAGTGTGTTTAAACATATACATATTAATATCTAATTATCCATGCTGTATACATGTCTTATACGTAGACGTGGGCATGGATATGTTAAAAAGTGTAGAAATTAATGATGGAAAAATAATGGACGTATAGAAATGAATAATTTGACAGCTGCTAGGAAGAAAGTACTAAATGCTTTTTCACAATAAATTGTTATAAGGGCTTACTATAGTCCGCGCGGTACTAGTTGGCCGCGCCTTAGGTGGGGACAGGGGTGAGGGGGCGGGTTGCTTGCTGCTCGCAACGCACATGAGATTAGACAGTGACGACCAATCTCGCGATATCGTGAACAATAATACTATTTAATTAGACATATTAATTAGACTATTTAATAAGACAATTGATCAGTATTATATTTTAAATTATTGACATCGGCTTTCCGCTTTTTGAATACCTATGCACATTGTTTAACGGTAAACTTAATGCATAAAAAACTAAAGATAAAAACCACGTCTTGTTGCAAACCGATATATTCTCCCAATTATGTCACAATTTTCTTGACAACATCAACTCTTACAAAAGTCACAATAGATTTTTAAACTCAACCAGCCAGAGTTGTACATAGACCCCCCCCCCCCCCCCAAAGACGACAGTCTTTAATTATAATATAAGAAAAGGTATCACTCTAAGATAAATCGCAACTAAAGATATAACAACGTGGAAGATAAACTTAACATAACATTTCCCACAGATGAAAATGATAACCTATAATACCTATATTTAAGAGTAATTAAGTGGACTGTATCTCAATGACAATATGGTCGCTTACTACTTCTTACCATACGAGTGGTAGTTTGGAAAAAATAATTATATTAGTTTAACAATATGTACCTTAACACCTTTAACAATAGTATAGCAATAATAAAATAAACTTTAAACATACACATTAAAATCATAAAAAATAATAAAACCATAATGCTCACAATTAGACATACAACCAATTACTAATGATCAGGTTTATATAGTAACAACAATAATTATTATTATATTTCAGAGAAATAAATATTATCCGACAGTAGGTAAAACATAAATTTTTGATACTGGTCGCTTTAAACACGTATCCTTACATTTTACGGTTATCACCCGCGTAACCTTGTCAAGCCCGGTATGTTTCTTAACGATAATACCCATTAGCCATCTTGCAGGAGGTAAGTCGTCCTCTTTTATGAGCACTACATCACCGGTCTCAGGTTCCGGACTAATTGTATACCATGTAATTACCCATAACCTTACTCAAATGATTCTTTGTAGACTTAATTCCCGCTTCCCACAACCCTCCGAAAGGTGCTCCGAAAGGGTTTCCACTGAAGCGGAGCGGAGCGAAGAGGAGCTTAGCGGTGCCCGAATTGACCAATCGTGCTATTCCAGCGGAATGACAACGAAGATTTCGAGCATGGTGATTGGTCAATTCGGCACCGCTAAGCTCCTCTCCGCTCCGCTCCGCTTTAGTGGAAACGCGGCCTAAGGCGCGGCCAAGTTCTAATCTCGAGAACAGCTAATAATATTATTTTGTTATGTTTGCTAATATCGAAGGTATATTTTGATGAAAGAAAACTTTAACTTCATATTTTATATGAAACAGAAAAATAGCTACAGCTGAACATAGAACCTCCACCTTTTTGGAAGGTCAATATAATTACTATTAACGAATATGAAATAAATATTAAGTAACGGTGATGGCAGAGTTGCCATCTGCATAAAACAATGCTTATTGGTAAGACAGTAGGTATTATTCTTAGCAATTCCACGGCTGTAAAAAAGGGCGTACAAAATAAATAAAGATTAAAAATTAACGTGCAAAGTACACGATGGGAATTCGGACTTTTTATGTCTGCGGAATTATTAACGTAGGATCCACAGGAAATCCTCAGCTGTAGGCGCGGGTTCGATCCCAATTTTAACGTCTGTTATAAAGATTACAGCGTCTAGTCCAGGCCGAGTATGAAGTGGGTAACTAACAATTAACATTTTTTTTGCGTAAAGGCAGGAAAAATTACTTGAAATAAAAAATATGGATTTTATTTATAGCCAGATGATGAAGTAGGTATTTTTCAAGGTTTCTTCAAACTATAAGGAAAAAAATGAGTAATTGCCGTTATGTTATAAAATATTACTTAACCACTTTATCCACCTACGTCTTCAATTCAAAACGTACAGGTTGGCTGAATTTAATTCCTTTAATGAAGAATTGTTACATCCGCTTAAATCCTTTTTGTCTGGAGTTTTTTAATAGTATGTTTCAGTAAATAATTGCATAGGAATGTTAGGAATGTACCTGGGCAAAAAGTTGTACACTGCTTCAAAATTGAGTTTTTTTTTTTTTTTTTAATTTCCCGTGATATGTCACTTAGATATTATCCCCAATTATTCATTTTCCCGAAAATCATAAAAGTTTTCACATTTAATTGTTATTTTGTGAGAAATTAATATATTTCTTAAAGTACGCACGAATTTAAATCCTGTTCGTTACCAGTGGTTCTTGGTTCATTACAATAGTAAAATATTTAAATGTATCCAAATAGTAATTATTTAATGAAAGGAAACATGCTTTTTTATTGATAAAATGTATTTTCTTTTCCATAACTTAGAAATACACGAGATTGTTCTACTTGTTTTATCCAGTACGTTACTAAAGGTGTGAAATATATTGAAAAGTTTTACATCAAATCCACAAAATTGAGTGTTCTGATATTTAACTATTTTAATTTGTCGTATTTTGATAAACTACATTATTTCTGAAAATAATATTTAAAATATTTTAAACTTTCTTAAATAAAATCAACATTTTTAGGAACATTTGATAAGGGGACAGTCTCGTAACAGGACATGCTAACAACGAACAGGACCCTGTAAGGTTGAGTTCACATAATGCTTATTATTAGGGTACTCTTAACATATTTAGTATGAGATGGTTAAATCGTTAAAGTTTAAGAATTATTTTTGTTTTTAACTAGAAATTATAAATAAAAATATTTAGGTAATTTAGTAAGTAGGTAGTAGAATGAAACGGGAAACAAGAAGTATACTTTTTTTAGCTATTTTTAGTTAAAACAAAACAGTCGACATATTAACATACACACATTATTATTTTTAAAACTTTTCGGTATCCCTATCAAAATCTCAACTTCAATTTTTTACGATTATTCACTTCGTATTCGGAAGTATAAAAAGTTCACACAATGTAATCGTTTCTTTACGTGATCCCGTTCGTGACTTTCATGTCCAGCCTATACGTTACCACCGCGATGGTAACGAACAGGAGGTAACGAAATCGAGAACTTCTTATACAAAACTATCAAATTTCTACAATTGCTGACGTTTATCACAAAGATTTTCACATTTAAGTAATCTTAAATAGTTATTTAATGTTTTAGACATGAAATCTGCATAGAAAACACGTTTTAACATCTAAAAACAAATAAATTTAGTCACCGGACAGTCACACGACCTCCCACCAAACGCCAAAAATTAAACCGGTTTTTTAAATAAAACGGCTGATTTAATCATAGACAACTGTTCTTATTTTATCGGCCTTACTGTGATGTTGCCATTTAAATAAAAAAAATACCACATGGAACAAAAAATATACAAATTTGACGAAATATGCGGTAAAGGAATCCGGACATGTCCACTAAGTCCATATGCCGGGGACAGCTTTAAAAATTATTTATTTAGTAGAAATTCTGGCTCTAGCAACATAATTAACTTAAAAAAGTATTAAGACCCCGCCAAATTTAAAATTATAACCAGAGCTTTGCCAGTGAAATAACTTATTTTCTCACAATTCGCTGTTAAATAGCGGATTTTTTGGGGGACAGTAAAATTGTGATTTTTCAAACTCGATTTTTTACATTTAAATATAGGTTTAGGCGTAAAATTTTTCCAAATATGACTTGCCAATTTTATCTAAAATCAAATAATATGAATTTTTTTTAGTAAAATTTATCAAAGTTGCGCAGCAGTACGATATAGCCTGGGGAGATGTAGAAAGGTCCAATGTACAACTTTTCGCGTTATTGCCCACCTATATTTATTTACATAGATACTAATGAAGAATAAAATTTCATACGTCAGTACATCTCAATGTACGTCAGTGTCTGTCTGATATTGATTCTTAAATTACTGAAACGATTTTGATTGGTATTGAATACTTTGAAGATTGAGTACTAGGAAAAGACACTGCAGGAGTTGACATTGGCCCACCACGCATTCTCACCACTGTAGATACTTTTAAGTTTTAACCCCTTTACATTCTGGATCACTACGGGACTCCTGGGTGCGCTTCCCTAGTCCGGGGAACCAAATTATTTAATATTTATATGCGAAAGCCCCGAACCCCCTACGTACCTGTTAAAAGATACATCACTCGTTTAACCTTAACAACTCAACATTACGGATCTTTAAATTTGGCCCCTTATTTATTATTTAGGCGCGGCACCGAAACCTTGGCCTACTATCTACAGCAGTGGTGCCCAACCGGTAGCTCGCGGGCACCTGGTAGCCCGCTGCCTGTTATCTAGGCGCCCGCGAACAATATGGGTCAAATAAATTAAATAAACAATAACTAAATTACCTAGTTTCCTTTATATCACATAAGCTTTTTTAAACTTCGTGGTACCCGCGTGGCTTATCGGGATTTTCAAAATAGCCCTTGGAGCAATACCAGTTGGGCACCACTGATCTACAGGTTAAATCTACGACTATAGTAAATTCGTAATAGATACCTTTTTTGTGTAGGCAGGTAATTTGAACGTGGTAAAACCACTAGGCGAAACACGGGAAGCGAGATTCACACCAATACACTTAATTAATAAATATAATTATATTTACTAAACTACCTGATGGAAATTCCAATTTGAAATCATAACATTAAATACACTTGCCAGAAATGCTGCACATGTTGTAGCCAAGTAAAAAAACTGCTGAGCTAACAGCACTCGCCAGTTTTTCTACGTGCATGAATTATTTTTTTGCCTGCATGAATGCTTAAAAAAATAACGCAACTTCTTTTAAATATTAATATGGACAGGCTGAAAAACATAATATTATTGCTTTTTTAATATAAAACATCTATTATTCTATATGTAGTAAAATATTTAAAATAAAACATATTTTCTATAGATTTAAATGAAACGCTTTAAATGTCCTTTCCTCGCACTAGATAGTTGAAGTGTACTCGAATCTATACCTTGAAAAGTTCTGTAAAGACCATTCCCATCCAAGTTTTCCTTTGTGAATCCCGACGGATCCTCTCCGTAAAAGGACGAATAGATATTATGCTCATACATTATGCTGTTTACCTAGGCTTGTCGTCATTATTAACAAATCTGACGCGTCTGGTACGGGTTTTCATTATATTTTTCCTTATTGTTTCTAATTATTAATGCCTCCGTGTTCTAATGACAGAGCTTGCTAACGAACAGAGAGTTTCCTCGTGCATTGCATCCACACTTGGGCACTATTAAAAATGTCTCGTACGTTGCTTGCCGCGAAGCTGCTTGTTCGTCTCGGAGCCCCTTAACAAAATTTTTTCAAATTTCTCCTTTAATTACCTCAAAGCCAAACCAACCAAAAACCTTGTTTTACAGCACTCTATTTCTTTCGGAATATTTTCACAAGCCTTTCCTTTTTCTATGAGCAAATATTCAACTTAATGTTGTCACAGCGACAAAGGGCCAGGCCACCACACTTCGATGCGGCCTCGCAGAACGCATCGTCCGATGCGACAACGTGCGTCATAGGGGCTAGGGCTCGTACACAGAACTGCGATGCGACGTCGCATCGCAAATATCGGTGGCAAAATAATAATATAAAAATAATATTCTTATGGGGTTAAGATTAATTTTATATAAATACTTACACCTCCATCGTGGGTATCGCATCGCAGACACAATAAATTTTCTATTGTTATGTGGTTGCCAGCTGCCACTGCCGGCTGGGAAGGGGTTAATAAATTAGTTTATGTTATAATCTTATATATAAAAATGGATTTTCAAATGTGTTAGTCGCGCTAAAACTTGAAAACGGCTTAACGGATTGGGCTCATTTTATTCTTAAAATATTCGTAGAAGTCCTGGGAAGGTTTTAAAGTGACACGAAGTTCACCGGGACGGCTAGTATATTAATATAATATATATATTACCGTTAGAATGAAGAATACGTTAACATGCACATTACCTAGGAAATCTACAGATTCCCTGATACCATCCGTTAAAGTGGGAATTTTTTAAAACAAAAAAGCTTATATTTGCACTTTACCTAATTAGTTTGCATTCTATTCCTTCGTAAAAGTCCTAAAAACTTTGACTTAAACTTGTCAACCTAAGACTGTTGTTGTTTTGATCGGTTTTTTCTAGTTAATACGATCTGTTATATTTTATAAGTGTAGTAGACTAGCATTTTACTTAAAATTTAATAATTTATTTTTTTGTTTATGTCCAAAAAATTAATTTAAATAATTATCTACAACTAAATAATATGTTTTATTCAAACAAGAACCTGTTTTATGTAATTTAATGAGAATATAATAAACTTTTTGCTCTTTAACTGACTCACCTAGATAACCTGCAGAATACCTCGTTAATCTGCAAAAGCAGTTAGTGCTTTACGCACATTAACGGTAACATATACATATTTGGGTTGCAATAAGTTTTTCTTTCAAGCAGGGCTCTAAAGGCCTGTGTTTAACCATTAAAAACCTAGGTGATGTTATTATTATAATATATTGAAGAATACACAATTTCTCTAGGCATTTTGGTATTTTGTTATGATAATAATCAGTGAAATAATAATATTTACCTCCCAGTAGCCGTAACATACTTTATAGTATCATGTAAACTGTTTTTAATCATTATGATTTTGTCATGTAATTTGTTGTGTAGTGGGCGCCGGCAGAAATAATTTCCAAGGAGTGCAGATTTTAGTTTTCTTCATCGACACTGGAAATATCACTTAATGTAAGGGAAAATGAGTTATATATATCATTGGATTCGGAATTTCGAGCTCTATCGTTGGCATACTTGAAGTTTATAGTTATATAGCCGACAAAATTCTAAGAAATTTTGCCATAAACACCTTTAAGATCCGACTAAATGATAAAAAGTTACAGACGAATTTGTAAAAAAAAAAATGTTTTTTTCGCTCTCCTGAAAAGTCGTGTTTTGTCCCTTACATTAAGTGATATTTCCGGTGTCGATATATTTGCGAATTTTGAAAGTGTTTATTATAAGATTGGAATGTTTTTGCCACCGATATTTGCGATGCGACGTCGCATCGCAATTATGCATTAAGTGATATTTCCAGTGTCGATATGCGGTGCGACGTCGCATCGTAGTTTTGCGCGTCTTATCGTACAATGTCGTATCCGATTAATTTTTGTGTTGCGACATCCCATCGCATTTCTGTGCGATGTTTTCATAGACTAGAATATTATATATTATTTTTTGCGATACGATGCCGCGCCGCAACGCAGTGCTGTGGCCTGGACCAAAGTATTTGAGTAGAGTTAACACTCGGACGCCTTTTAATTACGACCCAAACGGACTGTTATTATAGGGCGGCCGACAAAACCCGACTCCGTACAAAATAAATAACGAATAAACTACATCAAACGAGCTTCCTAGTTCCGTTCCACATACGTGTGGAGGTGACTTTTTGAAAAGACTTGATGTGTGCTGTTTAGATTTAGTATAATGGTAAATAAAGGAACCTACAATATACAGAATGTAATACAATAAAGTGATAATACTTGTCCACGTATGGACATCGTGGTATAAAATGCGACGTCCCTGGCGGCTGGCGCAAGGACCTCGCGGACCTGCGGGGGTGCCAGGGGACAAGGCGGAACGGGTTTGGAGCGGCGACGGCGGCGAGCTGCGCGGGCCGCGGCGGGGCTGGCTCTCTTCCTCTCGAACCACCAGCGCACGCGCACGTCCACTACATACTTTAGTTAGAAACATTGTAATTAGTCGTATAATATAACGGAGTTCTATCGCTTGCATCTTTCATTTATCTACCAAAAGATAGGACCCCGACAATACTTACTTAGCAATTAGCATCTTCAAGTTATACATGTAGCATGAGTCATGACATGGGCGCCGGCAGGGGGTTGCCAGGGGTGGACTTGCACCCCTTGGGAATCTCGGGATCAACAGGAATTATTGACATAAAAAGCATTTTGTAACCCTATTACCTAATATAACAGATCGTATTAACTAGAAAAAACCGATCAAAACAACAACAGTCTTAGGTTGACAAGTTTAAGTCAAAGTTTTTAGGACTTTTACGAAGGAATAGAATGCAAACTAATTAGGTAAAGTGCAAATATAAGCTTTTTTGTTTAAAAAATTCCCACTTTAACGGATGGTATCAGGGAATCTGTAAATTACCTAGGTAATGTGCATGTTAACGTATTCTTCATTCTAACGGTAATATATATATTATATTAATATACTAGCCGTCCCGGTGAACTTCGTGTCACTTTAAAACCTTCCCAGGACTTCTACGAATATTTTAAGAATAAAATGAGCCCAATCCGTTAAGCCGTTTTCGAGTTTTAGCGCGACTAACACATTTGAAAATCCATTTTTATATATAAGATTATAACAAACTAATTTATTAACCCCTTCCCAGCCGGCAGTGGCAGCTGGCAACCACATAACAATAGAAAATTTATTGTGTCTGCGATGCGATACCCATGATGGAGGTGTAAGTATTTATATAAAATTAATTTTAACCCCATAAGACTATTATTGTTCATGGAATTTTTAAAAATATTGTCTTGTATATAAACAATTTTTTTTAATAAAATAAACTTATGAAGTTAATATTAGAGTCATAAATGTGAAGTTGATAAGAATGTCTTAACCCATTCAATGCCACCAATCCACCTGTAACATACCGGTGGTGCCACTTGAATTTTTTGTTTTTTTTTAACTTAAAATACATTGTACAACGTATTTTATATATTAAATAATGCAATAAATAACGAAAACCTCTCTAAATACGATAAACGCACCAATTGCGTTGGTGGCACTGGTGAGACAAATCCAATCACAAGTGCCATTCAACGCACCACTTACGTTGACGCTTTTGTTTTAATTGAACAGCTGTGTTATATGCAACATTGTGGGTAGCTGAATAATTTTTAAATACAGGTAGGTTTTTTCTACATACAGTTAACCACTTAACAAGCTACCCATGGTAATTCAAAATCCTTTCTCCCCTTCATTCTTTGAAAAAAAAACTGAAAATTGAAATAAAATCCTTATAAAATAAATAAAATCCTTACTTATTAGAAATATTTTGTTTCTTAAATATTGAAAAATACAACTGGTCAGCTAGTAAAAGATTTTGTATCAATGTAATTATAAATACAACGAATGGTTGGTAAAATTTACTAATTTGAACATAGTAGTGTTGCGTCATGCATGAAACCATCCAACAAAATTCGCCGTTAAAATGCCATTGAACGCACCATTTGCATTATGGTAATTTTATTCATAAAATATACCATGAATTGAAGAAAAACTGTAATGTACCTAAATATATTGCTTACTTTTATGTTCTTAGTCAAAAATTTCTCACTCTAATTCAATAAAACTGAAAATATGTTGAATTGAAATCAGGCAGTTTTTGGGCTATCGGTTTTTTCGCTGTCAAAAAAAGAGGGGAGGTCCAGACCAAAAACCGACAGTGTCACCACATGTAAAATATTTCTCCAGTAGCTAATTGATTGAATGAGGCCAAAGATTCAAATTAAATATAGCCATTATAAAGAAAAACCGGGAAAAATATCAAAGGTACCTCAACGCATATGGTGCGTTGGTGGCACCAGAAAGTAAACTCGCAAAACTCAAATGGTGCGTTGCTGGCACTGAATGGGTTAAGGATTTTAAATAAAAAGATTCTCATACTAACGAACAATAAATTTAATGCTTAACTGGATTAATTAAGTGTATCTACAAATTATGCCTTAAATGACTAGTATGTTACAATTACATTATTTTATCAGACGAACCCTCTGCAAGGAGCTCCCTCTCAGCTGCCTCTTTGGCGGCTTGAATTTTAGGCCGTACGTGTGTAAAGTACCTGTAGCCATGGTTAGCGAGAAGCAGGAATCCATACGCTGTTAATCCCATGCAACACACTACCGCTCCTTTATGTAGTTTATCATATAACATGTTTCGAGCCTGCTTCTTCATTTTCCTGAAAAAGTAAATAGATTTTTAGGTTATATGCAATTATATGCATTAACATGGAATGTAATGTTACGGTTGAATATGAACGTGTAAAAATACGTATTAAATTAATAACGCACTATTACTATTCAGTCCTTTCTTAATTCATAGAATATTATTTATTTTTCGGACCCAAAAATTTCAATAACAAATTGACAAACGTCAATGACAGTTAGGTAGTGTCAAATTGATGGCTGCAGGCTGCGTTTTTCCTTTTTTTTCCTATAAATGCAAACAGCGAAGATTGAAAATGATTTAGGTTTGATGCGTCAAGTGTTACGCGTATTGCTTAATGCGCACGGGAATAAATAACTTTATATTCCCGTGACTACAGCCGCTAGAAAGGAGCCGAAACGTTTGTATTGTTAATAAGAAAAGTGCTCCGAGACTCATGAGACGGCGTGAGAATTACAGCCGTGGCCCGTGGACGTTAGAGTTTGCAGAACAAGTACCTATAACAATTACTAACAACTAGTGTCCGACCGAAACTGGGTTTTCAGCCGAAACCGAAACCGAAACCGAACTTTCGGCCTTACTCTCAGTTTCGGCCGAAGCCGGAGTCGAAACCGAAACTTGGTAAAACATTTAAAATTACGATTATTTTCTGAAATGTTTTGCGACATTTCTTAATATAAATATTATTAATCTTAGACCCGAAAATGTTACCTAGAAACTTTTTGTACTATATTCCGTTTTTTAAATGATTCCAAGTAAGTGCGATTTCACCCAAAAAATTCAACGCGCTTAGCGCACACTAAACCGGTTCTTAATCGTAGAAACACGTTTATAACACTCAATTGCATTTTACCAACTTAAACTGAACTCGTTCACAGCACATCCGATGTTTATCTTCTGAACGCCCAATATTCGAGTTTTAACTTCATAAAATGCATTTGGGTGAGGCCGCCAATTTTTGCTGATATGACGCAGAAAAATTTTGCTAGAGAAAGAAAATCTACGCTGCTTGTGACGTTGGAGCACCTAAATTGTAGGCAATTTATTTCTCTACGCTATCATAGCATTGAGAAATATGCCGTTGGAGCACCAAAATGATAGCGTAGAGGCTTTGATAGCGTAGAGAAAATCAAACTTATCTCTGTAAATAATACACAATGCGGTTTGTATTATAGCCCCAAACATGGCCCTTTTGACTCACATGATGCATTGATCGTTTTATGTGAAACAGTAATACTTACATTTGTGTCACAAAAAAACTTCCTTTGAAAAAACTGTGTACACAGCTCAGACCAATAAAAAAAGATAGACAGAGCCATCCATGCTACGCGGTGAGGCAGGCAATAGGAAGCCGATACGGCCATAGGAAGCCGGCCGCCCGCCATTCCGGTTTCAACGAGTGACGGCGCATGTCGTTTTCATCTGTGTCAAGAAATATCAAAATATGCCGTCCTGCATCGTTAAATGGTGCAAAAACAATTCTTGTGCTCAAAAGAAACCTTGTGGGATTACGTTTCACAAGTAATCAGTTGAATATTTATGTATTACCACCGAAATAACGAATTTAATTTATTAGTTTTAAAAATTGTCTCGGGAGTCTCGGAACATAGAACCTCAACCAGTGCTGCATGCTGGTCGCAAGATATTTTTCCCCATAATAGGGGAAAATATTACGTGCTGTATTATCCTGGCAAATGTTTATTTTTAACCTAAAATTCGTTATTAATTTAAAATCTATTAATATAAATAAAATTGGAGTGTCTGTTTGTAGTATTGAAAGATTTTTTTACTATTTGCATATTAATCTGTATACGATACATACTGCATACACCAAACAACATTCTTTACAATTTTTGTCTGTATGTATGTCTGTCTGTCTGTCTGTCTGTTCTTAGTTGAAACACATAATTTATTAGATATAGATATTTAAGTATTTACTTTTTTCAGCAATTACTAATGAATGATGATTAACAATCTAGTTTGATAGCAACTTTTGTGGTCATTACTTAGTAGTTTAATAAGACTGCAACAGGATGGGAGTTTTACAATCTGAAACCCTGAGTTGGCAACATTATTTTTTTGCACACAAGCGCACGCCTAGCGTATTTATGCTAGGCGTGACGCACACATTGATCGACAGCGACTTCACCCCATTACCTGTAAATACTCCGTCTTTCTTTTTTTATTGGTCTGAGGTACACAGCCCGACTAAGGTTCAAATGTGAACTGTCGAGAAATGGCGAATATTACGAGATTTTCCATAGAATACGTAAAAACTCAGCGTTGCCACTTCCCGATTTTACCTTCCCTAACACCCAACGATAACAATAAATCGGTATTATTGATGACGTTTAAAATGTGGGGTAGAATTGATGTTTCTAACGATTCATTTGATTTGAAAAAGTTTATAAAGAAAATACTATAAGAATTAGATGAGGTAATAGCCATTTATATAAGTATTCATAACATATCAGATTTATCTTCAAATCTGTCATACTTACTGCTACACAGGGCTTCATAACGTTATCGAATAACAGAAAAAATATCGTTACGTACCGTTATTTTCATAATGGTAGAACAGATAACGTTATTTTTTTAACGATATCTAGTAAAATAACTTTATATTTACCGTTATTATTATAACGTTATTTTTTCGTTATGGCATAACAAAAAATAACGTTATAATAATAACGGTAAATATAACGATATTTTCTGGTATCAGGTATGCGATCGTGCACGGTGCACCAAATCTCACTCATATTTAAAATGTAATAAGCGTTCTCTGTGAAAATACAAAGAAAAAAATACACCTTAAAAGCGTGATTACGTTTAGAAAATTTTCCCGCCTGTCATGACTTTCTTAACGGACTATAACGTTATCAAAGAACATATATTTACCGTTATAAATCCTATATAACGTTATAACATTTACCGTTATTAAATACATTTATAACGTTATTTCTAGTATCGGTTAAATTTTCATAACGTTATCTATGCCCTTGAAGCAATAACGTTATGAAAAAATAACGTTATTTGAAGCCCTGCTGCTACAGCGACAGTTAAAGTGCACCTCTTCCACGGCGGATTGTATATTTTAAGCTATTTTCTTACCTTTTTTTATGTTTAATTGTAAATATATTTTTAGACTATTATTGGAACTCAAATAATTTATGAATTTCTTTATGAATTTCTGGATGTTACTAAATGTTTTATGATCAGTAATATTTGCTCTATTTATACAGCCGAATGCTATGCCATTTATATGGCATTACGGCATATTAAAACTTTGTCCTATGTAAATAAGTTTCTTATAATATCATAGTAAAAGTGTCTTAGTAGCTATAGGGAATAGTAATTTAAGTTTCAAATGCAATTATATTATTTTTAAGATCAAAAACATATTACATGAATTAGTACATTACATATTACGTTAATATAGAGTTTCTATGGGTTCCCCCCACAGAGGGATTGCTGGAAATGAAAGAGCAGACACAGCTTCTAGAGGACCACCAGACGAAGACCATAAGAACATTTTAAAAGTCCCATTTACAGACCTCTTTTTGACGATCAAAGATGAAACCTTTGAGCTATGGAAAAGAATTTGGAATATAGTAAAGGTTAATAAGGGCAAATGGTACAGTGACATAAAGAAAGATCTCTCAATACCATGGTATAACACTGTACATTTTGAATCAAGAAAATTCACATCAGTAATAACAAGAATGAGATTTGGCCACTGCTTGGTCCCCTCCCACCTTTATAAATTAAGAATATTAGAAGATGCGAAATGCCCCAAATGCCTAGAAAATGATGCTGACTTCAAACATTATCTTTGATTGCAAAGAACTAGGTCTAGACAGAATATTACTCTGCTCTGAAATAGATAACATATGTAAAGATAGAGACATAAGTGTACCCCGCCGTCCAGCAGATTTATTATCCAATTACGATTCTTCAAATGTTTATACCGATTCATATGTTCAACGATGGAAAAATGGTGTTTTTTTTAAATGTGTTTTGTAAATAGTGCTCAGTATTCAGTAAGAAGAAAGAAGGACATTATTTTTTTTTAAATTTAATTTGACGTTTATTAAAGTATTTTTTCTGGAGCAAAGGACTTGTTTCCAGCTCCCAATAAATTTAAAAAAAAAGATGTCAAATAAATCAAATTGCCGCAACAAAAGATATGGTTGTAGCAAATACCTGTTGTTTTTACTGATAAATTAAGCTAAACAATACATTTTTGCAATTTAATTCGTTACCTAATCATGAATCTTTCGGAGGACAACAATTTTGCTAATGGCCTGCTTTATGTAGGATTCAATCAAGATCAAGGTGAGCCAAAACATTTCATTACCAGTTAATTCCGTCCTATCTTAGTTGTTTTTATATTATTTACTGATTAATCTTGTAGGATGCTTCGCTTGCGGAACGGAAAATGGATTTAGAGTATTCAATAGTGATCCTCTCAAAGAAAAAGAACGACAAAATTTTGCGGAAGGTGGTTTATCTTACGTAGAAATGTTATTTCGATGCAATTACATGGCCTTAGTAGGAGGAGGAAAGACTCCGGTGTATCCACCAAATAGAGTTATAATTTGGGACGACCTAAAGAAGGACTCTGCTATTTCATTGGATTTTAATAGTCCTGTCAAAGCTGTTAAATTAAGAAGAGATAGAATTGTTGTGGTCTTAGGTAAGGATACTTCCAATATTCTATTGTTGTCTAGGTCTTATCAGTATGTAACAGAAAACTCTCAATCTTTCTCTTCTAAGCTTATTAACATTACATAATTTTGCTTTCCCTATCGGACCTCTTTTAGGATCTAATTGTTATGTTTGTATTTTTGACTAGAATAATATAGTATAGGAGAAGGTGGTAATGTGGCCCCTCACTTTGTTTATCAAGCATTATTTAAAATATATAGGATTTCAGAAACCTAAAAAATACATTATGGGACTTCTTATTCATTTCTTTAAACATGTCTTATTAGGGAATAAATAAAACTCGTGCAGGATAATCAAAAGTTTTACTTAATTATTCTTAATCAATCACATTTGGTATTTTCAGATCAAATGATGGTAATGTGGCCCCCCGGGGATATTTACATTAAATGTATCGCACAAGTGAAACTTAACGGCAAAAATCACAAATGTAATAGTCACCTTTGGAGCCTCCACAGGCTACATAGCCCATTACTCAAAAATTTGATACTGTACCCATGGCTCTCCAGCGCTGTCATTGGAACAACATTACGACCAATGTGAGGGGGCCAAATTGCAATCATTGCTAATATTTAAACAAATGTACCAAAAATATTTATTAAATGTATAATTTTATATTTAAGTACCTTTTAAATTCCATAGGAGAACAGTTTGATGATCCGATGTCTGAACACAAAAGCCAAATATTTCTGTTTCTTAACAACTATGGAAATAAATTCACACACACTTAAAAGTTTCGCAGGTCGCAAGTTTAACTTGATCGAATGACAATCAAACTTGACAGCCTCTGTTGGATTTGTACGGTGCTAAATTATAGCATGCCGCGAGCATCCCGTTCCACCAAAATTATAGTGGATAGCATTGTTAAAACATTAAGGGCCTGTTTCACCGCTTCCTGATAAGGTGCCTGATAGGCTTATTTGACAGATTCTCCATACTCGATGTGTCAAGTTAAGTGGTGGATAGCCTTTTCAGGAAGCGGTGAAACAGGCCCTAAATATTGAGGAGGGCCAATATATGTGCACGGGCCACATTACCACCTTTTTCCTGTATATTTATTCTAGTCAAATGTTTATTATATAAATATTGTACATCTAAATACTTGTTAAATGTCCTCTTGGTTGACATCGTTTTTGCCTTGAAGTAAACTAAAGTGAAAGTTATTGCGTAATGTAGGTAATTGTTGAGGAACTAAGTGAAGGAGGAAGTGCTTAGCATTCACTAAATAGTTTTTTTAGTAATGATGCACTTTGTTGGTTTCTGTAACAGTTTTTTTTATTATTTACTAGCTGTTGCCCGCGACTTCGTCCGCGTGGACTGAAGTTTATAGCGCGCGATGTCAACAAAATTGGTGTCAAAAGCTTTTATAAAAAAAACCCTTAAATCAACCACCCAAAAACAGCCGTGCAGTGTGCACATAATACTTATTTAATTTTTTTAAATTAAACTTTATTTATGCCAAATTTTAAAGTAAGTATATTAATTAGCCCCCCAATTACACAACCTAACCCATAAACTATTTATCATTGATAGGTTTAAGGTTACATCACTGCATAGATAAAAGTACTGAGTTATTTAAAAACGTATATATTTTTTATGAAATAACAATCGAAAAATCGCAGATGATACCAGCTCTTATAGAAAGACGTTTGGGTAAGCGTCAGCGAGATGTAGGAGACGCACGGCGCCATCTATTATGAATTTTTGGAACTTAATTTGAACAAATTTACGCATTTTCACCCCCTTACAACCCCTTTGTCCAGTTAAAAAGTAGCCTATGTCCTTTCTCAGGCTTTAGACTATCTGTGTACAAAATTTCATTACAATCGGTTCAGTAATTTTGGTGTGAAAGCGAGACAGACAGACAGGCAGACAGAGATACTTTCGCATTTATAATATTAGTATAGATTTATTTATTCACAATTTTAATTATTCAATAGATACCTATTATGATATTACATATAACCGATCAACTCCCAAGCAGTTAAATTCGACTGCATAAACAATAAATTTCCAAGAATCCCCAATCGAAGAATAAATACCTCGACTGTGGGAATCACAGACACAATAGAATTTCAACTGTTATGCGGCAGCCGGGTGCCGCTTGGGGATTGATAGGTTAAAATTGTCTTTTAACTTTCAACAGTAACTTAAATTTATGAATGCTTAAATAAGATGGGGCCTGGCAGGAAAAAACACAAATATTTTAAAACATTTTACATTTATAAATTGAGTCTACTGTTGATTATTGCAGGGGTTCCCAATCTTTTTCAGCCTGCGGCGCAGTTACACGTAAAATATTTTGTCACGGCGCCCTACTCTACCTAGCTATTAGAAAAAGTTACGAATATTAGAAAAATACCTTTAATGATGATTATAGTTAGATTAAGCAGGTAAATAATAAAAAAAACAATATTTAATCATCTACCTGCTTTACATAATATAATTTAATTTTATTATAATATTTGTGGTTGGATAATGATGGAGGATCGATTCACGGTGCCCCTCTTGGCTTTCCGCGGCGCACCAGGGCGCCGCGGCGCACAGTTTGGGAACCCCTGGATTATTGAATACAATATAAAATTACTGAAACATAATATCTGATATATCTTTCTTTTGCAGAGAACTTGATAAAGGTGTACACTTTTACTGTTCAGCCGCAGTTGTTGCATGTATTTGAAACATGTCAGAACAGTAAAGGCTTGTGTGTAGTGTGCTCCCATAGCAACAATGCACTACTGGCCTATCCTAGCCGCAAAACAGGACATGTTCAGGTATAGTCAATAGATGTTCTTGCTGAATTATTTAATATCTCAGTAAAGTTTGATATATTCTGAATCACTCAATCATCTTTGAGCCATTGCTCGCTCAGATTCATCCTATTTATCTATGGCAGAGCTTTCAAATTCATGCTAGTATGAGTTTAGTCAAGAGCGTGTGTGCCGAGCACACGTGTCAGAAGTGAAACTTAGTCAAAATGGTCACCTTACTCCGTGACGGTATCATCATGACACAACCTTGAAATTTTACTCTCAACGCGCCTAAAGAAGTTTCACTTCAAAATGTTATAAATAGATGTATAGTATGGAAAGAAAATATAGTTGTCACACGCTACTTTACTCAATAAATGACATTTTTTAAATTTATATTAACAATAATTCATATTTTTTAATTCTTGTTTCTTTTGTTGAAGCTGGTAGAATTAACAAATCAAGCAGGATCTTCCAGCAGCACCCCCGAAGGTCATCTAATAGCTGCTCATGAGGCACCGCTTAGCTGTTTGAGCCTAAATGTTGGTGGCACCAGATTAGCTACTGCCTCTACCAAAGGCACTCTCATAAGAGTGTTTGACACAAGTACTGGACAAAAACTGGCAGAGCTGAGAAGAGGAGCTAACCAGGTTTGTTTATGTAACTGACATAATAATATATTTTTTTGTAGTATTACCCTGTCAGAGAAATCTATTCAACTAATATACAGTGTAAACTCTTTATAACGAAACTCAAGGGACTGAGCATTTTTTGTCGTTATAGAGAGTTTTCGTTATATGGAAGTAACAAAAAACAACTGATAATATGATAGGTACCCAGTATGCTTGGTCGAAAACCATCACTTCCGAGAAAACAATGCGTCATGCTGTACGTGTTCAAGGCAATTGAGGATAACAAAATCTAGACCGACCTCGGATGTTTCGGACCTTCAAAGTTTTTTGTTACCTGATAACATAACATAAACAATAACATTGATAATAAATACTTACTGTCTAAAAATATGGACACATTTCTTTGTAATAGAGAATGGCGTACCGCTATAGAGAGTGTTTCAATATGTGGGTTTTAACGCAAACCAACCAAGTTGGGCTCACTTCAACGTTATAGGAGATTTTATCGTTATAAAGGATAACGTAGTAAAGTAATAAAGGAAAAAACAAAAATCACAGATGCATTAAAACATGCACTTACCTTGAAATGGCAATGGGCTGGACACATTGCTCGCTTCAAAGATAAGAGGTGGACATTAGTGACAACCAAATGGAAAGGGCCCACAGGCAAAAGAAAAGTAGGCAGACCAAAACAAAATTGGTCGCACGACATAGTTCAAATAGCTGGAGAAGACTGGATTAACAAAGCCATGGATCGAGAAGGCTGGAGAAGGATGGGGGAGGCCTATACCCGTGAAGGGGCAACTTCACCGCATACAACTATTGCTAGTTAAGTAATATTTACTGGGTGGTGAATTGATTAAAAGGCTATAATAATAATAAAAGGATAACGTTATAAAGAGTTTACACTGTATAATGTATTAAATTATATTTAAATTTAACAAAAAAATAATTAAGTTATAAAATACAGTTTACACGTCTTATGGCACTTTACCATTAACCCATCAATCCCCAAGCGGCACCCGGCTGTTGCATAACAATTAACAATTGAAAATCTATTGTGTCTGCTATTCCCACGATCGAGGTATTAAAAATGAAGCAATAATAAAAAATAGTATGAAAGCACTAATTAAACAACTCTTACATTATTTCCAGGCAACAATCTACTGTATTAATTTCAACCACACAAGCACCAATTTATGTGTAACATCCGACCATGGCACAGTGCATATCTTCAGCTTGGAAGATGATAAACTAAACAAGCAATCAACATTGTCGACTGTCAACTTCTTGCCTAAATATTTCTCAAGCAATTGGAGTTTCTGCAAATTCACTATACCGAATGGGCCACCATGTATTTGCGCCTTTGGAGTGGACAAAAGTTCTATTATTGGTAAGCCTTTTAAGATTATACAACATATTGATTGCACTGCAGGTTCTTGGTGTGTGTGAAACACATGTTTCTCGAGTACTTGCACTATTTCCTAAGTATTTTTACATTAATTAGTTTTAATAAATACATGACTGGTTTCAACATAATTAGTTATAACACTTATAAGACTGTTTATTAAAAAATATATCTTTTAAATGTTGCATTGTCAATCCAGTTGATACTAATCTTTTAACCTCACATCACCTTTTTGTTTCAGTAATATGTGCTGATGGGTCCTACTACAAATACAAATTTAATGAGAAGGGCGAGCATACAAGAGATGTTTATGCACAATTCCTAGAAATCTCGGAAGAGAGATAAAGGAAATTGTAAGACCCTAAGAACAATACCATTTCTATAAAGTTGTCACTGGTGTAAAGAGATTGAAGTTTTTATACTTTATATAAGTATGATAAAAAAGAAGATTGTAGAAAAATTCATCAATTTAGCGAAAAATTCATGAACTTTTGATTCTACTCGGTTTATTTTGGCTATTAAGATTTTTTTAGGTCTAGTCATTGAAATAACTTTCTATCAATTTCAACACAATGAATTGTTTAGTGATAACAAAATTTTACTTTACTTTTGTTAAAAGTAAAGTAAAATTTTTGTTTTATGCAAGCAAATCCGAACATACTGCCATGATCTTACATAATTATTTGTTAACACTGTCTTTTCTTTTTGAAATTATTACAACTTCATATTTATTGCGTATACAATTTTAGACTTACGAAGAATAAGGCAACACTAACTAATGCATGTTTGCTGTCTTTGTCTTACATGTTTGGAAAGCCATTTGACATAAATTACTCTTGTCTTTCGTTAATCAAGGTTGAAAAGCTTAAAAAATTATATTTGTAAATATTATCAAATTTTTGATCAGGTGTTCCCTAATTGATGTAAACGTATTCATGTCACCGGTTACATGGTCAAATTTTCATCACTCTGATCCATCAATCCGGTACGGATTGACGAAAATTTGATCGTGAACGCCACGGATTCATGGATTGATCGTATTTTTAATATGAAATTTTTATAACCATCGATATCTTGTCAATCAGATTGATGGATCAGATTGATGAGACCGTGTAACCGGTGATTATAATGGCAGACCAAAAAGCACATTATTAAAGTAAGAGTGCAAAATATACATTTTGTGCAAGGATTTGATCATTTTAAAAGAATAAAAAGCTAAAATTTTTATAAAATTATTAAAATGGTTATTGGTTATGTAATTCTAGTGTCCTGTAGTGACAGATAAATTTTATGGATTTCAAATGTTAGAACTCTTGCTTTGACTGAAATTAATGGTAGTAACTTTTTAAACCTTTAGACGTTGTTTAAATTTTGTTGAATATTTATTGTAAGGAAGATAATATTATGTATTCGAATTAATTATTTTTAAATTGGCTCTTTGTATTATGAGCGTGAAAGACTGTTTTGCTGGCCGAGCTTAAATACAGAGATAGTGCTTCAGATACGTCGCTAGGTGGCAATTTCATATTTCCAGTGTTGCTCACTGAAATTCAAACTCAAACTCATGCATAATTCTTTTTTTATTTTACTTCTAGAACCTAATTTAGAACAAATAAAAAAGGGTAATATGTTTGTTCATTCATATACCAATTTACCAAATATTGCATACTATATTATAACCATTTTTTTTTATGTAAGTAGTTTTGGTATACATTGGCAAGTACGTTGAGGCTTTGCTTGACAAAACAATGTAACTGAAATTTTTCTAAAAGTCGCAGCGACTTAACTAATCGTAATGTTGAAATATGTATTGTAATAACACGTGATATTACTTAGTATTTTCAAATACCATGTAAAGTTATTTTTTTCGGCAGACATACTTCAAACTACAAAATACAGTTATGAAACTGTATTCTGTAGTTTGAAGATCATGAGATCATGGGCTATATTTGAGGAATTTCCTGAGATTCAATTTTATTATGCTCTAATCAAAGGCTCAACTCACACTGGCGCAGAGTCGAAAAGACGACGAAGCGACACGATGCGTCATAACATTTTTCCTGCAGCATATTCATCTATTGTTCTACTATTAAATACAAATTTCTGCTATGAAAATATGAAAGCGAGTGCTCTTCGGCGTTCATTCGCGCTTCCATATTTGCACTGAGCCAGTGTAAGCTGAGCCTAAGATTAGGATATGCATTCGCCTAGCTCAAGTACCTAGCTTGCGCGAGCTTTTCTAGATATTAATTAATAATTAATAATTTATGATTTTATGTATTTTTACTGCATCTTCAGATGTTGCGGTGGCTTTGTATTAATAATATGTTGTGACTTGTGGCCTCCAAATACAAAAGCTGACTGTTCTGGAGCGCCAACTTTGTAGATTAGTTTACGTTAAGACGAAGACAGCTGCCAATTCGACATCTTTGTGCAGTTTTCTAGACGTATGTATTTCATTGATTGGCACAAAAAAAATGTGATTTTTGATTATATTTGGAAAAGATTGTCGAATTTAAATAATAAAATAAAAGAATTTAAATAATAAATCTA
Organism: Lysandra bellargus; assembly: GCA_905333045.1. Classification (NCBI taxonomy): domain Eukaryota; kingdom Metazoa; phylum Arthropoda; class Insecta; order Lepidoptera; family Lycaenidae; genus Lysandra; species Lysandra bellargus. Next base: position 11,589,395 of record HG995330.1, on the reverse strand, counting down.
CTGGATGAAAAAAATAAACACCAAAGTCGCATCTTTCAGGAACTTTAAATAGTTCTAACTAAAGTAATAATACAATATATGTTTTAAAAATTTGTTTATTTGATACCTTTTACATAAATCCAAAGATTGCCGGATTTAATTTTCGGTTCTGACATCTAGATTTTCCATAATATTTATTTTTTCCTCTAACAAACGAAAAATGTCCACGCTAATCCACGCTACCGGAATGCACACTTCACATCTCTGTATCTCTGGCATGAAAATCGACAGTGGTGCGAGAGTGATGCGAGATCAAGGTCATTGGCAGTTGTCAGCGTCTTAATACTTCAGTCGGAATTTCCAGGAATTGCTATTGTATTCTATTGTTGTCGCGATCACCGGTGCTCGCGCAGGGCCTGAAGGATTAAAAGGAAATAATTATATTTATAACCTTGGTGATACAGGATCTAAAATTGTGAAAGACGAAACGAAACATATCGGTTGGTAAACTATGTGAGATGGAACATATTTGTTGCAAAAAATTCCCCAGCCTTATAAAAATATTTATTCTACACTAAACTTAACCCATATTTCTGTCTTTGATAAGTTGGAAATAAGCCACTTGAGGAACAAGGGCAGCCATATGTATTAGCTTAAGATTGGAGTAAGATGCAAGGTTGAAAAGGACTTTAAAATATCCATACTAATATTATAAATGCGAAAGTGTGTCTGTCTGTCTGTTATCTCTTCACGCTCGAACTTCACGTTTATTCGATTTTGCTGAAATTTGGCATGGAGATATTTTGAGTCCCGAGAAAGGACATAGGATAGTTTTTATCCCGAAATAAATATTTTCGGGATAAAAACGAGACTTTCACGCGCGATAAACGAATTTTGGCGCAATCGGAGTTGCGGGCGTTATCTAGTTATAAATACTGCGAGTGGTAGCACATAACTGCCACTGTAGAATTCTATTTCAAATTGATAATGAAATAAGCGACTCGAGTTTCGCTCTGTTTGTTACTCTGAGGAAAACTTTTGTAGTTTGTGCAATGAGATTTTTGTTACATGATGAAGAATATGGAGGGATATTCCGAAGACAACTGTTTTTTAAATGTTCAAACGGACTTTACCCCGAAGACCAGTTCTCGTAACTAAATTCCGGGCATCAAAGAGGGAGATATTTTGGTAGAGTAGCCCTCTACCAAAATATCTCCCTCTTCGATGCTACCTATTTGTTTCTTACATTGCTATCTTTGTATTTGCCAACAAGTGGATATAAAACGGCGGTAAATTTGTGTGCGAGTGAGACAAAATATAGTGTTGGGCATCATCAATATTCGCAGTTTGGGTTTTGAGCCGTTTACATTTAGCCCTGTCGGGCAGGGAAGTGGTCAGCGCGAGAATTTAAATTTCAAATAGTTACTCGCGCTGCCACTCGTCATGCCGCTGCCGCTGCGCTACGCAGCAAGTTTGTAGAGGGCTGAGTGCAAATGCTCACGGGCAACGCTACTGCCGCAGAAGTATTCAGGGAAATATTTCCGGCAGCGCGAGGAGCAGCGGCAGTGGCTGAATGTAAACGACGCTCAGGGGTTGATTTAGACCGCAACGCGACGCGTAGATGCATTTCTAAATTTGTACTGAATTGACAGATTGGCATGTCGCCTCGCGCAATTGAAATCTGTCAAATCCATACAAATTTATGCCGCGCCGCGCCTCGCCTCGCCTCGTCGCGTTGCAGTCTGAATTGACCCTTAGTGATATTCTCCTGTTTCATTCGACGCACTATCTTGCTTGCTCATCCGCGATATGATTCGTGTTTCAAAAATAAATGAAAGAATTGGGATTCTAAGGGTCTACACAGACGGACCGCATTTCAACTGCAATCCAACCGCAGTAAGTGCAGTTTGAATGCAGTTGACACGACTACAACTGAACTGCAATCCGACTGCGCGTTTGGTTTGCAGTTCTATTGCAGTCGTGTCAACTGCATTCAAACTGCAATTTGCAGTTGGATTGCAGTTGAAATGAGGTCCGTCTGTGTAGACCCTAAAACGTCACAACTCGCAGGGAATGACTGATAAAAAACTATGTCATAGTTGTTATTTGTTTTCAATTCCGTGATATAATAAATAAGTTTTGCTTATCACGCATGTTCCGTTACTTTAGCTTATATTGTATTTTGAATTACATGCGATAGAAATAAAGTGTTTATAAAATGAAGTTGAGATTTTAGTTTTCATTGCTCTGTCCTACCTAACCTGATGGAATGAAAATAAGAAAGAATCATTTTATTTACACTATTATATTATTTTGATGTTATTAAGTTTACTTTTAGATGACCAAACTATACATGTTTGTTTAGATATAATTTATTTTTATATTTTACTGATAAATGACTTGTAATCGGAAACAATAACAGTAAAGTAATAAAAGTTTTTTCAGAAATAATTTTATGACTTTTATTATTGTAGTCGAATGACACCGTAATGACAACCGTTTTCTAATAAATACAAATTCTATTTATTGCCATCATCTTTTTAGCACATCTATAAATGTGTTCCTGGGTATTTTTATGTTGGCAACACTACGCATTTTCTTCTTGCCTTCCGCTTGTTGCTTTAACAACTTTTTCCTTCGCGTGACGTCTCCTCCGTACTGAAATAAATGATTTTAATGTTTAATATCCTTTTGACTAAACTAGCATTATATTATGTAGAAATAATCGCGATATTTACCAATTTTGCCGTGACATCTTTTCTGTACGCCTTCAGAGTTTCTCTAGCATAGACCTTTCCAGATACCACAGCCTGTATCGCAACCTAAAATAAGGTTTATTACTTTTTCTTGTTGGCAACACAATAGCGGTTGTCCATTAAAAAAAAGAATATTTTTTATTACAATTTTATGGAAATCAAAAAAAAAGTCATACCTGCACCATCTGTCTTGGTATCATTTCCTTTAGTTTTCCAGTGAGATGTCTCGCGGTGTATTCCAAACGACTGGCGTGCACGATGGTAGACAACTCTTCTACAAGCACACCATTCAGCAGAATATCCATCTGTAAAGATTTTTTTAATTGTTTGGAATGTTCATTGAGTCCCGAGACAAGATTACTCTTTTTAGGGTTCCGCACCCAAAGATAAAAACGGGACCCTATTACAAAGACTTCGTTGTCTGTCCGTCTGTCTGTCTGCAGGCTGTATCTCAAGAACCGCTATAGCTAGACTTCTGAAATTTTCACAGATTGTGTATATCTGTTGCCGCTATAACAACAAATACTGAAAATAAAATAAAATTAATATTTAAGGGGGGCTCCCATACAAAATATATTGTATATTTTAGCCTATTTTTGCTCTGTATTGGTACAGAACCCTTCGTGCGCGAGTCCGACTCGCACTTGGCCGATTATTTTTAACTTACTCTCGCCAAAGCGCTGGAGTGAAATCCGTAGTCTTCATAGTCAAAACTCGCGTATCCTGACGTTATGCTCTTCAGAGTGTCATGGAAGTCCATCACGACTTCTGACAGAGGCAGGATGTACTGCATCATGGTCATGTTGTCATCAACCGCGTTGGACGGTAGGGGTGTGCCGCGCCGGTCCACACATAGCGTTGTAACTGGACCGATGTACTCCGTGGGTGTTATTATTGTTCCTGGAAATTATACAATGTTTAGGGAAAAAAGTAGTACATAAGCATAGTATAAGGAGGGGAAGTAAGTTATCTTCATACAAAGGCACCGCGCGCGGCTTGTATGTGTGCGCCATAGTATCAGTGCGTCGCCGCACGTACACTTATTAAAATCTCGGACCGTTTTCGGACCATACCAGACGGGGCTAACACTTTACGCTGCACGCCCGCGTCGCGCCACGCCGCGCCAAACGAATCAAAAATGTCCGATCATAGTCGCAGGAGTAATAAATATTGCTGTGTGTTTGGGTGTTTTAATAGTAATGCAACAATTCCAGAATTGTCTTTGTTTAAATTACCAGTTGAACAGGAAAGGTAAGTACTACTCACTTATTCTAGCATAATACAATTTTTACTTGATGATCAGAATATACCTACTTACTTCTTTTTTATTGTATTAGTTTTCTATCACACAAACTTTCCCACTAGGAGATAGTATAAAATATAAGAGAATGTTTTAGGTAAGTACTTTTGATCAGTCAACTAATTTGCCGCTATTGCTTTGTTTACATTTAGTAATGCCGATTTCTCTGTATTATATGTATATTATATTAACTACTTACAGTCTTATTTTAAATCGTAATTTAGAATAAGTAACTGACTAATTGTAAATCAGATATTAATTATATACATAAAGCAAAGTTCGAATCATAACAACAGATTTGTTTATAGTAGGTACCTATAAGAGATGGGCGTTAGTTTTTAATGTTGTTATAAAGGGTATATGTATAATTTTATTTAGACATCGGATTATATGCACAATCCAAGTGCCAAAATATGCATGCAAATATGCACGAAAATTGGCCGAAATATGGACAATCAAGAGTCCCTTATTATTATTAAAAGCCGGAAGATCGCGACGTTGCCGCTGTTCATGCGGTTGCGAACGAAGCGCGGACAGCCGCTTGCCGCTCCCACATCACAACGCCGCCGCGCCGCCTAAAATTGACAACCCTAAGACAGTAGGTAATTAAATCGCGGATTGGGCCGGAGTTACCCTACTTCCCCTCCTTTTACTATGACATAAGTGTTTAAAGTATTAAGGGTAGCTAACAAGAAAAATTGCGTGTAACTTACGATACCATACCAAGTCTCACTTTAGTACAGTTTATGATATCATAATATTAAGAAGATTAAGAAAATAGTATGTTTTCTTATTAGATAATAATACTTCTTTATATTTCATTGATTTAATGAATATGCTTTCTGACTATATTTTGATTTTGTACCATTTAATATTACCAAAATACCATGCTACACTCTGCCTACTTTCTTACATAAACAGTAGTAAAAGGTATAAAGGTCCTTTACCTTTAACAAATGGTTCAAAATACTCAGCAATATTTTGCGATTCAGGTAGTTGTAATGGATTTGTGATTAAAACTTCTTCGCCTTTGTATTGCTTTATATTTTTTGTGCCTTTGACTCTGAAACAAAGTTAATTGTGTTAAACTTAAACTAATTTCCTAGCCTTCTAGGTAATTCATAGATAGATACTGGTTGCCTTACTGCTTACAGGCATTAATGTTCAGTCGGACACATTGTTCCGCAAGGCTTAGTTTAATCAGCCAGTTTGCATTTTACAGAATTTTGTTTCTTCTTTTTTAATGGTCAGAGAATCTGAGCTCACCTGATTTTATATGGTACTGAAGGAGCAGTAAATATAGCCTCTGCCTGGTGTTCTTGAAACAAACGCTGAGTGAACACATCTAGATGCAGAAGACCTAAGAAACCAATTCTCCATCCTTGACCTAGTGCTGGACTGAAAACAAAAGTTTTTATAATTATTAGTATTACTAGCTGTTGCCCGCGACTTCGTCCGCGTGGACTTTAGTTTATAGTTGTTGTAGAGATCAACTACAATAACATGGCGCGCCCCTCCAAAATTCAAAACGTTTGAAGTGCGTTGTCAAAACGTATGAAGTGCGTTGTCTTGCGCGGTAGGCTAGTTATGATTAGTTGACCAACAAATCTTGGTAATAAGTGACATTAATTACTGTTAAATATTACGTGTACAGTGATTGGTTGAATACTTACTACATACAGACTCTTTCATAAGGATGTGACTACACACATTGAAACAGTAATTTGGAGGGGCGCGCCATATTGTTATCGTAGTTGATCTCTACATCGATTGAATAGTCTTTTTTTATTGGTCTGAGTTGAATAGTTAACGCGCAAATCATAAAAGTATATTGTGTGGGACAATATACTTTTATGATATGATAGATGTTCCGCGCGGCTTCGCCCGCCTAATTTAGGAATGTAACGGAAACCGTACATTTCTCCGCAAAAAAAAAGAAATCTATTTCCTTTCACGTGGTCTATTCTTTACGTGTGCCAAATAACATAAAAATTGCTCCAGTACGTTCAAATAAGCCCTTTCAAATAACTTCCCCCGTTTTTTCCACACTTTCCTCTATTTCTTTGCTCCTATTAGTCTTGGCGCAATAAAATATAGCCTATAGCCTTTCTCAATAAATAGGCTATCTAACACCTAACACTGAAAGAATTTTTAAAATCGGACCAGTAGTTCCTAAGATTAGCGGGTTCAAATAAGCCATTTCAAATAATTTCTCACGTTTTTTTCCACACTTTCCTCTATTTCTTCGCTGCTATTAGTCTTAGCGCAATAAAGTATAGCCTATAGCCTTTTTCAATAAATAGGCTATTTAACACTGAAAGAATTTTTCAAATCGGATCAGTAGTTCCTGAGATTAGCGCGTTCAAATAAGCCCTTTTAAATAATTTCCCCCATTTTTTCCACACTTTCCTCTATTTCTTCGCTCATATTAATTTTAGCGTGATAAAATATAGCCTATAGCCTTCCTCGATAAGCAGGCTATCTAACATTGAAAGAATTTTTCAAATCGGACCAGTAGTTTCCGAGATTAGCGCGTTCAAACAAACAAACAAACAAACTCTTCCCAATTATAATATTAGTATAGATTATACAGTAGCTATGGCATACTGTAGATTTTAAGAGTTAGTTTGACACCCAGGAAAGCTATTTAATTCAAAATCAAAATTGTTTTAGAGATCAACTACGATAACTTGACGCGCCCCTCCAAATGACTGTTTCAATGTGTGTAGTCATCGGTGTAGTCACATCCTTATGAAAGAGTTTGTATGTAGTAAGTATTCAACCAATCACAGTACACGTAATTTGTCACTTAATGTCACTTATTACCAAGATTTGTTGGTCAACTAATCATAACTAGCCTACCGCGCAAGACAACGCACTTCAAACGTTTTGAATTTTGGAGGGGCGCGCCATGTTATTGTAGTTGATCTTTAATTAGTGTGTAATTTAAAATAAATATATTCAGAATGTCCTACATGTGCCTAACACCGGTTCGGGAACGAACCGAAATTAATATTCATTCAGTAATATTAATTCGAAAATAATTAGTATTAATTCAGAAAAATCAATCGTAAATGATATCTAAATGGTTGGGAAACAAAATAATGCATACCTAGAATCAATAGTGACACTGACAGCTGAGTCGTTCAATGCCAGTTTCTTTATAGCATCACTGAGCTGTGGGTGTTGCGATTGGTCTGCAGGATAGATGCCAGCATAAACCATGTGTTTCACGATGGGGGCAGAAGCTTCTTTGGTGTTAAGTGCCGATTTTGCACATATAAGCTGGTCACCAACACTGCCACCACCTTTTGGGCCACACCCTGAAAGGTACAATATGTCATGAATGATTACATGATATAACATACTTTTAAAACATGTTAAGAACAATGGTAGGTACCAGAGAAATTGATTCAGACACAGATTGAAGGTCTTCACAAATTATTGGTTGGATTATGTCAACCTCATCTGGGTGCATGGTAGTGTCCCCGCCAACGCGAGCCAAGCGAAGCGCAAGGGCACTACCTACCTTATCTCGAAACGTTTCGTCGTATTTTTGAATTCTCGTAACCTTGGTTTGGTCTATTATACTACAACTAACATTGACTTGAATTTGACTCAACACTTCACTGAACATTAATTGTCTATGAATCAATTTCTTTTCATCACTCAAATTAGCTAGTATTTGAGCATCATTTAAACTAGATAATTTCTTGGACATAATACAGTATTTGCCATATTGGAAAGAATAGTGTTTAACAAAACATACTAATAGTAACTTACCTACCATTACAACTTGACCAGCCACAGCTTTTTCAACTGGCTCCTCACTGGGCCGTAATAGAGCTAAATGCTTCACAGTCTGTTGTTTCATATCTGACCTCCATCGGACTTGTTGCCCCATCTCTATGGTTCCACTCACAATAGACGCTAAGCACAACACCCCTCTGTATCTATCATGCCATGTATCTATTATGTTTGCTCTCAATTCTTTATTTTTATCCACAACTGGTGGAGGAATTCTCGTAATAACAGCCTCTAATAACTCTTTAACTCCCCATCCTTTCTTAGCAGATACGCTTAACACTGTTTCTGGGTCAATTTTGAATAGAGACTTCATCTGTTGCTTAACTTTTTCAGGGTTTGATCTCGGTAAATCAACTTTGTTTAGTGTGGGTATTATGATTAAGTTATTCCTCTTGGCGAGTGAATGAACAGCAACTGTTTGAGCTTGAATTCCCTCATTGGCATCAACTAATAATATTACTCCTTGACAGGCTGTTACGCTGCGTACAACCTGAAATAGGAGATAATTTAACCCATCAAGCCTCATAAGGGCACCGGTGACCGCGACAACAATAGAATAACAATAGATTTCCAAGAATCCGCAATCGAAGGATTAAATGTACACAATATTTTATTTTATTTATTTAACTTTCTTAGTTGTTAAGTCTTACCAAAATATGTTGCATTGTGTTTTAATAACAATGTTGTGCATATCTCTAATTGATATGAATGCTGTAGAAGGACCTAATTGTAAATTATTAATGTAAGCTTGCATTCATATTGTTGATATGCCTAATAAATCCATACTTCCATACTTTCATACTTCCATACTATCCATACGAATATAAATGCGAAAGTGTGTCTGTCTGTCTGTCTGTCTGTTACCTCTTCACGTCTAAACCGCTGAACCGATTTTGCTGAAATTTGGTATGGAGATACTTTGAGTCCCGAGGAAGGACATAGGATACTTTTTGTCCCGGAAAAATGTACGGTTTCCGCACAATAAACTTTTATGATTTGCGCGTAAACTATTTAATCCATTTTGACGAAATTTGGTACGGAGATACTTTAAGTACCGAAGAAGGACATAAAATACTTTTTGTCCCGAAAAAATGTACGGTTTCCGCACAATAAACTTTTATGATTTGCGCGTAAACTATTCAATCGATTTTGATGAAATTTGGTATGAATATACTTTAGGTACCGAGAAAGGACAAAGGATACTTTTTGTCCCGGAAAAATGTACGGTTTCCGCACAATAAACTTATGATTTGCGCGTAAACTATTTAATCGATTTTGACGAAATTTGGTACGGAGATACTTTAAGTACCGAAAAAGGACATAAGATATTTTATGTCCCGGAAAAATGTACGGTTTCCGCACAATAAACTTTTATGATTTGCGCGTAAACTATTTAATCGATTTTGACGAAATTTGGTACGGAGATACATTAAGTACCGAAGAAGGACATAAAATACTTTTTGTCCAGGAAAAATGTACGGTTTCCGCACAATAAACTTTTATGATTTGCGCGTAAACTATTCAATCGATTTTGATGAAATTTGGTATGGAGATACTTTAAGTACCGAGAAAGGACATAGGATACTTTTTGTCAAGGAAAAATGTAGGTACGGTTTCCGCACAATAAACTTTTATGATTTGCGCGTAAGCTATTCAATCGATTTTGATGAAATTTAGTACGGAGATACTTTAAGTACCGAGAAAGGACATAGAATACTTTTTGTCTCGGAAAAATGTAGGTACGGTTTCCGCACAATAAACTTTTATGATTTGCGCGTAAACTATTCAATCGATTTTGATGAAATTTGGTACCGAGATACTTTAAGTCTCGAAAAAGGATATAGAATACTTTTGTCTCGGAAAAATGTACGGTTCCCGCACAATAAACTTTTATGATTTGCGCGTTACCTATTCAATCGATTTTGATGAAAGGAGTATGGGCACATTTGGGCTATCGGCGGCCACTGATGAAATTAGTGTCAAATGAAAGTACTGATATTTAGAAACAACATTTGCTTTGGACGTATCATTGTATTCCATTTAGTTTAGAAAATAACTGAATGCGAAATAACATGATCGCATAGAACAATATTGCTTAATAATTATTTATTATTTGTGTTTACCTAATACCAATGCATAATTCTAAGCTTCCCAATCAATCAAAACAATAAAATCAGTTTGTGCTGCTGCGCACACGTCTGTAGTCTGGTATCTCGGTTGGGTTAGGTTAGATATAGGTTAGGTTAGGTTAGGTTAGGTTAGGTTAGGTAAGGTTAGGTTTAGGTTAGGTTAGGTTTAGGTTAGGTTAGGTTAGGTTTAGGTTAGGTTAGGTTTAGGTTAGGTTAGGGTTAGGTTAGGTTTAGGTTAGGTTAGGTTACCAGCAGCGGAATTAGGTGCTATTATTAAACCCGAGTAAGTACGGTACTGATAAACACAGCTGGTCCTCCTTATAAAAACCTTACCTTCCCGCTTTTGCTCTAAAAAATAAAAATCTTGACAAATAAAAATGAATTGTATCTACTTTTAAAGTATATTTCGGTGATGAGATTTCTACACTGTAATTATAGGACTCCTAAGTATGAATATATACACACCGGCATATTTAGCGGAACACAAAAAAAGGTCCATAATTTAAAAAATATGGTTTTATTTTAAAATCTACTTACTACACTTCTTTTGTTATTTAAAATTTCATTTGTTTTACTTAAAATTAGATCACATTATGAACAAAATTTGCGAGTAAAGGCTATTTGTGAAAAATGGTACATTTTTGAACTTTTCATGTAACCGGGAAAAGTGAAAATTATTATTAAAATAACAATTAATCAAATTAAAAAAATGGTGACTAATATCGCGTATTTCCTCCATGTGCTCTTATTAAAGTTTCTAACCGTCTAGGCATACTGAGAATTATGTTATCGATGGTCTCCTGGGATAGTCTCCGCCATTCCTCAACTACGGCGATTCGCAGTTCACCCACGTTGGCAGGAGCTCGAATTTTTGACTTAACTTTTCTTTTCAGCAAGGCCCAAACGTGCTCTATTGGGTTCGTATCCGGTGATCTTGTCGGCCACTCCATAACTGTGATATTCATATCATTAGGATAACCTTGAGTTGCCCGAGCGGTATGCGGCCGAGCATTATCCTGCATTAAAACAAAATCGTCACCGATATATGGGGCAAACGGTACGACATTTTCTTCTAAAACTTCTCTGATATAGCGGTCCGCAGTCAGACTCCCTCTGTCAATCACTACCAAGTCTGTGCGAGCTCCCAAACAAATGCCCGCCCAAACCATTATTGATCCACCACCGTATGCAACTGTAGTTTCAAAATTTGTCTGAATGTAACGTTCTCCTTTGCGTCTGTATATTCTTTGCCTGCCGTCAATTTGATTTAAGAGAATTCTGCACTCATCACTAAATAATACCTTACTCCATTGGTCCACATTCCAAAGTCGATGTTCCTGAGCAAAAGTTAACCTGTTTCTACGATGATTTACCTCGAGCCTTGGAGCCTTGGCGGGCACAAATGAACCCAAATCAGATTCTTCTAACCTTCTTCGTACCGTACGCTCACTTACGGTTACTCCCCGCACTGCTTCTAACTCATGTCGGGCTTGGACGGCCGTCAAACGGGGGTTCCTACGTACACGAAGCCGAATGAAACGATCATCCCTACTCGAAGTGCGTCTTTTTCTGCCTTGTTCTGCTCTTCTCACATAAGTTCCAGTCTCCCTGAATCGTTTGACACTGCGATGGACCGTTGAAATCGATCGACGAAGATGTCTGGCTATTAATCTGTATGTTAGACCAAATCTTCGCATTTCGAGTGCCCTGGCAATCTCCGTTGGGGCTAAGTCAGGCATAATTCAGTCCTCAACTCCAAAAAGATACAAGATTAAATTTTTTTTACAAAAAAACAATATTTGAATGAAAAATTTAAATAAAATTCAGAAGGGAGAAATACTTGAACTTCGCTCTACATAAGGTATATTCGAATAAAATTAAAACAATTGCATAAAATGTGATGTTCAATTGTTTTCCTAATTTGAAATAATTTTTTTATTTAATTAAATGACGTATAAACCAGCCAGCAACCTTATATGATACTTATATCAAACCTTTTTTTTATGTTCCGCTAAATATGCCGGTGTGTGTATGTTAGAATTGTTCTTGGCCGCGGATAGCCCAGGCTCCATACAAATTAGCCCATACTCCTTTTATACGAAGATATTTTGAGTCCAGAGAAAGGACATAGGATACTTTTTGTCCCGGAAAAATGTAGGTACGGTTTCCGCACAATAAACTTTTATGATTTGCGCGTAAACTATTCAATCGATTTTGATGAAATTTGGTACCGAGATACTTTAAGTCTCAAAAAAGGATATAGAATACTTTTGTCTCGGAAAAATGTACGGTTCCCGCACAATAAACTTTTATGATTTGCGCGTAAACTATTCAATAGATTTTGATGAAATTTGGTGAGGAGATACTTTGAATCTTGAGAAAGGACAAAGGATATTTTTTGTTCCGGAAAAATGAACGGTTCCCATACAATAAACTCTTATGATTTACGCGTAAACTATTCATTCGATGTTGATAAAATTTGGTGTGGAGATACATTTAGTCCTCAGATAGGACATAAAATAATTTTTTGTCTCGAAAAAATATATGGTTCCCACTCAAAGACTTGAAGTTTGCGCGTAAACTATACAATCGATTGTAATTATCTATAAATAGAATAAAATCATAGGAAAGACGATTTTGTACATTGAACATTAAAAAAATTATACTTGGTACCTGATCTACAATCAATATGGAAGCGAAAAATATAGTTTTGATAATTTTTGTCTTTTTGTCTGTATTTATGTCCGGGATAAACTCAAAAAGTACTGAATGGATTTACTTCAAATTTTGAATATTACTAAGAGGTCGGATCAACACAAAGGCTCTAAATTATTAAAATTAAAACACTATTTATATTTATATTACATATACACTTTGCCGTCGGCTCGTACTTCTCGGGCGCAGCCCCCCCAAACGATTTTGTACATTGAACATTAAAAAAATTATACTTGGTACCTGATCTACAATCAATATGGAAGCGAAAAATATAGTTTTGATAATTTTTGTCTTTTTGTCTGTATTTATGTCCGGGATAAACTCAAAAAGTACTGAATGGATTTACTTCAAATTTTGAATATTACTAAGAGGTCGGATCAACACAAAGGCTCAAAATTATTAAAATGAAAACACTATTTATATTTATATTACATATACACTTTGCTCTCGGCTCGTACTTCTCGGGCGCAGCCCCCCCAAACCTCCCCGCATCCTCCTGGGATTGTTGCATCAAAATTGTATCGCGTCGTTAGTGTTGAGTTTTAATTCTCCTTTTAAGGAACAAAACTAAACATACAGTTCTCGAGTGTCATTAGATTAATATGCAGGGGACTTTGCCCTCAGTCCGTACTTGGGATAGTTTCTTACATCAAATGGTGTCCGTGCCATTAATGTTGACTTTTTAATTCTCCTTTTTAGGAAGGAAGTTATAAGTTAAACGTTAATACAGATTTCGAGTATCTAATGCACTATTTATATTTGTATTACTTACATACTTTGCCCTCGGCCCGTACTTGGGGGGGGGGGCACCCTCCAAGCCCCCCCCCCCCCCATCCTCCTGGGATTGTTGCTTACATCAAAATTGTATAGCGTCGTTAGTGTTGAGTTTTAATTCTCCTTTTAAGGAACAAAATAAACATATTTTCGAGTGTCATTTAATTAATATGATCGGGACTTTGCCTTCGGCCTGTACTTGAGGGGGCTACGCCCCGCCAATCCCCTCCTGAGATTGTTGCTTACATCAAAATGGTATCATGTCGTTAGTGTTTAGTTTTAGTTGTCCTTTTAAGGAAGAAAGTTATTTTTTAGTGAATTTATTCTAACCTTAACTAAACATAATATGTACATATACTTTTTGAGTATCATTTAATTACCATGTGGGAGGCGCTTCGCTTCCCGAGCTGTTTTTGTGACCATAGGATGGACCAAGGGACCATAAAAAGGCAAAAATTATCCATTTCCGCTATTATACTATGTTAACGCAGACGAAGTCGCGGGCAATAGCTAGTAAATAAATAAATTTTATTTTAATTTTTTTATCATATTTTGAATTATTATAATTACCTCATTGGAAAAATCAACATGGCCTGGAGTATCTATAAGATTGAGTAAGTAGTTTTCATTGTTATATTTATAGTTTAGTGAGGCAGTAACAGCCTTCACAGTTATTCCCCTCTCTCTTTCCACCTGTAATAAGCAATCATCACCTGCTTTATTAATAATAATAAAAATTTAAGTGGACGGAGGTAGACTGCAGGTCAAACAATTTTTAAATTAACAATTTAATACTTGAATTGTATTTAAAAAATGTGAACTCACAGGCAGTTGATCCAGAACTTGACTGTTTTCATTTCCAGGTTTTATGACACCTGTTATTTCTAGAAGACGGTCTGCAAGTGTGCTTTTGCCATGGTCTACATGTGCTACTATACTGAAGTTTCTAATTTTTTCAACGTCTACTGTACTGCTATAAGCTCGCCTTGCACTGAAATAAATAAAATGCATCCTTAATTTAGATACATTTAACCTTTTTTTACATGTAACACGATTTTGCTGTCTGCTACTTAAAAATCAAAATTGTATTATGTTTGCATACATTCCAAATACCTTTTAAGTAGCTTTATATAATGGTAAGACTTTAAATACTTAAAAACATTGGCCATGTTTTTTTTAAATAATTTCTATTGAATTATTTTTTTTACAATGCATAGATATGTAGTTTTCTAAGAAAACATTATTTAACACCAAATAATATCATTTTTATTAATTTACAGAACATTAGTTTAAGGAAATATAATAAAAATCACGAAAATTCACAGGTTTCGACTTTCGAGTTCGATTGGTTCGATTTTTGACATCACATGTGATTTTTAAATGACATTGACATGTTATGATTAGATTTTTGACACTTTATTTTTTTTAACAAATCCACGATAATATATTTTTTTATTGAAATTTATTTTTTATTGGTAACACTGCTTACCATTGTCAGATAGCCACGTCATTTTTGCTTGATTGGGATTTTTTTGAGTGTTCGTTTACGCGGCGTCTGGCGAGCTGTTTTTGAGATTTTAACAATGAATATATTCAGATTGCTTGCCGATTTGTCCCATCTATTAGCTATTATTATATTGTTACTAAAAATATGGAAAACACGATCATGTGCAGGTAATTACAACCCGGCATATAGACTCGTTTTGTATGTGTTTTTGATCATCAATCATATCTTTAAAACTGCTTGAATTTTACAGGAATATCTGGAAAATCGCAGATACTTTTCTCTATAGTATATACAACGCGTTACTTGGATCTTTTAACGACTTACGTGTCGGCATATAACACGGTAATGAAGATGGTGTTTATTGCTGCATCCTATGCGACAGTGTACTTGATGTATGTCAAATTTAAGGCGACCTACGATCATAATCACGATACGTTCAGGATTGAGTTCCTCCTGATACCATCACTAATTCTGGCTCTGCTTATTAACAGTCAGTTTACCGTTTTGGAGGTTAGTAATTCTTATTTTATAAGCATACAAATTGTACCCCTATGTGTATTGTATGCCTTATAACAAATACCTTTAACTAATGTGTGTGTTCACTTTAGGTTTTGTGGACCTTTTCCATTTATTTGGAATCTGTTGCCATTTTGCCGCAACTGTTTTTGGTATCCAAAACTGGGGAGGCAGAAAGTATTACATCTCACTACTTGTTCGCATTGGGTTCCTACAGAGGCCTATATATACTTAACTGGGTAAGAGTCACATAATTTATATTTACTATTTGTAAAACGATTTTAAACAATTTGCCATAACAAAGCATACATTATGTTAAGGGCGTTCCCTACGGAGGTTCCGTAATTTATCGTATTTAGGGGCTTATAAACGCATAATTTGAAAGCTACAAAGTTATAATAAAAATACAGCAATAATCTTCAGCATATCAACATTCCTTTCCATGTTTTAAATTTTCTATTTTTGTTTATTATACTAATGATATCGGCTTCCAAAGTAAAACCGATTTATTAAAATTCAAGCATACATTCAGCATCTCCTTAGTATTTACATCTCCTTAGTATTTACAAATTACTGTTATTTGAAACACACGGCAATAGATCGACAATATCATAAACTACATATTCCACGTTTAAATTTTTTTTTAGGTTTTTGAACTAAGATAAGTAAAAAAAAAATTGGGTTTTGGTGTGATCTTAGCGATGACGTGGCAAATGTATGGTCAAGGTCGTTTGCTCGGGGGATGGCCTTAAATGATGCAATTTACATTTGTTTAAACAAGTGTAATGTTGACATTTAATACTGTTAACCATATATTTTTCTCATTTCAGATCTACCGTTACATGGTGGAGGATTATTATGAGCCAATAGCCATTATTGCTGGAATTGTACAAACTGTCTTGTACTGTGACTTTTTCTATCTCTATATCACAAAAGGTAAATAAACATATTTGCATTTAGAATTCTAATTTAGAAAATGTATCTTCAATAGTTATGAAATTACTTTAATAATGACTATAGTCATTGAAACTTTTCCTAAAGCAACAAGATTCTGTAATTACATTTTACATGATATTTAAATCATGCAATGAATTTGAAGGTCGATCAAAATTTATTTCCATAACAACTGGATATTATAACAGTATTATTAAAAAACTAGATGTTCCATGCGGCTTTGTCCGCGTAAATTAGGAATTTCACAGAAACCGTACATTTTTCAGCAAATAATAGCCTATGCCCCTGTCACGTGGTCTATTCATCATGTTTTCCAAAAAGCATAAAAATTGCTCCAGTAGTTCTTACGATAATAAGCAATTTCATATAATTTTCGCTATTTTTTCAACATTTTCCTCTGTTTCTTTGCTCCTATTAGTCTTAGCGTGATAAAATATAGGCTAAAGCCTTCCTCGATAAATGAGCTATCTAACACTGAAATAATTTTTCAAATCGGACCAGTAGTTCCTCAGATCAGCGCATTCAAACAAACAAACTCTTCTGCTTTATAATATTAGTATAGATGCTTTACTTTGGTAGCTCTTTGCTCATTTTACCCTGAATAAAATTTCATTTGAGGTTGATATTATAACAAATTTAATTTAGGTTGGGTTGCACCAACTAACTTTAAGGGGCCGGGCTACCCTCGAAATTCTCATACATACGTAATACCAAAATCATTTTGTCATACGAAAATATTTAACATGTTTGAGTTATTTTTCAGCTTAAAATAGTAATTACCTAGGTTCCTGAACAAAAATTAACTTCAAAATATTTAAACACTAAAAAAAAATTTTTTGTGTATAAATTTTTTTTCTAAATTTACAACTAAATATTATAAATATCATAAAAAAATTGAGTAAAACACTAAAAAATATATAAATAGTAAATTTACTACAAAATATTTTAATACTAAAAAATATTTTTTAGTTGAAATATTTTATACTTAGTAAATTTAATTTTTTTTTTTTAGTGTTTTACTCTATTTTTTAGTGTTTAAATATTTTGTAGTAAATTTAGTAAAAAAAAAATTGACACAAAAAATTTTTTTAGTGTTCAAATATTTTGAAGTTAATTTTTGTACAGGAACCTAGGTAATTACTATTTTAAGCTAAAAAATAACACATGTTAAATATTTTCGTATAAGAAAATGATTTTGATATTACGTATGTTAACTACATTTGTGGCTTATATCGCTTTTTATAAAAAAAATCAATAAAAATGTGAAGTCTGTGTGAAATAAAGTATTTTAAATATATTTCGCGGGAATGGTATTGCAAAATAAATGATGTGAATATAAATTTATGTAGTAATAGTATGAAATTAGCTAATTAATGTTGATTGTTTTTTTGTATGGGAAACGGACCACCTTAAACTTCGGCTATTTCCATATCCGTTCAGCCTGCTCTGCCTGCCCTGCCCCAGGGCAGTTCTAGATGCCGAAAATGATATAACTGAAATATAATATTCTTTTTTTATTTTCTTTCAGTATTGAAGGGGAAAAAATTACAGCTACCAGCATAGATGACGTGGTGTAATAGAACTATTTGAAAGTATGCAAAAGTTGATTATAAGTCAATAATTACCTAAGATGTAGATTATACATTTGTGAGAACATTTATAATTAAGTCTCTCCTTTGTATATTTTATACCAGCAATTCTAGAAAGCCGTCTGTGCAAAAGTGAACCTTATGAGTATTGCTACTTTTAAATGTTGTAACAGTCCTTATATTTTAACCCATCAAGCCCTCTACGAGCACCGGTGATCGCGACAACAATATAATACCAAGAAGCATTACCAAGAATTCCCGATCAAAGGATTAATCAATTCTATGGCTGTCTAACATCAGAACAAAATGTTCAATACATGGTTCCTTTTGTTATGGAGGCTTAATGTAATATTAGATTTATGTATAATAATAATTATGTAACCAACTTTAGTGTACCTTTAACAAATCTTTAGCTAATGATAGGTTCATTAGCTAAAGATTTGTTTTGTCATAATGTAATAATAATATAATAGTTTGTTGACTTTATACTTTTGAAGAAGGGGCTCCAATCTGCTTTTTGCTGTAAATAAAATTAATTTTCAAGTGTTGCGTCTTGTGTGTCAGATAATAAGTTAATATAATATTTCTAAGCCCAATTTCACCAATGCTTGTTAGTGTTAACAGCTTGTTAAAATGACATGTCTTCTCTTTCATTCATATGAAAAATGAAAGAGGAAATGTGACACTAATTCGAACGTTAACTTTAAAGGTTGTTGACGAAATTGGACCCTAACCTATCAAAGTGCGTATGATTATGACATAACCCTACAAATAATAAAAACTAAGGAAACGCAACTCCCATACTATTGCCATTTTAAATTTGGTTCCTTTCAAACTGTCATGTAACGTTAGCCTGATACCGCTGAAGGCCACCAAAATATTGCAAATATATTGAAATGTGTACTGGTACACATTTTTGACAAGTATTGTAGAACATGCTTTAGACCAGGGGTCACCAAATGGTGGACCGCGGTCCGCATCCGGTCCGCCGACCCATTGTGTGCGGCTAAGCATGTTAAAACTTTGAAGATGATCCTCGTTCATCTTAGGACTTCAACATTACATCTCTATAGGTTTTAATGCCAATAACAATATAGTCTATAGCTTGCACCAATATTTCACTCCAAACTTCAGAGAGATAATTAGCTACAAAAATGCTTACTTTTCTCATTGATATCTTAATAAATACCTTTGTAATTTCCGTAAAATACCTTTGTTTAATATTTTTTTTATATAATATATAAAATGTATGGACCGCGAAGGTCATTTCATGTCTTAAAACGGACCCCGAGCGAAACTAATTGGTGACCCCTGCTTTAGACGGATTTACTTTTCCTTAGTTTTTATTATTCATAGGTAACCCTAGTTTTTAGACTTCACAATCTAAAATTCGATTGTTAAAACATTTAGATAAATCATATTTTGGATTGGCCCACATTTTCTCCATTATAACTTTGGTGTTTTGTAACGAGTTAAAAGTAGTTGAAACATACAAAAGGTATGTTTATGATTATTTTATACGAAACAACAAAATTATAACTTAAAATAATAAAATACAGAAACAATGCTGTAATTTTATTGCAGTAATAAATATTTAATTTTAGAATCTGTGTATTATTCTCATCCCTTTTACTTATACATTAATAGAGAATCTATATATGGACGCCTCACACCACGTCAGTCTGGCCCCGTTCTAAGTACCTGTAGGACTTGGGTTACTTTTATACTATACAATATATATTTAAGATTTTTATTATAACTTATAAGATACACATATATAATACACATTTATGACCCAGGAACTTTTTTTTTGTAAACTTTGTTCCGTTGGCGGGGTTCCAACCCGCGACCCCCGGCTTGAGCTACCGACAGCCCACCCACTGAGTCACAGAGGTCGTCAATCCATACTAATATAATAAATGCGAAAGTATCTCTGTCTGTCTGTCTGCCTTTCACGCCAAAACTACTGAATCAATTGCAATGAAATTTTGTACACAGATATTCTAGAGCCTGAGAAAGGACATAGGCTACATTTTGATGAGGGAAAATATCTTATTTCCATGAAAATATCGATGAAAATTAATTCGCATTGTAGTTCTTATACGTGACAACAAATGTCATTTTTTATTGCCGAGGGCTCCGCATCTCAGTTGGTTAAGCGCGTGGTCATCACTCATCCCGGGGTTCGACTTCAAATAACGTTATTTTTCATAACGTTACTGCTTCAAGGGCATAGATAACGTTATGAAAATTTACCCGATATTAAAAATAACGTTAAAAATTGATATTAATAACGGTTAATGCTATAACGTTATATAGGATTTATAACGGTAAATATATGTTTTTTGATAACGTTATAGTCCGTCAAGAAAGTCTTAACTATTACTTTCATTATTTCTCTACATGTATTAAACTCCTAAAAATAGGTAAGCACAAATCTCGCAAAAAGTGGGCTGCGAGTGAGATTTAGTGCACCGTGCACGATCGCATACCTGATACCAGAAAATAACGTTATATTTACCGTTATTATTATAAAGATATTTGTTCGTTTATACATAACGAAAAAATATCGTTATAATAGTAACGGTAAATATAACGTTATTTTACTAAATATCGTTAAAAAAATAACGTTATCTGGCTACCATTATGAAAATCACGGTACGTAACGATATTTTTTCTGTTATGAAGCCCTGGGTTCGAGTCCCGCCGACGGAACAAAAAGTTTTCAATGTTCCTGGGTCTTGGATGTGTATTAAATATTATATAATAGGTATCATAATAATATTTCAAAAATCTTAACACTCTCACTGCCACCCTTATACAGATTTTTTCAGTGCAGCAGGCCGCGCCGTGCGGGATGCCAGCAGCAGTAACTTTGTCTACCCTTGCAGGCCAAGGTGAATATTCAGTAATGAGTTTAGCAGGCCATACGGGCCGCTGGCGGGCTCACTGTTTATTTTCACCAGCACGCCGTGCAGTCCGCTACGACCTCGTAATTTCATATCAATTTTGCAGTGCGTGGCCTGCTATATATAGAAAAGTAAAGCTACCAGATAAAAAGTTTATTTCTATACCTTCAATCCAAAAAAATAATCATGGCAGTATCTTTAAATTTATAGGATTTCTAAGCGGGTTATTACAAACATAAAAAAGCTATTAAGTAAAAATTAAAGAAAATTAGTATTTATTAATAAAACAACACAATTATTCCCTTACCTGGCCTTTGTCCAGGGGACAATGGAACAGCATTAGCTCATAAAAAAATATTCCCTTATAATAGAGCTATGGATGTTGGCAAAGCATTTGAAGGGTACAGGGGAAGAAGGATCATTGTCCACTTTTCGATAAAAACAAACTAATAATGCCATCTAGTGCAAAATGAAAAAACCTTTCTGTCCATATTAATGAAAAACGCATAAAACGATCATCGTACACAAGGGACTCAAAAAAAGATTGTATGGCCGTATCATAGAAAGATCAATGTCACCGTAGTTGCAGAAAGAAAGATCACTGTCTATGGACATTGATCTTTTTTAGTTTGACAGCTGGCTGTCAGTGGCTGTCTGTATCGTATGTGGTTTCGTAAGTACATTGTTTTCGCGGTATTTATAGCAGGGCTTCATAACGTTATCGAATAACAGAAAAAATATCGTTACGTACCGTTATTTTCATAATGGTAGCCAGATAACGTTATTTTTTTAACGATATCTAGTAAAATAACGTTATATTTACCGTTATTATTATAACGTTATTTTTTCGTTATGGCATAACAAAAAAATAACGTTATAATAATAACGGTAAATATAACGTTATTTTCTGGTATCAGGTATGCGATCGTGCACGGTGCACCAAATCTCACTCATATTTAAAATGTAATAAGCGTTCTCTATGAAAATACAAAGAAAAAAATACACCTTAAAAGCGTGATTACGTTTAGAAAATTTTCCCGCCTGTCATGACTTTCTTGACGGACTATAACGTTATCAAAGAACATATATTTACCGTTATAAATCCTATATAACGTTATAACATTTACCGTTATTAAATACATTTATAACGTTATTTCTAGTATCGGTTAAATTTTCATAACGTTATCTATGCCCTTGAAGCAATAACGTTATGAAAAAATAACGTTATTTGAAGCCCTGATTTATAGAACTTTATTTAGAATAAATAAATACTAAACTTGGAAAGAAAGATCAATGTCAGTTGACTATGATCTTTGTTACAAGTAATATTTTCAAAATTTTCTTTATCCTTAAGTTAATTACAAGTAAATAAATAATAAAGAATTTAAAACTAAATTATAGTATATGCTATAATAAAAAGTTTTAATTGCTGCTGTAGTAAATTGTTTAATAAATAATGATGCAAAGTAAATTAAGTTTTTTCCATTTTCTCACAATGATTCACTTTGGATAATGATCCTTTTTCCCCTGTACCCTTCATTTGGAACACGCACTTGGATTTGAAGGGCAAATTAGGCAAACGGTATTGACCTTTTTGACTACTTTGCATGCATGTGTACTTGTCTTCCTCCTCCTTTTTGGAAGTTGGTTAAAAAGTACGTCCAATTAGCGAAATGCACAAGAAAACAATGCAATTCCACAAAAAGCGCTCGAAAATGCGACTGTTACAAGCCGTGCGGGCGGCCGGCGGGCTAATGTTTCATTATTAGGTGTGGCGTGACAAACTTGTCAATCGTTTGAAATCATAACTGAAATTTTGTAAGAATTTGACGCGAAAGATACGGTCCGCCGGCAGCCCGTACGGCTTGCTAGTCTCGCTTAGTGTAACATATAGACGGCGTGCCGTACTCGATCTCGAAAACATACGACCCGCCGGCAGCCCGTATGGCGGTGAGAGTGTTAAATATATTTTATGTATCTAATATTATAAAAGTATTAAAATGTACCTATATTTCCGTTGTCTGGCACCTGTAAGCTGTTGTAACTGTCCTGTAGGCATTTAGCACGGAGCCAGATTGACGTGGTGTGAAGTGTCCAGAAATATTATTATTATTCATTCGTAACATACATTGCTTAAACATGCTCATACCTATCCGACATCCGTATTATACAATGTTTAATACGGATAGATATGAGAATTTTTATGCAATTTTAATTTTTACTAAAATATGTAAGACGTTACATAATCTAAAATTACATAAAAATAGTAATAAGTATTGTAAACATGATTATTGATTACAGTATGGCAGGTCTCTGTTACAGTCCAAAGCTATCCCAATTCCCACCAAAATATAAAAATATCGGGCAATATCAATAGGGCACTAATTTAGTTCGATAGGCTCTGTTATTTTAGTTTTATTATATGACAACAGATGGCGCTATTTGGACATTTATTAAGTTAATTTTAAAATTAGAATATTTTGTTTTGGACATTTTATCACGGCATTCCCACGGAAACGGGAACTACCCAAAAACTACCATACGCTATAAACTAAAGTCCACGCGGACGTAAGCGCGGGCAACAACTATATAAAGTTTAAAAAGTCTAAAAATGAAAGTAAATTAGTTCTTACTTAAATAAATGAGCCAAAAGATAATCTGACCGATAGCTTAGGACTAAAAAATTACATAATGTATAGAAAATTTATCAGTCTTGAATCTACGGTGAAATTAAGTTAGTTCCAAAAATTCATAACAGATGTCGCTAAGAGTCGACTACATCGCGCTATCGCTTGCTCTTACGTGTTTCTATAAAGGCTGATTTACATTGATATAGTAGCTGGCGCCAGCATCACCGGATTGCGTCAACTGGATTGGCACTGTATCAATGTAAACATGTTTCAATCCAGTGCTGCACTGGATTAAAACATGTTTACATTGATACAGTGATGATCCAGTGACGGAATCCAGTGATGCTGGCGCCAGCTTCTGAATCAATGTAAATCAGCCTTAAGAGGTGGTACCATCTCATATTACATTTCTTGATTCTTTCGATTGTTTTACACGCTATTATATAACTACTCAGTACTTTATATAAGCAGTGACGTAACCTTAAACCTATCAATGATAAACAGCGACCATATAGAGCAGTGGTCCCCAACCTTTTTTTCATGCGGGCCACAAATTGTTTTGGACTTGGTGTCGCGGGCCGCAACAAAAAAATTTTAGGGTTAAAAAATAACATTCTTCAAAATTAACGATTTAAAAGTGAAAAAAAAAATTAACGACAATCACGTACTTAGACTACATTATTTTGCTGGTGGGCGTGAATATCAAAATTGTTTAAATCACGCGGGCCACAAATGAAGTCTCGGCGGGCCGCATGCGGCCCCCGGGTTGGGGATAGCGGATGTAGAGGCTATGTGGTCGATCTGATGATAAATTATAGTTTATGGGTAAAGTTGTGTAATGGGATGCCAAAATATAAGCTTTAAAATTTGGCATAAATAAAATAAAATTTAAAATGTGACGTTATCTGGGAAAAGGGACCTTATGGAGGGTTTTAGTTTCCGAGATAAGTAATCGCATTTAAAGTAAAGTGTCGAAAAAAATATATTTTTCTTTTTTTGCTCCATATTAATAAACGGACTCTAAATTTTGATATGACAAAGACACAGGTTTTAAAAACGATTTTTTATAGGTTAAAATATATCTTAAAGTTTAGTGAAAAAGGGACCTTATTGTCGGTGCTGCAGTCGAGAGTCGATTGCGGCTTTCTTTCGGCACGGTATCTACTGTTATACTACTAGTAATTTGCTAAGCTGAAAATCGGTAACATTGATTAGAATATCTGGGGGCACGGCAGTGCCCCCGCCAAGTAGAGCGCGAAGCAAACACTGCAGTACCATCATTTACAGGAACCATTTTACCGCATTTTAGGCCCATATTTGAGAACCTCTAGAGGTCATTATATTCCGAAGTTAAGCTAAAGCAAAGTTTGTCATTTATGACACTCACTCAGTCACTCAAGAGTCAAGATCATCAAAATAGAACTAGTACTTCCCATAAACTCAGAGAGCTAAAATTTAGCACAGAGTTTAGGGTTTAATGGCCATTTATAGGGAAAACCATAAAAATTAGCCAAGTGCGAGTCGGACTCGAAATTATGTTTTTTGTATGGGAGTTAAATTTTAATTTCAATTTAATCCTGATCAAAGGTGATCAACCTGCATTGTCCTTACCAAACTTGGAAATAATACGTTTCCAACGCGGGAATCGGACTCACGACCTCCGAGTCTAGAGCCACGCACTAAACCACTAGACCACGGAGGTGTATGTAGCACGTGTGATGCTGATGGAGATGTTTACACGAGCACACAATCCTAAACGAGCGATATGATAAAACCCACTTCCTACGGCTCAGCTTAAAAAATCAATAGTCCACGTTTCTATAAAAAGAAGTGAAATCCCACCAAAAATATAACACACAACTAGCCAAGTCTCGAATCTCGATGGAGCTGCTTGTTTATCTCTAATAAGGATTCCTTGTTGACTACGGAACCCTAAAGAGTAATGAAATCAAAGTCGTACCAAGTCTGAGGATCCTTTATTTTTATAAAGAAATCTCAGAAATATAATTGAATAATGAAAAATATAATTAAATAAATATTTAAATAAAATAAAAAATAAAAAATAGTAATGTTACAACTACGGAACTAATAGTATTTTTGTATCTTCTTTTAACTTTATTAGCTTTATTACTAAAATTGTAACGACCGACATTAAGGTCCCTTTTAATATTTATCAATACTTCTATAGTAACTATGAGAAATTACATATTTTTGGTACACGTCTTGTTACTAAAGGATAATTAAAGTTATTTATAAAATAAGAATTTCAATGTTAATAAAATGTATATTTATTTTTACTTATGTCATATTACTAAACTTTTAATCACCGACAATAAGGTCCTTTTTGAAAAGTGTTAATTGTTTGTACCAGCTTTTTACTAAACATTACCTTGAATTTTAAGATAGAAAAAAGTTACTTTTTAAATAGAAGTTTATATATTTGATCTCATTTGACTATGTTTAAGTGTAGTAAATATATATTTTTGTTGATTTTGACTGATTAATAAGATTAGTAGAAGCACAATGTTTATTTATTCAATTTTTTTTTATACAATAAACAATGTTGTTTAATATCGAAGACGTCTCTATTTAGTAAAAATTGAGCCGTTTTATATTATTCTTCTATAAAATCTGACAGAAAACATACTATAAGTGAAATATTACAAAAAACCATCTCGGGCATTTTCATTACATCATGCACTTTGGCGTGGTAAACAACAGGAATAGAGTTATAAAATTATATAATTGAAGTTAAATTCTAAAAGACCATATAACGTACTTCTCAAAAAACATGATATCTATGTAACTTCCTACAATAACATACTTTTTTAGGATGTTTAAGTTTGAATGCGATTTTCTCAATATCACCTTTGACGACTTTCGAGTTTAAACATTTTTTTTTTAAATATTTTCCAGACCTACACGCATGTTATTTACATGGTTCGATAGCCTATTAAATGTAGATTATGGAGATACTAATAACTCAATACCGACAATAAGGTCCTGTTACTTGGCGGATTCGAAGAGACTTTTAAAAAAAATAAACTTTTATTTAAACTGGAATTATTTTATTCAAAAAACTTAATATTAACTTAAAAAAAGAAGACCTGCACCCGACGAAGGTCCAATTCGATCTGATGGAAAACACCGCAAAACGAAATAAAGAAATAGCAAAAGTTTGCAATTGCAATTCTATGAAATGCAACTGAAAACTAAGCGTTTTTAATATACATATAATCCCATTCGACTTTCGATATAACAACCCCCCCGTTAAGATCGATCATCACATCTCAAAGTGATGAGAGATAAAACTGAAATTACTATAAACGCGAGAAATTGGACTTTCGTTTGGAGTATACAAGGAAGTAGCTAACTTATAAACTATTTAATTAATAACAAATTTTATTCAAAAATAAGAACTTAACTAACACTGTTACATAATAAAAACACAAAATTATGAAAAGACAGAAATATTATTATAGAAATTATTATCATTGAAATGAAATGAAATGAAAATATACTTTATTGTGCACAATCATTATGATGACAAAGCTTAAATTAATATTATTATATAAAGAAGGTACACAAAGGCGGCCTTATTACTAAGCAGCAATTTCTTCCAGGCAACCTTCGAGCGAGAGGATAAAATTGCTGGATATGGGTACAGTGCATAAAAGTATAAAAAGTTCGTATAAAATAAAATAAATATACATAAACAATAACATAATTATTATATTTATAAATACATAGATACATACTATACTCAATTATAATATATAATATAATACTAAATAATAATACAAAATACATATCAATATTATTGCTGTAAGATACATTTTTAGAATTTAAATTTAAATTTGACACCTCAAACTTAGATAATATTCTTTTAAAGAAGACTTAAAGATATTTAAAGTTTTGGCTTGCCTGATTCGTGTTGGTAGGGAGTTCCAGAGGAGTATGGACTGGACAGAGAAGGACGAGTGGAAAAACTTTGTGCGGTGAGTAGGGATATCTAGTAAGAGATTGGACGATGACCTCAGCTCTTGCCTGTCATGACAACGAAATGTAAAGGTATTTTTAAGGTATTCAGGACTGTTGGGATCAAAAAGGATGGTGTAAAGGAGTGATAGTACACGAGCATTGCGACGGTCACGTATCGGCAGCCACTTCAGCTTATTGCGAAACTCTGAAACATGATCGAATTTGCGTAACCCAAAGATGAATCTTAGAGACAGATTTTGAAGGCGCTCAAGTTTGTCCAGCTTGTCCTCAGTTAAGTTAATGAAGCTGACATCGGCATAATCTAGGAGTGACAAAAACAGTGACTCGGCCAGGGCTACTTTTGTAGGAATCGGCAAAACGTATCTCAGTCTTTTTAGAGAGTGCCACGTGGAAAACACTTTCCTACGTTTCCTACTATTAAGTATTAAAATGAATGTTAATTATTATTTATTCAAAATTCAAATAAAATTATACAGTATTAAAATTTTAAAATTACATTTCATGATCCTTTACAACATTGGTTATGACAACATTCCTTTTTAAAGGAGTCGGCGTACTTACAAAATTTGTTTCTTCTAACATGGAATCATTTTTTACACTGTTGTTATCTTTGAACACCACAAGAGATGTTGGGTGATCGGTACGAGTCTTTGAATTGTGACATTGATTGAAGATTTGAATACAGCAAGGATTTTTCTGAGGAGTAATATGATTCCGACATTTATATAAGAGATAAAATGAGGCTATCAGCGCAAAAGTGGTGTAACCCACAATTTACATTGGTTACGGTTCTAGTGTAAGATATGTTCTTAACAATATAAATATTCAGTGCAATAGTCGAGTAAGCCACCTTTTTGTATCCAAAAACAGATGGCGCTAGAAACATAGTTTTTGCACGGGCCGTTACAACCAAGTACTATAGTGCAAGAGTAGTGTAAGCTGTATACACCACTTTTGAACCAAGGCAACACTATGTTTGTCTGTGGCTTACGTCAAAACTGTCACTTGTCAGTTTGGTAAAATCGGTAAAAATAAGAGTTTATAAACGAAATTTAATTGAGAATTGTAATTCTAACCGAAATACCACCCCACTAAACGAGTTTTATTGTGAATATTATGGACGAAAAAGATGATGTCGTTTCAGGTAAGTTAAAATGTTTGTACTTATTGCAAATTATAAGCAAACCTGTTTTCGTTTAGATACGAACTGGTTTGTACTTTTATAAATTACTTACTTAATCAATGTTGGTTACAGTTGGAGATTTTGAAGATTCTGGCTCTGAATATCTACCATCTCCTGTGCCCTCATCATGTAACGATGACTCTGAAGAAGTCCAACAAAGCAGAACCAGTTCAGTCACAACTTTACAACTGCCACTACCAAGCACGTCTAGTTCAATAACGGCAGAAGCTCAAATCAGCACATCAGCAGCTGACACTACAGACGAAACTCCTATCCTCAAAAGTAGAAAGCGTGTGAAAAGGCCAGAGACTTGGCGGCGAAATATTCTTAAATTAAAACGAGCAAAAGGCGAACAATATGAAAACCACAAGAAGACTATTGTTCCTGCAAAGACACCTAAAACAGGTGAATGCCCATGTCCTAAAAAATGTCATGTAAAAAATAATGAGGAACGACAGCTGGAAATATTCAGAAGCTTTTACTCATTGGCAAACTTTGACACTCAGAATGCATTACTGTTTTCATTAGTTAGAGTGAAAAACAAATGCAGAAGTTATACAGGAGGAGAGGAATCAAGAAGGCAAAAAACACACCTTTATCATTTATTGAGTGAAGATGGTGTTGAATTTCAGGTGTGTAAGAAATTCTTCCTAAAAACTTTTCAAGTTTCTGATGGACGAGTAACTAGGGTACTGAAGCATAAAAGTATGCAACATGTTCCACCCATTGATCAGAGAGGTCGACAAAGGTCTGTAAACAAAACACCAGACAATAAGATTGCAGAGGTAAAACAATTCATTGGCCAGTTTCCAGTCTATGAGTCTCATTATACCAGACATAAAAGTGAGAATAGGAGATTTCTTTCACCGGACCTGAGCCTTGGACGAATGTATTCTCTTTATAAAGATGATACACTTGAACCAGTTTCATCATTTATTTTCAGCAAAATTTTTAATGAAAATTTCAATTTAAGATTCCATGCACCCATTAGTGATTCTTGCAAAAAATGTGATCTCTTCAACAACAAAATTAAATGTGCTGAGAGTGAACAGCTAAAACGTGAGTTGCAACGTGAACAAGAATTACACCAGAGGAAGGCAGACAGTGCCAGACAGGGATTAAAAGACGATACAGCTTTGGCAAAATCATCAACTGACATCACTGTAATCACTTTTGACTTAATGAAAACCCTACCTACTCCTGTGTTGAGCACTGGAATCGTGTATTACAAAAGACAGCTTTGGACTTTTTGCTTTGGGATTCATAACATGGGGACAGATGATGCCTACATGTTTGTTTGGGATGAGTCAGATGCCTCAAGAGGACCCCAAGAAATTGGGTCTTGTTTGCTGTACTTTTTTAAAAACTTTGTGACTACTAAAAAAGTAATCATGTATTCTGACCAATGCGGAGGACAGAATAGAAACATAAAGTTATCGTTATTCTGTCAGTATGTGGTATCGCATCCAGACTTTACTATTGAAGAAATTGATCACAAATTTTTGGTCAGTGGGCATTCATATTTACCATGTGACCAAGATTTTGGCTTAATAGAGAAGAATAAAAAATTTTTCAAAGAAATATACATTCCAGAGAACTGGCTCGAAGTAATTAAAACGGCTCGCAAAAAACAACCATTTAAAATAATAAGAATGACAGGTACGGATTTTTTTTCCTCTAAATCTCTGGAAAAAAATATAACAAACCGAAAAATTGCGCTTGATAATAGCAAGGTAGAATGGTTGAAAATTCAGTGGCTGAAATTCCAGAAACTTCATCAATTTTCATTTTTCTACAAGTATTCTAATAATGAAGAAGTCCTCTTTAATGAAGTCAGTGTAAAAAAACGGCAATCAACGACCATAGCACACCTAGATGCACTGGAAAAGTCAACCATCGCTGAAAAAAAGAAGAAAGATCTTCTTGAATTGTTGCAGTTCATACCGCCAGTTTATCACCCTTTTTATAACAATCTAAATAGTTCAAATAGTGTAAGGGATGTAGTGTATTATGATGAGACAGATGAAGAATAACCTTTGTTGTGTAATTTTGATGTGATTCTTATTAAAATTGTCTTTATTTGGTGTAACTTGTTTATTATTTAAAATTAAACCAAAATATCATAAGTGCAGAAGTGGTGTAATCCACATTTTTATTTTTATTTGAAGCCTAATCATCACAAGGGTACACAAATATTATAAATTTAGAGGTTATTTTTACGATGTAAATTAAAAACAGTTAAAATAATGTTCACAAAAGAAACAAGGTAAAAAAATAATTGAACCAAATTTTAACTCTTCATTATCTCATAATAAGTAATCTGGGGTTACACCACTTTTGCGCTGATAGCCTCAAATATGAATAAAATACTACTAAATAAACTTAAAGACATGTAATAATTTCCATATATATCAAAATGAGACGGATTTTCTAAATTATACAATTCATCTTCCATTGAGCGAAGATGGATGCTGGCATGAAGTAGAGGATCAAGATTACCAATGTTCTTTAAATTAGAATGTGGGAGTTTAGAAAGAGTTTTATTAATTTTGCTTTGTTCGCAACAATCATCTAATAAAATATTAAAATTGGAGATAACATTTGTAACATTACCGAGCGACGTTTCGTCGACTGCGGTGAACTGCAAGGTTTTATAAAATGATTTACAGTGTTTCGGTAAGGTCAAAATACCAGTACCGAATAAAATTACATCTAAATTAACGTCAGATTTTTCACAGGTAATATGACATTTTCCTGGCTCTGATTGTACAAATATCCAACGGTTAAAACTTAATTTATGAAATACATCTATAGAACCATGAACAATTTTGGCTACACAAGAGTCTGGGAGTTTAGTTACCACTTCAGTCAATAGCGTCGTTTCACACGTAGGATTGGCAACGACTGAGAACAAGTCGGCGAGCACACACACATAACACTTTTCACTTATTAACTTGCACTTGTCAATGTCCCTTAATAGTGAATAGAACATGCGATCACCCGTTACTGCTACATATGAGCTAGTCGGCTCTATTAGAATGTATGTGTCTGGTTTCAATATGTCGTATGGGACAGGTAATGGTATTATATTATAAAGATTATAGGTTTGAGGTAGGACTAAAGGAATGTGAAGGACGAATATTATTTTATTTTGATGATAATAGCAAACTAATTTAGAAATATCGGTTAATTCCTGTATATTTTGTAGCGTTAATGGTATAGGCAAGTCATAATGGCTAGGGAGTTTATTTCTATGCTTATCTAATTCGTTGTATAACTGATAGGGACTGAGTACAGTCGGGTGTAAAATATTAAGTTTCGCAAATAAAATAGCATTATTTATGTCATCAATATCGAATGATGACGTTAGAATTATAGCTTCCAAAGAGTTAGATAAAGAGTTAATTTGAGTTTTTAAAGTAAGCTTATCATTAGTATTTGAAACTGAATCTAATATTTTATGTATTGTTTCCATATTTTCCAAAAGATGCTTTTCATTTAAATTTACTTTTGACATAGAATTATTAAATGATGAAATAGTGGATTGTATGACATGAATATTATCTTTCATAAGATGAGCGAGATGTTTCTCGTCTGTCTGGACACTATTTATTGCCTCTGAATATTTGACAGCATCTTCGGCATCCAATGTACCGAAGATGGTTTTCAAAATAGAACCTCCTAAGTCTATAAGACCTCTTTTAAAACGCTGTTTTGCGTTATCATTTTGAAGCAAATATGAAACCGAAGAAAACTTATTAACATTAATAAGGTGCTGATTTTTCAGCGCCGTGAGTGAATTTATGCAATCCGACTGTATCTTCGATGACGTAAGAGAATTACAGAATACACTTAATTTTTCTAATAAAAATTCTATCTTATCTAGATTCGGTTGAACATGACTTATATCTAAATATGCTAAGACTTTCCAATCGTTATTAGTAAACTTAACATCTAAGAGCTTATCGAAATAAAGGCCCGGACTACTAATGATAGGCGATACGTAATCTGATATAGCTAGCGGCGACAGCGCGCATCTGAAATAGAACGAAAGGACTTATGTTACGATTATGATATAATTATTACCTATATAGTTACTACTAACTTACTGACCTAGGACACTATGACGTGTCGTCACTTGCCGGTTTTATTTCATCGAAATGATGACGTACGTGCTTACGATTAATTAATAACGTAGCCGTATGATTGCCGTTGAGCTTTATTTTTTTATAAGGACCTTTCCACACTGGGGATAAGGCTTTATTTTGTTTATGGTGGCAACGGACATACACCATATCGCCAGCATTATAAATAATAGGCTTTGTTCGTATGTCATAATAATTTTTAGATTTTTCTTTAGACGCTTGAATATTTTGTAGAGCCTTTTGACGGCTATAATAAAGACGATGATTTAATGCTCGAATATAGTCTGTATATGTATTATTATCGAGGACATCTATGCTGGATGGTATGTAGGGCTTAAAACCGAATAAAAGTTCTAGAGGGGAATAACCCGTTGTACTATGCACATTTGAATTGTAAGCTATCATGGCTCTCGGGATGTAAAGGTCCCAAGTATTTTGATTTTCGCCTATGTAAGATCTTAAATATTCTTTGAGGGTGGAATGACTCCTTTCGAGAGCTCCACAAGTTTGAGGATGGTATGGTGAAGCGAAAATATGCTTAATACTGAATAGTTTAGCTAATTGTTTAAAGAGATCTGAACAAAAGTTTGTGCCTTGGTCTGAAATTATCATTTTAGGTATTCCCATGTGAGCAATATAATTAACGAGAGTTCTAGCTGTTTCTTCAGCTGAGCATGACTGCATAGGATAAGCCTGTGAAAATTTTGTGAGATCATCCTGTACGGTAAGTAAAAATTTATATTTATATTCATAAGTTTCAGGCAATGGACCGACAAGATCTAAATATATTTTTTCATTAGGCCGCTATGCTGTGGAGGTAATTATCATTGGAGCCCGATTGGTTTGACGTAGGGGCTTATTAATTTGACAGGAGCGACAATTTTTAACATAATCTTCGATGTCTTGCCTCATGTTTTTCCACCAAAATTGAGATTTTATTCTTTCCAGCATACGCGATATACCGGGGTGTCCGGCTACAGGTGAATCATGATTATCTTTTAATATTTGCTTAATTTCACTAGGTGTAGGATATTTTATACAATTATGATAGATATGAATTTGAATACTAGAGGTATGAAAAAGAAACGAAATAATATTATATATTTTTGTAAATGAAAGTTTAGAGAAGGGGTCTGTGAAATCTGTTATTGCTATCTCCTTTTCTTCGGAATACCAGTATTTTATCATGTCTCGGTATTCACGAAGGACGTTAAATATATCTTTGTAAGTCATTTCGTCAAAATGATTTAATTTAATAAACAAATGAGTAAATACATGATTATCGTTAGATGTTGAATAATATGAATGAAGTTCGCGTTCAATATTTCGAATATTAGGCACACTAATAGATGCGTCTATAATTTCGCTGCAATAAGGAATAGAATCGTCTAAATCGACTGATGTAGGATACGCGATTAATTTTATTTTAGTTTTTAATAGGCTTTCGTTATGTTCCTGAATTACGGTGTCAAATGTAACACCGGTTTGTTTTGAGATTTGAAGAAATTGTTCGTAAGTTTCAGATATTGACGGAAGGTTATGAGAGTCGATGTCACTTCCGGGTGACAGTGTAGGATTACATAATAATGAATTATCAGTTGCATTTTCATCTAAGGCGAGTACTGGATAGCGAGATAATGCGTCAGCGTTAGCGTTTAATTTTCCTTTTTTATATACAATTTCATAATCATACTCTTCTAATTTAAGGCGCCATCTAATAAGTCTGGATCCGGGATCTTTGACACTAAACAGCCACACTAAAGGTTTGTGGTCTGTTATTATTTTGAACTTACGGCCATATAGATAGGGACGGAATGTTTTTACACCGAATAAAATCGCTAAGAGTTCTTTCTCTATGGTAGAGTAATTGCCTTCGGCATTATTTAGGGTTCGTGACGCATATGAGATAGGTTTATCTTTGCCTATGTCTCCTTGTGATAATACGGCACCTACCGCGTAATTAGAAGCGTCGGTAGTTAATAAGAAAGGTTGATTGAAATCTGGATATTGAAGTAAAGGTGCTGAAGTTAATTTATCTTTAAGGTTATTAAAAGCTAATTGTTGCGCATGAGACCAATTAAATATTGCATCCTTTTTTAATAGAGATGTCAAAGGTTTTGTGAGTTGTGAAAAGTTATTTATAAATCGTCGATAGTATCCGACTAAGCCTAGGAAGGATTTTATATCTTTTGGATTTTTAGGAGTTGGAAATTGAGTTACGGCCTTGATTTTATCTGGATTTGGACAGACACCTTTGTCTGTGATTATGTGACCTAAATAAGCAACTTCGCGCCTGAGAAACTCACACTTGTCTGGTTGTAATTTTAAGTTAAATTTTCTTAAACGATCAAAGACTAATTTAAGTTTTGAAATATGACTCTGAAGGTCGTGACTATAAATAATAGTATCATCTAAATATATATATGCATGCAACCCCTGAAGACCCGAGAGAACCGTATTCATCAGTCTCTGAAATGTAGCCGGGGCGTTTTTCAGCCCAAAAGGCATTCTAGTGAATTCGTAGTGTCCGGAGATACTTGAATTTGTATTTATAGTGAATCCCGTCTTCGGGGCGTCCTTCGAGCTCATCCTAACCTGGTGAAACCCACTAGACAAGTCGAGGGTGCTGAAATATTTACAATGTCCTAACTGATCTAAAATATCTGTGATGAGAGGTAGCGGATAACTTTCTGATACAGTAACGTCATTTAACTTACGATAGTCTATTACTATTCGCCACTTCTTTTTACCTGAAGCGTCCATCTTCTTAGGGACGACCCATACAGGAGCACTCCAAGGTGAAACAGAAGGACGTATGATATTTTGGTCAAGCATTTTACGAATCTGTGAATCTACCTCTCCTTTATGACATTCTGGGAAACGATATGATTTTACGTGAATAGGAGGCGCGTCTCCTGAATCTATATTATGTTCGATCGCGCTTGTAAATGTAAGAGGTTCACCTTCCATATGAAAAATATCTGTATAATGTGAGCAACATTCTAAAAGACTTTCTTTTTCTTCTTGATTTAAATGTGAGCAGCGAATAAGATCGAGGACTTTTTGGACTCTATCGGAACTAGAATAAGAAATAGAATTTACGGATTGAGACGGAATATTACACGAAGAATTATCTTGTTCAAAAGGGCTTAACTCTACAGAATAATCTTTAATTTCGATAGCTGAGTCGGTAGTATTTAAAATTGAAACATTAAATCTTTTATTTGATTTTATCGTGACAATACTATTAGCAAAATAAACACCATCTTTTAAAGTATGGTCTAATAATAAACCTTGATTGTTCGGATAACGCTCAGGTGTGTAATTAGATACCGCGCACTCGATGACGGCTTCGGAACGAGCTGGAATTATATAAGTTGGCTGGACATAGTTCATATCCATGGTTTGCCCGCAGATATTAATTGTTTTAGAATCGTAATTAATGTTGGCTTTAAAATGACCGAGAAAATCACTACCGATTATACCATCATATTCTAAACTTACATCATCATTAAATATATGAAATTTATAATTATAAATATTATTAGATAAGTAGAAATTAATTTGAGATGTACCTAGAGACTCAGAGCATTGCTCGATATTATTTATTCCTTTTATTTTAATGATTTCGCGAGACAAAATGTATTTATTATTTAAACTTGATTTTTTAATTAGACTTATACTTGCGCCCGTATCAATAAGAAAACGTAAATGACGGACAGAAAATTCAGTTTTTAATTCTATATGAGGCAATGATATTTTTGTTATAAATGATTTTATTTCGTAAATTGGAGTTTGAGATTGAACTTGATTTTCGTTATGAGATTGGACACTTATTTGGGACTGGTTACCCGCGGCTCTGTCCATTGACTTTTGATTTTGGACACATATTTGGGACTGGTTACCCGTGGCTCTGTCCATTGACTTTTGATTTTGGACACATATTTGGGACTGGTTACCCGTGGCTCTGTCCATTGATTTTTTATTTTGGACACGTATTTGGGACTGGTTACCCGTGGCTCTGTCCATTAAAATATGATTTTGGACACTACTTTGGGGCTGGTTACCCGTGTCTTGGTCCATTAAAAAATGATTTTGGACACTACTTTGGGGCTGGTTGCCCGTGTCTTGGTCCATTGATTTTGTATTAAAACAAGTAAATTTATTATTAGATTTAGAATGAATTTGCAATGTGCCTAAATTAGTCGGAAAACGGCGGCACTTTTTCGTAATCCGATCATTTAGTTTAAAGTATTGTCGCCGACATTTTCACAAGAAATTTCATAAGTTGTAGGTGACGGTGGCGACGGCGGCTCGTATGTAATATGATGCGCGTTTGCGGACTTATTGTAATTACCAGAATGATTATTATATGAATTACGATTTTCATTATTATATTTATAAGAATTACGATTTTCATTATTATATTTCCTTCTATAACAATCTTTAATGTCATGACCGTCCTTTTTACAATACCTACAGAAAGCTTGAGAACTGGATTGATTATTATTATTTATATTAAATGACCTTTGGCCTTGAAATTTTGAAAAATCACGAGACGGATTAAAACGCCTATCTTTATAATTACATTCAGATTCCGTATGCCCTGTCCTTCCGCAGGTTTTACACCTAGATTTTGTAATATTAGTTTTATATAAAAGATTTTGAATTTTTTCTTCTTCTAGAGCAATATTAATAGCGTCATTTAGATTTTTAGGACTTCTACATCTAACATTATTACTTAAACGCGAATGTAACCCTAAGGAAAATGAAAATAATGCTAAATCCTCTGTCATAGCAATGCGACCAGAGATATCTTTTTTAAGAGATTCGGAATTATAGATTTCGGATTGTAAATCAGTAAGGCAGCTTTCAATACGCAGGGCAAATTGTGCGACAGGTTCATTTAATTGCTGCTTACATGACTGTAGATCTAGTAATAAATGATTATAATGTTTTCTTTCGCCGAAATTTTGTTTAAGGAAAATTTTTAATTGATTAAAATCTTCAATAACTTTATTCGAACAGGCAATTTGGGCCTTGCCTTCTAGACGCGATAAGATATATTTATTTAACAAATTCTTTTGAGATGGCGATGCTAAATCTAAGGCGTTTTGACAATTAGTTAGAAATGCAGTTAGAGTTTCACGATCTCCTTTATAGGGACTAATAAAATTACATAATACATTAATAGGGAATTGTTCGCTTGCTGGGACTTCTGCCTTTTTATCGACCGACATTTTAAAATTATTTTAATCCTAAATTAGTATATATGTAGATAATTAAAAATATATTGTTACTTTAAGGATAAGAGATTGGTAAGGAATTTGGTAAGTATATTGAACGACACTAATTTAAAATATAGCTGAAATGTAGCAATAACAAATAATATATGTTTTACTCACAGGAACACTAGGAACTTGAGCGGCATAGCAGCACGGCGAGCGACAGCAGGCAGCGGCGGCGCGTTTCCAAACGCAACCAACGTCAGGGACAACGAGAGCGACAGCAGAACGGCAGCACGACGACCGGGACGGCGGCGAAACAGCAGCAGGAACAATGTCAGGAACGATGGCAGGAACGGCGGCGGTACGGATTTATCGCGTGCGAGATGTCGGGGTGCAGGGGTACAGGACTGGTCTGCAGGCTTACGACGAAAGGCTTATTGTCGAGACACAGTGTACTTGAGTTTTTACGAAGTGGATGAAGACACAATCACACTCCGGAGACGAATTGGCTCATAGTTTTTCTACTCACTCAGTTCTCTTTTCACCTTTCAGTTCTCTTTTCACTTTTCAGTTCAGTTTTCGCGAGCCGTTAAGGAATACCAGCGGAACGACGGATTATCACGAATGCTGATATCCCACTTACACTTCTGACACCACTGTTACTTGGCGGATTCGAAGAGACTTTTTAAAAAAATAAACTTTTATTTAAACTGGAATTATTTTATTCAAAAAACTTAATATTAACTTAAAAAAAGAAGACCTGCACCCGACGAAGGTCCAATTCGATCTGATGGAAAACACCGCAAAACGAAATAAAGAAATAGCAAAAGTTTGCAATTGCAATTCTATGAAATGCAACTGAAAACTAAGCGTTTTTAATATACATATAATCCCATTCGACTTTCGATATAACAGTCCCTTCACGCTGATAACGTCACAAGTAATGGAATATTATGTGCACACTGCACAGCTCTTTTTGAGTATTTTGATTTTATATTTTAAAAAGCTTTTGACAACAATTTTGTTGACACCGCGCGCTATAAACTGAAGTCCACGCGGACGAAGTCGCGGGCAACAGCTAGTAAGGTCGTCAAAGAATATACTAAATCTTATTAAAATGTTTGTTCCCTAGTGTTAATTAAAATAAATTTACAAGACTTATGATTAGAGTAAGTATTTATTTTGTTTAAAAAAACCACATTGTTCTAATAAATATAAATCCTAAAATCTGGAACTAGTAAGTAGACTTCAATTCGCTTCACTTCAATTCTTGCACAGAATTTGGGCATATGATTCAAGATCAGCAATGTGGATTTGTTCCTGAAAAATAAAGAAATGCCTAAAAATTACTGTGGAACATATAAGTACCTAGTTAGAGATCACCTACCATAATATGGCGCGCCCCTCCAAATGACTGTTTCAATGTGTGCAGTCACATCCTTATAAAAGAGTTTGTATGTAGTAATTATTCAACCAATCACAGTACACGTAATATTTCAGTTAATGTCACTTATTACCAAGATTTGTTGGTCAACTAATCATAACTAGACTACCGCGCAAGACAACGCACTTCAAACGTTTTGAATTTTGGAGGGGCGCGCCAAGTTATCGTAGTCGATCTCTACTAATCCCCAATAAAAATATCCACTAATATTCTCTGTGGACACAAAAATTATAGTTATAATCTATGATATAATATTTGGTTATAATACAATGTATGGCTTGATATGTTAGAACTTAGAAAAGTGAGTCAGCTCATAACATTGGTATGTGTATTGTGTATTCACAGTCACTATTTTCATTAGTATTAAGTATAGAAGTAAAGTAAAACCATATATACTGTAACGTAAAACCACATTGCTTATAAGCCATGCACTTTCATATGAGTTACACTGAACTAGAAGTATGAGAATTCTTTTCACCAGTACCAATAATAATTATAATATTTTATTACCTTTAACATGGTGCTGCTATTCATTAAATTTAATATTCCATTCCTCAATGTCAAATCATCTAACAAAATTGTGTAGGGAATACCTAACTGCAAGTTTTCTTTGATCTGAAAAAAGTTGATTTAATTCAAATTTATAAAACTCACACAATGTACTGTATTTTAGATTCACTCACATTATCATGAGTTTTATACATTTTTTTTCTTTCCAAATAAAAAGGCAAAAAAATCCATATAAAATTAAAGTTAAAAATTATTGATATTATTAAGGTGGATTCCGCCACAATAATTATATAATATATAATAAAATGTTATTGCAACATTATTTAATTTTTAGACAAATTTTTACCTGGTCCTGTAAATCTACTGAAAATTCTGGCAGCCATGTTGATATTTTCTTTAGTGCCAACTTATAATTTATGAGTTTTGCTAAATCTACCATTGTCTGGTTTTGTTGGGTATCTGAAATAACAATTACAATATTTTATTATTCTTTTAACCATTTTTAGGGTTCCGTAGTCAACAAGGAACCCTTATAGTTTCGGTTTGTCTATCCGTCTGTCTATCTGTCTATCCGCGGTTTTACGAGACTATAGGACCTACAAAGCTGTAATTAGGCATGAATACACATAATAATGGTGGCAACAAAATGATACATGAAATCGTAATTTTTTTTTTTTTTATGGTACGTCCCGGGCTACACATCAAGCAAGGATGAATATTTTTTTTCGCGCCCACCCTATCGTGTGGGGTGTCGTTGAATAAGTTTTTTAAAAATATTGCGAGTATTCATAGATCATTTTCCGATTTAGGGATCCGTTTGTGAAATATTAAGTTTTAAAGTGGAAAAAATTGTTAGAGTCCAGTCTTCTACCAGCTAAACGGTTGGTTTTGGAAATGTGAAAAAATTCACGGGAATAGAAAGTATGCTGAATTTAAACGGAAAACTGTCACGGCTAAGAAGACTTTATAAGTTATTGAGTAATAGTCGATCAACTAAAAAAAATGTTTTCGGCGAAGTATAAAGGAACTTTTCGTCCAAATTCCTTTGAAAGAAACTGAGATGATGTTGTTAGTAGTGTAAAACACGTTACAAATGTACTCATTAACCATACACAAATTTAAAAAAAACTAGCGGTGCTACGGAACTATAGTTGCAAAACTTCTGAAAAATTCGGAATAATTCCGGAATACTTCTGGGAAAGTTTCTTTAAATTAGAATTATTCAAAATGAATTTAATAAAAAAAAATATTAATTTTTATTTTTGCTGAAAAATGAAACATAAAATTTGCATCAATCGTCGATCGCCGCCGCGCATAGAGCGTCGCCCGCCGGGCGCCGGCCGCTGTCACCGCGTCGCGCGCGCCGAATGCCACGGCGAAATATTCAAAGGAAACATTCGATTGCGGGGTACGAATCTTTCCGCGGGGTGAGGGAAAACTTCTCCGGGGAGCATCTCCCTTCCGGGCCGCCGTCGCCCGCTCGACGGGCGAGCGAGTCGTGCGAGCGGGTGACGGCGGCGCGGAAGGGAGATGCTCCCCGGAGAAGTTTTCCCTCACCCCGCGGAAAGATTCGTACCCCGCAATCGAATGTTTCCTTTGAATATTTCGCCGGAATAATTGAATAGAAATATACGTGTTTGTTTGTGGTTTGTGGCGGATGATTGAATTATTTGTTCAGTGGCACATACGTAAGTTAAATATAAATGTTTATTTATACTATATTAATATTATATTATGAAATATTATTAAATAAATAAATATTATTAAATAATAAATGCGAAAGTATGTCTGTCTGTCTCTCTGTTACCTCTTCATGCTCGAACCGCTGAACCGATTTTGCTGTACGGTTCCCGCGTTATAAAAGTCAAATATCAGCAAAATCGGTTCAGCGGTTCGAGCTTGAAGAGGCAACAGACAGACAGACGGACGGACGGACAGACGGACGGACGGACAGACAGACACACTTTCCC
This sequence comes from Lysandra bellargus, assembly GCA_905333045.1. NCBI lineage: Eukaryota > Metazoa > Arthropoda > Insecta > Lepidoptera > Lycaenidae > Lysandra > Lysandra bellargus. The sequence goes on along the minus strand of HG995330.1, from coordinate 11,547,348 downwards.
ATATTTTATAATATTAGTATGGATGGGATTAATTAAATTAAATAGTAGTTACTATTTATTTATTGTGTTGTGTCACATTTTGTATGAGAATAGTGTATTTAACACTTTAACACAGAATCAAATATCATCGTTTGTCTATTTAAGTTAAAGATAAATAGCTTACAACTTCCAAGCGCAATTTTCCTCGTTTTTTTTGACAGTTGAAATATTCCCAAAGTTTCGGAATATTTCGGAATACTTCCGAAGTATTCGACGGGAATGATTCGGAATTTTTCCCGCCAGCATCTATATACGGAACCTTATATTGCGCGTAGCCCGATACGCACTTGGCCGGTTTTAACACTAAAGTCAGGTTATTTATTATTAAGTAGAGTATTTTAAATTCATTCCTTGAAATAACATTTTCATGAATTATTTTTACCTAGTAAGTTGAATGCAAAAGAGAATTTATAAGGTGCCAATTTATTATGCAGTCTTACATATCCTTCTTTTGTTCCATTGGATGCAGCATCCAGCATTATTGTAAGCAGAGCTGTTTCCAGACCCAGTTTACAGACCAGGCATGATTTATCTGACTTCTGAAATAAAATTATACTGCTTAAATAAAGAAATTATACTACAAATAATTATATATGTTACGCTCAAAGACCGAAATCGCTCAGTGAGCGAAAAAATAGCTCACAACGCGTTGTGGTCACAGTAAAACAGCCACGACGCGAATTTCGCGTCGTGGCTCTAATGAAAACGGCCACGACGCGTTCTGGCAATCACAAAAAGGCCACAACGCGAAATTCGTGTCGTGGCTGATATGCTACTCGTTTTTCTTGATTTGTTCTTCATTGATTAATCGTCCATAGGTATTTAAATTACCATGCATACTACAAAATATTTTTTCTTTTACTAAATCACTTCATAACGTGTTTATCATTATTATTTATAAAATATCCATAGTTTTATACTATCCGTAATTCAAATATAATCTTCCATACCTATGGATGATTAATCAATCAAGAACATATCAAGAAAAATGAATAGCATATTAGCCACGACACGAATTTCGCGTTATGGCCTTTTTGTGATTGCCAGAACGCGTCGTGGCCGTTTTCATTAGAGCCACGACGCGAAATTCGCGTCGTGGCTGTTTCACTGTAACCACAACGCGTTGTGAGCTATTTTTTCGCTCACTGAGCGATTTCGGTCTTTGAGCGTAACATATACAATACACATTTTGTATACCAATGACATTAATATAATGTAATTTATACTTATGTATATTATAGTTATAATGTTAATTATTGTTATGTATAGTTTTTCTTTAATACATAATAATAATAATAATAATAATAATATCTATGGATGCTTCACACGACGTCAGTCTGGCCCCGTGCTAAGTACCTGAAGGACTTGTGTTACAGGTACCAGACAACGGAAATATATTTAATACTTTTATACTATACATATATTTAAGATTTTTATTATATGATACACATATTTAATATTATACATCCATGACCCAGGAACTTTATAAACTTTTTGTTCCGTCGGCGGGACTCGAACCCGCGACCTCTGGCTTGAGCTCAACGTGCTCACCACTGCGCCATGGAGGTCGTCGTTGTATTGGATGTTTCTTAAAAACTGACTAAGCGGAATACTAAATCTTTCTTTTGATAATTACATCAGTGTTTAACTTAATACTTTCAACAACTTGCTGTCCCCATGGAAAGTTGGCTGTAATATTCACATTTATAATGTTATCTTCTTGCTTCATATCATTGATAAGGAATAGACTAGGAGTTGTGGTAATCTGAAAAATACATTTTTTATTAAATGTGACATACCTACAGACTACAATTTTAGGCCTACAAAGTTGTTTTGGAGTGTTGATGAGAGGCAAATTTTAATCAAAATAATGACATCTCAGTTTTTATTTTGGCCGCATGCCACATTTTGCCAACATACTGAGACGATATTGATAAGAAGCTGGGAATGTAAAAGTTTTCTGAAGTGACAAAAGGCAAGAACAGCCCTACAAATCTATAATGATAACTATAGTTGCAAGAGTCAGTTACAATAGAAATTCACTTACAGAGCTCCACCAATACTTTCGATACCTTTGCCATTTTATAAAATACTGCATAATATCTTGCTTTGGATATACTAAATGTAACTTCAGTTTAGTTGGGGTTAATATGTTGTAATCATTATCATTCTCTTTCAGTTCAAACTTATTTGGAATTAAAATTGGTTCTATAAATCCATATGGCACCTTTTTGTCATCTTTCCTCAAAAAAATGGGAACATTTTTGCTTGTTTTGGCATAAGTAAACTGTAAATACTGCGTCCGAATATTATTTAGAAGAATCAAACTTGGTTTTTCTAATGACACAGTGGTTAGTGCATCTTTTACTTTTGGTCTAAAGAAATTACATTTGCTTAGAATCTTTCTGATTTCTACATTCATTTTTTATGCTTGTTTGTTTTTCTTCACATTCAACCTCATGCAATGGAATATTTCCGGGTGGTGCTACAAAATAATCATCCTCTATCACCATAGCATTCTTCAATATATCAGCCTGACAGTTGCCTTGGGTAACTTTATCTTCTCTTAAACTAAGATTCCTAAAAATACAATAGTAAAATTCGTTTTCAAATTCAGTACCTACTCAAAGCAATATTTATATTTTAATGTGTGTTAACCCATTCAGTGCCAGCAACGCACCATTTGCATTTTGCGAGTTTACTTTCTGGTGCCACCAATGCACCATATGCGTTGAGGTACCTTTGATATTATTCCCGGTTTTTCTTTATAATGGCTATATTTAATTTGAATCTTTGGCCTCATTAGCTACTAGAGATATATTTTACATGTGGTGACACTATTGGTTTTTGGTCTGGACGTCCCCTCTTTTTTTGACAGCGAAAAAACCGTTAGCCCAAAAACTGCCTGATTTCATTTCAACATATTTTCAGTTTTATTGAATTAGAGTGAGAAGTTTTTGACTAAGAACATAAAAGTAAGCAATATATTTAGGTATATTACAATTTTTCTTCGGTTCATGGTATATTTTATGAATAAAATTACCATAACGCAAATGGTGCGTTCAATGGCATTTTAACGGCGAATTTTGTTGGATGGTTTCATGCATGACTACTATGTTCAAATTAGTAAATTTTACCAACCATTCGTTGTATTTATAATTAAATTGATACAAAATCTTTTACTAGCTGACCAGTTGTATTTTTCAATATTTAAGAAAAAAAATATTTCAAATAAGTAAGGATTTTATTTGTTTTATAAGGATTTTATTTCAATTTTCAGTTTTTTTTTCAAAGAATGAAGAGGAGAAAGGACTTTGAATTACCATGGGTAGCTCGATAAGCCGTTAACTGTATGTAGAAAAAAACCTACCTGTATTAAAACTTATTCAGCTACCCACTATGTTGCATAACACAGTTCAATTAAAACAAAAGCATCAACGTAAGTGGTGCGTTGAATGGCACTTGTGATTGGAATTGTCTCACCAGTGCCACCAACGCAATTGGTGTGTTTATCGTATTTAGAGAGGTTTTCGTTATTTATTGCATTATTTAATATATAAAATATGTTAAACAATGTATTTTAAGTTAGAGAAAACAAAAAAATCAAGTGGCACCACCGGTATGTTACAGGTGGATTGGTGGCATTGAATGGGTTAAAATAATAAAGGATAATAAAGATTTAATAAAAATAATAAAGATATAATAAAAATAATAAAGATATAAATATTACTTTTTTATTAACTATGCAATGATGCAAAAATAAAAAATAAAAGAATATGGGCACTTAAATTACTTACTCTTTTTCTAATACTGTGTATAGTGGTTCAACACTATCGGTATCAATGTGAAGGATTTTATTAGCAAAATTAATAGAGTCCTCTAAAACCTTTACTCCATCTTTGGTATCAAACTTCACAAGGGATAGTCTTTCGAGCAATGCAATAGTACTTTCATTTACTGTAACTGTTTCCTTATTAACGTCTTTTTCTAAAGTTGTATTAGGAGTAAGTGGTACTTTGGTACTATATTGCCTTGATTTCAATAGAAACATAAACGATCTATAAATAGGCCTGTAATTCATAGTAATACCTATGTATTATTTTTTAACTGTAAGATACACTTCTGATTCACTGAAAATAACACAGATTAATGGAAAATAAAGTTTTTAAAAAGGTTTTTTGAATCACAATTCACAACAACTCAGCAACTCATAACCCACAGAGTACTTTTTTATATACGGAAATCATAACCTAAAAATCTTCTTCTTCTTCTTCTTTTTTTTATTATGGCGACTAGCATAAAACTATTGCCAGTGTCGACTGTCGAGTGGTGTGAAGGTAGGGAAACTTATTATGACGCGGTAAAAGTAGGGACTTCAAGGACGGAATTTGGATAGGATCAGGAAAGTTTTGGTACTAGACTAACAAAACATATATTTTTAAATAATAATATAATAAATATCGGTAATTATATATTTTATAAACTTAAATTATTGGTTACTATAAATTTAGATAAAATACTTAAATATTTTATAGGGTCACTTAATATACACATCATATAAGTAGGAAGAGGAACATGAAGGAAGTACAAAGAGAATAAAAACGATGCATGATCAAGCAAAGGACACGAGAAAAATATGTGATCTAAAGTTCCCGTGTCCTCCCCACAATCACACATATCATTATTGAATACGCCAATTCTATTTAGATGACTAGGAATACACGCATGTCCTAATCGCATTCGTATAATGGATGAAATCACTCATTTTGAACTATTGATTCTAGTAAACCAAGACTTTTTAGGTACTAGAGGCAGCAGTTTGTACATACGGTTACCCTTTTGTTGTCCGGTAAAGTCCCAATATTTATTCCATTCGTTATATAAATCGATTGCCGGTAAACTCAAAAGGTCACTGGGATAAATTTTAAATGGAAACATGTCACCACTCTGCACTGCGTCCTTAGCTATTTCGTCTGCTTTTTCGTTGCCTAAAATTCCTGAGTGGCTAGGAACCCAAGAAAATCCTTTCTCAATGCATTTATAAAGTTTATATCTGATATCAAAAATAATATGGTGATAGGGTTTACTGCGAAACGGAAACTTTTCAATGCCCTGTAATGCACTTTTGGAGTCTGAAAAGATTAAACATTAATACATATTCCAATGCTTTCAAAATGGCTAAACATTCTCCGGAAAATACCGAACTTTCTATAGGCATTTTAATTTTCTGATGTATGTTATATTGACTATGATAAACACCTACTCCTACATTTCCTGTTTCTTGTAACTTAGAAGAGTCAGTAAATATATGATGCCAATTACTGTATTGGGTATTTATAAAATTATTAATGTTATCTTTACTTAAACTTAAATCATATTTTACATCAGGTTCAATCAGCAAACTTTCAAAATTATATGAGAACAAAGGTAGCACATCGGATTGGTAAATAGGAGCAGATATTGAAAGAAGTTTACGGCAACTTACGATAAGGCATGGCAAAGACCTTTTATAGAAGGAACGTGACTCTAAAACGCTATTCAATTGATCAAGTTTTTCTAGTAATGGATGGAATTTGTACTGTTTCAGACGAAAAATAAATCTATCATATAAATATTGTCTCCTTAGAGTCAAAGATGGCTCAGTGCATTCTACCTGTAAGGCATTAATGGGGCTTGACTTCATAGCTCCACCTATTATTCGGAGAGCTTTGGACTGAATTTTGTCTAATTTCTTCATAACACACAAGTTATCACCTACTAATAAAAATATACCGTAGTCTAAGACACTTCTTATAACAGCATTGTAAATAAGTTTTAAACAGAATGGATGAGCTCCCCACCAAACTCCCGCAAGACATCGCATATCGTATATTCAAGTTACGTTCACATTTAGAAATCACATATTCAATATGTGAGTTACCATTTAATTTGTTGTCGAGATGAACACCTAAGAACTTTACACTTGTTTTAACTGGAATTAATTTATTATCATAAGAGATGTTAACATTTGGAATAGAAACCTTTTTAGTAAATACTACAACACTACTTTTCTCCACTGTTAAATCTAGCCCATAATCAAAAAGCCATTCTTTAAGGACAGCAAGACTTTGATTTAATAAATTACAAGCGACCTTAATGTCTGCATCAATAGCGTAAATTGTTAGGTCATCTGCGTATTGCAATTTTTTTACAAATTTCGCAATTACGGGGGCCAAATCGTCTGTATAAATGTCATAAAGTAACGGGCTTAAAACTGACCCTTGCGGCAATCCTTTAAATACAGCACGTAGAAAATATTCAATATCATTAACAAATACATAAATTAATCTTTGTTTAATTAAATTGATAATGAACCTGATAAGAATGGGGGAATCTTTAATTTGTGCATTTTTTTCTCTACAATTGATATTATGACATTATCATAGGCAGACTTAATATCTAAAAAAGCAGCCACAGCGTACTGTTTATTTACAAAAGCTAAACGAATATCTGTAGTAAATATGCTTAAATTATCCATAGTGGATTTACCTTTTCTAAAACCGAACTGACTATTTGACAATAATTTATGATGCTCAAGGAACCATTCCAATCTATTTTTTACTAAATTTTCAGCCACTTTGATTAAAACTGATGATAGTGCTATTGGTCTATAAGAAGTAATTTCGTCAGCGGGTTTATAAGTTTTCAATATTGGTATTACTTGCTGTGATTTCCACGAGTCAGGAATGTTTCCAGAAATCATGACCGTATTAATAAGATTTAGGTAGTAACCTAACACTTTATCCCCCAAGTTCGATAAAAAAGAATACGGAATACTGTCCATACCTGGAGTAGAATCATTTACACTTGCTAAAACACCTTTAAGCTCAACCATTGTGAAAGGAGAATCTAGTGCGGAATACGAATGTTCTCTTATGTAACAGGTTGGGGAAGAGACCGGAAAAAATTCTGCTACTGAAGATGGAGCTAACTGATCAACATAACTACTCAAAAATTCTTTAGGCAGTACCATAGTCTGTCCTTTAAATACAGATCTGAATTTTTTTTATACTTTTCCACACTTCAGATGGACATGTGGATGGAGATAGAGATGAACAGAATTTTTTCCAACCCTGTTGCTCCTTTTGTTTTAAAAAAATCCGAGTGGATTTATTAATTTGCGTTAATTTATCAAAATTTTCACTACACATATTGTCAGCATATTCCCTTTCCATAATTTTTCTTTTTTTAACTGCTTCCGAACATTCGGAGTACCACCATGGAGGGAATGGGACTTTTGTTCCCATTGCTTTTTTTGTGGGGAATTGCTTCTCAGCAACACCGATAATTGTCTTAGCTAACAATCCAGAAGCAGTTATTTCGTTACCTAATCTAACTTCAGGAAGATAATTGATTTGAGATTCTATTTCATTTTTGAACTTACTCCAATCAACTTAATCTAATTTATATCTATTTCTTATTCTCTTGTTATTTATGTTGTTAGTTTTATAAGCCAAAGATAAACATATCGCTGCCCTAGTGCTTGAATGGCCAATCGACCAGTGAGCAAATTTTACAGGAGACGTTTTTTTTAAATTACTTATGGATATTATTAGAAGTTTATTAAACTTTTGCTGAATTAGAAAAATGTAGTATTTCTTTATATGTATAGAAATAGTAATTGAAAATAATAACTATAGCACTCATTATATTTCAGTTAATTATTGGAGATTGGCCAAAATTCTTCCGACATAATTATTATGTATATGGAGATTGAGCACAACGACATGGAGATAGTTCTCTAAAATAACTTGCCAGTTTATTGCTTGTTTGTCCAAAATACCACCATGTTCGCTATACATACGTTTATTTTTTTATAAAATTATTAACAAATGTATATGGCCGTGTATATATGTGTATGTATACTATGATGTTTGTTTATCCGCAATTATCGCTCGTTTGGCTGAACCGATTCTGATGCGGTTTTCAGAACAATATTTGTCACATTTAGGGTCAATTTATATTAGCGCAGAATCGAAGCGCATCGAAGCTAATTACCAAAACTGAACATAGCATTTTAAACCTTAACTCCAGAGCATAATGCACACATTACTTCTTCGAGGCAAATCAGCGTTGTTCGGGCGCATTCGCGCGAACTTGTGCAAATTTGCGCGAATGCGCGTGCCTTTTTAAATTCTCAGAAGTAATATGTGCGTTAATGCTTTGGAGTTAAGGTTTAATTTGCTATGTTCAGTTTTGGTAATTCGCTTCGATTCAGCGCTAGTTTAAATTGACCCTAAATGTGATAAATATTGTTCTGAAAACCGCATCAGAATCGGTTCAGCCAAACGAGCGATAATTGCGGACAAACATACATCATACATACATACACACATACATAGAGGTCAACCTGAGAACCTACTTTCTTTGAGTCGGTTTAAAATAGTAAGAACGGATCATGGCTTAAAATGTATATGTGACAAGGTAATAAATTATTTATTAAGTACTTACAAATAATCAACCTGTATTTACCCTCAAGTAACTTCGAACACTAAAACAAAATTGAAACAAAAGAATTTATCAAGAAACTAGCAACGTACCTTTCCAAATCAACTTTTCTCAATTTAAAATCCATTTTTTTCGTTCTTACTAATATTTTGAACCATATACCTAAAGTATAAAATTTCTTAAATTTGTCGTAGTAAGCAAATAACAAGTAATAAACAAACAAAATGGCGTCGCGTGACGTGCGCGTGACCTTCGAAATACTTGACCGTGATTGGTCGGTCGATGGATATTGGACAAACAAGACCGGAGATGGATATTTGGATGCGTTCATTTGAGCAAAATATGGAGTTAGACTACTCAAGCACTTACAACTTTTTTATAATGGGAGATGGGATATTTTATTTTTGTTAAAAAAGCAAGTTACATGCAAGCAAAATAAAAAAAATATTTATATTGTAAAGTGCGTCATCAGGGTTACTATTATTTTGAAATAAAAAGTCTATTTTGGTAAAGTTGGTCGATTGGCCATTCAAGCACTAGGGCGGCGATATGGGATAGTGATCACTGCCGTATGAAAAAGACAAAGTTTGCCATGATATATTTGGTGCTAATGAAGGAGAGCAAATGGAAATGTCCACTGCACTTTTGTTTCCATTAATATTTACGACCCGTGTAGGATCACCTGTATTAAGCACACATAAATTAAATTTGTCTATGATGTCCAATAAATCCTCTCCATCCCTGTTTGACACATCGCTTCCCCAACTCTGATGATGAGCATTAAAGTCACCCATTACTAATTTTGGGCCAGAAAATGAATTAAACAAGTTATTTAAATCTAAAAATGTAGAAGAAGAATTTTGTGCTATATATAATGAGAAAATATACATGTTAGGATTTAACAACTGTACACCGACTCTATTGAAATTTGTACTATTTAAAATTGGCAATGTCAACACTTTAAATGGTATAGTATTTTTTATCAACATGGCAATTGGCAGCCCCACCATACCCGTCAGGTCTGTCATCTCGTACACAATAATAACCGGAATACGAAACGAAAAATATGGTCGTAACCAAGTTTCAGAAAGGGCAATAACTATAGGGTTGTATTTATTTACTAAGTAAATCAAATCAGTTTTTTTAGTAAGTATACTTCTACAATTCCATTGTATTATGTTCGAATCCATTGTTGATATTATCAACAGAGTTAATCAAATTGTTTATAGAAGCAACGTTGGACGGTTTTAAGCATGGATCTAAACAAACTAGCGGAAGATAGGGTACGTCCTTTTAATCGTCAATTGAAATATAGGCACGATGCACAATCACATGCACGAACACTCCCACAGCTGTAATTCTATTTTTACGTTAAACACTACTGAACGACAGAGTTAAACCGATTTGTATTGACAGTAGCGCGAGCGAGACAACTTTCGTGTGTCACCGGAATACTTCGGGTCGATTCGTATCCCTGTCCTTGACAGTCACTACCAAACCAAGGAGCGTCAGCAGAAAAATATAATTAAATACTTATGTAGAACAAAATAAAATAGCATTAACAAAAATATATCTAACTAGCGAAATGTGAAGCAATGTTTTGGCGTTAGTACGGTCAACAAAAAAACATAGGTAGTAAAAATATTTTTATTATTATTATTTTTACAGCAATCACAATCGCAATTAAATCTTAAGCGAACCTAAAAATATGTAGGACCTACAACACAATGTAGGACATACAACACAATTCAACACATAACGTCACTTGAGAATGAAAACCTCATAAGAGCATTTTATTAGTGAGGGAGCCCTAGAACAAATTTTTTTGTGATTACTAACAAGCTAATTTTTTGTGAGCAGCTACATTTTAATAAGACAAACAACATTTTTATTTTCAAAAAATCTCGAAAGTGGTAGCTAACAGAGATAGAAAGGATTTCATACTTTGACTTGGTGGTCCTAAAATATGGATTGTTTTATTTGTAGGACAAGGTTACTCTTAAATTATATAACTATTAACCTACCAATATACAAAAAATCAGCTGGTTAGGGTTCCGTTTTAGGGTACAGTAGTCAACCAAGTTTTGTTGATTACAGAACCCTAAAACGGAACCCTAACCAGCTGATTTTTTGTATATTGGTAGGTTAATAGTTATATAATTTAAGAGTAACCTTGTCCTACAAATAAAACAATCCATATTTTAGGACCATCAAGTCAAAGTATGAAATCCTTTCTATCTCTGTTAGCTACCACTTTCGAGATTTTTCGAAAATAAAAATGTTGTTCGTCTTATCAAAATGTAGCTACTCATAAAAAATTTGCTTGTTAGTAATCACAGAAAAATTTGTTCTAGAGCTCCCGTACCATTCGTTAATTTAATTTTATATATTTTTTATAATAGATAAGATCGCCTTAACAATCACCTACTTAATTTAATTTTAAAAATCTTTTGATACTATGTTGATTATTTGGAAGTGAAACATGACGTATTATCAAAGATTTTTTGTACAAAAAAATATAGAACATTAATTCTCGTATGTGCGTTTACGAGGTTTTCACTCTCAAGCGACGATAAAATATATTAATCAATGTTTGCACAGTTAAAGCGTTACAAGTGCACTACAAAATCTCCTATGTATTTCGTGTTTCGCTCATGTTACGCTAGAGGTGCTCCATTGTACATTAAATTTATTTTCCTTCAAATAGCGACAGTTTGTTCCTCTTTTGTCGTTTTGTTTCTGTCGATAAAGCCGGGTCAGTTTTATGTGCGTAATGTAATCTTACGTTACAGAACTTGTCAATAATTGCTCTTATAAGGTGTGTGCGGTGATTTAATGTTACTGGTTGATCTTTAGCATGAACAAGTAATTTTGAGAAAACATTTGAATAAAGAAAATCTTTTAATACAATCAATTTTAGCTGCAAAAAATCTTTCTCACAAGTAATATGCTTTCCTTGGCTAACATATGTTTTAAGAATATTTTCAGTTCTTGCACATACCAAGAACGTATCATATGAAGGAAAGCATAGTCCACCCATATCTTTTATGGATACAAGCTTGTGAAAATTCAATTTTTGTGTGGTTATGAGTTTAGAAACACAAGTTTCACATTTGATGGTCGTAATTAGTGCACGTGCTACCCAACCAGCTATGTAACCAACAATTTGTTCAGCACAAGTAGACAGATTATGTTTATATTTATCATTTAATAGATTACTCAGTATATTAACATTCGTTTCCACAGTTGAATCGCTTAGTAAAACCTTGTTATTTTTTATAAGTTGTACACGCACCCTTGATTTAAATTTTGTTACTTGATATTTGTTAAACGCTTGTGATTTTTGGCTTAAATCTGAAATAGATACTGTTCTGTCATCGTCTAAATTCCTTTCTACAGTTTGATTTATACACTCTACAGCCGAAGTACATGTAAGTAAAGGAAAATTGTCTAGAGGTATACAGTTTCCTGAAAAAGAAGAACGTAATTCTAAATGTCCTAATGCCTTTTTATGTCCGTTGCGGTAGTTGAATTCACCGCGGCACGCGAGCCTATATTTATACTCGCGCGATACCAGCGCCACGTATCGCGGGACGGCCAGTTTCCCGCGCGGCAATCTTTTAGATTTGTAAATATTTTTTATTCGATTTTTTCCTCTTTCTCACTTTTGTAAATATTTTGTATCCCTTTCTGTATGTCCTTCTCTAATGTTAATAGCCAATCACAAACAACCTTTTAACTTTGTGTAGTTTTGTAATAATAGTAATAATGTAAAATTTTGTATATAAGCAGCACAAATCTCTCAATAAATCACTCCAGTTGACCACAGTAAATCGAGTTTTACTCTTTACTCCTCCGACCTCTAGTGAACTCTTAGAGAGACCAACCGGTCCTCTAAAACATAATATCGCTTGAGAAGTCTACGGCTGCCCGTGGCCGCGATTGGTAAGTGTGACAGTGCACTAGCATGTTACTTGTATTATCGAAGCAACTTACTTCTCAGAAGTAATGTCAAATGTGTGCCTTACGCTCTGGAGATAAGGTTGAATATCTTGTTACGTTCAATTTTGGTGACATTGGTGACCCTGACGTGGTAATGATTGATGATGATGATGAATGTAATTTGTATAGTGGCATATGCTTTCAGTTCTTAAAACAGCGCCTAAGCCCCCAAACTTGTATCTATAAGGAATCCGGAGATCTCTAAGTATCTTCGGAACCATAGTATCTTGGTGCAAAATCTTGCGTTTTGGTAGCATATGCTTAGGATGCTTCTCATAAAACCAAAATCACCATATGTTTCCATATAAATTTCGAGGAGTTCCCTCGATTACTCACGGATCCCATCATCAGGTCACCACTTTTGTGAACATGGTACCAAATTGGAGTGAAACCTAATACAGCAAAATAAAAATTTCGAAAATCAGTTCACAAACAGCGGAGTAATCGTTGAACATATAAAAAAAAATATATCCACAGCCGAACATATAACCTCCTCGTTTTTTGGAAGTCGGTTAATAAAATATAGCCTATAGCCTTTTTCGATAAATGGGCTATCTAACACTGAAAGAAATTTTCAAATCGGACCAGTAGTTCCTGAGATTAGCGCGTTCAAATAAGCCCTTTCAAATAATTTTCCCCCGTTTTTTCCACATTTTCCTCTATTTCTTCGCTCCTATTAGTTTTAGCATGAAAAATTAATATAGCCTATAGCAGTGGTCGCCAACCTTTTTTTCATGTGGGCCACAAATATATTTTGGTCTTGGTGTCGCGCTCGCGGGCCGCAATATTTTTTTTTTTGGTTAAAAAATAACATTCTTCAAAATTAACTATTTAAAAGTGGAAAAAATTTAACGACTATCACGTAGACTTTACGTTATTTTGCCAGTGGGCGTGAATTTCAAAATTGTTTAACATCACGCGGGCCACAAATAAATTCCCGGCGGGCCGCGGGTTGGGGATAGCGGGCCTATAGCCTTCCTCATTAAATGAGCTATCTAACACTGAAAGAATTTTTTCAAATCGAACCAGTAGTTCCTGAGATTAGCGCGTTCAAACAAACAAACAAACAAACTCTTCCGCTTTATAATATTAATATAGAATTATAGATTAATCCGTCGATCACCAATTCCTGGAAATCTTCTGTTATCGCGGCCCATATGGGCCTTACGGCTACGGGGCTTAGCGGGCATAAACCCCAATTTGTTATTTCGTGACTCCCAGTTTACCTAGTTCCAATATAATAACGAAATGTAAAAAAATGTGAGATAAAAAGCACAATATTTAAAAACCATAAACATTTTTTTTTTTTGGTTTGATTCGTCCCATTCTTGGTCCCATTCAGGACAGGCAAAGGGAACAAAGCTCATACAGCCATGTCTTTTGTAGTACTATTGTCTTAAATCCTTTTTATTTAACAGGCCGAAGCCTTGTCTTCTTTTATTTTCCTCATAATTATTTTTATTTTATTTATAAGGCCAAAGCCATGTCTTTTGTTCAAGTATATTTCTTGTCAATTAATCTTGTATTTTTTCTTTTCAATGTCAAATCCTTGATGTAAAGTCATTTTTGGTATCTTTCATTGTCAAAATCAATATTAAAATAGGGCTTCAAATAACGTTATTTTTTCATAACGTTATTGCTTCAAGGGCATAGATAACGTTATGAAAATTTAACCGATACTAGAAATAACGTTATAAATGTATTTAATAACGGTAAATGTTATAACGTTATATAGGATTTATAACGGTAAATATATGTTCTTTGATAACGTTATAGTCCGTCAAGAAAGTCATGACAGGCGGGGAAATTTTCTAAACGTAATCACGCTTTTAAGGTGTATTTTTTTTTGTATTTTCACAGAGGACGCTTATTACATTTTAAATATGAGTGAGATTTGGTGCACCGTGCACGATCGCATACCTGATACCAGAAAATAACGTTATATTTACCGTTATTATTATAACGTTATTTTTTTGTTATGCCATAACGAAAAAATAACGTTATAATAATAACGGTAAATATAACGTTATTTTACTAGATATCGTTATAAAAATAACGTTATCTGGCTACCATTATGAAAATAACGGTACGTAACGATATTTTTTCTGTTATTCGATAACGTTATGAAGCCCTGTATTAAAATAACGATCATTAGTCAAATCCTGAAATTAGCTGAAACAGCTCAACCAAAAGAAACATAATATTAGTATTATTTACATATTTACAAACAGCAATAATTAGATTTCATTAACTGTAGAAACAATAAACCCATAGACTGGCGAAAAGCATTCTTGATTGCTAAGTATCTGCTGAAGGGAGCGCGGGATATCCTCAGCAGTCTTAAAAATACTTAAAAGTTGGTCTACAAGGACCATCCTTTGAAAACAAAACTGCGGACAGTGTAAAAATATATGATCGAGGGTTTCATCAGCACTATTGCAATATCTACAAGTTGCAGAATCTAAAACACCAATCCTAAAAAGGTGAGCACCAAATCTACAATGACCTAGACGCAAACGACAGATTGTAGTATAATACTTTCTATTGAGATAGTCACCACCCCGAGTAAACCAGGGGGGAGAGATCTTTTTCTTTATTACAGCTAGCCATTTTCCTTTTGTCTGGACGACCTGCTGCCATAAGTTGTAAAATTCTTCCTCTAATGTGAGTTTGAAAAGAGATAGAGCGTCTGATGAAGGAATTGAGAGATTTAAAAAGCTATGACTCAAACGATTGTGGACTGAATTAGTAATAAATTTAGCTAAATAGTCTGCTTGCTCATTACCATGCACACCAATGTGAGCTGGTGTCCAGAAGAAGACTATTTGTTTTGTTTGTGACAGGAGGTAATACAACTCCCTTATTTTATATATTATATAGCTAGTTTTCAAATTTAATCGTGGATTTTGTAGTGCCATCAATAAACTTAAACTGTCAGTTATTATAATCCACTTTTGATGATACTGTGTTTGAATGTGCTCCATAGCTGCATACACAGCTATGGATTCAGCGGAGTATATGCTCGTGAGTGGATTCAGCCTATGACCAAATCAACTTTTGACATGACTATCATAGACAGCCATAGAGACTGCTTCGTTGTTCTTAGACCCATCTGTATATATCTGTCGATATCCCTGCCACCTATCAAGTTCCCTATAAATATCTTCCTTATACTTTAAAAGTTTTTTAACTACAATTTTAATCTGAGTAAACTTAGACTCATATGACCCAGAGTAACAAGGCCATAATTTGCTAGAATAAATGTTGTGTTCATTAAAAAATTGTTCTGTTTCAGAGAAACCTTGCAATAAATATGAATGATTGTTAACAGTCCTGCCCCGCAATTTAACAAGAAGAGGATGATTACTTATGGAGAGCAACCTTACAAAAAATTTTGATTGTAAGTATTTAAACCTAATTTAAACCTCCTTCGTTCCCTCAATATATCCTCCACAGTGATAGACTGGTTCGACTCCTATCTTCGGGGGCGCTCGCAGCGGGTCCGCCATGGTGAGGCTACCTCTGATTGGTGTGATCTTGATGCGGGGGTTCCACAGGGTGGTGTTCTTTCTCCTCTCCTTTTTACGATTTTTATAAACACAGTCACCTTAATAATTTTATCATGTAACTTTCATCTCTACGCAGACGACTTGCAAATATACCGTCGTTCTCATATTGATGATATTAGTGCAGCGGTCAGGGACATCAATACAGATCTACAGCGAATAGCAGACTGGGCAAAATCGTTTGGTCTCTTAGTCAATCCGCACAAATCTCAGGCAATTATTGTCGGCAGCAGGTACATGACACAAAGATTAAATGATGTGCCCAGAGTTATTTACAATGATACTCCGATTGCTTACACAAATTCTGCAAAAAACCTCGGAGTAATTATTGATAGCAATCTGTCCTGGCAGCCTCAAGTCAATGAGGTGAGTAGAAAGATATTTCATTCAATACACACGCTTAAGCGCCTTCAGAACTTTTTGCCCTTAAAAACTAAAATTTCCCTAGTCCAGTCACTCATTTTCCCTATCCTTGATTATGCTGACGCCTGCTACTTAGATGTTACTGAAGAGTTGCTGACAAAGTTAGAACGTTTGCAGAATCTCTGCATTCGTTTTGTCTTTGGTCTTAAAAAGTATGACCATGTCTCTGCTTTTCGGTCACAGCTAAGGTGGCTTCCGATTCGTCTTCGGCGAAATGTCCATATTCTCTCCCTCCTTTATAATATCCTTTATAACCCTTTGTCTCCCTCTTACCTCGTAGAGCGTTTTAACTTTTCACGATCCTTAGATGTCCCTTGTAGACCTAATGTTAGAACAAACCTTTCCCTCCCCTCCCATCGCACCAACTTCTTTTCCTACTCCTTTACTGTTCATGCCGTCAGATTGTGGAATTCCCTACCCCACACCATCCGTGATAGTGCTACTATTACTGTCTTTAAAAGACGCTTGAAGGAGTACTACCTTAATCATGAATCCAGCCATGATTATTAAATATACATATAGTATGTATTTATTTATAGTATTTATTATTTATAGTATAGTATGTATTATATTATTATTTATTATAGTATTTTATTATTATTATTTTAATTTAGTATTTTATTGTAAATATAATAATGTTATATAACATAGTAAGTAGGTAATAATTTATAATATATTTCATTTCTGTGCACGCCCTATCTGATGTTTCGATCAAATTTCTCTTCTTAGGACTGCTGGAAGAAATCTCTTTAGAGATAAGCAGTACCTGTTGTGTCGTCTTTCTTTATAAGTATATCTTGTTAAATGTTTTTGTGTACAATAAATGGTTAAATAAAAAATAAGTGCCAATGGAGGTATATTACATTCCACCTGCATTGACACTATAGGAGTAGTTCGCATTGCACCCATTATGATACGCAAACATTTGTTTTGTATCTTTTCCAATCTATCCACAATAGTTCCTACTCCTGCAAAACAAAAGAATGCATATTCAAAATGACTCCTTACAAATGACTTATATAGTGTTAATAAAATCCTTGGATCAGCACCCCAGTATGTACCGGCCAAATATTTCAAAACATTGCAAGCATTCAAAGCACGACTTTCAAGAATTTCAGCATACTTGTTCCATCTAGAATTGTTCGAAAAAATAACGCCTAAAAATTTTACAGAACTATCTACAGACAATACATTATTATTGTACAAAATATTTACATTCCTATTTTTAATAGCATTTTTTGCGAAGACAACAACTTTACTTTTGTCAATGCTCACCTCCAGCCCAAGACTTTCAAAATAGTCCTTTAATTTCTGGAGAGCAGCATTGAGGACTGACTGTAAACGTAACAAACAAGTATCAGAAAAATAAACAACTAAATCATCTGCAAACTGCAGATTAGAAACTTCACAACCCAGAATCGAATTTAGCTCATGTATAAATAAAATAAAAAGCAGGGGGCTCAGTACACCACCCTGTGATACACCCCTACAAGAATACCTTGGACCAAATAGCTGATTGTTAACTTTAACAAACACCTTCCTATAGATAAAATAATTAAAAATCCAATTTACAACTTTTCCAGGTACCTTTAGTGATAAAAGAATTGAAGATAATTTTTTCAGATCTACATTATTAAAAGCCCCTACAATATCAAGAAAAACTGCAACTAACATTTTATTTTCGAAACGAGAATCATGAATATCCATACAAAAATGACGTAGACTCTCAGAAGCAGAACGTCCACAACGAAAGCCGAACTGATTATATGGTAAAAGGTTATTACCTTCTATGTGAAAAATTAATCTCTGTTTTATTAGTTGTTCAAAAATTTTACCAACACATGAACTAAGCGTAATGGGACGATAAGAATCAGCAGAATTCGAGTCTTTGCCAGGCTTTAATATTGGTACTATACAATCAGTTTTCCAATCCTCTGGGATAATGGAAGACGACCATAGGCTATTTAACAAACTTAAGAAAATAGATAGAGTCTGAGAATTTAAAAGTTTAAACATTCTGTAGGAAAGCCAATCCAGGCCACATGCAGAATCTTTTCTAGAGGCCAAAGCAGATTTTAACTCTTGCAAAGTAAAACAACTAATCATGTACAAGTTATCGCTATTTACACCAAGAGCATTATCTATACTTGTCTGTTGTGAAACAGTATCAGGTGTGTATTTGTATAAAAATGTCTGAACCCAATTAAGGTCAGAAAATGGATTAGCACTTGAAGAGTGATTTTTGAATTTTCTCATTTTAGCCCAAATGCGACTTATTGGTGTTAATCGATTTATTGATGTGCAAAATTCAAACCAACCTTTACGACGTTCTTCTCTTAAAGTGCGTTTTTTGATGGCTTGAACCCGTTTAAACTTGATATAATTTTGACTGTTAAGGCCTGTATTCACTTTGATTAGTGCAAGTGCAAGTGACTAGTAATTGAGGCAGTGGAGTGCAGGTGTGTAGTGCAAGTAGTGTCCAATTCTTGTTTAGTGGCTCTTTAGTAGTTTAATTTAGTAAATTCAGTAGTAGCTGTCAACACGAGCGTCCAAGTTTCAAAAATAAAACTGCCATTATGACATGTCCTTCATTTTTAATATTGGTTTTATTAAAAACGAGCTTTTGCCCGCGGCTTCGTTCGCGTTAAGAAGTATTGTTATATACAAACTTTGATCCCCTATTTTCACCCCTTGGAGGTAGAATTGATCAAAATCCTTTCTGCCTCATGATGATGCCTCATGATCAAAAACCTGCATGCCAAATTTCAGCCCGATCGGTCCAGTGGCTTGGGCTGTGCGTTGATAGATCAACATGTCAGTCAGTCACCTTTGAGTTTTATATATAAAGACCACGAAGTATTTTTATATGTCCTTTCAGACAGACAGACACACATTCGCATTTATAATATTATTAGTATATTAGTAAGTAATAAGTATGGATTAGTATGGAAGTAATTGAAAGGGTGTCCTTTTGTACTTTTAATAGGTATATTATTTAATAATGATATACTATATCTATGGACGCTTCACACGGCACACCACGTCAGTCTGGCCCATAAAGTTAATATACCTAGCGGAATAATAGTAACAATCTCGAGCTGTCAAACGAAACCAAAATTGGTTTTCATCTGTCACGCACTTGCACTCGCAAAAAATAGAACACGCTTTTAATCACGTTACTACGCAGCCGACTAGTCACTTGCACTAATCATTCGCTGTCCACATTACTTTCTACTAATCACTCATCACCTGTACTAGTCACCTGCACTTAATCACTAATCAAAGTGAATACAGAACTAATCACGTTACTACGCAGCCGGCTAATCACTTGCACTAAACAGTCGCTGTCCACACTTACTTTTTCCTAATAACTAATCACTTGCCCTAATCACTTGCACTTATTACTAATGAAAGTGAATACGGGCTATTAGGGTTAGCTTTGAATTGAATGTAGGCATTCTTGCAATCATCTACTACCAATGAGTATATATCATTCCACCAAGGTACTTGACGCCGCTTTCTAGGACGGTTGTCAATATTATCAGATGCATTATGATTTAAACTAGGTCCAGAAATTTCAATTGCCATAAGAATAATGGCGCAAAACTTTCTGTATGAAGCAAGCAGATCACATTTGTCAACTTTAAAATTTATTAACATTTCATTAACAACTTTTTCATACCGATCCCAATTAACTAATTTCAGGTTACTATGAAAAGGTATGTTCGAGGAAATAGAAGGTTCATGCTCGTCTCTTACGAGAGTAAATTTTGTGATAGTCGGAAGATGATAACTGCCTAAAGAGTCCTGATGAACTTGCCATTCACAAGAAAGAAACAATGAAGAAGACACTATTGTTAAATCTAAACCGTTTGGTTTCCAATTATGAGAGCCTACTGTTGTTGGTTGGCCATTATTTAAAAGCATTAAGTCATTATCATCCAAAAAATCCATAATAGCTCTGCCCCGAGAATCTATACGACTACAACCCCAGAAGGTATGATGTGCGTTAAAATCGCCTGCAATTATTAATGGTTTCGGAATAGTTTGCAATAAACGATCTAACTTCGCCTTTTCAAAAACAGAAACACTATTACCAGGACTGTAAAAACTAACCAAAGAAATGGATTTATGTTTCACTTTAATAACAATCACTACATTTTGTAACGAATCATCATAAAAAGTATCTAATTTAGAGAAATGTATACCATTTTTAATAAATATTGCTACGCCATTATGATCATTACCGCAGTCATTCCTAATAGTGGAATAACCACGAATATTATATTGAATGCTTGGCTTAAGCCAAGTTTCTGAAATAAGTGCAACATGTATATTATTTTGGTATAAAAAATTTTGAAACTCAAGTCTGTTACTTAACAGACTTTGAGCATTCCACTGTACAATATTTAAGACTTGATGATTGAATGTGACGGTTTACTGTTTTTATCCTGAATAGTTTCTTTAATTGCTGAGCTAATAAATTGTGAACTAATACTGACATTTTGAGTTTTATTTAAAGTTATTACTTTTACTATAGATTCTGTTAGTAGAGTCATAGCTTCCGAGTTTGATAAGATGGCTTGAATCACTTCTCGAGTATTCAATTTTTTATGTAATGAAGGAAAATTTAATGAATTTTTTAATGTACCAGCATATGATTTAGATTTACTATCTGCAATTTTCTTTTGCCTAATGGGGCACTGTCCAGAGATGGCAATGTGATTGCCATTGCAGTTAATACACTTAGCTTTCTCAATTTGAACTTTACACTCTTTAAAAGAATGCCCCTCTGTGCATATGGAGCATCGTGGTGAGTTTTTACAATACTTAGCCAGATGATCATAACGTAAACATTTGAAACACTGTTTTATTGGAGGGACGTATGTTGAGACGGGCAGGCGCCACATCTTAATATGAACATAGTCCGGCAGTGACGTGGCTGACGCAAACGTTATAACTACGCTCTGAGTAGGCTGCAAGATAAAGGTATTATTTTCTTGTCTGACTTTACGCATTATGCGTCGGACAGAAATTACTTTTTTTGTACTAGTAATGGCTTTGTATATTTTTTGATTAGACAGATGTGTGGGCACCGAAGAGATAACTCCCGCAAGTTCAGTGGCCCCTGCTGGTATTGTAGCTTTAATGCGTTGTTCCTTTAAAAATGTGTTATTATCTAGAAAGGCATTTGCAAAATTCGCACGCTGAAAAACAACACCAACCTTATATTTATTAATCTTTTTTAAGTATTGTACGCCTTTCACAAACCTAGTAAAACAAGTACTGAGCGACATCATATCCCTACTGCCTAGCGGAACTTCATTCGTACTTTCAACAAATACAATAAATTCATATTTGGCCTCCGCATCTTCAGGATATCACCGAGAGTAATCAGCGACCCTAAAAGGAGCGAAGGGATCTGCATCCTGCAATACTTGCGAGTCCTCACAATCAGAATCGCTACTGGTACTGGAAGGCGGAGACTCACCCTCATCCTTTTTCTTACGTTTCTTCCCCATCTTTCCACAAAAACACTTATGTACAACCTAAATTTAAGTTATTTACAGAAAAAATAACCAATATTTACAAATAATACAATAAAATTATTTAAAATAATTAAAATTTTCAAAAGCCCGCCTTAACTTTTCAGTTCCCGCGCTCTTTTTTCAAAACCATAAACATTTTTGTAAAACGTAATACTTTAGCTGTAAATTGTAATTAACAAAGAGGATGTACACTGAATACTACGTAACAAGAGGTCGGACTTAGAAGAAAAAAAAATAAACATCCGTTACTTTTCATAATTTGAAACTAAACTAGAAATTTTTAAGTGCAAAACCTTTCACTCTAAACATACCAAAAATTAAAAAAAAAAAAAAGAAATGAGCTCAAATAAATGTTTTATTTCAATAAAAATTATTGTACATAGCTAAATAAATAGGTAATAAGGTAAATTAAACAATAAAACAGATTTAATCCACAAGCTTTTGTTGATTTCTATTAATAATATTACAGTACAGTTTTATGTATTTTATTTATAAATATAATAGAATAGCTGTCTATGCTACTCTACTAACTACTTGATTGGGTTATACAGTAAACTCTATATAGGGAGGGGATTAAAGCTGCGCGTCCACCAGGTCGGAATCGGGACGTACGGTGCGGACGGCGCGTCGTGTAGTCATATATTTGTCAGGCGCAGAATGACGCTCCAGTACTTCTAGTGCAGTTCACAGTACTCAATACCATAAATACAAAGCAACAAATCCATCCACGCGTACCTACGCTCCGATTCCGATCCAGTCGACGCGCACCTTTATACATACACACTTAAGTATCATTACTTTGTTTTGTTACACCCTGTATACGACAGCTGAAATCTATCGCGTGGGCTCAGGTCAGCTGCATACCACCTCACGTCTTGATCAGAGGATTTTTCCTTGGTGGCCGTACCACTCATAATCCCATACCTTCCTTCTCCTAAAATCTCCATAACAGCTATTGCTTGCAGACTAAATTGTTGCAAACTAGTATAGGGACCTAAAAATCTGAAATTAATGAAACATTTTTCATTTACTACATTTCCATACAGTTTACATAAATTATTATGTATACCAGTGGCGTGGGGTGAAAAAAAATAAAGGTAAAGCCGGACCAAAAAACGGCTAACTCGTGAATAAGCAAATTTCAATTCTTGTAAAAAAAAAACGTGCAATAAATTACATACCTGTATTAAGTGTGTTAGTTTACCTTTTCCATAACTACTAGGGTGCTTTGCTTGCATTGTGTGCGTTGCATGCAGTGTTAGTGTTGTTAGTATTCACCACCTTCACCATACATGACATCACTGGTATTATATGAACAGTGCATGTCGAGTATGATAAAAGTGGCTTTAAAAAAAGCCGTTTTAAGCACACGTCACTCACACTCACACACCAAAAATAAGTAAATCCTGACTTGCCAGTGTAGATGTTTGTTACTCAATCATGCAAAAACTGGATTTAGATGAAATTTTGCATGCATCCCATGTCAAACATGGTAAGGAACATAGGCTACCTGTCTGAAGTCCACGCAGACGAAATCGCGGGCAAAAGCTAGTAGCAAAGAAATATCAGCAGAAATACGTACCTAAATGTTTAATTTTGTTATTTGTCGTCTGTCGTCGTTATTTAATATTCCTATTCTACAACCTGAAAAATTACCTAAGAATTATTATTTATATTCTAACATAATTCTACGGTTTTTCTTTACGAAATGTGCCAAAACATTATCATAAAAGTCGCTTTTTTGATGCAATTTTAATAATACATGTTTTTCAATTGAAATTACACCGAGATTTGACAATCTAGCCTCACTTTGGCTGTTTCGTGTATAGGTATGAATTACTAATGTACTAATGCTGCAATTTCTCACCTAACCGTGTCACGACAAATTACAAAGTAAGTAAAACAAACCAACCTTTACGATGTAACAAACAAAAACACAACACAACACTTGGCAAGTAAAATTTCACTACTTTCGTTTCTTTTAAACTATATAATATTACAATCAAGCTAGCCCACTAACTTAATAAACAAAATTTTGCATATTACAATAATAACAGTACAAAATGAGTGCAAATGAGCGCGTAATATAATTGTTTAAGTGAATTGAAATGACATCACGCGCCGGTCGGTCGCTACAATTAGCTGTGTTGTGATTGGACGAAATCTTTTAAAGCGAAACATGCGAAACTAAACCTTAACACATGACAAATAAAGACTAGGTAGGCTATGTGGAATCGGCTTGCTGTTCGACAATATCGACGAGTCGTTTGCATGCAGTAGTAATGTGTATGTGTGCGTGAATTTCATACATTTCAAATGTTTGCATTCCCGATGTTTTGAGCGAGTTCCCCGGCCACCAAACCCCGGCCGCCGCACACGTACGCGTTCTGAGTGCGATCGTAAAAACGGGTATGTGTGCGTTTGCGTGATTTTAAATACATGGCGAATTATTTTTATGAAATTGTAGGAAGCGGGGTAAGCTATAATTATTAATAATAAAAAATGTATATATTAAAATTGGCCAAGGTAAGCCGGTAGGAATCGTGTTCTATGGAGGCTTCGCCACTGATGTATACTTATCAACCTTATGTATTAATACAATAAAACAATATACACATTTTAACATTTTCCAAATTAACTGCATACTGATATATACATTATAATATTTTATATGAAATAATAATCTATCTTTTTCATATTAATATAGTAATTTAAGTTGTAAATTATTGTACAAATATGCAAATAATACTACGACATACTTTATATTAGAACACGGTATGACATAGTTATGTTTTGCATCAATTTATAAATTTACGGTTACATTTACATTTTATGCCGGCTGTACACTCTCGCCGAGACACAGCGAGGCGGCCCGAGTGCGAGAATGTAAATGGGTGCGCTCGCCTCGTCTCGCCTGTCTCGGACCCTCTCGGTCCGGTGTCGGTATTTTGCGCCCGAGACAAAGGGTCTCGCGAGGAAAGCGAGCGCATTACTGTACACTCTCGCGTTTTTCACTACTAGTCGCGCCGCTAGACAGTGCAGAACAGAAAAATAACAATAATAAACGTCATTATAAGTCATTAACTGTGAGAAATAAATTTAAATATTATTATAGATCTTTGGATTACAATGATATCTTTCGATGCAATGGTGAATGGTGATCATTGATCGTAGATACGCTTTCGCAATTTTTAGAAAAATAATGGTCCATCTTCTCTGAGTTCATAACTGCGATTGAACTAAGCGAGAATGTACATGATCGCACTCGGGCAAGGGGCTCTCGCACGAGACTCTCGCCCGAGAGCTCTCGGCGAGAGTGTACAGCCGACATTACAATGGCTTACCTTTCGTTTTTCATTAATTAATCCACTCAATTTACAATTTTTGTATGAGTTGCTACAAAATAATTTTCACAAAATGAAAATCGAACTTTGAATTTTAAAAATTTAAACTCCTTCTTCGTCTTTTTTCTGATGTAGTTTATATTCTCTATGGTCTTTTTTATCAGCCAATCACAGTCGACCTTGCACAGATTATTGGATTAAGTTTAGTAGCTACGTTTCAATTTGGAACCAATTTTTTTTTTGTTCGGGAATTTCGTCCACCTGGTAATTAATTTATAAACTTACCTCCGACAAAAATCTAATTCATCGAAATATAAGTATTAACTAGGATAATTATACATTTTATTTGAATAAATTGTTTGTAAATCTATATTAAAATATCTTTAACCGAACAATTTTGTTTCTTATTATTTATTTCCAAAGATATTTTAAAAAAACATGAAAAATAGAGAAGATCCTCCCCTAGTAACTAGTTTTATGCTAATCTAAAATGAATCTTATTGCGATGCGTATACGCTTGGTCTTTGGTTGTGTGCAAGGTTATCGTTTTGGATTGAGATTGATCCCTCCTTTGATTGAATCACCTTAATACTTTAATAATAATATGAATGACTTATACATGACTTACACTGTATATAAAATTGATTTGATTATTGTAAACATAAAATATATTTTGTATGATGTATAAATTATAATTATATTATATTTGTATACTATTTTACAAACAGGTAAAAGTGTTAGTTCGAAAATGATCATTACCACCTATTGTATTATTACGTGCTAGGGTTCGAGGATTCGGAGAGAAAGACCTGGTGACTCTCTTGAAGACTTTATTCACAAACACTAGCTCACACAAATCACTAAGTCCAAACACTAAGCACTAGATCTAAATCACTGAGCACTATCACTGTCCTAGGTCGTAGCCGAGTCGTTAGTTCACTATCACAATCACTTGTTCTCACTATTGAAGTCGCTTTGATGATCGCTCGGATCGAACTGACTGACTGCCGGCTTGTTTACCTTTTATATGGCCCGCGTCGAATTCTGGAGCGTTCTATTTTGGATTGTTTACGTAAACACGTAATTCACATAAACAAGGGTTGCACTTTTCTAGAAAGTACGCGCAACTGTCGCGCGCAGGTAAACAACTGCCCGTATCCGTAACACGTAAACAACTGCCCGTATTCGTAACACTACTCCCCTCTTAGAGATGCTCGTCCCGAGCATCGTTGTTACTGCCATGATAACGCTCCAAACGGTCTATGTGTACCACTTTGAATGTGCCTCTTGGTGGCTTTTGAATCCTGTAAGTCACATCATTCAATCGGGTAACCACTTTATATGGGCCGTCCCACTTGGTCTGCAACTTTGGAGATTTCCCTTTTCGGCGAGTTGGGTTATGCAGCCATACCAGTGACCCTTCTTCGAAGCCGCTCGTGTTCGCTTTCCGGTCGTATCTGGTCTTCATGTTCTCACTTGACTGTAACCCATTTTCCCGAACCATGGCGTGTATGTAGTGCATCTTTTCCCTTAAATCGCAGACATAGTCTTGTACGGTCTTTGGTTCCCCCGGTGACGCTCCTGTCAAGAGGTCTATTGGTATTCGTAGTTCTCTACCGTAATTGACAAATGCCGGGGTAGCTTTTATGCTCTCATGCTCGGCGGTACGGTACGAGAGAAGGAAGAGTGGTATATACTTGTCCCAATCCTTTTGTCTGTCATCTACCAATTTCGCCAAATGCCTCTCTAGAGTCTGGTTAAATCTCTCAACCATTCCATCAGACTGTGGATGGTACGCGGTGGTCCTCGTCTTATGCATTCCCAAAATTCTGCACACTTCCTGGAAGACCTGCGATTCGAAGTTCCTGCCCTGATCGGAATGGATTTCGAGAGGCACACCAAAGCGAGATATCACTTCTTCGACTAGCTTAGAAGCAACTGTTGTAGCTTCCTGGTTTGGTATGGCGAACACTTCGGGCCATTTGGTTAAGTAGTCCATGACGACCATTAAGTACTTGTTTCCCGATTCCGTCACGGGAAATGGCCCAGCTACGTCAACTGCAATTCGTTCCCACGGTGCGCCAACGTTATACAACCGCAGGTTCCCACGGCTCCTGGTCTGTGGTCCCTTCACTGCAGCGCAAGTGGTACATTTGCGGCACCACTCCTGCACATCATCTCGGCAATGCAACCAGTAGAACCTTTCTCTCACTTTTGTTAACGTCCTCTTGACACCTAGATGACCTCCTGATACGCCATCATGCATTTCACGGAGAACATCCGGTACTCTGATTCTTGGGACAACTATCTGAAGAAGGAACTCTCTGCCGTTAGTCTTCTCCCATTTTCGGTAAAGTATTCCATTTTGAAGTATCAGACTGTCCCATTGCGCCCAGTACGCCTTAGTGACAGCGCCAGTGGGTGCAACCTCACTCCAGATTGGTTTTTCGTCACCTCATTTCTTCCATGTGATGATGTGCCGTAGGTCGTCATCTGTTTCTTGAGCCTCCCTCATAGCATCATTCTCCCATGGACCCAAAGGACTTGTTTTCGTTAACTTTAATGTCACTTCATTAGATTCCTGCTTAACACAATGTTTGCGGTCCTCTGAACATGGTCTTCGTGAAAGGGCGTCGGCATTCCCATGCGCCTTTCCGCTGCGGTGTTCCGTCTTGAAGTCGTACTCCTGGAGCTGTTCAATCCATCGAGCTACTTGACCTTCAGGGTTCTTGAATTGCAGTAGCCACTTCAACGCTGCGTGATCAGTTCGCAGTAAAAACTGTCTGCCAATGAGATATTTGCTGAAATGTTGTAGCGTCTTTACAACAGCCAAGAGTTCTCTTCTTGTCACGCAGTAGTTTCTCTCTGGCTTAGATAAAGATTTGCTGAAATATGCAATTACAACTTCTCTTTCGCCCTGCTTTTGAGATAACACCCCTCCAATGGCCGTGTTGCTTGCGTCAGTGTCGACTATAAACTGACCTTCAGGTTGTGGATACCCCAGGATTGGTGTTTCACACAGATGTTTCTTCAGTTTCTGAAAAGAATCTTCAGAAGTCTCGTCCCACATAAACTGTCGTTTATCTTCCGTCAGCCGATGTAATGACTTGGCTATCTCTGAGAATCCCTTGACAAAACGCCTGTAGTAGGAGCATAGGCCGAGAAATGCCCGCACTTCGGTTTTGTTCTTAGGGGTTGGCCAATTTTGAACTGCTTCCAGTTTCTCCGGGTCCGTCTGGATTCCATCACTGGAGATGACATGGCCGAGATAATTGACCTTACTCCTGAATAAACGACACTTTTTCGGATTCAACTTTAACTTGGCCCCCTCTATTTTAGCGAAAACTCGTTCTAGGTTTCGCAAATGGTCATCGAAGTCGCGGCCAACAATGATGACGTCATCCAAGTAGACTAAGCAAGCCTCTCCAACTAAGCCTGCCAGTACACACTCCATGAGTCGCTCAAATGTGGCAGGTGCGTTGCACAATCCAAAGGGCATGACGTTAAACTGCCATAAACCTTTACCTGTGGAGAAAGCTGTCTTCTCCTTGTCTTTTGGATGAATTTCCACCTGCCAGTATCCAGATTTCAGGTCCAGGGTCGAGAACCATTTCATGCCACTCAAGGTATCCAGAGTATCGTCGATTCGAGGTAATGGATAGCTGTCCTTCTTAGTGACATCATTGAGACGCCTGTAGTCCACACAAAATCTTGTGCTGCCATCTTTCTTCTTCACCAACACAACAGGTGAGCACCACGGACTTGCAGACGGTTCAATAATCTTATGCCTTCTCATGTCCTCCAAAAGGCCTTCAACTTCTTTTTCCTTTGCAATGGGTATCCGTCTTGCTCGTTGACGAATTGGGTTCTCACTTCCGGTATCTATTCTGTGCTGAACCATCGACGTTCTTCCAAGGTCGCCTTCCTGACTGGAGAAGATATTCGCGTGGCGCTGTAAAAACTTCTTAGCTTTCATGCTCTGCGAATAAGTCAGATTACTCTTGCAGTCGTCGAGTAGTTCAGTCACTAATCCGTAGTTGCTGCTTGCTTGGGAGACAACAGTTATTGGGGCTTCCTCCGCGTCAGCCAGTACACGCCTCTTAGTCCTGGCTGAAGCTCCCTGCTTCTTCAGCTCCTCTACTTGTTGCTCGAGCCTTTTCATCCTTGACATCTGGGTCTCCTTCTGCGGGCAGTTGAGCTGAAGATGGCCCCTCTTCCCGCACTTATAGCACATGGCTTCAAATATTTTCCTTGCAGGAGCCTTTACTTCGGAGACCTTGCGGATCTTATGGGTCTGCTGTATCTCATGGCGAACAGCCTCGACCTCCAAAGCATGCGCCAACGCTTCCTTTAGCGAGGTGTGGTGACGTAGCCTCACTGCAGCTCTGACCTCCAGATCCCTGATTCCGTCGACAAATGCTTGCACAATATTCGTGTCGACCATCTTGGAATCGGCTCCTGGGTGTGCCTTCTTGACCAGTTTTTCAATTTCCAACGCCCATTGCTGTAGTCCCTCTCCTGAGCGTTGGACTCTGTCACGAAGTTGAGCACGGAACACGTGCTCCAGGTGTCGCTCCCCGTATCTGGATTCAAGGGCCTCCATCAGGTCTTGGAACCCCTTCCCTGTATGTACTTCTAGGACCGACAAAGCTTGCCCTCTGAGCGCAACAGTGAGAGCGGTCAGGCATTGTTCGTCAGTCCATCCGTTGGCAGAAGCAACCGTCTGGAATTGCTGACGATAAGCGTTCCATGAAGTAGTACCGTCGTATGGTGGCACTTTAACTCTTGGTCCTTGTACCACTTGCACCACTCCGGTAGTTCCACTAGACGTCGCGACTCCTGTGGTTTCCAGGCGCACTTTCCACTTTTGTAGTTCCGTGAGGCCGGTTTTTACACTTTCCATATCCACTCCTAGCCCGGTAACTCGTTCTTCCATTATGTCGACATCTTTTCGAAGCTTAGTCACCGTGTCACTGACATCATTTATAGCCAGAAGCGCTTTTTCTTGGAGGTCCTTTTGTTGCTCTTGTGACTCCTGCAAAGCGCCGAACTTGTGATCATGTGACTCTTGCAAAGCGCTGAGCTTGCGATCTTGTGACTCCATCATTGTCCTTTGAGCCTGAATTAACTCAATTATGCTTTCCAATTGAAGAGCCATTTGAGGGGCCGTAGAAACTACGGGCGTGGCAGGCTGGATGGAGCTAGTCAACGGGGACTGAGCAGGCGGGGCCAGTGGGCGTGGCCTGAGGGGCGTGGTCAGTGGGCGGGTCCTGGTGGGCGGGGCCAGCGGATGGGGCCTGCCCCGCAATGGGCGGAGCTTGGTCCCCAGTGGGTGTGGCCTCCGCAGCTCCACCTCCAACTCCTCTCTCGGAGTCAATGGCAGCAGCTCGCTGCGCCCTTGTCCTGACACTCCCCTTGAAGTCCTCTCTCGGAGTCAATGGCATCTCCAAATTTCACTTCCGACACCAGTTGTTACGTGCTAGGGTTCGAGGATTCGGAGAGAAAGACCTGGTGACTCTCTTGAAGACTTTATTCACAAACACTAGCTCACACAAATCACTAAGTCCAAACACTAAGCACTAGATCCAAATCACTGAGCACTATCACTGTCCTAGGTCGTAGCCGAGTCGTTAGTTTTTTTTTTTTTTTTTTTTTTTTTCGAAAGGGTCTAAGCTACTGGTCTGGTTAAGACCATGGTAGTTTAATCGTGGCTATAACTAGTCTGTTGCTAGTTGGTTTGGAGATAAACAATGAGGAGGCCTGGCCCCCTCCCCTAAAGTCACACGTGTGAGATTCTAATCGGGCAATATTGGGGAGAGCTACGAAAATAAGCTATTTTCATCTGACGTGGGGACACGGATCCCCCCTGCTCTTAAGGGGTCCGACCCTTTACTCACTCTCTGACGAGTGAGGCTGCTCGCGCGCGATAGCACAAACTAGCTGCGTACGAGTTATCGCGGTAGATGAGCTCAAGTTATTAATGTTATTGCATAAAAGAGGGCCGTCCCTCTCCCCTTCCGAGTCCGGTTGGGGTGACATACGCGTGTATGTTCTAATGTCAAAGTAATTAGTAGAGCTCTCTACGACAATGTCGCGGTCGCGGTCATGATTTAGGTGTGTTCCTATGCTATCCGCATGCGAACTCGAACCCGGGATCGAGCTCGGCACCGGATTTCGGTCGGTCTGTCTGTTTGTCGTTCGGGTCGTGTTAAGTCCTCGGGGAAGGCGCCGGCGTCGTCCCCGGTGCAGTACTAACCACGCGGGTGAGTGTGATTTGTGTTTACGTAACTGTACACAGTACGTTACGTATTCTGTGATGGGGTCTACAGGGTCGGCTAAGATATGCTTAGGCCGCCTGAAGGGGTATCGGAATGTCCGTGCGTCATGTTCATAGTCCACAGCCTTACGAATGAGCGGATTGGGATGTACTTTGCCTTTCTCAAAGAATCTCTCTGAGAGTTCTTTGATATAGGCTTTGATCAGCGACCACATAACCCAATAGACGCCTAATGTTTTGATTTCTCTTAACAAATAATTGTGTCAATGCGCTGAGGTAAGCGACGCGGGGGGTGAGGGAAGAAATGCATTACGATTGGCCAATTCAAATTCACGGCATGTCATAAATCATAACTAGTGATGGGAAGTACGAGAAGCGCTGGCCAAAAGAAAAAAAAAACAGTACATAATATTTATTTTATTTTTAAGTGTAGAATGAAGAAAAGACTTTTATAAATTAATATTTAATCATTTTTAAAATGAATTAACTTCGTATAAATTCTCCGAACTGCAGGTTTCTGAACCGAAGATTTTGTAAGAAATACCAATCTTGTAGTTATGTATTTATACATCACACTATTTGCTAAATCCACCACATGATTGGTTTCTTCACAATGAAATTGATGGAAACTTATTTCTGAAAAAAGTTGTTCACCAATAAAGCTGCTTGAAGTTTTATTGACTAAAAACTCTGCTTTACGTGGTTCACTTTTCTTTACGCCTCCAAGATACAATTTCATGATAACTTCACAGCGACGGCAAATTTTAACAACACTTTGTGACGGGTAGATTAAGCCACCCATGTCTCTGTAAGCTATAAAACTGTTAGCATTTTCGTTTAAAGTAATCAATGCCCCTATGCAGGTTTTACATCTCAAATGCTTTATTAAAGAGCTAGCAACAAAACCTGCTATGTACTCAATAGTATTTTCAGCAAACTGAGATAAGCAAATTGATTCTATGGCATGTCTAAATCTTGATGACTTTCGGTGCCGAACTGAATTTCGCTCTTATCTTCTGCCTGCGACGCCTCACCGACCGCCATGTATAAGCAGCCTATATTAATAATTGGTGTTGTTATGTACATAATTATTATTATTGTATCCATATTCCATACCTATGCCTTGTAAGTTGTACTATTATCTACTTTGTGCCATGAGACATTGGTGACCTTAACACGACGTGGTAATGATGATGATGAATTTGAATTGCGTGGTAGCATATGCTTTCTGTACTTAAAACAACGCCGAAACTCCCAAACGTGTATCTATAAGGAGTTAGGAGTTCTCTCAGCATCTTCGAAACCATGGTATACCTTGACCCAATATTTGACTTTTTGGTAGCATATTCTTAGTACACTTCACATAAAACCAAAATCACCATATGTTTCCATATAAATTTCGAGGAGTTCCCTCGATTACTCCTGGATCCCATCAGGTCACCACTTTTGTGAACATGGTACCAAATTGGAGTGAAACCTAATACAACAAAGCAAAAATTTCGTTTCACAAACGGCGGAGTAATCGATGAACATACAAAAAAAAATATCCACAACCGAACATATAACCTCCTCGTTTTTTGGAAGTCGGTTAAAAATTTAAAAACACATACTTACACACGTTTACAAAAACAATTCATAAAATATTACTCTTTTTCAACAATATGAAAAAAAAAACAATTTGTTTAACTGATAAAAAGTCAATCATCGCATCACTAGTGACGCTTGACTCGGCTTGACAGTAATGAAAGAAAGGATAAGGATTACTAGTTTGTGTATGATAGAAAGGGAAATACTTATAAACAAACGTTTTCCTTGACGTATTCGGACCAGCGTAAGTTGAGCTCTGAAGAAATTGATTCCTGACAATATAAATCTTAAAATTGGCTTACCTATGAAAAGTTATGCCGTCTTTGCTAAAATTAGACGATTGGCTACATTTTCCACACCATTTTACTGTACAGGGAGCCATATTTCGCCTTTATCGTATTTTATTTAGTAGTAGACGCATGAGATGTACATAGGTCACGGAAGTGGTCGATAATGAGACAGATTTCGCTGTCATTGTCTCAAGTAAGACCTATTAGTCTTACATGTTGCCAGACAGTATTTGCCTTGCATTAGGCGTCTATTGGGTTATGTGGTCGCTGGCTTTGATAGTGATAAGCTCGCAGTCTCTATGCAAGTCGATGTTTCGCATGTAACGGGGGGCACCTGTTGCCATGCGCAAAAAACGGTTTTGAACTCGTTGCAATTGGTTCATCTGATTGTCACTTATGTGTGCGAAAGAGACGCACGCATAAGTGAGTATCGTCCTTATACATGTTTTGTATAAGGTGAGCTTATGTCTTAAGGACATCTTGCTACTCGCGTTGAGTAAAGGATATA
The DNA here is from genome assembly GCA_905333045.1 of Lysandra bellargus. Taxonomy (NCBI): domain Eukaryota; kingdom Metazoa; phylum Arthropoda; class Insecta; order Lepidoptera; family Lycaenidae; genus Lysandra; species Lysandra bellargus. The sequence continues at coordinate 11,513,276 of HG995330.1, read as the reverse complement.
ATTTGTATAATACAAATTTCGCTTTACGTACGGTATTCGATATATGGTTCGTGAATGACATCGACTTGTTTAGTACTACTCCTAAGTATTTGACAGCCGTGACTTCGGGAATTAATTTTCCGTGCAGACTAATAGGTTGCATTTTCTTACGTTTTAGTCCGTTAAATAATATAGCGTGACTTTTGTCGGGGTTTAGTTCGATTCTCCATTTTGCGAACCATTTACCGAGTTCGGTAACTGCTTCTTGGAGTTTTTTGGACGCGAAAGCTATTTGGCGATGAGCAAAGAAAAGGGCCGTGTCGTCTGCGAATAGCGCTTTTTGTACTCGAGGGTGAGTGGGTAAATCGGACGTGTAGAGATTGTAGAGGGTCGGGGAGAGAACCGAGCCCTGCGGTACTCCAGCCTCTAGATCTCTAAGTGAAGACAGAATGCCTTCGACTCTAAAACGAAATTTACGGTTTTTGAGGTAGTTACTTATTATTATAACAAGACTATCGGGAATGCCGAGTTTAAAAAGTTTATAAATTAGCCCATTGTGCCAAATTTTGTCGAATGCTTTTGCGACATCAAAGAAAACAACGAGTCGTTAGTTCACTATCACAATCACTTGTTCTCACTATTGAAGTCGCCTTGACGATCGCTCGGATCGAACTGACTGACTGCCGGCTTGTTTACCTTTTATATGGCCCGCGTCGAATTCTGGAGCGTTCTATTTTGGATTGTTTACGTAAACACGTAATTCACATAAACAAGGGTTGCACTTTTCTAGAAAGTACGCGCAACTGTCGCGCGCAGGTAAACAACTGCCCGTATCCGTAACACGTAAACAACTGCCCGTATTCGTAACAGTATTCACCACTTTAATAATATCAAATAAACAATTTGAATTTGAATAATTTAGAATCCTGAAAACCAGGTCTTAGGTCGTGTTTAAATGCAGTTTTTAAGTAATAACTTCTTTCCTTATTGCATAAAATTGCTATTTGACCTATCATTTTATAATAGGTATCTTTACTAAACATAGTGACAACTTACAAAGCTACTAAAGACCAAATAAGATAAAAGTTTTATTACCATAAATACTAATAAACATTTAGGCACTTTAAGGATACAAAAATTGTAATGTACAGTTACATAAAAGTGACCTATTTAATAATACAATTCACACCCTTTATAAAAATACAAAATATTGTAAAGCTATAATATTATTTCTTCAATCGGAGATTCTCGGAAGTGCCATTGTATTCTATTGTTGTCGCAATCACCAGTGCTTGTACGGAGCTTGATGGGTTAAGGGCGCATTTTCATTAGTTGTTAACTCATGTGGTATACAGCATACGGGGAGTCTATGTCAACTAATGGCGCATTTTGATTGGTCGAGGCATGTATTTCAGAAATCTCCCGCACCCCACAGGCGGGCCCTGTCGACCAGTGAAAATGCGCCATTAAGCATTTTTGGTATCCATTATAATGAAGCACAAAAGGAATGATTATTTCAAGAAACAGAGGACAGAATAACATTAATATTATATTTTTTTTTACCTACAAGGAGAAGAAATAGAATCATATCATAATATAGGTATTATCTAATTAATATACTAATATTATTGTAAGTAAATAATTTATGAGCTTGCTACTTGTTTTAACGGACCTTCTAAGTATTGTGCAATTGCATTAATCTTTTCTTTTAAAATACCAAACCCCACAGTTTCCTTAGCATATAAACAGAGTAGTAAATTCGCCACTTGTGTTACAGCTATTTTGCCATTGAGACAATCCACTAATATAAGATGTAGTTTGTCTTCTTTAAAAACATTTCTGCCATGTTTTTCATAAGCTGACCAAACATTGCTAGCAATAGCAGCGGTGACTCTAGCATCCTTATCGTTGTACCCAGAATATGCAAGAAGAGCGCCTTGGTGGTTTAGTAACCTGTAAATACCATAGTAAGTAAGTTAAGCTATCGAATGAGAAAGAAACACAAAATGCAATAGGTAATATTATAATTTTACAATGTATTTTCTACTCCTCCAGTGTTAGCTTGGCTTAAGACTTGTGTCAGAGCTTTCGGTTTTAACATTTTGACTTATTTGTTGGAACAGTTCTTTCAACCACTTAGTTTTTTGGTATTTTCTAATTTAATTCGAAGAAACAAAATATTGTATTATTTGGTATTTTTGTGATTCACGGATTGTAATAAATGTCGTTGTCAGTGTCATCGAAACGTCATTAAGTTGTTTTTTTTTCTTTTATTGGCACTTCGGCTATATAACCATGGCCTGTGTCGAGTATAATATTATGGCGGGAAAACAATATTTAGTATGTGCAATTTTCAGCATCGTTTTTCTGTATCGTCAGGTCCAAAAGTCTAGTCAAAGTCTAAAATATAAAAGTCAATACAGTCAAGAAGTCAAGTCGGTTGATTCAGTAAAGTGGTAGACGCTTCGCTGAAACTTTCGATGGAGTTTTGGAGGGAATACAAAATTGCACGTTTCTGGATATTGCATCACTTTTCCTACACTTGTGCACGATAAGAGTAAGCGCGACCGCACATTGGAGACACGACTGTAGTTAGACAGTCTTGTTTCACATAGACAAGTCAGTCTTACGACACAATTAAAACAGTTGTGTCTGTCACGTGGCGCACACCAAGTCAAAACTGTCTTGACTATGATGACGCAACGCATACAATTGTATAATATTAAACAGTAGAGAACGCCCGGACAGAGTACACAGAATTATAGAGTATGCCGATTTAGAAGTTAGAAATTCTTAAATTTGACGTAAGTATATGACGAAAATCGCTAGGGTTGTTAACTTGTCACTAGTTACGCACTTAAGACCTAGTTTCATCAAGCAATGTTTAAATAATCAGTTAATGGCCTGTTAGAGCTTTCGAGCGTTCCACCATGCCCTAATGTCACGTTAAATCACCTTACATGGTGTTAAATTTAATTCCTACTGTGGAGGTCCGTTAAATATATAACAGGCTGTTATATAAGTCAATACAACAACTTTCAAAGACAATAACACAGATTAAGGATAAGTAGATGGATTCTTAGTCCGCCAGCGCATGGCCATTTTATGCTTGTGTGCATTGCCGTAGTGTGCGTGTAGGGATTGGCGTATCATGCTTGTATATCGATAAAAATTCAAAATAAAATTACACTGTCGATCATCAGTAGACCATTTTTATGTTTTATATTTCTTACTAAGCGATATAAAAAGGAGCTCAGAAGGATGAGTAGATGGATTCTTAGTCCGCCAGCGCGCGGCCATTTTATGCTTGTGTGCATTGCCGTAGTGTGCGTGTAGGGATGGGCGTATCATGCTTGTATATCGATAAAAAAAGTGTGTCAGCTCCGACGCACGACTGGAGTTTACTCTTTAAGTACGAGTATCTAACCATACGCAAAAAGAGTTTATTCAACTGAAAAAAGATTAATATCATATGAAATCAGATGTTGGCAGTATTATCTACACCCCTTTCTGCCATATAGTGGGGACATTTTAATAGGCCACATTTGACAGTTCATCAAAATTGTACCAGGTAACCTTATAGCGACGTACGTAAAAAATAAATATTTTCGTTTTGTTATATCTGCACAATTGACTAACTTTTTTCAATGACGATTACATATTTATTGTAAATATGACCGATACGAATTATTTAACGATTTGCTTTTACTGATAAACAATTCTAAACGTAATAAACAAATTCTGATCTTAATAATTGCACCTCGTTACAATGTTTCCGTTAGCTGACCTTTTTTCTTTTTAAACTCTAGGGAAGTTACCCTAAAAATTGGAAGCGAATAAATAGTATCGATGCATTGATTACTTGTAACGAAATATCCCCATAAATTAATAACCACGTTGTGAAAAGTAACACATATTTATGTGAAATGAATAATGATAATACTACATTTAACAGTTTTTATAATTCAAGCGAATAAATGCATATTTTTTTTGTAAATCATGTACTTGTCTTATTTTGCTCCTTGAATTTGCAAAAGAAAAAGGAATAATGGGACAGGAGTTTGTTTAAAACGTATAAAATTTAAATATTTTATTTCAAGTCCGTATCGATTTTATTCGTTTTGGTCGATGTTTTTACGCAGCTCACCTCACTATGGAGATGAATCTGACAGATGTCAAATGTGGCCTATTAAAATGCCCCGACTGTAGTTATTTCAAAATACTTTTAGTTCACTTTAGCCAGTATAATGATAAAAATTATAACTTCACAATTACAATATTAATTATTGATATTTATAACAAAAATAGCAATATAAATACATCGACACTGATAGAAACAAACAAGCCCAATAACATATTATAGTATATAGGTATAGTCGCCTATACAGTATACCATATTATGTATGTCTTAATCATAATGTTAATATACCTATCGGAATATCTTATATATAAAATTCTCGTGTCACAATGTTAGTCCACGAACTCCTCCGAAACGGCTTTACTGATTTTTACCAAATTTTATATTATGCATATTCAGTAGGTCTGAGAATCGGCTACTCGGTACTTTATATATTGATAAGTGCATTTTTTGAATAAATAATAGTAAATTATTACAACCTGAGACTGATGGTGACCGTTGTTTGTGCGACGGGATAGCGATCGACGTTGCCATGGTGACATATTTATTTAGTCACTTCAATATATTTTATTTAATATGGCAAATGGCAAATATATTATGGCAAAGCAACGTTTGCCGGGACAGCTAGTCTTCATATAAAATTCTCGTGTCACAATGTTCGTTCCCGTACTCCTCCGAAACGGCTTGATCGATTCTCATGAAATTTCGTGAGCATATTGAGTAGGTCTGAGAATGACGACCTCTGTGGCTCAATTGGTTGAGTGTGTGGCTCAAGCCGGGGGTCGCGGGTTCGAATCCCGCCGACGGAACAAAAAGTTTTTCAATGTTCCCGGGTCTGGATGTGTATTAAATATGTGTATAATATAATAAAAATCTTAAATATATGTATAGCACAAAAGTATGAAATATATTTCCGTTGTCAGGTACCTGTAACACAAGTCCTTCAGGTACTTAGCACGGGGCCAGACTGACGAGGTGTGAAGCGTCCATAGATATTATTATTATTATATAGTATATAGGTATAGTCGCCTATACAGCATGCCATATGTACGTCTTAATCATAAAGTTAATATACCTATCGGAATATAATATTATATAATAATGTTATATAATATTCCGATAGGTATATTACCTTTGTGGTCTTAATACACTCACAGCCAAATTAGAAAGTTGCGCACTAAAGGTGCGCACCAAAAACGTGACACATTTTCGTTACTTGTTAGTAGGTTTTACCCCTCGGATTTTTCTCATACCAGGCGCCTTATATATGAAAATCGATTCTTAAAGAGTGAACTCCAAAAATTATATAATAATATAATTATACAGGGTGTAAAAAGACCACTTCGGATAACTTTGGGGTATTATTATACTACATTTTCTGATTACAAAAATGTATTTTTTTTTTTAAATTTTTTTTAAATATTTTTTTATGATTTACCTTAACCTAAAAAACCTAAATAACCTTAAGATGTAAGGATAAACCATTTACAATTTTTTTTTATTTTTTTACTTTTATTTTTTTATACCAATACGTAATCTAAAGGCGCGACGTGTACCGCGCTTAATAACATAAGGTCGTATACGACCATGCTGTACGGCCGCGGCAGTTTTCAACCTTGTGGTCTTTCCAACCTATCAAGAACTATGTCATTCAACTCTCTCAAGACGTAACTCAGAACTTTGACCTCTGATCTCTTACCTTTTTTTTTTGAGGTGGGGAAATACTTTAAGTATCCCCACCACTTCGGGGGAAGGGGCGGGGATATGTGGGACTCCCTACAAGAGGCTTACTCACTAAAACCCCCCCAGCCCTTCGTTATGCACCTTGTGCGGGAGGGACGGGTACTGCAGAGCAATTCAATTCCGCCCCTTCCCGCGCGCAGCCAGCCGCAACCGGCCTCTTCTTCCAGCGACTTCGGCCGCTGACCTCACCGAGAGCCCCCCGGGCTATAGGGGGGGTGTCTACTCGGGACCCTTTATGCGGGCGGGGATCCCCCGATCGCCGCCCGCGGGTCTAGGCCTCCATCTCCATCGCGGCAGAGACGGGCGGAGCCCGCGCGCCCTTAGGCTTCGGCTTTTACCGAGCCTCTTTGGATGGGGTCTTCTCTTCTCGGGGGGCCGGCTTTTTCACGGCAGACGGACATCCGCTGCCGCCCAGCACGTGCCCCCTTTCAGCCCTGCCAGCGGCCTCGCACAGGGCGCAGTTCGGTTCTGCAGCCCCACACTCCGCCGCCTTGTGCCCCGGTTTCCCGCACCGGAAACAAGTTCCACTACGGTCCACCGGGCACCGGCACTTGGCAGCCACGTGGCCGGTGTCCTGGCAGCGAAAGCAGCGCGTCGGTCTCGCGGCTAACAACGTCACTCTCGCCGACACCCAGCCAATACGCAACCGCCCAGAGCTCGAGAGCTTCTTGGCGGCCGCGACTGGGAGGCAAATCCAACATGACCCGTCCCCCCGTGGCCCCTCTCTCATTGGCCCCACCCGGACATCGCCAGCCAGGCACTCTCCTTCAAGTGCGACCGCTTCCTTTACTTCGGCGGCCGTCACTGAGTCGTCAAGGCCGGCGATACGCACTTCAGCGCATGCAGCTGGCCGCCCGACTTTCACGTCTTGAGGCAGGACGGTCTTGAGCCTCGCGGCAAAGGCGTCCGCCTTCTTCTTTGCGCCCCCACCAGCTATGATGAGAAGGCGCCCTCCAGTTCGGGCCTGGCGGAAGCGGACTTCCAGGATATCGAACTCCGCTATGTTCACCGCCTTCCGGGCCGTCTCGATGGCTTTGGCGTACGTCAGACCCGCCTTCACGGCCGATTCGTCGATGGTGAGAGCGACGGCTGCAGTGGCGGGGACGCGAAGCCTCGGCTTCTTCTTCGGGGCGGCTTGAGATGGTGTAGCTGCCCCCTTCTTCTTCCCACCCTTCGGACCCACCGTGGTCCAAGGGGTCTCTGTACCAGGGGAGCCGATGGTCGCTCCCCCTTGTGCTGCCCCCTGAGCTGCCATTGAAGGCCGCTTCTTCCTTCTTTCCTTGTTGGCCTTTGGAGGCCCAGGCACCGTGGGTGCAGCAGGAGCCTCTGTAGGGGCCGCTGCAACGACAGGCGGTAAAGCCTTCTCTGGTTTGGCCGGTTTCCCTTTCGCCTTTTTCGGCCGAGGGGATCCCGGCACCTCATCTTCCTTGGGCGCAACGACGTTCGCGGGGTTGGTTGGGAAGTTCTCATCCCGAACTCCGTCCGACGCCAGCGGTGGCCTTCGTCTCGGCTCCGGCAGGAGGTGGTCCTCCAGCCCGGCGAGCCTGGCGTTCAGCATATTGCCGAAGGTCTCCACGTTCGCACGGGAGACCTCGGCCAACAGCTCACGCATGTCGCCTCCGGTAGGTTGTGAGGCCTTTTTGCGCACCTCGTCCAGCTCGTGGCGTAACGCCGCCACTTGCTCTTCGAGGCGCGAGTTTCGGGCCACAAGCATCTTCACTTCCTCAGATGTGCTGAGGTCCGCCAATTTGTTGAACACCATCTCTATGGTCGCCACCGATTCCTTAAGGTACTTGTTCCCTTAAGGTTCGTGGACTTGTTGGCGATCATTGAGATAGTCTTCAATGACGCCGCCACCGTCCTGGTAATATCAGCGCCATTCCTTCTTGGCCTCTTTTCCCGAAGGAGAAGAGCGGAGAGGTCGGACTCCTTAAAGGCAGCGCTGAGCCACGTACGCGCAAGCTTCGCATTGCTCGCTTGTTCTGCGATTTCCTCTTCGGCCTCCTCCTTTTCACGGTTGTAGTCGGCCTGCGCCTTAGCGTAGCCGACGTACTGGCCGGTCTTTGGAGGACGGCCACGTCCTTTTTTGGGTGCAGGCACCGACTCCTTACTAGTCGACGGTGCCTCTTCAGTCTCTTCCAGGTGTCTCCTTTTTAGGGGAGTCGTGCGTCCGGATTGTGCGGGCAACCCCTCGGAGTCCAGCGACATATTGCTGTCGGACGCCGAGTAGCAGACCTCGCTGTCTCTGTCACCATCGATAGGCGGATCCCTCTCCGGTGGGTATTGGAGCACCACCGGCTTGAGATCCGCGCGCTTCTTAGCGCTTCCCTTCCTCGCCTCTCTCCTTTCGTCTTTCTTCTCAACCTTCCTCTCCTCCTTCCTCGCAATAAGTGGCCCCTCCGTATACGAGGGCCGGCCACCGTCCGAAGTGCTATTCTCTAAGAGCAACAATCAAAACAGCCGTAATCGCACCGGCTATTACAGCCGTGAGATCGAGATCGGTATTCACTTGTTTATGTTTTCTGGGCTGTTCGACACTAGGCCGCACGGCTGAAAGCGGGGTGATATGGAATCACTTTTTGACATTTCATGTACGAAATTCGTATTCTCTAAGCTCAACAGCCTACAGCTTCGATTACAGCCTCGGCGTACGCCTACAACTTTTAATGTCAAACGAAAAGCTACTATTTCGTGGCTGTCGCCAAAGATTTTGTATGATTTTGTACTTATTTACTGAAATATATACACTAATTATTAATGTACAGTTTTAATTTTTGTTACATAAAAACCGAAAGTAAAGTGCTGAATCACTTTAAAACTCTCTTTAACACTCTTACCTTAAAAGTCGCTAGAGTTCCGAGTCCCGACTTGCGAGTACGATACAATATGAAAAAATTGTAACTCCACAGTTCCACACACAAAAGGCTTGAAATTTACATTTTGTATAAATCGTTTTATTCTCTAACTTTCTTCTACATATCACGTTTTATCAAGTTTTTACACTTATAGAGAACACCAATAAACATACGCGGATACAGGCGCACCAAGTATTCAATACCTACTTATTAGTATTTTTTACGCAGCACATTTAGATTTTTATAATAATTATTACTTTTTCACTTATAGAATAGAATAGAATAGAATATATAAACCACATTGATTTATACTAAACAGCAATCCAACTTTCACGAATCTTAGCCGAAGACTGTTAACAATGTTTATTATGAAATATGTTTCACGAAATATATCAGTGGTTAGCGCGGGTCACTCGAGCCGAGGTACACAACGCATACCTCTTATCTCTTCTTCAAATTCTTTATTTTAAAACTAAATGAAGTTCGATCTATTCCATGTCCCTTGGTTTGCTCTTTTGTTTACATACCGTACCCTCAGACCAATAAAAAAAGATAGACAGAGCCATCCATGCTACGTGGTGAGGCAGGCAATAGGAAGCCGATACGGCCATAGGAAGCCGGCCGCCCGCCATTCCGGTTTCAACGAGTGACGGCGCATGTCGTTTTCATCTGTGTCAAGAAATATCAAAATATGCCGTCCTGCATCGTTAAATGGTGCAAAAACAATTCTTGTGCTCAAAAGAAACCTTGTGGGATTACGTTTCACAAGTAATTAGTTGAATATTTATGTATTACCACCGAAATAACGAATTTAATTTATTAGTTTTAAAAATTGTCTCGGGAGTCTCGGAACACAGAACCTCAACCAGTGCTGCATGCTGGTCGCAAGATATTTTTCCCCATTAATAGGGGAAAAATATTATTACGTGCTGTATTATCCTGACAAATGTTTATTTTTAACCTAAAATTCGTTATTCATTTAAAATCTATTAATATAAATAAAATTGGAGTGTCTGTTTGTAGTATTGAAAGATTTTTTTACTATTTGCATATTAATCTGTATACGATACATACTGCATACACCAAACAACATTCTTTACAAATTTTTGTCTGTATGTATGTCTGTCTGTCTGTCTGTTCTTAGTTGAAACACATAATTTATTAGATATAGATATTTAAGTATTTACTTTTTTCAGCAATTACTAATGAATGATGATTAACAATCTAGTTTGATAGCAACTTTTGTAGTCATTACTTAGTAGTTTAATAAGACTGCAACAGGATGGGAGTTTGACAATCTGAAACCCTGAGTTGGCAACATTATTTTTTTGCACACAAGCGCACGCCTAGCGTATTTATGCTAGGCGTGACGCACACATTGATCGACAACGACTTCACGCCATTATCTGTAAATACTCCGTCTTTCTTTTTTTATTGGTCTGAGACCGTACCGTACTTTATATTTTGTTTACATACGTAAGTATAGAAGGTCAAGCGAGTTTTTTTTTAAATTTAACTACGACAACTTTATAGACACGAGGTACATATCTTGGTACTTTCTGGATAATTATAGATAACTTTTTGAATATTTTTTCGATGCATTAATGATTTTGTCTATTTGAATTTGTTCAAGTATGTACTACAAATGATTATTACTATAAAAGTTCTAGTAATATAGGGTTTATAGCGACAAAATAACTAAAATTCCTAAGACAAAAATGTATCTATAGTCGAGTCCACTATCTTAGCCGCAGCCTCGCCGACAGCCGAGCGCTCACGCAGCCGAGACATCGTCGACGAGCTAATAGAGCTTAGAGAATACCGAAAATTCCGCCGTGACTACAGCCAACGATGTCACGGCTGCGACATCCGTGATAACAGCTACGAGAACAGCCTAAACGTGTTCCTTAGAGAATAGCCTAGCAGGCCAGTCACGCAGGACTCAGAAGTAATTTTATAGTATTTATTTATTCCTTTTACTCTCATAACACAGTGGGACGGAAGATCGGCACGACTGGTGCGAGCTCAGGCGCAGGACCGACTTTTTACATTCCCATCCGACTCATGTCTCACCTTACTTGTCAGACCCTTTTTTTATAATATTATATCATAGTGTCAGACAATGTGATCAGCCTGCATTCTGCATTGTCCTGACCAAACTCGGAAATCTATCTATACTAGGGTTGCCAACCTGAAATTTAAAAAACCAGGATTTGAAGTTGGAAATACAAGGACAATTCAGTATAAAAACAGGACACATTAAGGGGGCGACTAACCTAAAATTGCCAATTTTATAATTCATTTTCATACTTGAAAATAAGCTCCGAATTGTTTAATTTTCTAAACATAGATACTACATTATATTTCCAAGAATTTGATTTGAGCGAAAACACGATATCTTAAAATTTTGTCGATAGAATTTTACGATTCTTTCATATATTGCCGTAACCGTGCATTAAACTAAGTTAATATTTTAACACATTATATAAAACTCCATCATTGAAACACTGACCTGGCGGATTTTCAAAATGTTGTAGGTATATTTATCGAGTTATTAAGAAAAAACTAACTTGGCGATGATTCCGCGTCGTCGTTTTTCACCTGGCGTATAAAAGACGGGCGTGAGTGTAAAGAGAGAAGGACGATGTTTGATTTTTTTGCGTGAGTCGCACTCTAGAGTTGCAATAGTTGAAAAAATATCTAGATTCTAGTGAAAACAGATGAAATGGAATTCAAGTAATTAAAATAATCAAATTTCACATTCGTAGCGTAAAAATTTGAAAAGAGGCGGCGAATTTTAAAATTAATAAACCCAGGACAACCCAGGACGCTGCTCAAAAACTATTCAGGACGTCCCAGGACACTACAAAAACCAGGACATGTCCTGGGAAAACAGGATGGTTGGCAACCCTACTATACTTAATATTATAATTGGGAAGAGTTTGTTTGCTTGTTTGTTTGAACGCGCTAATCTCAGGAACTACTGGTTTGATTTGAAAAATTCTTTCAGTGTTAGATAGCCTTTTTATCGAGGAAGGCTATAGGCTATATTTTATCACGCTAAGATTAACAGGAGCGAAGAAATAGAGGAAAGTGTGAAAAAAACGGGGGAAATTATTTGAAAGGGCTTATTTGAACGCGCTAATCTCAGGAACTACTGGTCCAATTTTAAAAATTCTTTCAGTGTTAGATAGCCCATTTATCGAGGAAGGCTATATTTAATACGCTGAGACTAATAAAAGCGAAGAAATAGAGGAAAAAGTAGATAAAACGGTGAAAATTATATGAAATTGCTTATTATATTATTTGGCAAACATGAAGAATAGACCACGTGAAGGGACATAGGCTATTTTTTGCAGAAAAATGTACGGTTGCATGAAATTCCTAAATTACGCGGGCGAAGCCGCGCGGAACAACTAAATATAATAAAATCGTAGGCAGATCAATTCTGTACATTGAATATTTTTGTACAATAATACTTGGGACGTGATCTACTATGCTAAAGCGGACGAAGTCGCGGGCAACAGCTAGTAACATAATATTCCCAACGCGGTAATCGAACCCTCGACCTCCGAGTCAAGAGCTCTAAACCACTGGACCACGGAGGCGTTAATTTAATCCTTATTATATTTTGCATAATTAAATAATGATTAAATTAACGCCTCCGACTATATGGAGACATTAAGGGGCCGGGTACCATCGAAATTCTCATATATTCTAATACTAGCGACCCGCCCCGGCTTCGCACGGGTATAAAATATACGGGTATAGCCGTCACTCACTGAAAAAATGATTAAAATCAATTCAGTAGTTTTTAATCTATACTAATATTATAAAGAGATAAACTTTGTTTGATTACTCATAGATCTACTACTACTACTCATAGATACATACTACTCAATACTCATAGTCACTGACCTCCATTAAACAAGTACGCTGGACTAATGATACCCTTTGAAATGACAGCTATTTGACCGACTTCCAAAAAGGAGGAGGTAATATGTTCGGCTGTATGTATCTTTTTTTCTTTGTATGTTCCACGATTACTCAGCCGTTTGTGGTCCGATTTTCAAAATTCTTTTTGTGTTGTATAGGGTTTAACTGGAATTTGGTACCATATTCACAAAAGTGGTGATCTGATGATGGAATCCTTGAGGAATCGAGGGCACTTCTTGAAATTTGTATGGAAACATATAGTGATTTCGATTTTTTTCTGAAGCATTCGAGGTAAATGCTACCAAAAAGTAAGACTTCGCATCCCTGGATCCGAAGGTACCGAACAGAACTTTTGAATGCTTATAGGTACAGGTTTAGGGATTTCGGCGTTGTTTAAACAACTGAAAGCATAAGCTAATACATCAATTTGATTAATCATCATCAACACGACCATAATTATACCATGGGTCATCACACTATGACCCAATTATTGGTACGATATGATTTCGCTGTTTGTGGACCGATTTTCAAAATTCTCGTTTTGTTGTATAGGATAAATCTTAATTTTGTATAACAATTACGAAATTGGTGAGCTGATGATGGGATCTATGAGCAATCGAGGAAAATCCTTGAATTTTATCAAAACACTCATAGTGGTTAAAATGTTGGTTCTAGTAAGTTAAACATATTATGTTACGAATAAGATAAATTTTATACGAAGGTGTCTCTTGGTCCAAAGGCACTGAACAGAATTCCTGAATCTTTAAAGATAAAAGTATGGAAATTGCAGCATCGCTTAGATAACTGCAAGCATTTACCACAATTTCGCTTACAGTGACATAATGTGAATAGTTAACATTCGTATTGGTTATTTACGCATAAAGCCTAATTTTGTAGATACATAACTAAAAAGAGTGAAATTATTATTTTTAACAAAAAATTAAAACCGACTTCCCAGGTAAAAACAATAGTAATATGAACTAAAAAGTATTAAATAACTCTTACTCTTTAATAGTGCCTTTTTCAGAATTCGTCTAAATCCCAACTATTTCTGTACTGTTGATATAATATTGTCAAGCGGAAGAGTTTGTTTGTTTAAACGCTCTAATCTCAGTCCAAAACTGCTGGTCCAATTTTAACAATAATTTCAGTGTTAGATAGTCCATTTTATATATTTTATCACGCTGAGACTAATAGGAGCTAAGAAATAGAGGAAAATGTGGAAAAAGCGGGGGAATGTATAACGTGAAGGATTATATACCTAGGCTATTTTGTGTGGACTTTGTTTGTGAAATTAGATATTTACGTGGGAGAAGCCGCGCAGAACGTCTAGTAATAATATAAAAGTTCCCTATTTATTTATGGATCTAGCAAACCAATTTTTATCGATTTACTTTATCTCATTTGATTTCGCCATTTTGGCGCTGATTGCAGAAGTGCGAGGGAAATTAACTAATTGAATAATGCGATCCATAAATAAATATGGAACGTTTGAATACATTTTTTTATTGGGGTGGAGTAGGTAAGGTATTTATAAATAATAAAAAATATATATGTGCGATACTTTAACATTATATTTTATTAGTTACCGTTACACAGTTACAGTCTGTCAAGAAAGAGTAGACGCTGAAATAAATTTTCCAAACATAATCAACGATCAAATGGTAGTTTTTGCGCCTTGTATTTTCACAGAGAACGTTTGTACACTTCAAATAGTAACGGCAAGCGGTAGTAGCAATTTTCGGACGCCAACCTTTTCAATTTTTTTCAACCATAATTCCAGTCTTCCTTCATCAGACGGAAACCTGTCAATTATTCTAAGAGCATAATATATATTTGATAATAAAATCGGTTATCGGAGATTTCAATACAATTATTATAGATATCGATAAGTTTTATCGACAGAAAACTTCAGCACTATTGAATTTTATTTTTTTGTCAAAAATCGGTAAAACAAAGGTAAATATGTGGTGAATACGATATAATAAGATTGGTGCCACATTTTAAAGTGCCTTTATTATCAATAAAAGTTTAATATCGTAGAAATTAGCTGTTAAAATCACTTACTTACTTGTGAAATGTAACCCCACATCCCTTTTTGTACCGCGTTTTACATAACATACACTCTTTCATAGTTTAACTCGTGGTTTAACTATGAACTACCACCACTTATTTATATATTACTTAATCGCGTAAAACCTTTTAAAACACTTTAAAAACACGAAAACAATTCAAACGATTAAGCCCACATAATTAAAATACATACATGGTTACCAACTCAGACCAATAAAAAAAGATAGACAGAGCCATCCATGCTACGCGGTGAGGCAGGCAATAAGAAGCCGATACGGCCATAGGAAGCCGGCCGCCCGCCATTCCGGTTTCAACGAGTGACGGCGCATGTCGTTTTCGTCTGTGTCAAGAAATATCAAAATATGCCGTCCTGCATCGTTAAATGGTGCAAAAACAATTCTTGTGCTCAAAAGAAACCTTGTGGGATTACGTTTCACAAGTAATTAGTTGAATATTTATGTATTACCACCGAAATAACGAATTTAATTTATTAGTTTTAAAAATTGTCTCGGGAGTCTCGGAACACAGAACCTCAATCAGTGCTGCATGCTGGTCGCAAGATATTTTTCCCCATAATAGGGGAAAAATATTATTACGTGCTGTATTATCCTGACAAATGTTTATTTTTAACCTAAAATTCGTTATTCATTTTAAATCTATTAATATAAATAAAATTGGAGTGTCTGTTTGTAGTATTGAAAGATTTTTTACTATTTGCATATTAATCTGTATACGATACATACTGCATACACCAAACAACATTCTTTACAAATTTTTGTCTGTATGTATGTCTGTCTGTCTGTCTGTTCTTAGTTGAAACACATAATTTATTAGATATAGATATTTAAGTATTTACTTTTTTCAGCAATTACTAATGAATGATGATTAACAATCTAGTTTGATAGCAACTTTTGTAGTCATTACTTAGTAGTTTAATAAGACTGCAACAGGATGGGAGTTTGACAATCTGAAACCCTGAGTTGGCAACATTATTTTTTTGCACACAAGCGCACGCCTAGCGTATTTATGCTAGGCGTGACGCACACATTGATCGACAACGACTTCACGCCATTATCTGTAAATACTCCGTCTTTCTTTTTTTATTGGTCTGAGGTTACCAATGGTTACGTCAAATTTAGTTCCTATCCCTGTTAATGGGGAGCTGATTCCACTTCAAATAGGCACAAAAAAAAGTGAGTATCATCGGTCCAGCGTACCTACTTGTATATTGCAGGTCAGTGCTCATAGTCCATAGAACTCCCCTCCCACGAGCGCATCCCGCCTTGGTAGCGCCCACTTCGAAACGGGCGTAAATCGCAATATTTTAATTTAATCATTCAAAGACCAAATATTATCTACGTAAACTCTACTTAGTGATGAAACAATTTATTTTGATTAGGATTAATAGCATGAGTTAAATAAATGCGTTTAAACGTAGTCCAAAAAAAAATATCAAGATTTTTAACTAAAACACACAAACAAACTATATAGAATGCTAACGCATTAAGCGCATCACATACGGTGAAGATACTATAATATTTTATCTTAAGATGCCCAAATATTAAAATATTATAGTATCTGATGCTATCACACACGGCTAAGATACGATATTATTAAAAATCTTTTCATTTCCTTACAAGTCTGCGTTGGTGCCACACGTATTCCTTGTTAGAGTTCTATATACAGAGTGATTGGCTATGAGTGATAACTGAATATACTGCCTTACTTCTTGATTTGTTAGACTCCCCAGACGATGATTCTGATATAGAATGTGAAAAACAGATTTCAGTAGCACATTCCAAAAGGAGAAACATTTGGATAAAGCCTCACATAAAAAAGAGAAAAACCTGCGGCGAATTTAACCTTTATCAAGATCTGTAGACGAAGAAGTTTCAAGAGTATTTTAGAAATTCAAGAGAAACATTCATTTCGATTTATGATTTGATTAGGGAAGATATAAAAAATCTTCCAAGTGCGAGTCGGACTCGCGCACGAAGGGTTCCGTACCGTTATTGAACGAAAGTTGGCAAAAAATGAGTTTTTTTGTATGGGAGCCCTTAAATACTTATTTTATTTTTATTTTATTATTAATTATTAAAGTGCAAAATATATAATTAACAATATTGTGAATATTTCAACTGCCTGGCTACAACCATTATTGATTACGAGCAAAAAAAGCCAAAAAATCACGTTTGTTGTATGGGAGCCCCTGTTTAGTATTTGTTGTTATAGCGGCAACAGATATACATAATCTGTGAAAGTTTAAATTTTCTAGCTATTACCGTTCTTGAGTTACGGCCTGGAGACAGACAGACAGACGGACAGACAGACGGACAGACAGACGGACAGACAGACGGACAGACAGACAGACGGACAGACATCGAAGTCTCAGTAATAGTGTCCCGTTTTTACCCTTTCGGTACGGAACCCTAAAAAGCAAAATACAAACATGCGATAGAGCATTTCCACAGAAGAGCATCACCGTTGAGCCCGCTGCCCGACACAAAAACAACCTGTATTCATAAAGATAAATTTCGAAATATATATTTCGCATCTTAAGATAAGATATTAAGATACGAAATATATATTTCCATATCGCTCGGTATCTTAAGATACAAAAGATAAAATATATATTAACTACGTGATGGTTCATAGGATTTCTATGGTGAGCGATATCCTAAAATATGCTCTAAGATAATATATATTTTATATTATCTTCACCGTCTGTTATGCGCTTTATAGTGTGTCGCGGATTTTTTTGTAGATATAGAACATTGTATAGGGTTCTATCTTTAAATTTATAGTTTAGGCAGCGTACGCAAAATAAGTAAATTTTCTGGTTGTTTCCGAAAAACTGAAATATCTTACGGAACCCTATATTTTACAAAATAAAAAGTACCCTATGTTACTCGTAAATAATGTAGCTTTCGAATGGTGAAAGAATTTTTAAAATCGGTCCAGTAGTTTTACACAAACAGTTTATCTCTTTATAATATTATAGTATAGAAGTATAGATATAGATAATATACGTAATACCAAAAATAAAATACACAAAGATAGAGACAAAACATGACACATATGAAAGAGACAAAAATTGAGAGAGAAGATATAACACTGTGAAAGAGATAAAAACTGTGAGGGGAGATCTTGAGAGGGACATGCTCCTTGTTGGGGACATGTAATGAGCGAGATCAGATACCAGACATACATGAAATCAGTGAGGGAGGACATGTGAGTTCCTGAACCCTAGAAGTATATATGAACCTCAGCAGATTTGAACCCAAAGAAATGTTAGGCACAAGATCATCATGAAAACATTCATTATAATATTTTGTAAAGGAATGATTTATTATAATTATATTATTTATGGAATGATTTTTATTATACTTTATGATATTCCAAAACACTTACTTTCAAAGTACATAAGCTCATTTTGGGTAACTTTGAATTGCAGTTTAACTTTGAACACATACAAAAATTTATAAAAATGTATTGTTCAAAGTTAAAACCGCAATTCAAAGTTACCCAAAATGACTGTAATTATAAGGATTTTGATTAAATTTGAATGAATTGAAGTTTATTGGTAGTTAAAATTATTTATTTATTGAATGAAGATTTAAATAAAAACAAAATAATATTTTAACGCATTTTCTTTTGTTTTATTAAATAATTCCTGAAAGCAATTTGTTTATCTTTAAACGATCTTTTAATTTTTCCCTTTGCTTTATGTTTGATCATCTGATAGGATTTGGTTTTCCTTTTCTCCCTGTTAGTTTTTGAACAGTTAACATTCTTTCTTCTATCCTTATATCCAAACTTGTCCCTTTCTTCTCGTCCTTTTAGTACTGATTCAAGTCTAGCAGATTTATCATGTTTCCTCTTTTTGTGAATGTTCTCAATGGCTGATAATTGTACAAGTTCAGTTGACTCATTTTCTTCTTCTACAACACTTCTATTACGTTTTACACCACTGATATGCTTTTTGAGTTGAGCAGCCTCAATACGTTTGAAATCTTCATCAGTAAATATTTTATCCATAGCTATCTCTCGAGCTACTTTGATTTTCTCTTCTCTTTCTTCTTTAGTTACAGAACGCTTTGCCTTAAGAACCTTTCTAGTATTTTCTTTACTCTCTTTATTTTGACTGGGAGTTTCATTTTTCTCTGCTTCAGTTTCACTCATTTTTGACTCATTTTCATCAGAACAGTCATCATTATCTTCTTCTTCATTTTCTTCTTTTTCAGATTCTTCTTCATCACTGTCGCTTATATTTATTTCTGAGTCTGACGAGGCTACATCAACCCATTCATCATCACTGTCATCATTCTTTACTTTTCCTTTTTTATTTGCTTTCTTACCCTTCTCTTTTATTTCTTCTTTTTCGAGCAGTACTTCTGAACCTGGAATATAGTCCTTAATTTCCATCTCACCATATTGTTTTGTCTTCAATTCCAAAGAGGCTTCGGATGGTCTTCCTCTGTCTTTTTTATGCAATAAAGTAGGCATGGAATGCCTGTACAGTTGTATCAATGATCTCGCAGCCATCATTACAGACTTTTCTTTATAGGATTTGTATTGAACTAAATCTCTCAATAAATCCTCATTAATTGCTAGTGGACACCTGGCACAAATTTCACGAACAGCATTAAGGCCTACTGCCATTACATCAGTGGAATTTCTCTCGGTGATAAAGTTGTTTGCTATGGCTTTCATTACTGGATCTACGACTTCTGGTGGAACAAGTTCGTGTGCCGCTTGTGCGGCAAACTGCAATATTCTCGTGACCTCCCTCTGATGAGGCATCAGCAACCTCGCTATAAATGGGTAAAAGTTAAATAGAAAAAGGTCATGTAATCCAATCAATCTAGACACAACATCTAAAGTCATCAATTTAACTTCAAATCTATCATTTGATGCTTCGACTTGTTTAAATAATTTTTCTGCAAAACCTTGTGGATTGTTGACAAGGTGTAGGGCAGAGAAGTTAAACACAGGTGCTTTTTCCTTTCTCTTTTTAATCTTCTTTGCTGTTTTCTTCACCTTCTCAACCATTTTTTCTCTCTTCCTGGTCTTTTTATTGAACTTGTTTGACATCATTGTCTCCTTGGGATCAACTTCTTCATCACTGTCTTCCTCTTCTTTTTCCTCCTCGTCTTTACTCAAAAAGAACTTGAGAGATGCCACCATTACTTTCATTATTTTAGAAAAGCATCCAACCTCAGCAATGATGTTAACAGTTTTATTATCATTCCATACATTTTTGTGGTACAGTTCAATCAAAATATCTATTGACAGTTTAGCAGTTTTAGCGTTGGAGTCTTTCAACATAGAAAATATAAAGTTTTGAAGAGTTGTGTTAAGCTTCATATCTTTGTGTTTCATATTCAAATTTTTGATGTCTGTTATTATATGAGTTTTGAGGTATTCCCTTAAATTCTTGTCTTGACATTTTATCAAAGAGAAAAATATTTCAAGCAGGTCAAATGCGGAAATGAAGTTTTTGTTTCTTAACAGGATTAAACATTTGCAGAGAGATAAGCGCATATCATTGTGTAACGTGGTGTTATGAGTTTTCAACACATCAACTATTTTCTGTGGAAAGTTTTTCATCTCATTTTGATAGCACTGAGTTACTTGGGCAAGGAACATCGCCTGTTCATCCAACTTCTTATTGTACTGCGTCGGATTCAGGTTAAATATTTCAAGAGTAGTCTCAAAATGAGCGAGCTGCTGCCGAAATTCATCTTTGTACGATGTAGGATCTCTTTTGATGAGATTTTGCAATTGGGTAAGATTATTAGGTAGCTGATTGTTGTGACGCACCATTTTGATTTAATTTCTTAATCTTGTTTTATAAAACTACAAACACTTATTTATTCAACATTGAAAAACACATTTTTGATTTTATAACCTCTAATGAGACCACGATATCTGTCAAGTGTCAACTCAGTTCTGACTTCTGACAGATGACATCGACAGGTATTTTTTTAAAGAATATAATTTTGAACTTTGAAGGTAAAGAGCAATATTTAGGTACAAAGGTCAAAGGATATTATAATTTATAATAGATCGGAAGCGTTATAGGATCATTGACTAGGATACGTAATTTCCTCCTTTGGTAGCTCCTCGCATGAGCTCCAAGGCTTCACAGCACCCGAATCCTCAAAATTGCTGTGAGAAGTTAGTACTATACAATAGTTTGTAGGCTGGTAAAAATAGTCAGTACATAAGATGCGACCCGGTCTCAAGACGCGGTTCGGCTCTGTGATTGGTCCAAATTTTAACAGCCAATCAATTACAGAGCTTGAACCGTGTCTTGAGACCTAGATGCATCTTGAGTACTGTCTATTTATACCAGCCTAAGTGCTTGTTCAGAGTTCAGACACGGTGCCCAGCGGAAACCGCGCGGTAAAAGTGAGTTACAACCGCTCGCAGCTTATTAATGCAATGACAAAAGAAACAAGTGCTTCTTTAATCATTGTATTACTGGGCCAGGCCACGACAATGCGTTGTGGCGCCGCATCTTAAGGGCCAACCCACACGTACCACAACCACACGACAACCACAACCACACCACGTGGTCGGGCGTATAATGTATGTCGCCGCGGGACATACATTATACGCCCTGTCACACACACACCTGTCACATTCCTGTCTGATTGGGACTCTTTATTTTATGATTAGAAAAATTATTATAATGTGATTATAATTATGAATTATTGTTAATACGTTGTTATTTAGAATGATTAATATGCGTTTTATGATTTATTGTAAACCCGGAAGATATTTTAACTTCCGGGGTATTTATTAAAATTATTTAATGATGATTTCATACTTGCCAGTATAGAATTATTCTAATGTAATTAAAACTAGTTTTTCCATGTTAATCAAACTTTTAAATAATTTATTTAAACATTCTCACTAAAATTGCGACGTATTTTGGTTGTGAATTAATTACTTCCGGTTTTACTTACTTCGTATTAATTCAATGTGAATTTTAGTAAATCACAAAATAAATAAACTAATTAATTTTAACGTTATTTAATAATTTTACAATTGCTTAATGTTTTGTTAACATGATTTTCAAGAGTGACGTAATTATTACTTGTGGTAGGGAAAACAAGTAGGGATGATGTTTATAAAAAAACGTGTTCTGAGCGTGGAGCTCATTCTACTGTGAATTTGCGGTGAATAAACATTGTAAGTACAATCTATGTCAGTTTGAATAAATGAAAATAATTTTATTACTTTGTTTTCTTTTTGATTTTAAGTTTTAATTTCTTTTGCTCTTTTAAATTTTAATATTTTTAATTATTTGAAATTGTTTTGTTATTAATAAATGAAATTCATTGCTTTTAGTGAGAAATCAATAGCTTTGATTAAGTTAAATATTCAGTTCTCATAATAAGTGAATTTATTATTATTATTATTTTTGTAACGCCCTCTCTGATCTTCGATATGTATATTTCGTATTGTAAATGAACTGGACCATTCACACGTTCCACATTTTACAGTCGTTGTCGACCACTTGTCAGATAACTTGTCAGACGCAACCACGGCCGACCACATCGCAACCACATCGCAACCACACAACGTTGCGTCGATGCAACGACAGTTCGCGCACACCACCCACGTTCTTCCCCCCCCCCCCTCCCCCTCTCAATTTCATTGACTTTCGTACGTAACCACATCGCAACCACTGGCGACAACGCAACCACGTCGGCATTTTGTCACTACCACAACGCAACTACAAAAAGCTGCAGCGACACCATTCACACGTAACCACCGCTCGACGACATTTTGTCGGTGCGATGTCGTGTGGTTGTGGTACGTTTGGCAACTTGGCACTAAAAATCTACGACGTTGCAGAACGCATCGTGGAAATTTGCGATGCGTCAACGATATTTCCGATAAAATTTTTGCGTTGTAACAACGCATCGCATATATCTGTACTGTCCGGGGCCACAACAATGCAGTGTTGTGGCCCCGGAAACGTGCAGTTTTCATAAACGGTCTTAAAAAGAAACGCGGGTACTGGAGAATTTCAAAAATAGGTATTTGAAGAAACTATTGCCATCGCGTTACACCCTGCGCGGGCCCGTGTATATGTGTGTGAGTGTTCTATGTCTATGTGCGTGCGCCGCTACCGCCCACCCGTCTCACCCCGTGGGCCCCTCGTTCCCGCGTAGCTCGCAGTCTGCTTGGAGATAATAATCATATAAATATTCCTTCGAGCCCCAAGCGGTCGCATGCGACCGCGATAACAATAGAAAGGTTATTGTGTCTCGTTTTTCCACGATCGAAGATATAATTACTGTGGAATGTGGATATAATTTACGTTGGTTAGCGTTCTGCTGTGTTTCGTTTGCAAATTGGAATTTTTAACTTTTCTCGTCCTATTAGTAATTTGACTCTGGATAATGTCATCTGTACTAATATTATAATTGCGAAAGTATCTCTGTCTGTCTGTCTGTCTCGCTTTCACGCCAAAACTACTGAACCGATTGTAATGAAATTTTGTACACAGATAGTCTAAAGCCTGAGAAAGGACATAGGCTACTTTTTAACTGGAAAAAGGGGTTGTAAGGGGGTGAAAATGCGTAAATTTGTTCAAATTAAGTTAGTTCCAAAAATTCATAACAGATGGCGCTAAGAGTCGCCTACATCTCGCTATCGCTTGCTCATAAGTCTTTCTATAAGAGGTGGCACCATATTGAGTAAAGTTTTTTGATGCTATCAATTGTTTTACACGTTATTAAATAACTCACTACTCATACATTATCTATGCAGTGACGTAACCTTAAACCTACCAATGATAAAATATAGTTTATGGGTAAAGCTAAAGTTGTGTAATGAGGCGCTAAATAAGTATTAAATTTGGTATAAATTATAAAGTTTACTTAATTTAAAAAATGGAATATTATGTGCACACTGCACAGCTGTTTTTGGGTATTTTGATTTAAGGGGTACCAGGGTTTTAAAAAGCTTTTAAATTTGACACCAATTTTGTTGACACCGCGCGCTATATTATACTGAAGTCCACGCGGACGAAGTCGCGGGCAACAGCTAGTAGAGTAATAAATGTATGGCTGGGTCCCTGCTATTGTTTACGGACTTGATTTTCAGCTTTCCGTTTTGGACTCTGCTTGGATTAGATTGGGGATTGCAATCCGGATACTTAGAAATCCGAAAAATCCAGACAATCCAGATTTTTTGGGATACGAAAAATCCGAATTTTTATTTTAGAAAATCCAGATTTTCTTTTTTTTTACTAATTAGTAGATAAAATTATGAGAAAAGGGCTTTTACGTTTTATAAAATAACTGTATTTTAAAAAGATAAAACCGACTTTAGAATTGTACGTAATTGAGAATTAAAACTCCGTATCTCAAAAACTACTGAAACGATTTTGATAAAGCTTGCACTATTCCCTAAGTTGAACAATACTTAGTACCTACAACAAAAAAAGAATTACTGAAATCGGAATGGTATCCGAACACAAATATAAAAACATATATACTTACATACATACACTTTTGAAATTTGGCACATTTGTTCAGACGCTGATATAGACTAACATAATATTATACGAACATTGGGCAGTTCTGGAAATATTACATAGGTACATACGCGCCAGTCCTTTTTCTTTGAAGTCGATTAATTAATTAAAATCAAAAGGGGGCAAACGAGCAAACGGGTTACTTGATGGAAAGCAACTACCATCGCCCATGGACACTCGCAATATCAGAAGAGCTGCAGGTGCGTTGCCGGCCTTTTAAGAGGGAATACGATCTCTTTTTGAAGGTTTGCAGGTCGTATAGGTCCGGAAATACTGCTGGTGACAGTTCATTCCAGAGTTTTACAGTGCGCGGCAGAAACTTACACGAAAAACGCACGTTGGATAGGAAGGCTGCCACTCATCAAGGTGATGAGGATGGTATATTTTTCTATCTCGGCGTAACTCCAAGGGGTCCAGGCTGTTTGAAACACTATGTGCAGTAAACAATTCGAGTGGCCCTTCGTTGGATACGATCCAGAGGGAGCACTGAGCAGTTGGTATTTTGGCGCCCCTGCCCACAGATGAGAACAATATTCCATGAGAAGCCGAACCTGCGCCTTGTAGAGTTGTAGGCGTTGGTCCGGACTAAAATACTGTCTAGCGGCTAGCACCAAGCTTCTTCGAGGCTAACTTGGCTTTACCCTCTAGTTATTTTAGTAAAATATAATTATTATTTATGATCTTCGTATTCCAAGAAAGGCAGTACGAAAAGGAGTAGATAATATTATAGTCGCCGAATAAATTTATTAATAAATTACTAGTACTTATGTAGTACAGAAATATGTAATAGGAAAATAACGGCAAAGCCTTTTACCATAAATATTAAAAAAAAAACTTCAAGAAATGCCGGAATCCGGATTATCCGGATAATACGGATTTGAGGATATATTTTTATAAAATAATAATAATAATTTATTTGTTAGAGTGAAATGTACAATGATACGGTCTTCATGATAAAATACAGGATCATAAAACTCAATAATAATTAATAGTATGCAAATTAACTACTTATAAGGGGACAACAGACGATCGCTGGAGTAAACTTACTCTGGAATGGAGACCAAGGCTGGGAAATCGGGGTGTAGGTCGACCTCCAACTAAGTGGGACGACGATCTCCGTTTAGTTGCGGGTCCATGTTGGATGCGAGTAGCAGGAGATCGGTCATCTTGGCGTTCATTGAGAGAGGCCTATGTCCAGCAGTGGACGAATATAGGCTGATATGAATGAATGAAAGGGGACAAACGAGCAAACGGGTCACGTGATGGAAAGCAACTTCCGTCGCCCATGGACATTCGCAACTAAGAAAGAGCTGCAGGTGCGTGGTCGGCCTTTTAAAAGGGAATAGGGTAGGGAAGTGTAGGGAAGGTAATAGGGTAGGGGATTGAGGGGATTCACGCCGGTTTTCTATGAGCGCGTGGTATTTTTCCGGTTGAGCAGGCCCATTCGTGCTGAAGAATGGCTCTCCCACGGTTTTTGATTTGGTTTTTGCAATCCCTAGGTTGGATATCTCTCAGTAAAATATATTAGGTATCTTCGTATTCCACGAAATTTACCAGTACGAGAAAGAGTACAAAATATTATGGTCGCATAATAAATAAATTATATGAAAAACAAATTATATTTTATGATAGTTACTAACTAGCTTCCTGAGTCCCAACCAATATTTTATCTGTGTGCATTTCGTAACTTTGACAGTTTTTTAGGGAAAAATAAGTTGTTTGCGAGCGATGAAAAAAGTTTGACACACCGAGAAGCCGCAGGTAAAAGTTAGTTTTATACGTAAAATTCATAATATAATAGGTATGGTTATATACTGCAGGACTACTACATAAACTGTACATTCTCTTACCAGATTCATACAGTACGCTATAATATCATAAATCGACAGGCAAACCCGCGCCAGATCGCAGTATGCAGCGATGTACATGTATATTAAGTATATGTAATATGTACATGTACTTATACAAAACACTATAGGAACTGACAATACCCACTCACTTCCTACCTTCCCTGTAGATTGTGATAGAGACAGATGCAGCTCAGGTCCATTTTCCGACAAATTTTTGGCGTAAATCGAGGTCCCGTATTCCTCAGATTCCTCCTTCAAAATTCTAATTATTTTTTCATTAAATATCTGCAGGAAGAGTACCTCTATGCCTGTACGTTTTAATTTTTTTCTTAAAGATCTTTGAAATTTGTTTTATGATCGGTCGATTGGCGGGGTATGGGGCAGTCATTTTTTGTGATTTTCGAAAGGTCATTTATTTATTTATTAGTAAATTAAAAAAAAATCGAACGTGGAGGCATAGCTTTCACAGATCCCATATTGTATATTAAAATCATTTGTCTAGACGCATTGTCCAGGGTGTAAATTGGGGAATACGTTTGTATGGAAAACTTGTCTTAGCGTATGCTCATAATAGCCACCCTGGCCCTATGGCGTTGTATGCACAGAATACAAATTACTCACGGAGGTTGTATGCGTTCACGCTCGCTCGGTTTCTGCGCGGGTAACGCGCGGTTCCCGCATGTCGAAACAAGCTGCGAGCGGTACCGCGCGGGTCCAAACCGCGCGATTCACGCTGTGTTTGAACAAGCACTTACAAATTACCTACATCGTTCACACTCCGCTCGGTTTCTGCACGGGAAACTGGATGGGAGAGAAAATCTTTAACCACCCTGTTAAAGATTTTCCCTTTCTTTTAAGAAACTGTTTGTTTACAAATGGTTAGGTATTATAGAAATGAAATTAAGCTAAAACTCAGTTTTTCTTTTTTACTTATATTTAAAATATTTACAGTTTGGACGGATATAAACTGCTGCATACAGCATACACCATGTTGTTAACATAATTCTTAGTCAGGAATAAGAATTATTTTACAAAATGTTCAAGCTTTACAACCACAGAACACATTAAAAGAGGTTCTTTTAATGTGTTCTGTGTTTACAACATTTAAGTTGTAGAGTCACATTAGTCACAATGCTCTCGATTTATATTACTTAAACGGCCCATTCACTATCCTGCATAAGCTGGTGGACTGCACGGCGGCTTACGCAGGATAGTGAATGGTGTTGCAGGCCTGCACGGCGGACTGCAATGCAGGATAGTGAATGGGCCTTTTAATATAACCTAACATTTACATTTTTAAACTGTTTCCTCTATGCTTTGGTCTGGAGTTGCTTCGTCTTCTTCTGATGGTTCTTGTATGGACTTCAAGCGTTCTTCTAGTCCTTTAACAAACAAAATAAATTGTTATTGTATAATTTATATTTCAAATCAATTTTTTATGTCTTTTATTTTCTCAAAAATGAGCCGAGCAAGCTAACCATTAGATGTGCTAGCCGATCCATTCGTACGGCGTACCAAATCATTGTTCTCTCCAGTAACAAAAAGTTAACTTAAAACTTTTTGTTGCGATCGCGCGGTTGCTATTGCTACTAATGCTTATTTGGCTTAAGGTAGGTATAACATGGGAATATTGAGTTGTTTATTTAAATATAAAAATATAAAAGTGAGCTTTGTTACTAAAAAGATTCGTAGTCTGCATAGAACAATATTTTGTCCTTCTGTCTAAAGCCACTTATACCTTTGTATAGTGCAGGCACAGAACACATTAAAAGAGGTGAAAACCTCTTTTAATGTGTTCTGTGAGTACAGGGCTTCCCAAACTTATTTGTACTTTTGAGTTCTGTGACGCCCTAGGGACTTTGCCATTTCTTTACGATGCCCCTGAACGCAGCCCCCCAAAAATATTTTCAGATTTTAGAACCAGCCTACATAGGTTATCATAAAAACACAATTTGGACATTTTTATTTTTATGAGGAAATAATGAAAAAATCGAAACATAAGGATAACAATTCAAAATAAGATATTTATGAAAGATAGGCTGGCTAGTGTGAAGGATGCACTTGCTTTTGTGAGCATAGCTTTTGAAAGCGGGGATACTGGTAGTGCCTGGAATGTGTCGACATGCGACGCCCCTGGGGCAATTTCGCGTCGGCGTCGCGACGCACAGTTTGGGAAGCGTATTTTTATCAGTAAGGGGGTAAAGTTTTACCCCAATAATATACTAACGTTCTCTTTCTGGTCCCTCTGGTATGTGCTGTAGCAGTAGATTTAAAATTTTATCCTCCGACAGCAGCCCAGGCCGATCTAGTCCGCGAATCAGCGCATAACCACCGCTCACACCTAGAATATAATAGCATTAAAGTTACATTTATTTATCTACATGCGCGAGGAAGGTTAATCCGAAACGTGTACTTTTGTATGACATGTGCCGTGACGTTATCCGTATCGGAATAATAAAAAAAAAAAAAAAAATTGTTTTATTTCCGAATAGATTTGCAACAAATACTTTCAGAACGTTGATACTACTGGTGCCTACCACCGGTTCGGGAACTATCCCGGCGAGAAGAACCGGCGTAAGAAACTCGCGCGGGGTCCCACTTTTTACCAAAAAAGTGAGAAAAAAATTAATCTTTTTAAAATAAAATTTACAATTGTAACTTAAAATTATTATACAATGTCAACATCCATACATGATTATTGTAAGTTATATTATAATGATGTAGAAGTAGCCTTGCAAGCAGCCATCCTACTCCCAAGATGTGCCATCGTTTATGAAATCATTGACCATATAATAGGCTTTGGCACACAAACGTTCTTTGACTACTTTTTTAAATTTATTAATCGAAAGATTTTGAACGCTTTCTGGGATTTTATTGTACAGGCGTATACACTGACCTTTAAAAGATTTACTAACTTTACTAAGTCTGATCATCGGCAAATCCAGCTTGTGCTTATTTCTGGTGTTCCTACAGTGAATGTCACTTTTAGCTTTAAATTTACTTATATTTTTTCTAACATATATTACATTATCCAAAATGTATTGAGAAGCAACAGTTAGAATACCAATTTCTTTAAATTTATCTCTCAGAGATTCAAAAGAAGACATTTTATAAATAGAGCGTATGGCTCGCTTCTGCAGCACAAATATTGTATTAATGTCGGCAGCGCTTCCCCATAAAAGGATTCCATATGACATTCTACTATGAAAATAACTAAAATATACTAATCGTGCCGTGTCTTCATCAGAAATTTCTCTAATTTTTCTGACTGCATATGCCGCAGAACTGAGCCTACCTGCAAGATTAACAATATGAGGACCCCACTGTAATTTACTATCAAGTGTTATACCTAAGAATACAGTGGTGTCTACCAAATTCATCTTCTCATCATTCAATAGTACATTGGTTTGGACTTGCCTAACATTGGGCAAAGTGAACTTTACACATTTAGTTTTACTGGAATTTAAAAGTAAGTTATTAGCATTAAACCAATGTACTATTTTTGAGAGAGCACTGTTTACCTCGTCGTAATTTGACTGTTGTCGCTTCACTTTAAAAATAAGTGAAGTGTCATCAGCAAAAAGTACTATCTCATTATCATTTTCCTTAACAAGGTAAGGTAAGTCATTTATATAGATGAGAAAAAGAAATGGGCCTAAAATAGATCCCTGTGGGACACCTAATTCTATTTTGGTTCCATTGGACCTGTTACCGTTTACTTCAACCCTTTGAGTCCTGTTTATAAGGTAAGAAGTCAAGAGGCTAAGAGCTGAGTCCTTTATGCCATAGTGGCGCAATTTCCTGATCAATGTAGCATGATCCACACAATCGAAGGCTTTGGAGAGGTCGCAAAAGACACCTAGAGCGTCCTGCGACTCCTCCCAAGCTTAAAATATACTACAAAGAAGACCTATTCCAGCATCCGTTGTGGATCGACTCTTAGTAAATCCGTATTGATTGTCATGTAATAAATTGTTTGAATTAAAGTGTACCAATAATTGTTTTAAAATTATTTTTTCAAAAATTTTACTAAGAGTTGGTAAAATCGATATAGGCCTATAATTTGTTGGATCAGATTTAATTCCCGCTTTAAATAATGGTACAATCTTACTGTGCTTCATTAAGTCAGGAAAAACACCACTCTTTATGCACTCATTGAAAATCATTGCAAGATGAGGAGCTATGATGTAAATTACAGATTTAATAAATTTTGTAGATATTCCCCAGAGATCAGTTGTATTTTTGACATTCAGCAATTTAAATGTATCAATAATGTCTCTGGGGTTAATTTCCCTGAACTTAAAATTGACATCACATTCCTTTACATTGTCTCTGAGTAGCTTTTCAGCAGCTTCAGGTGAGGAATTTAGATTTTTGGTAGTTGAGACCGGAATGTCAGCAAAGAATTTTTCAAAAACCGTCGCAACTTCTAGATTATTAGAAATCTTTTTATTATCAAAATATAGTTCGAAATCTGTGTCACGACAGGTGACGTTTCCAGTCTCACCAGCTATAACCTTCCATGTAGTTTTAATTTTATTTTTAGAATTTTTAATTTTATTTTTTATATATAGAGCCTTAGCTGCTTTACAAACTTTTCTGAAGGTTTTAGAATAGTTTTTAACATATACTTTAAATGCTTCACTACTGTTGCAAGACCTTTCATCATACAATTCATATAATTTTTGCCTACTTATCTTAATTCCTCTAGTTGCCCATTCAATAAATTTACTTTTTTTAATGCCGTTTCTAACTGTTTTAGAAGTAAATATTGTATCAAATTGAGTTCTTACTACCTTAAACAATTTATTGAAGGCTTCATCAGAGCTATGTGACCTATCCAATAACTCAATATTTGATTTTAATTTACTTCTAAATTGCTCAATACGTTTTGTGGTCACAGGATTATACACAAGACTTTTCTTTGCATTATTATCACATTTGATATTAAAGGAAGCTATTTGTCCACAGTGATCAGAACTTAAATAATTAATTATTTCTTTTCTATCTGGAACAAGATTTGTAAATATATTGTCAATACAAGTAGCAGTAGTCTCACAGACTCTTGTAGGTTCATGAAACAAACTAAAAAGGTTATATGATTTGAATAAAGATGTGAATCTAACAGTAGTGCAGTTTAAATCTAATAAATTAATGTTAAAATCCCCACATATAATAACATTTTTGTTAGATGCACAAATTTTTGTTAAAATTTGTTCCATTGTTTGCTCAAAAGAATCATATAACCCTGATGGAGGCCTATATACGCCCACAATTATAAGATGATTCAGCTCTATGCAGGCCACCTCTATTATTCGTTCAGTAGAGAGACTCACAATATCTTTACGTTCCTTAAATTTAAAGTCGTTTCTAATTAAAATTAAAGAGCCGCCCCTAATGGCATTTTCTCTACTGAACGAACTTGCTATCTGGTGATCATTGAAATTGAAAATGAGTTCGTGTGATTTGAACCAATGTTCAGATATACACATAATGTCAATGTTAAATTCCTTTAAAAATAACTCAATTTCAAGTTCTTACTCAATTTTCTCTAGACTTGCCTGTTTTGATGTCTCCTGATTCCAGGCACTTTTTCACTTCCATAAATCGTTGAATAGTGGAGATTTGTTCTTGTATAGCCATTGTTTGGGAGCCTGAAAAAAGATTTAGTAGCTTATATCAGATTATATAATATTACTAGTTGTCCCGGCAAACGTTGTTTTGCCTTATAAAGTATTTCGATTTTCGCACTTAATCCTTCAAGCCCGAAGCGGCCGCATGCGGCCGCGATAACAATACAAATCTATTGTGTCTCGTTTTTCCGCGATCGAGGGAATATTATTTTATTGAAGTGACTAAATAAGTATGTCACCATGGCAACGTCCATCGCTATTCCGAAGCATGTAAACAATGGTCGCCGTCAGTCTCGAGTTGTAATAATTTACTATTATTTATTCAATAAATGCACTTATCAATATAATAAGTACCCAGTAGCCGATTCTCAGACCCAATGAATATGCATATAAAATTTGGTTAAAATCAGTAAAGCCGTTTCGGAGGAGTACGCGGCCTAACATTGTCACACGAGAATTTTATATATAAGATTTTTAACTCCTAGTCAGCCAGTTTTCAATATTTGAAAGAAAAATTATAACAACATACCACTTTCAGGATCAGAAGATTTTGCGATGCATCTCATTGCCTCGTTTAGCGCTTCTAGTGCCTTGTCGTAGTTCTGAAAAGAACGTCCAAGTATAAAATTATTAGGTCTCTAATTTTTTTACGACGCAAATAATTTCGGATTTATTTGCGTCGCGCCGTGCAGCGATCTGCTACTGGCTTTCGGCGTAGTATAAGACAAATTGATGCTATCTACTATTGCCAATTTACATTATAATCGTCGATCTCCAACTTGGCGCACTCGGCGTAGAAGGCGGCCATCTTGTTGTGCGCCTTCGCTCTCGTGTAGAAGTGTAGTATGACGGTCGGGTCGGGAGCGCTAGGGTGCTCGTGTCCACAGATGAAATGCCTTATTCTACTGCCAACTTACATTATAATCGTCAATGTCCGTCTTGGCGCACTCGACGTAGAAAGCGGCCATCTTGTTGTGGGCCTTCGCCCGCGTGTAGAAGTGTAGTATGTGTCGTGTGCGGTCGGGTCGTTGTGCTTGTGTCCGCAGATGAAATGCTTTATTCTACTGTGAACTTACATTATAATCGTCAATCTCCATCTTGGCGCACTCGGCGTAGAAGGCGGCCATCTTGTTGTGCGCCTTCGCCCGCGTGTAGAAGTGTAGTATGTGTCTTGTGAGGTCGGGTCGGGAGCGCCAAGGTGCTCGTGTCCGCAGGTAGTCGGCGGCCATGAGCTGCACCGCGCGGTCACGACTTGCTGCAGCAAACGTTGCGATGCGGTCCACGTCGCTGGATCGCATGAGCCAACGCATCGCGCCCGCCTGGAACGAATAAATTGCGTTTAATTCTAGTGCTTCGGCTAATATATATATATATATATATATATATATATATATATATATATATATATATATATATATATATATATATTTGAATTTATTATGGCAACATTACATTAAGTTAACGATAATTAAGATTAAAAGACTTACAACTGAAAAAAAATATGATTAAAATCGTTAGCCTATGATCTGTCACATGGTCTACTTCTTATCTGTGCCAAATAACATAAAAATTGCTCCAGTAGTTCGCGAGATAAGCCCTTTCAAATAATTTCCCCCGTTTTTTCAACATTCTCATAATAGTCTTCGCGTAATAAAATATAGCCTATAGCTTTTCTCAATAAATGGGCTATCTAACACTAAAAGAATTTTTCAAATCGGACCAGTAGTTCCTGAGATTAGCGCGTTCAAGTTAGCCCTTTCAAATAATTTTCCCCGTTTTTTCCACATTTTCCTCTATTTCTTCGCTCCTATTAGTCTTAGCGTGATAAAATATAGTCTATAGCCTTCCTCGATAAATGAGCTATCTAACACTGAAAGAATCATCAAAATCCGTTGCGTAGTCTTAAAGATTAAAGGGAACAAAGGGACATTAGGGAAAAAAGCGACTTTGTTTTATAATAAGTATAGATATAGAAGAGGTAAGTAATATAAAATGATTTTCGCCGGTCGGATAGAGTAAATAAATTATATTTGCGCAAGGCTTCAGTATAATATGAAGTGGCTATAACTGCAATTTTTTTAATAGACTTGAAAAAAATCCAAAAATTGCAGTTATAGCCACTTCAAATTATACTGAAGCCTTGCGCAAATACAATTATTTACTCTCTCCGACCGGCGAAAATCATTTTATATTACTTATCTCTTCTATATCTATACTTATTATAAAACAAAGTCGCTTTTTTGTACCATGTACCTACGATTACAGACAGTTGTGCAAAAATCAAGGATAGAAGGAATTAAATATTTAGTAGTAAATTTACTATAAAATATTGAAACACTAAAAATATTTTTTTGTGTTAATATATTTTGTAGTAAATTTTTGTGCAGGAACGTTTTGTGTTTTGGGTAGGTAATTACTATTTTAAGCTGAAAAATAACTCAAACATGTTAAATATTTTCCAATGAGAAAATGATTTTGGTATTACCTACGTATGTATGAGGATTTCGATGGCACCCGGCCTCAGATTATTTTTTGGGATTGGAGTTTCCAGTTTCTAAGGATTTTTGGTAAATTAACGTTATTGGTTTCGCAATCGCTAATATTACAGCAATAGCAATATTTTTAGCACTATTGATAAGTTTTGAAAACATTATAGTTTATTCTATAGAAATAGACAATGTTTAAAAGGTAACACCTGCCGAATCTATTGAAAACATGATTACACTGGTAACTGGATATAAAATAGATGGATGTTGCATGCTATTTCAATCGCTTTGTCCACACTGTGCACTTTTGTCCTCCAATTATTTTCGTCATCTTCTTTCATTCAACTTTCGTATTGGCGCATTTAATAATTGAATGCGTCAACGAATGCGACGCCAACATTGTCATTAAAGAACAAAGCGAAAGTACTGGATACGGTCAGAGGGCATGCGTCGCGGGCTTGCCTCACGTTCGCTGTTGACTGCGCTATAACGCATGCCCTTGATGAACAAAAAAGGCACAGTGTGGACAAAGCTAAACTCGTGCAGCGTGAATTGTATCCTGAAATATTGATATTTCAGACATTGTTGAAAACGTGTCAGTTGAGAACTACGCGTTACTTGATACTTCATCGCGGTAATCATAAACACCTTATGACACGTCTTTATACACTGGGCCAGGGGTCACCAAATGGCGGACCGCGGTCCGCATCCGGACCGCCGACCCATGGTGTGCGGACCAAGCATGTTCGAAGATTAACTTCGTTAAAAATTAATTTCAGTCTCGACATACTGATGAACTAGTAGCAACAAAAATTGACACTTTTCTCATTGATACAAATGACTTTGTAATTTCCGTAATAATTACATTTGTTTATTTTTTTTTAAATATGCATTATTATAATTTTATATATGACCGTGAAGGGCATTTTCTTTCTTAAAACTGACCCCGAGCGAAACTAATCGGTGACCCCTGCACTGGGCTATAGATAACATATTGTTACGTGCTAGGGTTCGAGGATTCGGAGAGAAAGACCTGGTGACTCTCTTGAAGACTTTATTCACAAACACTAGCTCACACAAATCACTAAGTCCAAACACTAAGCACTAGATCCAAATCACTGAGCACTATCACTGTCCTAGGTCGTAGCCGTAGTCGTTAGTTCACTACCACAATCACTATTGATCACTTGTTCTCACTATTGAAGTCGCCTTGATGATCGCTCGGATCGAACTGAGTTGACTGCCGGATTGTTTACCTTTTATATGGTCCGCGTCGCCTTCTGGAGCGTTCTATTTTGGATTGTTTACGTAAACACGCAATTCACATAAACAAGGGTTGCACTTTTCTAGAAAGTACGCGCAACAGTCACGCGCAGGTAAACAACTGCCCGTATCCGTAACACTATTATTGCTCCTTGCCACTATAAAATAATAGCAGCTTCGAGCGCTACACCAATGTCGGTAGAAAATGAAACTATAGGCCTAGTTCATAAGGTAAAATTTTATTTGAGTTTTTGTCGGTCGCGGTCGCGCGTCTTGGGGATCAGAATGCTACCTTAACGCCTCGTACTGAGAATATATTCACCTTATCCCCGATAGCGGCCAGTCGCTTAGCGGCATGATGGTACAGCCCCCTAGTACCGAGCACGTCGGCCAGGCGGCGCAGTAGCGCGTCGCGGCCGCGCGCCCCCGCCGGCGCCGCCAGCCGCTCCCCCAGCGCCGGCGTCAGCGGAGCCCCGGACTGCTCCACTATGTCTAGCGCCTCCTCGTACTAGAATATTAAAAATACAAGATGATAACTCATAAACCATAGCCTATAACCAGTGTATGATTAAGAGACTTCCAATGACACATCATCAGTCAAATTATGACTAGTTTAGAAGCTAAGAGAGAAAATAATGATATTATGAATATCCATTCTATGAATATCCATCCAATTCCGTACTTTACTGATATTATAAATGCGAAAGTGTCAAGTGTGTCTGTCTGTCTATCTGTTACCTCTTCACGCCCAAACCGCTGAACCGATTTTTCTGAAATGGAGATACTTTGAGTCCTGGGAAAAGACATAGGATACGTTTTATCCCGGAAAAATGTACGGTTCCTTCGCGATTTAAAACGAGTTGCGGGCGTCATCCAGTACAATATACAGGTTTAACCTGTATATTGTAAGCCGTATTCGGATTTCGGATAGAAAAAGAGGAATAGTAAGTATAACCTTGCCAGCAGTAGCCAGCAATGCAGCGGCGTGCGAGTGATGGTTGCTCTTCCGTAGATGCGCAGCCAGCGTGGCCGCCAGCTCAGGGTCTACCACGTCCCCAAGCGTCTCCACCGCGGATATCATGGCGGTTGTGTCGCCAGAGCTCAGAGCCAGTTTGAGCGCCATATGGGTCTTGCCTGCGAGCGAAAATTAGCTTCATAAAGTTTGCATACAATAGTTTGCGTAATATGGCTGTGTCGCCGGAGATGTTGAGTTTTGCCTGCAAGCAGAAAATGTTTTATTTCGTTTAGAGAGAAATCTGTTTCTCTCTTAACGGAACATTCTGATGTTCCCTATAATATTTGCTGTAAACATAAAATTTTTATTCCTAAGGACTTTAATATTACAAGATCTGCTTGTCTTTGTCTGACACATTGGAAAAGTCATGACAGATAAAGGCAGTAGTTTAGGTAGTATCTTGTTATACGCTGCGTAAATGTCTTCATATTTAGCATCTTCAATTTAGGTACTAAACAGATTTTAAGAGTGAAAAATGGACATACTTAAGGTCTCGGGAAAGAACACAGGATAGTTTTAATCCCGATGAAATGTACGATGGCGATGGGTCGTAAAACAAGCTTCTAATACTCGAGACATACACATACTTATTACTTAATGCACAATTATTTGTGTAGTTAACGATGTAGTTTAACATGCCGTTAAGCTATTCTTACACTTTTCCTTTCCTTTGTCTATGCTCAGTGCTTATACTAAACTATCTAAGAAGACAAACCTACCAGCCTTCTGATATAAAGCTATAGCTTGCTCGTTCTGTCCGGCGTTTTCCAAGATGGACGCTGCGTATAACGCGTGCTTTGTCGAGCTGGATCCAGCACGCCACACGAGGTTCCAAGCGCTCGCCTCAGTGGCTACTCTTATAGCCGATGATATTGCACCACATTTTATATACATCTGAAACAAAGCACAGGATTAATATTTAAAAAAAGATCCCCCTTAATAAGGTCTGCTTGTCTTTGTCAAGCATATTGGAAACATTACATGACATACATAGCGTGCCTTGAATAGTTATATCCTGGATCATTTTTAAAATACTATGGGGTAATTTATATAATTATACTTTAGGCTTCAGTCTCGAAATCAGGGGGTAGCGGGGCGGGAGCGGCGGCGGCGCATGAATACTTGTACCTATAGATTTATATGGATAAGCCGCGCGCGTTACATTGTAACGCGTCGCCGTCGTCGTCAAGACTGAAGCCTAGCTTAGAAGAGATAATTTTGTTTGTTAGTATGAAATGGGAGTCTTGAGATATTTTTACCTTGACAGCATTTTCAGTTTCATTAGCATTCATTTCCAAATGTCGTGCCATCTGATATAGAGACGAAGAATTTTTTCGGCACACATTTTCGGCCTCCTCCATTCTGTCCATGTGGCATAACAGTCTGGTCTGTTCTCCATAATCTTCTGCTTTTACGTACGCGTCTAAAGCGCCATCTAAATCTCCGATGCTCTCAAGGTAGTGGCCCCACCAGGTTATCAGAGCCTTGTCCTTTGAAGTGGCCACATATTGGGCTAGAACGTTAGCTTGACCTTGAACTATTAGCATCCTCGGCACGTGAGGTACCAGGGTGCCAGCTCTTTCGAAGAGTTTCATCGCCGCAGCGGTATCGCCGTTAGCCCATAACACCTTCGCCTGCTTGTGCTGAGCACTTTTAAT
The DNA here is from genome assembly GCA_905333045.1 of Lysandra bellargus. Classification (NCBI taxonomy): domain Eukaryota; kingdom Metazoa; phylum Arthropoda; class Insecta; order Lepidoptera; family Lycaenidae; genus Lysandra; species Lysandra bellargus. Next base: position 11,475,088 of record HG995330.1, on the reverse strand, counting down.
CAACAGTACATTCTCTCCATCCTTATCTCCTTCGATGATTTCATTCAGTCCGTTATCTTTCGCCGATATCAAGCGTTGGATCAAGTCCGATCTTTGCGCCTCACGGAATAGCGCTTCGGCTTCCTCAATCATACCAAGATTGACAGCGAGAATGCCAACTCTACACATATTTTCCATCGTGTCGTCGTCTAAAGCTTTGCGGAGCATCATCGCGCCCTTTATGTCTCCCATGTTCGTGAGACAGACTGCGCCGACGTCAGGCCGCCTTTTGAGTACGCATACCTTGGCCAAGCTATCCCAAATAACGGAGTTTTTACTGCCCGTGATACTCGACCCTATCACTACTGCCTTCTCAAGATTCCCCGTCGTCATATAATACAGGAAATTCAATATCTGCTTCAGTTTGCTACTGTCTTTGGACTCTTCGAATTCCTTAAAGACAATCCTCTGTATGTTTTGTTGTGTTAAGATTACCACATACGGTACATACAAGGAGCAGAGAGTAAAATCAGACTGAAAAAAATCCGCATTAGCAGGACACCAATTTTTGTACTCGAATAGGCTTCCCTCGTTGCAGAAAAATAAATGAATAGAGTCTAATTCGGCAGATCGCATATGTACAGCTAGAAGTCTTGGGTCATTGTTATCCCAAAGAATTGCGAGTGGTACACTGTGATATGGCGGGGATTTGGTGTTGTCCAAAGAAGTGTTGGTTATTTTATCATTGGCAACATCCCACAGATATATTTTAGGATCCGGTGCTAAGCCAGCATTGGCTATACTGAGACAAATGTAGTGGCCAGTGGCGTTAACTGATGACCTCATTATTTCGCCAAAATCTTCCATCATTTGATAGCAATTTTTGGAGGGGTAAGGCATTCTTAGGCCTTTCTTTGATATTTCAGCTACTTTAAGTGTGCCGTCTACAGTTGCAACTACAATAAATTTATTTGTGTTTGTAATGGCAATGATTTCACCTTCTCCTTCGGTGCTCGGAAGAATTCCTATTTTGTCTCCTGACAAACTGTAGCATTCAATGTGAGGCTCAACGACCCCTATCAAAGTACTGCTGTATAAGAAAATCACATCAGTTTTCCAAGAAAAACTTCGAACTAATGTAAATTGTCCATCATTGTCTTTATTGTATGCCCATACCTAAAACAAGAATAAAAATGGTGTATACATTCAAGTGTAACACTTATTAAGTACAAAATATTAATGTTACATTTTTAATTACAGTATTATAAGATACATACCTGAACATCTTTACCATCCCCTAAAACCACAGTATTATCTTTGAAGACAAAAGCTTTAATAGTTATAGTAGTATTAATGCTTAGCTGTGTACTTTCAGGGTTTGTTACACTGATATCATGGGCAGATTTTTGCACCATCCACATATTAGGGGAGTAGCCCCAGCATACATGCTGTTCTCTGAGTATAAACGCATTTGTAATGCAGTTAACAAATAAGAGTGGATTCATTAATCCTTCAGATCCCCAGCAGACTTCTTTTATTGTTCCCTTGACGGCAGATTGGCTTATTAGCTTCCAGTTATGTCTGTGATCTCGTCTCCACAGATACAAGTTACCTTGAGACGTGCCACAGCAGAGAGTGTCACTCAGGTTACAATAACTTATGCTGGTGAAAACATCACTGGGTACTGCTTCCTCCCCTTCGTTTGGTAGCACATCATTGTCACCTGTATCGCTGTCCCATATCCTAATCATGTTGTCCCCATTAATTACTGCAACTGATGCATTACCAACTAGAACTATAGACTGCCCATTCCTTGCCGACATCCTAACATGAGTATCCATTGTCAAGGATCCGTCATGTCCTATCACAAATCTCGATAAACTTAGAGCACCACCAGTTTCCCAAGCTATTAATAAATAATTGTTAGCCAAAATTCCTAAAAAAGCTACTGAACCCGGCGCATTGAGTACTTCAGAACAGGCACCAGTGTGATCAATGTACAAGATGATCCCATTGTCTTGAGTTGCATAGCAGCAATGGTTGTCAGGTTGCTGGCCATCCTTAACCCTGGCTGTGGTCCTGGGTCTCCATGCTGCTAGTGTGTCTAAAGCATTTTCGTCACCTGCTACAGCCGCCCGAGCGAGACCTCTTATTGATGATTCAAAGGATGGTTTAGGTGGGCAAAATTTTAAGTGAGTTATTATGTCCCCAAGTTGATGGTGAAAAGATGTAAGCGGCGCTCCTGAGTTTGACCGCCATCCCGAGAGGGATCCTGCGGCATCTGATGCCAGTAATCTACCGCCACCGGAGCTAAAGTTGAGAGTTGTTATTGCTGCATTGTGAGGTGCTTCCAATCTCGCCCACGAGTACTCGAGCCAAATGTATAGTTCGCCACCATCCCATCCGACTACGAGTAGCTTTCTGGTGGGATGCCAGTCTAAAGCTGTTACTTGATTAGACAGTAATACAGGCCAGTCACATCCTTCTAAAGCCTGACCCTGAAATTGTAAACAAACTCATTAGTCATTACAATGACCGGTAATAGAAAAAGTTTGAAACTTTATTCGTAAAACTCGCTACGTACAAACCAAACCAATTTTAAACTTACATTTTCTTGAAAAATAGTAACAAATCCTCCTTTTTCTTGATTAAATGAGCCAACAGCCAAAAGCGGCAGTGATTGATGCCAGCTGGCTACTGTTGATATCACATTTGAATCTACAAAATTTAATTTTGTATCGATGTATAGAGTCATTTCAATGTATTTACATGTACATTTAGGTTTCTATATTTTTGTTATAATATTTCAATTATTTTTGTAATCTGTCTTTTGTTTACATTTTTGGTTACCATAGAAACAAAAATAGCACCGATCCGATCATGAGCCAATCCACAGATTAATATATGTAGCAAGCTAAGCCAATCACAAATTGTCATAGACTATCCTCGGCGCAGATTACACCAGGGCTTCATAACGTTATCGAATAACAGAAAAAATATCGTTACGTACCGTTATTTTCATAATGGTAGCCAGATAACGTTATTTTTTTAACGATATCTAGTAAAATAACGTTATATTTACCGTTATTATTATAACGTTATTTTTTCATTATGGCATAACCAAAAAAATAACGTTATAATAATAACGGTAAATATAACGTTATTTTCTGGTATCAGGTATGCGATCGTGCACGGTGCACCAAATCTCACTCATATTTAAAATGTAATAAGCGTTCTCTGTGAAAATACAAAGAAAAAATACACCTTAGAAGCGTGATTACGCTTAGAAAATTTTCCCGCCTGTCATGACTTTCTTGACGGACTATAACGTTATCAAAGAACATATATTTACCGTTATAAATCCTATATAACGTTATAACATTTACCGTTATTAAATACATTTATAACGTTATTTTTAGTATCGGTTAAATTTTCATAATGTTATCTATGCCCTTGAAGCAATAACGTTATGAAAAAATAACGTTATTTGAAGCCCTGGATTACACGCATCAATATTATCCAACACGATTCCGTGATAATTTGATGGTTTAAACCAAGGCTTCATAACGCTATCGAATAACAGAAAAAATATCGTTACGTACCGTTATTTTCATAATGGTAGCCAGATAACGTTATTTTTTTAACGATATCTAGTAAAATAACGTTATATTTACCGTTATTATTATAACGTTATTTTTTCGTTATGGCATAACAAAAAATAACGTTATAATAATAACGGTAAATATAACGTTATTTTCTGGTATCAGGTATGCGATCGTGCACGGTGCACCAAATCTTTAGGCCAAAAAGTAGGCCTAAAAGTAGGCTTAAAAGTAGGCCTTTTTTGCCAATAATGGCGCAGATTAAACACGCATCAATCTACGAATAACAAAACTACTTAAAGTTCACTGGCATCAATATTATTAGGATTCCGTGATAATATTGATGGTGTAATAGGCCAAATCGCAGTATCGCAGTACTATTTGTGAATTCCGTGATTCTAGAATCGTGATAATATTGACCGTGTAATCTAGCCTAGATTACGCACCATAGACATAACTAAACACAGATAAAACGGCCCATTCACTATTCTGCATTGCAGTCCGCCGTGCAGGCCTGCAGGCTGCAACAGCCAACACCATTCACTATCCTGCATAAAGTGCTTATTCCACTTATCCTAGCTAGGATCCTAGCTTTCTAAATGTTAATCCACTTGACTAAATTTTTAGGATCCTAGCTAGGATCCTAGCTTTCTAAATGTTAATCCACTTGACTAAATTTTTAGGATCCTAGCTAGGACTTCCTAGCTAGGAATGCTAGGATAAGTGGAATAAGCGCTTAAGTCGCCGTGCAGTCCGCCGGCGCGGCGCAGGATAGTGAACTGTGAATGGTGTTGCAGCCTGCAGGCCTGCACGGCGGACTGCAATAGAATAGTGAATCATGAATGGACCGTTTTACAATATACACATTTCCTACCACAAACTATATAGAATGCTAACGCATTTTCCTACAAGCCACACATTGAGTCATGACACAACCAATGATTAAATTTTGTCATTGCTGATTGCACACAACCAAAGCAACCAAAGATTGACCAAAGACAAAAAGAAGAAGGTTTAACAAGCTTGCTTTTTGGCTCATGGCTCATGGCGGTGCTTTGTTTTTAGGCACCTTGCGATAAATGTCAATGTATAAATCGTGTTTGCAACTAATAATCTACAGTAAATATTGTTAATATTAGTACATTTTATAGTGTTAAATAAACAAAAGAAATTATAAATTCAAAGGACAGCTTTATTAGTGCATGAAGACTTCATACTTTCGTTCAATATCATTAATCGAAGATGTGGTATTTAACTGCTACAAACGATAAAAGGACGATTTATGTTCTTTCTGGGACCAACATAACGATTGGGAGAAGCGTTGATCCTCAGTTTTGTAACTTTGCCCTACCCGACGATCCTTCAATTAGCAGAAAACATGCAACATTGTTTGTCTCGGATTCAGAGTTGTTCGTTCAGGATTTGGGATCCAAATACGGGACATTTATCAATGAAAGTACAGAAAAGTTAGAGCATAACGTTAAGACTAAGTTAAATCAAGACGATACTGTTAAGTTTGGTAAGATGAACAGTGTTTGGAAGGCCAACAAAATTGATTTCATCACATGCACATCCACACTCAAAGGAGATCACCTGCAAATTTTAAAGAGCATTTTGAATAATGTTGGGGGACAGTTCAAGAGTGACTGGGATGAAACATGCACTTTTCTTACTATGCCCTCTATTACTTTGACCATCAAAGTTGTTTTGGCGCTAGTACAAGGTGCGCATATTGTTAATATTGAGTTTTGGAATTCATGCATTAATGCCATAAGAAGTAATACGACTATGCCAGATCCACAAAACTTTGTGCCTCAAATATTAGAGTCAACATTGAACAAAGAAAATTTATCTTTCTTACCATTGAAAGATAGAAAAATTCTGTTTGCTGGCAAACAAATAGTTTTCTTTTCTCGCCGTCAGTTTGAAATGTATAAAATGCCTATACAAAACAGTTGTGGAACACCCCTACTACTAAGTGAAACCAAAATGACTAAGGCAATGTTGTGTGAAGATGATGTCATTGTGATTCAATACAACCTGGCTTCAGCAAGTGCCGAAACTCAGTCACAGAAAGATCTAATCAATGAGATTGCAGAGTACCTTAAATCAAAGGGTAAAAGGATGATAGCGGATGCTGAAATTGGTTTAGCAATATTGTATTGCTCCCTGACAAAATATTGTAATCCCAACTTTAGTTACTCAATGGAAGTCATTAAAAATGTTCCTGCCACAAACAAACAGACCAATGTCCTAGCTCATGAAACTCAGGAACAGTCTCAAAATATTAAAAAGGAAAATGTCATCATTGATGAAAGTTTGACACAACAAAATATTGATTCTTCTCTAACAAGTCACAAAAGGAAATTGAGTGACGATTCTGAGAATTCCAGCAGTTTAAGTGCTATAAAAAAGTTTGCATTAGATGATACCAGCTCATCTGTGTCAAATAAAAGACCAAATGAAGATATTGACGAAGTGGTCCCATCCAAGAAAATGAATTTAAATGATAATGATGATATGTTCAACTTTTTAGCCGCTCCGGAAACAAGCAATGGTAGTGGAGATACAAATAAAATGCATAACTTGTTTAAGCCTTCAAAGAGGAAGCTAGTTGACAGAGACAATGAAGACAATCTGTTTGACTTTGTTGAGAATCGGGAAACTTCAGCAACCAATTCTAAGGTAGAGAAGAAAATTAAAATTGAGAATGGTGTAGATGATAATAATTCTAAGCACACAAGTGTTATTAATGAGAAGGTTGATGTGGAATCTCTAAGAGGAAGCAAGCTCCAAGAGTTAATGCAGCTTAATGAAAATGTACAGAACACTGTCAAAGCAATTAAAAAAGAGGAAACTGAACTTGATGAGAAATTCAAAGATTTTAATTTAGGGTCAACTACACTTGTTGTCAACAAAGATTTGATAGTCAAGAGAGAGCCCTTATCTATAACAGTACCTAACCCTGGTGCAAGAAACTTTAAAAAGTTCAAGAAGGTATGGCCCATTAAGATGCAAATAACAATATTGTCAAATTCATCTAATAATGGTGAATCTGTTGAAGCACATGAAACAACTTCTATGATGGCATAGTGTGCTAAATTAATCTTATAACATTTATATGAAAACAAAATGAAACATGTTGATTATAGGAATAAGATTTTTATTCAATAATTGTTTAATGAATATAAAACTTTTTAATTTCATGAAGGCTAATTTATTCTTCATCCTCAACGTTTTCTCCAACCTCTTCATCTTCCATATCTTCTATGTCACTAAGAATAAAATAAAAGAATAAAAAACTTTTTTTTTCCATATTAAAAAAAATACTACTTTTAATAATAAAATATAGTCTGTAAGCTTACAGATATTACATATCTAAGAATAATAAAAACTAAGGAAATGTAACTCCCATACTATTACCCTTTAAAATTTGGTTCCTTTCGAACTGTCATGTAACATCAGCTCAAGGCCACCTAAATATTGCAAATGTATTGAAATGTGTACCTAAGGTACACTTTTTGACAAGTATTTTGGAGCATGTTTTTTGACGGAGTTACTCTTTCTTAGTTTTTATTGTTCGTAGGATATTATGTTATTTTTTATGGACTTTAAATTTTTTATCATATTATAATAATGTTAAAACATGCAAATAGAAAGAAACTCCTTTTCCCTTTTACGCTTCAAATCCTAAGTGGCCTGATCAGGCCGGGATAACAACTGAATAGCTATTGTGTCTGGCCAAAAAACAAATAAATTATAGGAAACTAGATGACGCCCGCAACTCCGTTGCGCCAAAGCTCGTTTATCGCGCGAGAACCGTACATTTTTCCGGGATAAAAAGTGTCCTGTCTTTTCCCGGGACGCAAAGTATCTCCATACAAAATTTCAGCAAAATCGGTTCAGTGGTTTGGGCGTGAAGAGGTAACAGACAGACAGACAGACACACTTTCGCATCCAAGTATGGATATTAAAACTTAAGACTGTTGAGTAACTAACTTCTATGCTTGCATAATGAATGTATTAAGTAACTATTAGCATTAAAAGTTGTACCTCTTATCTTCTTTCTTGTCACTTTTCTTTAGTCTTACTGAGCCATCTGGAGCCACTCTGACTAAGTAACCTGGATTTGTGGACAGCTCATCCATAAAGTCTACATACATCTTGGGCTTTGCAGATTTAATCTTGGGCGCCAAAATGCTGTTGGATGATCCTGTAAAATAAAATATTTGGTAATGTTATTATTATATATTTTTATATTAACCCATCAAGCCCCGTACGAGCACCGGTGATCGCAACAATAGAATACAATGGCATTTCCGAGAATCCCCGATCGAAGCATTGAGGCTCATTTTGGGCAAGGTAAGCATGAAATATGATATTGCAATCTTTGTCACTGCACAGAGTGGCACCTACTATTTTTTTCTATTCAATACTATAAAATAGAAAACTATACTTACGTAGTGTAACATACAAGGGTAGAGAAAGTGATAGTGGAAGTTTTATAGATAAAGATCTGACATTTGCTTCACCCCCTGGAAATCTTTCACGCAGTTTCTTCACTAATGCTAAAATGTTCTCTTTGATATCACTCTGTGGCATGCCAGAATGGCCAATAAGCACTGTTGAGGTTTGCCCCTCACTTAGCCTCAGCATCACAGTACGTAAGCCAGTATCTATATTCTTTTTTACATCTCCCTTTTCATTTATTTTCACAGGAATCAACATGTTGTGCTTCTTAAAGAATATTTTTCCGAGTAAGTGGGAGACGTGGTTCAGTACTCTGGTATCTACCATTATGAAGTCATGTAGAGTTAATAATCTACGTTTTAATTCATACTGATCATATTCAACCCTCAATTGTCTCATAGGTAACACTGTTTTTACCTGAAAGTTGTAAACACATTATATTTTTTTATAACAAATTGAGACAAGAGCATATCTTGCAGTTTTAGCCTATGTAGCTAGGACACAGTAAAAAAATAATCTACGTTTTAATTCATACTGATCATATTCAACCCTCAATTGTCTCATAGGTAACACTGTTTTTACCTGAAAGTTGTAAGCACATTATATTTTTTTTTATAACAAATTGAGACAAGAGCATATCTTGCAGATTTAGCCTATGTAGCTACTAGCTAGGACACATTAAAAAATTGCATACTGAGGTTACTCCGGCATTTCTCAAAATTTCTTCCCAGTGATCCACAGATGGCTCATGATCTGGTTTCTTGCCCTTTTTTAAATCTGGTGTTATTAAACAGACTTCACCATTAGAAGATACTGTACTATGTGGTAAAACACTGAAAGGAAAGTAATTACATTATAAAACATTAGATTTACTCAGGTATATTTTAAAAATGATACACGGTATAGAGCACATTTCTACTTACAATTTAATGTTTCCCTTTTTGTCTTGTACTTTGATACTGCGTATTTCCATGAATATTGGAATTTCATCCCCAAATATAACATTTTTGTTGTTATAGTTTTCAATTAGTTTTGGTAAGGCGGTTAAGCACGATGACACCAAGCTTTCGGTGACGAATTTCGAAGGTAATACATATTTAGTCTTCTTCTTTATCTGGGTTAAGTTACCTGCTTCTGCTTTTAATTTAATTTTAGGTTCCTCGTCCTTAGTAATAACTTGCTTGGATACTTTTTTCAACTTTTTGTCACTTTTCAAGGGTTCCTTGTTTAGTTTCTTCTTCTTTATCACTTTGGATGATTTATTTATGGACAACATTTTGAACACTACGAGTTATTAAATAAAAATAAATGCTTTTGAGATTTATCAATGAAATATTTTATCCAAATTTAAATAACCTAAAACCGCAAACACCAATACATTTGCACATTTGCACTTGTCAAATGTCAAAAGCACATTGTTTATTTTTTTTTTTTAATTTTGTAATGCTGACCAAGAATAGAAAAAAACGTGCGTGATTTGTGAGTTGTGACTTCCACAAAATTATTCATTGTCCATGAACCATGGATCTTTTTTATTGGTCTGAGCATGGATCATGAAATTCATGGGTTCCAAATGGGCCATATTATTAATAAATAATAATTTATCGGCATGCTTTTGTAAAATCAAAAAATACATTAAACACGTCTTGACGTTTAAGCTAGAAGTCGTAGGTTTGAATTCCGCCGAGAGGACAAAAAGTTCCCAATATTTGAATCCAGGGATATTATGGATTTTCTAAGCCCATAACCCATAAGTCATGAGTTTTCATATTAATTATTACATGAGTATATAATATGAACTTAATAATTTTCTGTCATAAGAGCTTATGGACATTTTAAATGCCGAACTGTTAAAATCCATACGTGGGGCTGAATTCAACATGGTACCACTCCCTAGTTTCGGTACTCCTCACTTGCCGCAAGTTACCTTGTGGGCTTATTGTTATTTTTATGGTGTAGGTACGTCGTCGTCGTTGTAAGTGTATTCTGTGTATAACTCGTACGGTCCGCGGTCGTACCTATAATATTACTAGATGACGCCCGCAACTCCGTTGCGCCAAAACTCGTTTATCGTGCGGGAACCGTACATTTTTCCGGGACAAAAATTATCCTATGTCCTTTCCCGGGACTCAAAGTATCTCCATGCCAAATTTCAACAAAATCGGTTCAGCGGTGTAACCGTGAAGAGGTAACAGAACAGACAGACGGACGGACGGACGGACGGACGGACGGACGGACGGACGGACGGACGGACGGACGGACGGACGGACAGACAGACAGACAGACAGACAGACAGACACACATCCGCATTTATAGTATTAGTATGGAAGTATGGATATGGATATGGAAGTATGGAAGTGTAGCGCAGCATATCGAATGTAACAAAACTAAAATACCCGGCAATAAATATTGCACATCGACCTTTGGAAAGAGACAATCGGCTAATTTCGGTTTCATAGAGCGTTATCTATGTAGCACACACCTATTTGACATTATGTCAGTCGTTATTCAAATTCAATAGAGTGCAGTCGCGTCCAGTTCAAAATATATATCTAGAGTTGTTAACACCCCTAAATTTGCTACAGCTGTAATTTTCCAAAACAATTTTAAATACGTAAACATAATTTGAACACCCTTTTTTATTTTATTTTATCCGAACCTAAAGCCATAACTTATAGAAAATTTGGTGTATTTTATACAAAGAATAATAAAATTGTCAAAAGAAGCAAACCATAATTGTTTTTAACAGCTCCTAATATATACCGGACTTTTTGTATTTCGTGCGTAAGAGATAACGCTCTACAAAACCGAAATTAGCCGACTGTCACTTTCCAAAGGTCGATGAGCAATATTTATCGCCGGGTATTGTAAGTGATGATACTTAAGGTGTATGAGTCCCCTAAATAATAAATGTATTCTAGAGTTCGTTGTGAAAGTAGCAGCGCTGAAAGAGTAACTTGTCATAGGAAAATTCATGACCTTGCGCGCTGGGGCGCTTGTCCATACAAATTACAAAAAATATATTGCTCTGTTAGCGCTGCTACTTTTACAGTGAACGATATAATTTAAGGGACACAATTACTGACCTCTATTAAACAAGTACGCTGGACCTATGATACCCTTTGAAATGACAGCTGTTTTTTGTGCTTATTTGAAGCGGAATCAGCGCCCCCAAAATCGGGGGAAGAGAACTAAATCTGACGTAAACATGACGTTAAATGTCGCCATATTGGCGCTGACAGCAGTAGTGGGAGTACTTGGAATACTAGTTTCTATCACCGCAGTGATTATATTCTCTTTAGTTTCTACAACCAATAGCGATTGAGCGGCCATTTGCAAGTTACGTCAGATTTAGTTCTCTTCCCCCGATTTTGAGGGCGCTGATTCCGCTTCAAATAGGCACAAAAAACAGCTGGGTATCATCTGTCCAGCGTACTTGTATAATGGAGGTCAGTGGACACAATATACACACCGGCAACACACCGGTAATTTTCTTTTGTTACACTTCACCTCGTTTAAGCTTAATTTACTCCATCAATAAGTTCTAACGATATTGCCTAGTAATTAGTGAGCTGGTGAGCATTTAGGTATATGATTTGCACAAGTTTTACATCGAGGTAGATTGCAGTTTACGTCATTACATCTCAATGCGTCATTACGAATTAATTTGGTCCAGTCAATTAAGGTCTTACGTCGCTGCGTTTTCGCGTTACAGCCGATTGAAGTTGCTTAAAAAAATGGGATATTAAATCATTTGCACATGTACGCCTCTGGGGTTCATGGTCACAAACAGCTTGGAAACGAAGAAAATGGAAGAGGCATACATTCAGGGCTGTGCATTATTATGGGGCGGAGTTGTAAAAATGTTTAAAAAAAAGCTCTACGAAGTAATTTGCACGCGGTTCTCATTGCGCCCATTCGATTCATTATGACTCCGTGGATATGAAAAATCATTTGGCAGACATTTTGCTCACTGATTTTTAGTTGTATATCTGTTTGAGATTGGTTGAATACTTACTACATACAAACTTTTTCATAAGGATGTGACTACACACATTGAAACAGTCATTTGGAGGGGCGCGCCAAGTTATCGTAGTTGATCTCTATGTCTGTCTCATTGTTATTAATCGAACAATTTCAATCTGCACAGTGTGCACTTCATATAGAGTTTTTTAAATGATAAAAAAAAAACTTAAAAAATTGAAAACTACAAAAGCCAGAGCAAGAGAGAGTGGATGTCTGCCTCTACGAATTTTTGTGTTTACAGGATGACTATGATCATCAGCCCCAGAGGCAGACATGTGCATATAATATCACCCACCTTTTTTTTCAACATTTTTGAAACGCTGTAAATTGACAACGCAGCGCCACCATGGTGGCAGACGAGGTTCTTGATGTTTCTTAGGGTATAATTATCTCTATTAATGACGTCTGCCATATACGCTGATCATATAGAAATTTTGCTCGCCAGCTCCCTAGCTATAGGCTTTCCTCCTAGAAATACCTAGAACATGTTACTTACATGCAGCTAACTGGTCTGGACACAAGCGTACGTTACAAGTTCTCCTAGAAGTGTCTCCAAGAATGCTAATACACCAGACCCACAAACAAAATATTTCAAAAACCAGCCAAGTGCGTGTCGGGCCACGCGCAATACAGGGTTCCGTAGTACCGCTAGTTTTTTAAATGTTTGTATGGTCAATGAATGTACATTTATAACGTGTTTTACACTATTAAGAACATCATCTGAGTTACTTTCAAAGGAATTTTAACAATTATTAACGAATAGTTCCTTTATACTTCGCCGATTACATTTTTTTTAGCTGATCGACTATTACTCAATAACTTGTAAAGTCTTCTTAGCCGTGATAAATTTTCTTTTAAATTAAGCATATTTCCTACTCCCGTGAATTTTTTTACATTTTCAGAAGCAACCGTTTAGCTGGTAGAAGGTTGGACACTGGACTCTAACGATTTTTTCTACTTTAAAACTTAATATTTTACAAACGGATCCCTAAATCGGAAAATGATCTATGAATACTCATAATATTTAAAAAAAAAACCTATCCAATGACATCCAACACGATGAAAACGGGTGAACGCGAAAAAAATAATTCATCCCCATCAAAACCGCGGACAGACAGACAGACAGATGGACAGACGGACAGACGGATAGACGGACGGACAGACCGAAACTATAAGGGTTCCTTGTTGACTACGGAACCCTAAAAACAATAAAAAATACGACTTTGTAAATAATATTTCACTCTCAAAAGACTTTAATATTTCTATTTACATTTTGCAAAACTCAATGCAACTGTATGAAAGACCGCCAGCGAAACTGCGGTCTACCGTGCCGTAATTATCTAGGTGTGATGTAATTCCTTTGAATGCTTGGCCGCGATCCAGTGTTTAGCCTCGTTTATAGTTAATATTGTCGGGGAGCATTTAATACTGTTCGCCAATTAATTTGGCATGACTTTGTTTATTTTACAGTTAGTTCGTCGTGACTATGATCTATGGTAACGCGTAAGTATGTTTTACTTACGCGTTACCATGGCCTGTGGTTTTATGGCCCGTGTTAGGGCGCGATCAGACGTCCGCGTTTTCAGCTCGCGTGTTTTCCCAAACGCTACAGCAGAAAAACGCGCACGCGGCACGCATGTCTGTTAAGGTCTGTTGTTGTTAAAAATTTTAGGGTAACCGCAGATATACAATTTAAAGTTGGCCGAATATCGTATTTAAACTAAATTACTTACGTAATATCGCAATTTAATTGGACAACTTTTAAATTGTAGGTAATCGGAAAGGAATCGAATTTAGTTGTAAAAATGTGTGAGCTCTCATAAGTCGCTATAGCTATAATTGGTATACTGTGCGACTTAGTTGACCAACTTAAAATTGTAAGTCTGCGGTCGCTCTTATACTCAATAAACAATATGAAAAAATTGATTGACATAAGAATGCGTTTTTTACACCTAGCTTTAACAGCACTTGAAAAATACTGGAGCTTTTAGACCCATGAAAAATAAGTTTAAAAAAAAAATGTAACCACGATTTACTCTTTCCTGTGCGATGTTTTATTCAAGGGATTCCACTGCCCGTGTTACTCGGTGAAAAAGTCCAAATAAATTATTAAGGGTAAGACCATCTCTCTTCTCCGCTCTGACGTCTGTGTAGCATTGTCATTTAGTGAATTTTAAACATAAACCAACATTTATGAATTAAAAAAAAAAAGAATTACGGAACAATTTCTGCGTTTCTGCAGATCCTGCAGATTATGAATAAGCTCGAAATATATAATATCTAATAAAAGTTACATATAATACGGGAATTAAAAGAATAAAGATTTACACTTCAACTTCATTAGGTTAGGAATGTCTAAGGGTGAAGTTAAAATGAGTAATGACTAATTTTATCTTCAATATGGTGTGTTAAGTCCATAACAAAAAATATATAGTTACTATGTGATTATAATAAGGCAGTTATGAATAAACACGCTACAAATGTTCGCTGAATCGTGCTTAAATGAGATATGGCATGTGTCCGCTTAAATATGAACGTAGCAAGTGTATGAACGGTTTAATTTCATTCCAAACGTCGCTAAACATTATTCCACATGACTGCAATTAGGTGCCCCCTTTATTGTTCTACAAAGGTCTATCCAGAGTCTATCCTAAGTATTTTTTTAATACCTAGTATGGATAAGCCTTTATTGTTCTACAAAGATCTGTCCATATTATTATTTACTTAATAATAATAATATTAGTAATGTATAAATATTAATGAGGGCTGCCCCAGATCGGAATGGTTAGCGCTCATTGAGGCCTCCCACAATGAGCGCCAACCAATTCTAGGTTCAGCATTGGACGGCAATAGGCTGATGATGATGATGTTAAGTGTGTTTGTCTGTCTGTTATCTCATGAACAGTTTTAAATTAAATTCGGTATAGAGATACTTTGAGTCTCGGGAAAGGACATATCCTTTTTCCCTTCCCGGGACTCAATTTCTTATCCCGGAAAAACGTGCGGTTCCCGCTCGAATTTTTTCGAAGACTTTTACACATTGACACTTTGAAAACGCGCGTGTTGACTGAGGGATGAGGCTAGCAGCTTGATTGATGATTAACAAGTCGCTCCGGCTCGGCAGATTCCACGAGACTTGGCAGATTCCGTGTGGCGAATTCCACGGGGTCTACTTGCGGATTCCACGTGGTTTCGTAATTAGATAAAGATAGTTTGGTGTAATACGCGGGAGATGGATTTCGAACGCACGTTGGAGCGGCGTCGATTTGAGTCAATAATAACTTGTGCAGAATTATTATTGTAAATAATTTTATTATATTCTAAAACATAAAACCGACTTCAAAATTTTACGAAAAAAATGAGAATTAAAATTCCCTATTTCAAAAATAACTGAGCTGATTTTTATAAAACTTGCAATATTCCCTAAGTTTTACAATACCTAGTGCAACAAAAAAGACTAAGGGCCTGTTTCGCTACTTCCTGATAAGTGTCGGATAAGCTATCCGCAACTTATCTGACAGACAGAGTATGGACTATCCTACACTTATCCGGAAGTGGTAAAACACGCCCTTACTTAAATCGGACTTGTAGTTCAGGAGATATGCGAACACAAACAATAAATATACATAATAATATACACTTTTGTTTGGCACATTTGTTCAGACGCTTATATATCCTAACATATACTGGTTGAATTGATAACCTCCTTTATTGAAGTCGGTAAAAAATTATGAATAAGCACGGTTTGTCAAGAGATGGCTTGTTGGCCGTTGGATCATCATTGCTCTCCTCACAATGACACTCCACTGTACTTCGACGCCCCGGAGCACCCTCTTGGTTGTAAACACATTTTTCTCGAGTGCTCTAAAATTTAAACATCGAATTAAGGTCGTAAAACGCCAAAATATTTTTGCTTTTTGCAGTTTGTTTTATGGCTTGCTACGTAGTACATAATATTTCATAATTGACAATTTTTTAAGCTATTGCACTTTTATCGCGGGCTTTGCTGCGACCGAATCAGGGGGCGTCCACAAATTATGTGAGGTGTTTTTGTGAATTTTTTATATGAATTGAATATATATATATATATATATAAGAATTGCTCGTTTAAAGATATAAGATGAATAGGCTCGAAAACTACTGGACCGATTTTAAAAAAAATTTCACCATTCGAAAGCTACATTGTTTACGAGTAACATAGGCTATTTTTTATTTTGGAAAATATAGGGTTCCGTAACATGTTTCAGTTTTTCGGAAACAAGCAGAAAAATTACTTATTTTGCGTACGCTGCCTAAACTATAAAAGATAGAACCATACAATGTTCTAAGTAAATGTAGATCTTATAAATATCTACGAAAATGTCCGTGACCTACCTAAATAACCTACCTATGTTAAGTGAGGCACAACAACCATTTTTTATTTAAAAATCTTGATTTTTTTGGACTATATTTAGGGGGTTTCGGCATTTTATGTATGTTTTTTGAATTTTTGTATTATAGCTAGTGTAGATAATATGTGGTCTTTGAATGATTAAAATTGGACGTTTGGTTTAGAAGTTATGGCGAAATTAAAAATATTGCGAATTACGCCCGTTTCGAAGTGGGTGCTACCAAGGTAGGCTCGCGGGAGGGGAATTTAGGATCTATGAGCAGTATGCTACATCTATGAGTAGTAGTTAGTAGTAATAGATCTGTGAGTAAACAAACAAAGTTTACCTGTTTATAATATTAGTATAGATTAAAAGCTACTGAATCGATTTTAATCATTTATTCAGTGAGTGATATAGGCTTTAATATATTTATACCCGTGCGAAGCCGGGGCGGGTCGCTAGTAAGCAATATATTCGTCGAAGCCTTCAGCTTGAGAGTGACTTTATACCGCAGACATCGAAACATCGAAATTGAAGGAATTTTTGAAAATATCATAAGATTATAATATTTTACAAGATTTTACACAATGTAATATATTTTGTAGCCATTTTTATCTAGAAGCTTTTAACTAGAAAATACATCTAGATATTTCTTTAATTTTCTCTACGGCTTCCACCAAAAAAAAAAAAAAATTACCTATGTCGTATTATCGCTTTCATGATAATATTAATTATACTTAGTGTTTTCATTACACGCCCTATATTGTGCGCATGGATCCTTAAATATAGTTTTATTTATATTGCTTAGTTTAATGATAAATGTGTGTACTTTGTAAAATGTACTACTTGCTTATTACGAGTAAATGTTGTACCCAGAATTTCGTTACTATTTGTAACAAGTCAGAAGGTTTCAGGCCTCTGCATCTAACGCCTCTAACTGAGACAAATGTGAGGGCTACATACTAGATAGCTGTGTGCTTTGTATATTGACAGAAACTTATCTTTTAGATACTACTTATTGACCGTGGTACTACGTAAAATTTATGTAGAGTTAGTTACAATAAATTACTGTCCATATGTGATAAGCATATAATATAACTGCCTAATTAGTCTAGGAACTAAAAAGGAATAGTATTAAAAGGGTATAACAAAACTAAGTGATAATACTTTGTGTGTGTGTATGAGTCTCCTATATAGAGTTTGCGCTGAAACAGTTTTTTTCACCTTTGTATGGAAAAATTGATTGCCCGTACAAATCACAAAAAATTGCTCTTATGAACTCTATATACATACCCTTAAGTATTAGTTAAACTTAGGCGCAGCGGGGCGGGCCACACTTTCCATTAGTATTTTATAGCTTATTGCGTACACTGCAATGTTATAAAACATATTGTAAAGTAAAAGCGCCCCCCCCCCCCTCCCCCCCGTAACAATGTGCACTATCCTTTATGAGTAGTTACTCATAAATGATAAGGCCTGGCCAGGCTAGGCTATTACATCCTTATTGTACTTCTGTCCTTACTGTCTAATCCTTATTAGCTACTTGAACTCTTCACTTATTATTATATAAAGTTTTTATATAAAATTTTTATGATATAAAGTTATTCTTTTATAAATGTAGTGAGTAGGATTTAGGAAGAAACAAGACGGCCAGCAAATTATGGGTCCTACAGGATTTGACGTTTGCGTCGGAGGGCGTGGGAGTGCGTGGGACGTTCGCAGAAATTCAACCCCGTTCTTTGTTTACACTTTTAAAAGAATAACAACCCACTTTTGTTCTTAATTGAATAAATGTTAGCTTGTTTAGAAATAAAATGCTGGCTTTTTTTAGATGGGAACCTTCAGATGCGCTTACACACGTGCAATAATTGCGGCAATAAAAACGATATGGAGCAATATGGAGCAATTTCAATAAATTGCGGCAATTATTACGGCGATATTGATTCTAATTGTTCCCGATATTTCATATCGCTCAATATCGCAAATACGAATTGACGTATATCCGATGGGCTTGGAAATTCCAGGCAATTGTATTGCGCATTATTGCTGCTGGTTGCTGCTTGTTGCCGCGAATTGCTTAATATTGTAGCCGTGACGTCATAGTTGACGAAAATTGACTGGAATTGAGCAATTTTAGTTGTCCGTATAAGCGTACCTTAACACGATACGTGTTTCAAATATGGTGTACGAATAAAATTTGCCGTTAGTTAAATATGTAGATAATATCAAATTTTGTCTTAATACAATAGTAAGTTACTGAAGGATCTCGAATGAATTAATAATACACTTTTTATATTATGTAATGAGTAATAACTTATCAAGTGATATAAAGATATAAGTAGAGATCAACTACGATAACATGGCGCGCCCCTCCAAATGACTGTTTGAATATTGTGTGTATACTTGTATAGTCACATCCTTAAGAAAGAGTTTGTATGTAGTAAGTATTCAACCAATCACAGTACACGTAATATTGCTGTTAATGTCACTTATTACGAAGATTTGTTGGTCAACTAATTATAACTAGCCTACCGCGTAAGACAACGCCCTTCAAACGTTTTGAATTTTGAAGGGGCGTGCCATGTTCGTAGATGATCTCTAAAGGTTAATGCTTCGTTCAAACCTATGTGATCAAGCGACTGCGAAGCGAGAGCGTCAATACAAAACACACATTTGACAACTTAACTTCGCAGTCACTTGGTCGCGTAGGTTTGAACGAAGCCTAACTTCTTTCGAGATAGATTAAGTATTGTTAGATATAATTGCCAATCATAGTTGAATAAGCTTGCTGATATTACATTAGAAGATATAGGCACTTGAATTCGAGTGGACATGACAAAAGAGTACCTACACAAAGAAAATAAATGACATTTTAGGTAGCACTGTAATTGCAATATTCCGATGTTACTAAACTAAAATGTGTTTCGTTAAAATTTACCGAGAGCGACTTAGTAAGCGATTATAAATTTCGATCCTCTACATCCGTTCAGAGTTATTCTACTTCTTATAGGACCTTAATGTAGGGGTGATAAGGGTTATTTTCATGGAAACTCGCGGGTAAAATGAGTCTGGACAGACTGTACTTATCGCTTGGTGGCGGCCGGAAAATTTGCATTAAATATTCAACATAGCTCACTACTTTACGGAAGTAGGAAGTTTTACTCACAAATAGTTTAGCGAAATCCATTTTGAGACCGGCTTATAAATATCATGTACATGTATAATAATATTGTATAACATAAGTAATCCATATTAATATTATAAATGCGAAAGTGTGTCTGTGTTTGTGTTATTTACTTTAAACTTGTGGACTGTTAGATGTAATTACAAAAATAAGATAAAATTGTCACGTTTGTAGAAGAATGGATGATGCGTTCCCTGGCCAGGGATCGGATGTAAAGTGAAGTCGTCTGTGAAGTGAAGATATATCCGGTATTGCCAGTGCTTCTGTGTTGCCAGTTGACACAACCGGAAGACGTCTTAATACCTTGTGTTTTGCCCGTAAAAAAAGGTGATAACCGTTTATGGTTACTCTAAATGCGATGATCGTGTACAGTCTGTCTGTCTGTTACGTCTTCACGCCCAAACTGCTGAATACTTTACTTTACTTTATTTGACATAGGATACTTTTTATCCCGGAAAAATGTACGGTACCCGCGCGATAAACTAATTTTGGCGCAACGGAGTAACGGGCATCATCTAGTAATTTATATTTTTCATTTCTGTTTATCTGTGCATCCGATGTTTTTGATCAAATTTCTCTTCTTAGGACTGCTGGAAGAAATTTCTTCTATCTATACTTATTATAAAACAAAGTCGCTTTTTTCCCTCATGTCCCTTTGTTCCCTTTAATCTTTAAAACTACGCAACGGATTTTGATGATTCTTTCATTGTTATCTAACACTGAAAATGAGCTATCTAGCCCATTTATCGAGGAAGGTTATAGGCTATATTTTATCACGCTAAGACTAAAAGGAGCGAAGAAATAGAGGAAAATGGGGAAAAAACAGGGATTTTTTTTTGATAGGGCTAACTTGAACGCGCTACTAAACTACTGGTCCGATTTGAAAAATTCTTTCCGTGTTAGATAGCCCATTTATCGAGGAAGTCTATGGGCAATATTTTATCACGCTAAGACTAATAGGAGAATGTGAAAAAAAAGGAAAGGTTGAAAGGGCTTATCTAGCGAACTACTGGAACAATTTTTATGTTATTTGGCACAGATAAGAAGTACTACGTGAAGGATCATGGGCTATCCATTTTAATAATTGTTTCAGTGGCTATATATTTTATACCCGTGCGACGCCGGGGCGGGTCGCTAGTTAGAGATAAGCAGTACCTGTTGTGTCATCTTTCTTTATAAGTAGAGGTATATTGCTAAATATTTTTTATGTGCAATAAACGGTTAAATAAATAAAAAATAAATAAATGTACTATTTTGATCAGCAGCTGGCGATTTCTGGCTTTTGGATGCAGAAAGCGAAAATGTACGGTCCCTGGGCTGTCAAAAATTAGGAACCAGCCAGTCCTTCAGGTACTTAGCACGGGGCCAGACTGACGTGGTGTGAAGCGTTCATAGACATTATTATTATTATGTCAACAAACAATGGTTAAAAACTGTTTGTGTTTAAATAAATTTATATAAATGAACCACAACTAGCAAGTTGTGATTTAATTTCAAGTTAAGATTGACTTAACCCTGTGAAAGGAATATCAAGATGTGTTTGAGCGGAGACGGCGGGATGGCCGGCGTCCAAGTGCAGACATTAATCCCATTACGTCCACAATCTACAATTTTAGGGTTCCGTACCCAAACGGTAAATAATAAAAAAAACGACTTCAAAATTGTGCGTAATTTACTTACCTACGTATCTTTAGAAAGAGTATAACAGAATTAAAAAATAAAAATTTCTTAAAATTTACTATCTCAGAAACTTCTGAACCGATTTTGATGAAACTTCCAATATTCTGAACAAAACTTAATACAAAAAAAAAATCTTAAATCAGAATTGTAGTTCCAGAGATATGCGAACACATTTTTGAAATTTGGATGCTAATAGACATTCTGGAAATATTTAATAACTTCCTTTTTTTGAAAAATGGGACCCCATAATGCCTATGAATAGTACTCAATGAATGGTAAGGAACCCTCCGTATGCGAATCCGCCTCGCACTTGGTAAGTTTTTCTGAATTTGTGACGAAATAATTAAGAATATTTTGCGAGCATTCACGGCTCGAAATCCGAGCAAAAACGCTGTTTGGTTTTAGCTACTATCCGTTTTAATGAAGGTTTTATTCTAGATATTTAAGATTAAAAGAGAAATGTTTTTCATTTTAGAGCTTTGAGTTTCGTAAATTTTCTCTCAAATATTAAAAAAGGTTTTTAATCTTGTGATAACGTTGTGACTTGTAAATCCCTGCTTACTATTCTAAGTTTGATTCCCTTCGGTCCAGACGATCGACTTGATATATTGTGAGTGGTACCAAATGAATGAATATCAGTATATAATATTATGCAATAAATACCACTACATTTTTACGTTCCATAACCTACTAAAAGTTTTATTTTAATTTTTCAACAAAGAGTTGTTTCTGGTTTTTTACGAGTCATTTTTAGTATTGAACCTATCGCATTATAAGGGAAAGCAGGTTTTAAATGCCTCAGTAACGGTGTTAAGCTCGCATACCTTTTTAATTGGCGTGCAAACTACATCAGCGTAGCTATTGTCTACGGCGTAGCGGTGTAGAGGCTACGGCGTAGAGCTGCTACGAACTTACTAAAGAACTTTAGCGCATAATATTATAAGGATGTTTATTTTTAGATTTATAATTGACCCTATTTATGCAAATTGAGTCCAATCCACACCATTGCCAAAATTGAGTTAATAATGCAGAAGTATTCCAAAATGGCCCTTTTATCGACCCTATGAAGATCGTACTAATCTAACAATTTTTTCAGAACAAAACATTTTTACAACAAAGTTACCAAGTAACAAATTAATGAGTATTGTTTTTTTTATATAGATCCAAACTAGATATTGGTCTCTCGATTTTTTTTTAATTAGTCAAGTGGAATCATGCGACTTGTTTGCATATTAAAAAAGGCTTAATTCTTAATATTTTACAAAGACTCACAGGTCATTGTGACACAGGCCCGACACAAAATAGACATATCCTATTTTTTGATAGGGTAAAACGACTAGTGATTAGATAGTACCAGTTATTGGACAAAACACAAAAACGCAATATTATTTATAAAGTTTGCTTTAAAAACTGCATTTTTAAAGTAATAAAACGCCTGATTTTAAAGATAAACAGGTAGCTATTAAAGCAACCTTAATAAATATTATAGTGTTTTTGTGCTGTGTCCAATGACTAGTACTGACTACTGTCCAATCACTAGTCATGTTCACCCTATGTAATATTTATATTCAAAATCAGTGGCTAAGACGTTATTGTATTGCTTTCTTTTTTTCTCTTTAGGCCCAGTAAGAAAAGTGCTAATACGAAGAATAAGAATCGTTATTTGCATGTTTTTTGCAATTATATTCAATATCAGTGGCTAACACTTAGAAATTATTATTTTCATACCGTGCCTAAAGAAAAACACAAAACAAAAAAAAAATATTTTGTTTACTTAGGTACATTTAAAAAGAAATCGGTCAAGTGTGAGTTGAACTCGCGCACGAAGGGTTCCGTACCATTATAGAGCAAAATTAATAAGTAGTAAAAAGTTTTATAGTGCCCAAGTGTGTGCCCGTGTAAAAAGTCGGTCGTGCACCTGATCTCTCACCAGTCATGTCGGTCTTCCGCTTCGTTGGGTTACGAGAGTAAAGAATAGTGCTCTTGTGTATTGCGCACACACTTGGGCACTATAAAATTACTCCTGCTTAACTGGCCTGGTTTTATTGAAACCAAAGTGCTCTTGTGTATTGCGCACACACTTGGGCACTATAAAATTACTCCTGCGTAACTGGTCTGGTTTCATTGAAACCAGAGTGGTCGTGTGTATTGCGCACACGCGACCGTTACGACACGATCGTATAGAGGGGAAAAATCCAGGAAGAACAAGCCGAAGAACCCCATATCGAGGACAAACAGTTGCCGAGTTATAAGC
This sequence comes from Lysandra bellargus, assembly GCA_905333045.1. Taxonomy (NCBI): domain Eukaryota; kingdom Metazoa; phylum Arthropoda; class Insecta; order Lepidoptera; family Lycaenidae; genus Lysandra; species Lysandra bellargus. Next base: position 11,451,523 of record HG995330.1, on the reverse strand, counting down.
ACTCAAAGTTTGACATTGACAGCTCGGCAACTGTCAAACGTCGAACAAAAGCGGCCATAACTCCGCTCCCAACATGCCTAGAGGAACGGGGTTTCTTCTAACATCAAAGGCAACATCTCGACTACCCGCTCCTTGAATTTGAACTAAATCGGAGACATCAAATTTTGTCTCAATTCTGAGGCCAGGACCGAATAGAAGAGAAAAATCCAGGAAGAACAAGCCGAAGAACCCTATATCCAGGACAAATAGTTGCCGAGTTACAAGCATTCAAAATTTGACATTGACAGCTCGGCAACTGTCAAATGTCTTACAAAAGTAGCCATAACTCCGCTCGCAATAGGCCTAGAGGAACGGGGTTTCTTCCAACCTCAAAGGCAATACCTCGGCTACCCCCTCCTCGAATCTGGACTAAATCGGAGACATCAAAACTTCAAGGACGATTCTTCTACTATATACTTACAATACTTTTAAATGAGTAATGTAAAATTTGTCTATTACAGTAATGTAATGGACAAATTTTACATTACACATTCTTTGCATTTAATGGACAATAAAGGTCCGATAATGGCTCATTATTTTGTAAAATGGCAATGTAAGATACTCCATTACTGTTATTTTTTGTATTATTATTATTATTTTTTACATTAAGATTTTTGCAACGTTGCTTGAAACCATCACTACTAATGCGAAAGTGTGTCTGTCTGTCTATCTGTCTGTCTATCTGTCTGTCTGTTTGATATCTCTTCACGCCCAAACCACTGAACCGATTTTGCTGAAATTTGGTATGCAGATACTTTGAGTACCGGGAAAGGACAATTCATCCCGGAAAATGTACGGTTTCCGCACGATAAACGAGTTTTGGCGAAACGGAGTTGCAGGCATCATCTAGTTTTAAACATCCTTGTAAAAACCAGAAAAAAGTAGGAGCGCCACATTATATCAGGTAGGTACTTACTGCCGAAGCATACAACAAGATATATTTAGGATATGCTCACCTAGATACAAAAAATATTAAGTTTTAAATCTAAATTATATATTTTTTTCATTTCAATCTTTTTTTGGGAATATAAGCAACAATATAAACTAAAAAATAATGAATATATATTTAATTCTATTACTACATAACCGAAAGAAAAAAATGCCGGTTTCCTTTAAAATTTGAAAGTTCATGAGGCCTCAGTTTATTTAAAAGCAAATTTTATAAGTTAAAATCGTTGTTTCTATTATTAATTAGATGTTAGACATCCAAATCGGGTGCACAGATCTCATGCACGAAAATCCTGTTGACTTGTGTAATAAATCTAAAACGATGGTTCGCTTTGGATTATATGTATCTCACACTAATATAGTTTTCCTAAAAGGAGCCCTCCTGTTTTTGTTTAATTTTTGTTGGAAATAGTAGTAATTTTTAACATATTTATGTTCGTACGCATAGAATAAATTACCAAATATACTATTGTAAATTAACTTTACTTAAAATAACAATCAGTTTTAAAGAATACACAATTTTAATAAAAACGGCTTTTTCTCAGAACTGTCATCGCGTGAGTTGAGTCCGGTATGCATAAATAGGTCCAATTGGTCTACTAATTATACTAACCGTAAGTCAATCGTTATAACTATAAAATATAAGGCGAACAGTTTAAAACGAAGATATGAGTGGATGAACTGCGTAAGAAACAAATTGAAAACTGCCGTTTTTGCAACAATTGAGACTTTAGGACCGGAAAAATTGAAAATTGAAATTGGAAAATTGAAGTAGGTATGTTACAAGGTTTGTTCAAATTATAAGGAAAAAAATGTACGTTGTAAAATATTACTCACTTCATCCACTCATGTCTTCAAATGTGGTGGAACATTAATTTGAATTAAGCGATAAAATTTCCAGCTAAATCTTCTTATATATAAAATTCTCGTGTCACAATGTTAGTCAGCGAACTCCTCCGAAACGGCTTTACTGATTTTTAGAAAATTGTATATACATATACAGTGGGTCTGAGAATCGGGTACTGGGTACTTTATATATTAATAAGTGCATTTGTTGAATAAATAATAGTAAATTATTACAACCTGAGACTGACGGCGACCATTGTTTGTGCGACGGGATAGCGATCGGCGTTGCCATAGTGACATACTTATTTAGTCACTTCAATAAAATAATATGGCAAATATATTAAGGCAAAGCAACGTTTGCCGGGACAGCTAGTAATTTATAAACTTCAAATATTTGAAATGTTATTTCAAATATTTGTTTGGAAATCGAAATTATAGCTGATTGCGATTGTTTCGATATTTAGCGATTATTTTTGTCAACTTTTTCAATCATCGGGACATATTGTGTGGGGGTTGTTTGTCCCGGGGGACATGACGCCATATACAGTTAGAGAAATCGTGTCTTAAATGAATAAATATTGATTTGTTTGCGCCTTAAGGATTATACACAATATTATTGTGTGTCAAAGTTTTGTTTTGTAAATACAAAACAAAACTTTGACACACAATAATATTTATATAATTTAAAGAGACTATGTAATATCCCACCAAAAACATTTCATGTAAAATGTCCTCGTCGAAGACATTTTACATGAAATGTTTTTGGTGGGATTTCAGTCCCTTTTGTAAGTTGCTACTTGCTAGGCAGTCTTTTTAGTCTTTTTAGTATTTTTATTTTTATTTTTTTATATATTTTTATTTTTATTTTGTTAATGTCCATCCCGTGGAAACTTTCATGTCCCTATTAATAAAATTTATGAAAGTCTCATTTAAGCTTCCATTCCTACTAAACTTATTTTACGGCGTATAAGTTATAACCAAATTTCGGCGTATTTTAGATATCAATAAAATATAGAGTATTAGACTTACTTAATTGAGACTTTGTATGTTTAATAAGTCTATTATTAAAATCATATCCTGAGAATATAAACTATCTGGCACATCGGAAACCAACTCTATAAGGGTCAATTTCCACCCCCCAATTTTAGGGGATGGAGGACGAAAATAACAAGTCTATGAATTTTTTTGTCGGTTGTATACTAAACTTAGATTACATACCAAATTTTAGCTTTCTAGCACTTCAGGAAGTAGCCAAACATTTTGATGACCATTGACGTTTTTAGTTAATGTCCATCCCGTGGAAACTTTCATGTCCCTATTAATAAAATTTATGAAAGTCTCATTTAAACTTCCATACTACCTACTAAACTTATTTTACGGCGTATAAGTTATAACCAAATTTCGGCGTATTTTAGATATCAATAAAATCTAAAGTATAAGAGCTATTCAATTGAGACTTTGTTTGCTTAATAAGTCTATTGATGACATCATATTCTGAAAATATTAAGTATCTGCTACAACGGAAACCAATTCTATGAAGGTTAAAAAAAACGGCGAAACACTTCAAGGAAAGGTAGTTAGTGCCCTTGCGCTTCGCTTGGCTCGTCTCGGCGGGTGCACTACCGTGCACCCAGATAAGAAACTTGTAATTAAACAAACAGACTATGTCATAAAACAAATAAATCCAACAATCAAAGAGTTTTTTTTTTATGAAATAAGGGGGCAAACGAGCAAACGGGTCACCTGATGGAAAGCAACTTCCGTCGCCCATGGACACTCGCAGCATCAGAAGAGCTGCAGGTGCGTTGCCGGCCTTTTAAGAGGGAATAGGTTAATAGGGGAGGGTAGGGATGGGAAGAGAATAGGGGAGGGTAGGGAAGGGAATAGGGTAGGGGATTGGGCCTCCAGTAAACTCACTCACTCAGCGAAACACAGCGCAAGCGCTGTTTCACGTCGGTTTTCTGTGAGTACGTGGTGTACATGCTTCGGCACGAATGGGCCGGTCGAGCCGGCCCATTCGTGCCGAAGCATGGCTCTTCGTGACTCCATTTTCATGGCTCTCCCACGTATAATATCTTGACATCATTACCTGTCTTACAGCATCTTTCTTTTCCATAAAAATTGCCTTTCCTTCGACTTCATTTTCGAGCTGTCACGCGTTCCTAGCCTTATATAATTTCTCGTGGTCTGCTCCATATCTGAGTAAAATACCAAGCTCCATACGAGCACCGGTGATCGCGACAACAATAGAATACAATAGCATACATATAATAAAAATAATAAAATCCCCGATCGAAGGATTACATTCTGTTAAGCTATTAATAAGTGCTGCCGTCACCAATCTAATATATAAAATTCTCGTGTCACGGTGTGCGTAATTGAACTCCTCTGAAACGGCTCGACCGATTTTCGTGAATCTTAGCGAGCATATCGGCTAGGGTTGAGAATCGGACAACATCTACTTTTTATATTGATAAGTGCATTTGTTGAATAAATAATAGTAAATTATTACAACTCGAGACTGAGGGCGACCATTGTTTCTGCGACGCGATAGCGATAGACGTTGCCATGGTAACATATTTATTTAGTCACTTCAAAAAATAATATGGGCGAAATAGGTACTTTATATTATGGCAAAGCAACGTTTGCCGGGACAGCTAGTATTACTATAAAATTATATTAAAATTATTAATGAAAATTTAAAAAGGTGAACGAAAAGGTTGTATATAAATTTACAACATGTATGGTCAACTGGATGCATTGTTGATTAATTATTATTATTATTTAAAAACTTACCACTAGAAAACATAGAGACAAAATAAATCAAAATGAAAGTGGTTCGATGAAGGCCACATTTCGTAGACCTTTTCGTGTCTCAATTAATTATTATTGAATAAGCCCTCAAGGATTTGTAATCTCATTCTCATCTCATTGTTACCTCACATGAGCTGAAATAGTAACAAGAATTCATACTTATATTACACTAGATAACGCCCGCAACTCAGTTGCGCCAAAAATCGTTTACCGAGCGGAAACCATAAATTTTTCGCGATAAAAAGTATCTAATATCTTTTTACGGGGCTCAAAGGCGAATTTTGGCGCAACGGAGTTGCGGGCGTGGCGTCCCCTAGTGAAAAATACATTTTGCTCCTTACTAAAATATTTTCAATCATTTTGAGTATGCTGTTAGCCTTCAGGTAAAAGCTTCTATCAATTGCTTATCGAGGAAAGATGTATCGTGCTATAATATACATCTTTACATTACCTGCTCTGTCTGTGACAGCCTTTATGTGTATTTGTGATTTGTTTTCGGGACGTTTTGTATGAAAAAAATATGCTACAAAATAATAAATAGATAACTATTTAGATAGTAAAATAAAAACTTTTATGGTTTAGACTTTAGGAAGAACTGAAATATATAACTTTCAAAAGTTAATTCTCGTTGAAGAATACTTTTCTGAGGTGCAGTAAGAATTATTTTCAACTGAGACGAATTGCAAACTCAGCATGAAATTTTCAAATAAGTTCTAAAATGATGAAAGTAGATAATGCCTTTTTACAAAATCAAAGTATCTCTACTATATCTACTATATTTTCATATTTATTCCCTGTTTTATTATAACAAACAAGGGCCTGTTTCACCACAGGCCTGTTGTTCCTGATAAAGTACCGGATAGGCTATCCACAACTTATTTGACAGATTCTCCACTCTATCTGTCAAGTTAAATGATGGATAGCCTATCCGGAACTTATCAGGAAGTGGTGAATCAGGCCCTTAGTATCTAACGTAGATAATACTAGCAAAAATTATATTTTAATACTAGCTGATATGTGCGCATTATTTCGGATATGAAATACATATAAATAGAGACCGTGTGTCCAACTGTTTTCACAAAAATACCAACAAACGTGATGTTTGTTGCGAAACTTCATCCACATTTGTATCATTTGCGGGATCAGATCTCCGATCAGATCTCCGTCGCGTATCATCGAAGCGTATCAAAATGATACGCGTATCATGATACGCCCCGATCGCTATTAACCGCGTATCTGATACGTGTCGTATCAACAAATACGCGCATGATCGGCAGAATAATGATCTAATAGGTGTCCACACTATGATACGCATACTTGATACGGTGCGATGATCGCGACGGAGATATCGGAGATCTGATCGCGTAAATGATACAAATGTGGACGAGCCTTAAAACGATAAAGGCATTATAAATAAATAAATAATACCCATCATATAAATAACTCTGATAAACGACACCCTTGCGAATCCAACATTATGTAATGATAATTTATTTAAGGCGACGCCTTGATAATTTGGCTGTAGCGATGCCGATTTTTCTCAGCAATGACTAAAGCTAAGAAACTAAAGTTCATTGTCAGTATTCATCATGTCTTTGTCTTTGAATTACCCATAGCATAACACGATTGGACAACTTTTATAACACAGAATTATCAATCGAAAAGACCTCTGTAAAAAAAGGGATTCCTATTTTTCCAACAGAGGAGAGTGATTTAAGGTTCCAAAATTTGTACATAAATTGGTTGAAGCATACACTTTAATATGTGCATAGCTTATATGAAATGTATTTATGGTTTTTAAATTACGCGACAAAAACCATTTTGTTGCTTATGCCCTTTCCATTTTTTGCTGTTCCATTGCTTGTTTTCTATGAGAGGCTGGCCCGGCCTCTCATAGAAAACAAGCAATCTAAAACATATCCAACACGGTTTCTTACTTTAACGCGGCGTCACCTTAATGCTCGTGTGTTTGTGTTTGTTCATTCACAATAATTTATTATTAATGATTTCGTTCAATTCCGTATAGATATTATCTGGAACTTCAACCGCGCTGAAATTAGCACGAAAATTGTACTGTCAGAGAAGTTGATTCCTATGCAGATCGGGGACCTACGTAGTTTGGTCGCGTTACGTCAAACCCAGCCGACAGATCACAATTAACATTGAATTGACATATTTGATCAAATAACGTTGGTGTATCAACTGCATAGGAATCAATTTCCTCGATGGTACATTTTGCGGCAATAAACCTGTGGTGTCTTTTTGCGGAAACACAAACATCTGAATCCATTCATGGGTTTGAGCGTGAGGAGGTAATAGTCAGACGGACAACATATTTCACTTATCAATTAGAATGGACGTCTGTAAAAAGTAGTTTTACGTTGAGACTAAAAACATTTATTAATAATTTAACGTAATTATAAAGCTTTAATAATGTTTAAAGATACTATTAACATTTATTCAGAAAAAACACAGATAAAAGTAACAATTTGTATAAAAAGCTTCATAACTGAAATTCGTAGAAATTGAATCTGTAATTTCAATATTTCCTCGCTAATATTGCTTGAAATTACAATCTACATGCATAAAGGTGAGGTCGTCGTAGCCTCGACGCTGCAACGATTTACATACATATTTTTTGACAATTACATTCATGTGTTGCTTTTTCGGACGCGATTTTTCAACGGAACTAAGATATGAAATGCAGTAGGAGAATTGAATAACATGCTAACCTGTCACAGACTTTTGTTGCCGTACGTTGACGTAAAGCATTTGTAGCATTTTTTATATTATCCTGTTGCGACGATGCAAAGCATCGGGGTGGTATTTTATTTGGTCTCGTTCGTATTAGACTAGATTGCATCCGCGTGAATGAGCGGCTTGGCCACTACACCGCAAGATCACAATCAATTGTATGTAACGATTTATTTAAATAGCAGCGTGGTAGCGCTGTCATTTACATACAATTGCTTATGATCTCGCGGTGTAGCCGACAAACTGCGCGTTTGGGCAGACGCATTTAAATCGAGTCTTATGTACAACATGATTGATTGCTACATAGTACATGTGCGTCGTCACAACGCACAAGTAGCAATCAATCATAACGACGCTAAACGCCGGAGAAGTGTTGCCGCAATCAAATCGTATAATATCGCGCGTCGACGCAACACAAAACATATGTGGTTTGTTATTGCGTTGCGACAACGCAACGTAGCAATATGGCCCCGCTATAAAGTGTAACATTTGTGCAGCCTGCACCGCGCCGTGCTAATGCACGAGAGCGTTTGTAACCGCTTCTAATATTGCGAAGTGCAAGTTCATTTTCTTTTTATTGTCGTGTTTAAGTCGAAAAATACACTGCACCGTGCGAGGTGGTGGGTTTTATAAACTGATTTCATACAAGTATATTGTGAACGTTTTAAATGAAACAAAATATTAAAGGACGCGATAATAATACCAAACCGTATTGAGTAGTAAATACTATTATTGTAGGATTAAGGTCTCCCCCAGAGTCTTCCATTAATTAAAAACTATCGACTTGAACAATCAATATAGGTACTCATGTTTAATTTAATTTGAAGATCATTTTGACTTAGACCTAGTTTCATCAAGCAATGTTAAATAAATAATGCCTTGTTAAATCAGTTAATGGCCTGTTAGAGCTTTCGAGCGTTCCACCATTCCCTAATGTCACGTTAGGCTGTAAAAAAACAAAATATATATATTTTATCGATTTTAACGTTTTTAAAAGCCAGAATTTTCAGTAAACTATAAGTTAAAAGTTCAAAAAGCAAGCATGCAGTTTTCTTATCGCTGTGTTTAAGATCTAAGTAATGTCTTAATGCACTTTTATCTCTCTTATATGGCTGGATTTGAAATGGCTTGCTCAATGGCCGTGATGTGCAACGCTGCTTGATTAAATTCCTTACAAATATATATCTTATATCTCTTGTAACTCCATAAGCAACAGTACATGTTCATATTCGATTGTTATAATTCTTCTTTATTATAATTACTAGATGTCGCCTGCAACATAAATTCCTGTATAAAAACTATGGCATATATTCCCGTGGCAGAAACGTTGGGCAGAAAGTAGTATTATATTCCTTACAATCGGCGGTTCTTCTCGTCGGGTTAGTTCTCGAACCGGTGGTAGGCATCGTAGTTTCTACGTTCTTCCGACTTTCAAAAAGTTTATTGATGACACATACCTATTTTGAACAAAAATATATTTTTTTATTTTATTTATTTTACAAAATGTAATTTAAACCAGTTAAGTTCAATTTCCTGGTATAAGCATCAAAAGAGAACAAAGAGACATTTTCACATTTGAAATATAATATTAGTGGTATGATTGGATTCAACCGTTGTATACATTTATATATAATATATTTAGTGGATTTTGGGTATAAAAAGCGATTGATTTAGTCCCAGCGAATTTCTAGTACATATCTACCATAACATTTAATGAGATTAGATGACGCGATGTCTGTCTGCTATGTGCATAAAGAAATTATAATTTGTTTATGTTATTTTTTAAGAAATTGCATTACTATATCAACAAAACCCCTGGGGTTTATTAATAAAGCTCAGAACAATCTGTCCGGCAATGTGAGACGCTTGAGGCCGGACGGGCGGACGCCATGCCGGATTAATTATTCGCTTTGTCGGCGGCCGGACAAAAAGCACTTCTCTTGATCTCTGAGCACGATCTCTGTACACAGACCACTGCAAGGTATTTGTGTGTTGATGGTAGAATTCATATTTGATCACAAGGTAAGGGAATATGAATTTATGGTCGATATTGTATTTGGTCAAACACAAACCAACACAATTATTATACTAGCCCCTGAGAGAAATGTTTTCAGATCACATTCAAGCCAAGCCTTCAACTTATTTTGTAATTTAAATCAACATTCAGTAAATGTATCAATAGATTTCTTTATTTTATAATTATTATAAGGGCTTGGCAATAAGCACAATAGAAACAAATATAAAACTGCATATTTGGAGGAGTTCATACTTACACAGACTGTAAGCGTAAAGTGTTTTAATATGTAACGACGTATGTGGCCGATGGTATCCAATAAATCCAATTAGTAGCTGATTATTTCTCTAGTGCTTATTGCCAAGCCACTATAATAATTATAAAATAAAGAAATCTATTTATACATTTACTGAATGTTGATTTAAATTACAAAATAAGTTGAAGGCTTGGCTTGAATGTGATCTGAAAACTTTTTACGACAGAAGTGCTTATTGAATAGCTATGCAATATTTTGCTTGGCTCCTTTTACATATTTTCATGTTTTGGTGGGATTGACATCTACACTATTTTATTTCTGAAAGTAGAGAATGTCATTTGGCATTAAGTCCGCCTATGTACCAACATTGTGCAAAAAGTATAAATAAAAAAATAGATAGCCAATATGTGTAATAATAGTATTTTTTTCTTATGACAAATGTATGTATATTTATTATTTATGTATCAAAGTATAAGAGAAAATATATTGTCAGGGAAAAGTCGGGAAAACCCTTAGTCCTTGTTTATTCCGTGTGCAAATTTGGGCAAAAGTTAGTGACTTATGATGTCACTAGATGAAGCCTGCAACTCCGTTGTGCCAAAACTCGTTTATCGCGTGGGAACCGTACATTTTTCCGGAATAAAAAGTATCCTATGTTCTTTCCCGGGACTCAAAGTATGTCCATACCAAATTTCGGCAAAATCGGTTCAGCGGTCTGGGCGTGATGAGGTAACAGACATACAGACAGACACACTTTCGCATTTATAATGTTATATAGTATATTATATAGTAAGTATGGATATCTCCCATTTTATTATTCGTTTGTTTCGCCAAAAGTTACCTATCCGTATATTAGAATGGAATTATGTATATGGACTAGATGACGCCCGCAACTCCGTTGCGCCAAAATTCATTTATCGCGCGGGAACCGTACAATTTTCCGAGATAAAAAGTATCCTATGTCCTTTCCCGGGGTTCAAAGTATCTCCATACCGAATTTCAGAAAAATCGGTTCAGCGGTTTGGTCGTGGAGAGGTAACAGACAGACAAACACACTTTCGCATTTATAATATTAGTAAGCATAGTAAGTATGGATATCTCCCATTTCATTATTCGTTTGTTTCGCCAAAAGTTACCTAACCGTATCTGTTTGAAGTTTGAAACTAAAGTTTTCTTGCCGTGCCGGTTTTTGGTTGTTTACCGTACTGAGTAAATTTCCATTCGCCTCTAGCACCCTTAGGGCATTTCTCTTGCTGGGGAACGAATGTATTGTTTTAAATCAATAACGTTCACGTCCTTGTGTTGGACATAGTTTTCTAATTAAAAGTGTTCGGCCCTAGTTGAGTCGAAAGTTCTGGAAATATACGAAACATCGATCATAAACTCGAACATAACATATTGGTCATAATCATATTGGAGTTCTTAGTGCTGTGTAATATATCACAGGAATGTCTGACATATATTGATATGATAATATTATGTAACCTACATAGCGACCACTTTGAAGGCTGTAGGTATGGAGTCATCCATACAGTATGTCAAACTTGAGGGGAGACCCACCGATGAAGTATGACATGGTGTGACAAGGAACGAGCTCTTAAATTTTGTAACATCCAATTTCATAAGTTGAATAGTGAAGTTTGAAATATTTTTAAGCCCCCAGTACAAAATGGCCCACGATGGTCGACTGCAGGCCATCGTGGACCAAACACAATGGCACATGGCTCATTTCTGCCTGGCAATCTACTGGCCATCGTTCGCCATCATACACCATTACCCCTTTTACACAATGGTTTGCAGTGGACCAGCATGGGCCATTGTGAAGAAATACCTTTAGAAGTAAAATTGCAGTGACATCATGCAAGGGCAGAGACTGAAGAGGTCTCACAAATGTGAACAACTGTGACAAAAGGGGCCAGGGGATCTAAAATCATGAAATTAGTGTGACGTACTTTGCGGATGATCCCTATGTTGTTTCTGTGATTACCCGCAACTATGCTGTCATGCGGCATGGAATCTGCTTTAATTACAGCTGATTTTTATTTGCAGCATGCGGTCTGTGGTCTACGAAAATGCGCCAGCTTATATTATTGCTGATATTTAATTTTCATTTTGTTCAAATGCGACATTGTTCATTGTGAAAATAGTAGTACCATCGCGATTGGTATTTCTTGCTACAAATATTTTTTGCGATTACTCAATGTGTTTCTAATCTTTGGGTTGTTTTAGGGTCAATTCAGACCGCAATTCGACATGCATTTCTAATTTGATTGATTCACGTCGACATCTCACGCAATTGAAATCTGTCAATTCAGTATTCTAGAAATGCATCTACGCGTCGCGACTCGCGTTGCGGTCTGATTGATGTTTACGCCCTGTTTATCAGTTTTCCTGCTTATCAGTTTTCCTGTTTTATATATTTCACTCAATTTCTGGAAAGCTCTGAAAAACTTACAGTACGCAGTGAGTGAAAAAAAAAACACAACATTACATTTTTGTGACACATCTCGTGGATTGGACCATTGATCGGCGAGGTGACAACGTATTCTCTGTGTGGCCTCGATCGAGTCGAGTCTTCTGTTTTCATTGAATCACCATGACAAAGATTTTTGTGGCCTGTATTCGGAGCGCGATCAGAAATTTAGATGAACGGTGTTAACCACAGTGTGCCTGTATAGTTTTGCGGTGAGCTTTAAGCTTGGTGAGATTTTGAAGCCCTTATTATTTACTGACAAACGCAGTGACATCATAAGCACCTTTCATCAATGTACTATCAGGCAAGTTGATTCCTATGCAGATGGCGGACCTAAGTCATGTGGTCGGCTTATGTCAATTCAATGTTAGCTGTGATCGGTCGGCTGGGTTTGACGTAACGCGACCAAATTACTTAGGTCCGCCATCTGCATAGGAATCAACTTCTCTGATTGTACTATCAGAGAAGTTGATTTATAGGCATATGGCGGACCAACATATTTTGGCCGCGTTTTATCAAAGTCGACAGGTGGCAACTAACATTAAGTTGACATAATCCAACCATATGACGTTGGTACGTCAACTGCCTATGGATCAATTTCTTCGGTAATACCTTCAATGATATTGATTCATAGATGGCGGACTTACGTCATTTGGTCGGGTTTTAGTAATGATATAATTGTATAATCCTAGCTAATATAATAATTAACATCTTTTAACAATTTAAACACCAAAAAATACAATCTATTATTATTTTTAACAAAAAATTAAAACCGACTTCCAAGGTAAAAACAATAATAACATCCTTATAATATGAACTAAATAGTATTAAATAATTTTTCCTATCTCATGGTGCCTTTTTCCGAATTCGGCTAAAACTCAACTATTTCTGTACTCAATCTTCATAATTTTGAAGTCGGTACCAGATATAGCTGAATCCAGATGCCAGAATATTTGAAACATTTGTAACTGGCACCGACTTCAAAATTATGAAGATTGAGTACAGAAATAGTTGAGTTTTAGCCGAATTCGGAAAAAGGCACCATGAGATAGGAAAAATTATTTAATACTTTTTAGTTCATATTATAAGGATGTTATTATTGTTTTTACCTTGGAAGTCGGTTTTAACTTTTTGTTAAAAATAATAATTTCACTCTTTTTAGTTACCTAGTAAAATCATCGCGTACTATACGTAGATTAGGGTCGAATGGCAGAGGCGAGGCGAGCAGTTTCAGTGTCATATGATTTTAAACTTTATTGTAATACATAGTATCGCTTGAGAAATTGACGCCGCCGGCGGCCGCAAGAGTCCACGAGCATCCACGGGCGGCCGTAGATTTCTCAAGCGATACTATCTATTACAACAATGAAGATAAAGTTTAAAATCATATGACACTGAAACTGTTCGCCTCGCCTGCGCCATTCCGGTGTGAATCGGCCCTAATACACATGTATACTATTCTACGTATCTTATTACAATTTGGTAACAGTCACACTTACAAAATATAATATCAGCTGCAGATAATTTTGAACAATACATTAAAAAAAATCGAAGTGGACACGTGCCAGAGCCGCGCCAAACCGGAATTTTAGCAGCGCGGCAGCGGCGAGGCTTTCATTGTCATATGATTTTAAACTTTATCTTTATTATTGTAATACATAGTATCGCTTGAGAAGTCTACGGCCGCCCGTGGCCGTGATTGGTAAGTGTGACAGCTGTGCACTTTAGCATGTTACTTGTATTATCGAAGCAACTTACTTCTCAGAAGTAATGTCAAATGTGTGCCTTACGCTCTGGAGATAAGGTTGAATATTTTGTTATGTTCAATTTTGGTGACATTGGTGACCCTGACGTAAAAATGATGATGATGAATGTAATTTGTATAGTAGCATATGCTTTCAGTTCTTAAAACAGCGCCTAAACCCCCAAACTTGTATCTAAAAGGAATCCGGAGTTCTCTTAGTATCTTCGGAACCATAGTATACCTTGGTGCAGAATCTTGTGTTTTGGTAGCATATGCTTAGGATGCTTCTCATAAAATCAAAATCACCATATGTTTCCATATAAATTTCGAGGAGTTCCCTCGATTACTCATGGATCCCATCATCAGATCACCACTTTTGTGAACATGATACCAAATTGGAGTGAAACCTAATGCAACAAAACAAAAATTTCGAAAATCGGTTCACAAACGGCGGAGTAATCGTTGAACATACAAAAATAAATAAAAAAAATAAAAAAATAAAAAATATCCACAGCCGAACATATAACCTCCTCGTTTTTTGGAAGTCGGTTAAAAATATAGAAATATATATACAAACTTGAAATATAAAAACTATAAAAAAAAACTTCCCCAGGTCATCCCCATCTGGCAGAGTGCCTAGCAAGCTTACAGCATTGCCACGTTGGATGGCAATTGCTATCCGCTGTGCCAGGTAGCTCTCGGCTCTGGGGTTTCGGGTGGCTTCAATAAGCTTCTTAGAGTCGGGTTTTATTTAATGTTAGTCGTGATCAGGCTGGGCTAGACGTAGCGCGAACAAAATTCCGTAGATCCGCCATTTGCCTATGAAACAATTTCTTTGACAGTAACATCGATTTCCAGACACAAAACTGCTGACACTCGCACATGACACATACGTGGTCCCTCCAAGATTTTATAGCAATTAGTAACACAAAGGTTACCTTATCTAGTTGCTGACGATTTGTATTTTCTATCGTTAAAGGATACTTTTTTATTGCAATCGTTGTCACTTTAAGTAATATTGACTATTTAAAACTAGATGATACACGGTACAAATCATAGGCTAGACTACTTAATCGAACGAATTAAGAGCCACTTATTTTAAGTAGAGTATTCAGCAAGTTAATGAGTGGGAAGCTTCTAAGTTACAAGTAAACTAAACAGCACTTTCTAAACAACAATAAAAGAATAGCATTGTCTTTATTATAGGGAGTTGTCGAATAACGACTTCGAATGTACGTGACTAACTTAGCCTTAGATGTTTCTATAATATGGGTGAGGCCGCCAATTTTTGCTGATATGACGCAGAAGAATAGTATATTCGCGTAGAGGAATTGGCGAATATCTAAGCTGCTTGTGACGTTGGAGCACCAAATTGGTAGCGAATTTATTCCTCTACGCTATCATAGCGTTGAGAAAAATCAAATTTATATCTGTAAATAATACACAATGCTGTTTTTATTATAGCCCCAAACATGACCCTTTTGACTACTTACATGATGCATTAATAGTTTTATGTGAAACAGTAATACTTACATTTGTGTCACAAAAAATCTTTCTTTGAAAAATCTGTGTACACAGCCCGACTGAGGTTCAAATATGAATTGTCGAGAAATGGCGGATATTACGAGATTTTCCATAGAACACGTTAAAACTTAGCGTTGCCAACTCCCGATTTTACCTTCTCTAACACCCAACGATAATAATAAATCGATATTATTGGTAACGATTCATTTGATTTTAAAAAGTTTATAAAGAAAGTTATCTTAAAATACTTTAAGAATTAGATGAGGTCATGGCCATTTATAGCAATAAGTATTCATAGCAATTATATTATATCCGATTTATCTTCGAGTCTGTCATACTTACCGCTACAGCGATAGTTAAAGTGCACATCTTTCACGGCGGATTGAGTATTTTAAGCTATTTTCTTACCTTTTTTATGTTTAATTGTAAATATATTTTAAGACTATAATTGGAATTTAAATCATTGTAATGCATGCTTGAGTACTTTGATTTTTTCGTTAGAATCAGTTTTCGAGCATAAGATAAACATAACACTTTTTAAAATACAAAGGGCGGAGAAAAATAATTGAAAAATCAGCAAAAATTGGCGGCCTCGCCCATATAGTTCTTTGATCTATAAATAAATCGTTATTTCCTATATTATGTGTCATAGTATGTGTCATAGAATCTATTTATAAGCTCAATTTATATGCGTCCGCGGCAGAACGGTTTCGCCGCTACACAACGAAATCACAAGCCTATTTATTCGTTTAACAAGATAGGAATTATATTTTTTTCTTTCAATCATATGAAGGAGGCAATTAATCAACACTTAATTCAGAAATTGTTGGTTTAATACTTAGCCATCCTATATATTATGTAATCTAAACCTTTTTTCTTCATGCCTACATGTCGATTTAGAAGCAACCAAAAGAATTGAAAGTCATAAAAACATCTCAACAGTTTTAGAGTCACCCTTTTGAATTGCACGCATGCCTTTATACATATTTAAAAGCTTGGACATTTTTACTGCCTACGATATTGGTATGTATACACTATATGTGTGTGTGTGAATGTATTATTAGGAAAGTTAATTCATAGGCAGATAGCGTGCCTACATAATTTGGTCGCGCTAGGTCAAACCTATTTTTTTTTTTACTAAATTGTGTTGCGTATTATGATTATACAATGTGTCCCGACACCGGTGTCCGATCCTTTAATGTCATAATCTATGGCATATTTAATCGACAAATTGGCTTTCAAATATATTTTTTCTCCAACTTTTGAAAATAAACATTTTTCTCTGGCTTCATACTAATCTGACCTATACTTCATAAGAAAATCGCCATAACTTCTAAACTATCTGACTTAGAGCATTAAAATAATGAGTTTATTTAAGATGAAAACCTTTTCTATCTTTTTAAAACATAAAAAGATCAGTTTAATGCGCTAGATTTTTCACAAAAAGCCATTAATTAAAAAAATACACATTTTTTTTTCTTAAACTTTTGTTTTTCTATGTTTAATTCCACGAAATTTATAGCATATTGCCTATGTAAGCGTAGTCCACAAGTTTAGAATCAGATGAGATCTTCATAGGATATTTACATGAGAAGTACTGGTCAGATTAGTGTGAAAGCCCGAGAAAAACTAAAATGACTGCCATTTTACAACCGTGAGAGTGAGAAAAAATTTGAGAGCCGGATCGAACACCGGTGTTGGGACACATTGTATATAAAGTTAACTTGAGTTTTTCTTGATTTGTTTACAAATGTTTTCAAATAAAAGTTATAAAACAAAAATATAGCAAATATTTCTATTCTTTTAGCGTACGTTAGGTTTAACCTTGCAGTATAGAAATCGTAAGCTTGGTGAAATACAAAAGGAGTACAAAGTAAATAATTTATAAGTTAAGTGTTATTCTCTGTTCTTTACTGGTTTGAGTTTAAATATTCAAAAGATTCGAATATGTTTCAAGATTAAACAACATAGATGGGTAAAACGGAGGTCCAATGCCAACCGCAAAAATCAAATATTAACCAGTAAGAAGAATTCCACACTTATAATATGCATTGTACTCATTTAGAATGTATGATGCTACTCTATAATATCTATATTATTTCTTTATCTTTCGACTGTGATTTAAAAATTGGAATCCATACTTGGAATGTTCGCACAGAAAACAATCGCGACGTGATACGTAAAAGTTATTAAAAATAATCAGCCAAGTGCGAGTTGGACTCGCGCACGAAGGTTTCCGTACCATAATAGAGCAAACATAGGCAAACATTGTGTTTTTTGTATGGGAGCTTTAATTATTTAGTTTATTTTAATTGTATTATTAATTATTTAATTATAAATACAAGTAAGTATTTTGCGAACATTTCAAGTGCCTACCTGTTGTTATTATTGAGATCGGAAAAAAAAGCAATTAAATCACGTTTGTTCTATGGGAGCCCCCCTTAAATATTTAATTTATTTTGTTTTTATTTGTTGTTATATCGGCAATAGAAATACATACCTAATTTGTGAAAATTTCAATTCTCTAGCTATTACCGTTCTTGAGTTACAGCCTGGAGACAGACGGACAGACGGACAGACGGGCAGACATCGAAGTCTCAGTAATAGGGGTTTTTACCCTTTGGGTACGGAACCCTAAAAATTAAAATTTCAATTATTGTTATTATATGGTTGTGTCGCGTACGCGTAGTTGTTCGTTGCGACTTTAAATTATATTTTCGGCATGACTTCCATATAATTTTATTTTTATAAAATACATATATTTTAACTGACTTTCAAAAATGAGGGTTTCTCAGTTCGACCGTATATTTTTTTTAATTAGATCACAATTTATAAGGAATCTTCGAAATCCTTATAGCGCGGAATTTGGTCAACCCGTACTTTTTTCGCTATTATTTCTGGCACTTGTCCAATCAAACCACTGTTGTGTAAGCCTTTGTGTTAGCATTTCTTGTGTTGATTGTGAATTTACGAGACAGTCTGAATTTGAAATGTGATGATAGCAATGATAAATTTTACCTCTTGGAGACTATAATCTCCTTATTAATTTATCCGATCGAATAAAATACCAAGACACAGGTGTTCGTCTCATTTTTTAATGCGCTTGTTAAATCATGTTATGTTATGGCAATACCACAAACAAGTTGTTCATATTTGGTTACATGGCAGATTGCGATTGCCATGACATGACATGATTTTGATATGCGTAATTAACGATTTACAGATTAAGAAATGAGACTAACACAACTACAACCTGTATAGTGTATGTGTGTCTTTTTCGCACAACTTTATAGTCAAGCTCGAGTGTGACGGCCTGCGATCGAAGTAATATTCGTGGCTTGAGAATAGGGCCTCAGGACGTGAGCGATATGAGTTTATAGAGAAAGAGAAAGATATGAGTTTTTTCACACGGGCGATTCATTCGCCGATTTATCTACAAAAGGAGATTGCTCGCTGCGATGGAGATAAGCCACCGCTATCACAGCGGGAGCGGTCTGCAAATATTACTCCGTGGAGCTATTATGGTAATATTAGAAAATCATAGTAACGCTGATCGCTTTTTATTGACTACATTTTTATTATCCAGTGAAGGAACGGTGTTGTACTTATTTTAATAATTCAGTCAGATTTGTTTTCAAATTTTAAATTATTTTATGTAACTTTACTTGCTTATGCTATGCCATAGACTTTTTTCAAATAAAAAAAAAATATTTAGTATGTAAAACCACGGGCTAGTAAACATTCCATAGTAATTTGTCGCTTTATGTTGTTATTTTTACGTAGCATAAAACATAAGTTGTAAAAAACCCTATGCATATTATAAAGTTACTAGGTGTAAGTGCTTAGTTGAATTATTATAAAGTTGCAAAATCCCTTGCAACTTCCAAGTCTAGACAAATTTGATTTGACTAGGTATAAATCAAGAAATTAGATTCAGCATTCAAATTACTCCTGCACTCAGAAAGCTATTACACCCAGATGTTATATTGTAAAACTTTTACACTTCACGCCGGCTGTAGATACAAATTTGAACCTTACTAAACTTATACAGCGTGTAACAAAAATAAGTGATAATACTTTAGGGTGTGTACGTGTTCCTTGTAGAGAGTTTACTGTGAAAGTAGCAGCTCTGAAAGATCAACATTTGTTTCACTTTTGTATGGGGAAACTCGTGACGCTCGGGCCCTTGCCCATACAAAAGTGAAAAAAAAATTCGTCTTTCAGCGCCGCTACTTTCACAGTGAACTCTCTACAAGGAACACTCCCTAAAGTTTTATCACTAATTTTTGTTACACACTATAAGATGATTTAATTTGCTTTGACGCCACTTACACAAAGTTGCGGGCATCATCTAGTCTAGTCCATACTAATATAATAAACATGAAAGTGTGTCTGTCTATTTGCAAGTCTGCTACCTCTTTATGCATTAACCACTGAACCGATTTTAAGGAATTTTGGTATTGAGAATGTACTTTGAGTTCCGGGAACATATACTATCACTACTAGCGAGGGACCCGCAAATTTTTCGCCATAAAAACTAAAAAGTATACTATGGGCTATGGCCGACTTAATCTTACGATGTAAGGCCTTTAAATAAAGAGAGAGAAAAAAGTATACTATGTACTATGTAAACTGCACAGAAAAAATGTGCGGGTCCAAACGAATTTCAGTTTTTTAGGCAACTGTACAGGAAAAATGTGCGGGTCCAAACGAATTTCAGTTTTTCAGGCAACTGTACAGGGAAAATG
Organism: Lysandra bellargus; assembly: GCA_905333045.1. Classification (NCBI taxonomy): domain Eukaryota; kingdom Metazoa; phylum Arthropoda; class Insecta; order Lepidoptera; family Lycaenidae; genus Lysandra; species Lysandra bellargus. The sequence goes on along the minus strand of HG995330.1, from coordinate 11,431,363 downwards.
TGCGGGTCCAAACGAATTTCAGTTTTTCAGGCAACTGAACAGGAAAAATATGCGGGTCCAAACGAATTTCAGGTTTTCAGGCAACTGTACAGGAAAAATGTGCGGGTCCAAAAGAATTCTAGTCTCACTAGACTAGATGCCTGAAAAAATGAAATTCGATTCGAAATTAAAATGAATCGAATCGTAATTTATGAGCAATAAAACAGAACGTATTTCCAAATTCGGATGTAGGATTAAAACTTAATACGGTAATTAAAGTTGGACGTACTCTGTCGGACAATGCTTCGGTAACAATGCATGCTTCGTCCAAAATAGAACTGCGCAAACTTAAATAATTCAGCGCTGACGTGTGGAATGAACCGCGTTCGATTTATCCTACGCCGCAATTACATTAGAACGATGTGCAGGATCCATACTAATATTATAAATGCGGAGGTTTGTCTCTCTGTTACTTCATTACACTTGAACCTAAAAATCTGACTTAAAAGTGAACTGAGGACAGAGAAAGACGAGAAAGGACATATAAGATACTTTTTATGCCTAAAAATTTTACGGTTCTCTCTTCGGAATTCTTGCATGGAGATACAAAAATCAACTAGTCGCCGATACATAAAAACTGGGTAGTTATTGGGTAATAATTTTTGTTATTATAAATGATAAGATATATTTGTCTGATACTTTAACATGCTTAAACTTGAGAAATAAAGAAGTGATAGAACCGATTTACATGAATACGTCTTGTAGCACTTCGAGACCCGAAAACAGGCATAGTTTAAATCGCGCCAAATTATACGTTACACACGCACGAACGCAGTTTACTGTTAGGTACAAAAGTATATTTTAATTACTAAATTACTAATTTAATATAGCTGAAAAAAAAAAACATACTATAGCAAGAACAACTGTTTGACCAAAGGTTCTCATCTTAGTGCACACAGATGTCTTAAACTTTTTATGTAAACTATGTAGTAAAATTTTGTATAGCTTCTATTGAATTTTTTATTAAATTTTCAATAATAAGCAGGGATTGTAATATATTGTCTTGTGTCGTAAATTACAAAACCGCTATATTCTGCCGCATCGTCTGCCAACTGCAACACACAATTAAGCGTATCAATAATAATAATTTAACAATTATTTTAAGCCTCTAGCTAGTAGATAAGCGGTAAATAGTAATATCAATAACACAGGTCAACAAAATCGAAAAAAAAATTGTTGCCTGCAAACTAATAGCAGTTTCTATAAAAGTTTTGTGTGCACGATATATGTTTCTAAGAAGTTTCTTTTCTATTAGCTTAGATTTTTAAGATATTTCATTCCAAAGTTTCAAAAATCTCGCATTTTAGCCCATTTCAAAATCACATTGCAGTTGAAAGTATTCATTTTTGCATACATTTATCAAAACTAATGTTTTGATAAATGTATGCCAGAGAGAGACACTTCTTATTGAGAATGTAATTTGTTTCAATGAGTTATTACTAATTTCCCAATAACAATTTTTGTATGAAAAAAGAAAGTTTAGTTTGCAACTCTCTTATTTTAATAAAAAATATAATATGCAATTTAAATTGAGATCTAAATAATAGATGTGTATATTTACTAAATATATTTTATCAAAGTCCATGAAAATAAATTATTTCATTAGTTGTAAGGTGATTCTGAAATAGACTAAAATTCGAGATTTTTGAAACTTTGGAATGAAATATCTTAAAAACCTGAGCTGATAGAAAGAAAATTTCTTAGAAACATGTGATCAGGGCACAAAGTTCTTACAGAAACAGCTTTTAGTTTTCAGGCACCAAAACTACTGTGTAATTATTACGGTACCTAAGGTATTTCAACAGACTTTGATTTATATTTTTCTTTCCTTTACCTTCTATTAGGTTTCAGACGTTATTGACTGCATATTCGCTAAGCAAATACGTCTCCTTCAGGCTGGATTATACGCGTCCGCCCGAACGCGAGGTTTGGCCGCTACATCGCGAGATCACAAGCAATTGTATGTAACGATTTATTTAAATAGTAACGCGGTTACGTCATTTACATACAATGTTATTACGCGGGAGAGCCATGCTTCGGCACGAATGGGCCGGCACGACCGGAGAAATACCACTTAAAAGGCCGGCAACGCACCTGCAGCTCTTCTGATGCTGCGAGTGTCCATGGGTGACGGAAGTTGCTTTCCATCAGGTGACCCGTTTGCTTGCTTGCCCCCTTATTTCATAAAATCCAGCATAATTGACTATCATGCAAAACATATTTAAATATATTGAAATTACTTTAAGTAAAAATAGTTAATGTGAATACGGCCTAAAACTTTACTTTTTTAAATGTCAAGTACTTTTTCGTCGAAAATTAGGGCTCCTCTTGCCAGTCAGGTTACTTCGATTTGGATGGCCATTACTCAAATATGACACTTGAGGCTGGTCCATCAATATCTCAAGTGACGTCAAAATTTTCCTGAGATGTCGTCGTGAAAATCACTTATTAGTATTCTGTTGGATGAAATCTGTAATTTATCAAAGCTGATAGTAATCGTAATACTCAAATATTATCACTCGTATCATGAGGTTGAGTTTTGTTTTGCTCATCACTATACTCCGCAAGTTTCGAGGAATGAGAGGTTTTCTTAATTTTAATCTCCACCAGACGGCGCGACGATAGACACTTCTAGATTTTCTATTGGTACCCCACCGATCTGAAATTATCTGCAGGTTGGCATCACGGATACATATTGGTTGTGTTTCTAAAAAATATCAGTGTACTGTCAAGTGTGGCATATTTCATAAATCAAATTAATATCTTAAACCTAAGCGATCATTGGCATAAGCGATTAGGCCAGTATACTGGTAACAGTTTAGGAACACGCAAATTGTTAAACTGAAAACTGACAACTGAAAGAGTTTTGGCGGGCATGTCATGGGCATGTCACTTTCAAACTTCTTCTACTTTTTATTGTTGGTGTGGTTTTATTATTTTTTCCCAAATTGTGTTATTTGGGTCTTTGATGTTCATTATTGGTAAAATATTAGCCATGAAATATTGCACAAGTGCAGGTAAGATGTTGTCAAAACCAAAATGTATAATTCTTGTGACATTTGGTCTGAATATTGGTAAATAGGGCTATTTCTTCCGTGAGTTTTAACTAAAACATCGTTGTAATAACTTTGTTATCCTAGTCATTGGAATATTATGGCGTCTTTTTCAAATTGAAATGTATCCAGTTTTACATTCTTTTGCCCAGTTTTGTAGCAATTATTGATGGTATTTCCTGGTATTACCGATAGCTGTCTACCCATACTGGCCAGTATGAGTAGACAACTATCGGTAATACCTCAGTCCTCGATTTCTTAGAGCTTTCGCACAGAGTATAAAAATGAATCGAATACTTTTTTATATTAATTTACATTAGTTTTTTTTCACTTCAACACTACACTAACAGACATAACGAAATGTTTTAAAAAACCCGATCCTTTTTATTTTTAATTCTTTCCACAGTCAACTTATCAACACAAAGCTTTCGCCAACATTCGATCCCATTCGTTTTTTTCATGTAACACTAGTTAGCGTTCGACGTGCTATGAAAAATTAATTGTCCAAAGCAAATTTAATTGAGCTGTCCTCGCGTTCGGATAATTAGACGGCGCTTTTGGTCGGTTAAAATAACCGCATTTACCTCTAATGAATCGAGAATTTTGCCATGTAAATTTGCCGGATCTCGTATAATTTTTAATGGAAATTTCGTATGTAATTAATAGCTGATACCAATTATCAACATATTATCAAGCCGAGCGAAGCGAGCCCTAGTATTTCCCACAACCTGAGCACTTTTGTGGTACACGCTACGGAAAAACTATCACGCCTATTCATTTGTGCTTCAATATAATAGTTTTTATTTATATGTTGATGTGTTATCATCGGTCAGTCAAGGTTTGGTTACTATTGAAATTTAAAAAAAAACTGCCTTAAAGATCGAATATCGCCATAAAATTAATAAAATATCACATAAATGGGTTAGCCGCCCCCCCTGGAAGATAAAATAAACGTCAATTTTCCTGGATAGTGGGAATTCAAAACTTGTTATCTACTCTGCGTAAGGCCAGGCCAGTTTGAAACGACTGATTTTTAAGCTTCCAGTATGAAGAAATTAGTATTCCAGTATGAATTCTCTTACACCAAAATTAATGTAGACTCAAGAAGGAAGAAAGTAAAAAAATAACCGAACATAATATTGAAAAATGGCATGGTAATTCTGTAAAAACATCTTGAATATCGCCATAAAAATTAATAAAATATCACATAAAGGGGGGGAGGGGGTGCCAGATCATGTCCCCCCCCCTAGCTAAAATCCTAGGTACGCCCATGCATACAGTTGCTTGTGATCTCGCGGTGTGCGTTTGCGCGAAGGCATATTAATGGAGCATAATGAAATACCTACATCTTAAATATAAAAATTAATTTCCAAATGTGTTAGTCGTGCTAAAACTTGAAAACGGCTGAACTGATTGGGCTGATTTTAGGCTTAAAATATTCGTAGAAGTCCAGGGAAGGTTTTAAAGTGAAATGAAGTTCACCGGGACAGTTAGTCTTATATATAAAATTCTCGTGTCACAATGTTAGTCCACGAACTCCTCCGAAACGGCTTTACTGATTTTTATCAAATTTTATATGCATATTCAGTAGGTCTGAGAATCGGCTACTCGGTACTTTATATATTGATAAGTGCATTTGTTGAATAAATAATAGTAAATTATTACAACCTGAGACTGACGGCGACCATTGTTTGTGCGACGGGATAGCGATGTGCGTTGCCATGGTGACATACTTATTTAGTCACTTCAATAAAATAATATGGCAAATATATTATGGCAAAGCAACGTTTGCCGGGACAGCTAGTCTTATATATAAAATTCTCGTGTCCCAATGTTAGTCCGCGAACTCCTCTGAAACGGCTTTACTGATTTTTATCAAATTTCACATGCATATTCAGTAGGTCTGAGAATCGGCTACTCGGTACTTTATATATTGATAAGTGCATTTGTTGAATAAATAATAGTAAATTATTACAACTCAAGACTGACGGCGACCATTGTTTGTGCGACGGGATAGCGATCGACGTTGCCATGGCGACATACTTATTTAGTCACTTCAATAAAATAATATGGGCGAAATACTTTATATTATGGCAAAGCAACGTTTGCCGGGACAGCTAGTATTATTATAAAAATACATAATTTAGCGGTCTTACTACAAAAGATTTAAACACCCGTTGAACAGTTGATTAGAGAAAATATCAGTACAAAATGGTCTTAAAACAACTGTTCAACAGATGTTTAATCTTTTGTGATAAGACCGTAAGCATAATACAGCAGTAACACTAATAACTATACATTTCAAAAGATATCCTTAACGATAATTAAACATTATGATTTATATAAATCATCTGCTTGGATCCTAAAAGATCTAGAGACAAGCAAGCTGTTAAAATTAATCGTCATATTTATTACTTTATTCTTTACTATGATTATGAGGATTTAGCACTTTATCAACATTAACATATCACGATCACCATTATTCTTATACGCTGAGAACGACACTTTTAAAGGTTACCGAGTTTATTTACCTCGATCCATTTATAATATTAAGAATTCACACTTTATATAAAAAGAAATAAACCTCTGCGCGATCTCAGTGTTATTATCATAACTTCAGTATGCACTATTTGTCATCAGGGGTTCGATTCTCATACTTCGAAAAACGCTTCGATTGCAGTCTGTCTTTTTTTGCGCACATATAATGATGTCTCACGTTCGAGGACAGTCTGAGGCTGAAGTCTCTTATTTCACTCGTAAGTAAGAGTCGAGTCTGGGATCGAAGCAACATTATATTTATAAGAATTGGACCCCTAAAATCGTACACTTTTACGATCATTGCTTATTCGGTTAGTGCAGAATACCAAGTCGGGGATAAATATTCATAATATTTATCCCCGACTTGGTATGGTCATAATATTCATAATCGGTCTCGGCTGTGGGAATAGAGTGCCTTTGGAAAGATCAGTTGCAGTGTACTAGCAGTGAATTTTTATACGACTTTGTATATTATAATTTATAATACTATACCATACTAATATTATAAATACGAAACTGTCTCTGCCTGTCTGTCGGTCTTCACGCCCAAACCACTGAATCGATTATGCTGAAATTTGGTATGGAATCCTGTCCTGGAGTCCTTTCCGGACATAGAATACTTATTTTATCCCACTATGTGCTAATAATTTTCTTTTGCAATTACGAATAATGGGCATAATGAAAATCATTTATTATTTACATTTGACTTTATGTTGACAATATATTGAAAATATGTGATTTTCTTCTAGAAAATGAAAATGATATGAACCACGTCAATCAAGCTTAGAACGATACGAAAATATCATATCGATATTTCCACACACTTTCTTAATATAGAGGGATAAATGTTAACATTTATTTATACCAGGAATTGACCCAGAAAATGTTTATATCAGGGCGGGTCCCTCGATGATGTCACGTAGGGTACCGGATATAGCAGTAGGGTTTCGCTCCCCGGTTATATAGAAGACGTTAACGTTATAACGATGACGTCATTCATATTCAAATATGTTAGTTAACGCAATCTTAGAGTTATTAGGGTTTTCTGTATTAAATGTAATTTAGTTTATGTCTTAGCGATACTATAGGATTGAAAACTAAAAAGAGGACTCGTTAAAAGTAGGGCCGTGATGTATAACCATTATGCATGCAGCTGCATGTAGCCTGCACAATCTTGGACAAATAGACGAGGAATATAAGCCCTTACACATTCATAATCACAATTACACGGGCCATACATCATGGAAACATTACGAGCCAACCTGAGGAAGCCACATAAGAATCATCTAGACTAAGCGACAAAATCAAATAATTTACTAAAACTAATTCGAATTTACTACTTTCTATTCACTCCTATTTGGTCCAGTAGCTCTAATGGAAAAATCACTTCCTTTATTACCCAATATTGTTCATTTAACGCTATTAAAATATAAAAATAGATTGTATCATTAATTACCGGCTATGGTCGTAAAGGCGTCGTAAAGTATTTATCGTTGGGTGTTATTAGCAATCCGCTTGCCAACAGTGAGTACAGTCATAACGCTTTTATGTCCGTCTCCATTAAAAAAGGTCTGGGAGAGCGCATCGTTTTTTGCTCTAATATGAAATCTTTCATTTTATAGAATAATGGCTAGAGTTTAGAAGTTAAGATCTTCCGACCGACCAAGTAGTTGCCATTTCTTACTTGTATGTCAAGCCGATTTTAGGAACATTGGGGCAATTCAGGTTATGTTTGGCAAGTACGAAAAAACCTACAGGATAATTGCTAAGCAATAAAAATTTCAACAAAATTGATCCAGCCTTTTCGGAGAGGGTCAAGCTATTTTTTGAAGTGAAAACTTCTTTAGCGGCGTTGAACACTTTTGTGGGATGGGTAAAAACTGTGAAACTCGCGTCAGATTCTCGTGCTGATCGAAAAACCATAAGACGGTTGGAGAGTAGTGTTGTAAAATCGAAATCGATTAATCGATTGTTTTTTTTCGATTGTCGATATTTTTTAATCGATTGTAACTAAGGGTTTCGATTAATTAAAAAAATGATTTTTTAAAAACCGATTTTCATAAAAAATGGGTTTAAAATTTAATCGATTGTAAGGGTTTCGATTAATTAAAAAAATCGATTTTTAAAAAATCGATTTTCATAAAAAATGGGTTAAAAGAGAATTTAAAGGGTTTCGATTTATTAAAAAAATCGATTTTTTAAAAATCGATTTTCATAAAAAATGAGTTAAAAATTTAATCGATTGTAAGGGTTTCGATTAATTAAAAAAATCGATTTTTTTTAATTTATTGTCATAAAAAATGGGTTAAAAAAATAATGCACAACGTTAATAATCAAGTTCTTACTTCTGCCGGCACTCCCGGAGTGCAGCCGTCTTTTTGAGACGTCGTATGATCTACGCCGATCGTACGTTAGTTTACTTTGTAATTTGCTATTGGTTAGTGAAATTAATAACTACAAAAGTCTACTATGCGAAATAATCTTTACAAGAGTCATACATTGTTGGATAATAATAATGTTTAACCTAAAGTGTAACTCAAGACTATTTTGTTCACTCAGTACACGTGACCTTAACCACTGTAAAACTAGTTTAGTTTACTTTGTAATTTGTTATTGTTCAGTGAAATTAATAACTACAAAAGTCTTTATAAACAGTACAGATACCTTACATTACAAATTTATCTTTACATGTGGCATAATATATTATTGGATAATATTAAGAATGTCTAACCTAAAATGTAGCTATGTATGTCACCTTAACCACTGTAAAACTATAGTTTACATAGTAATTAATTATTACTTAGCGAAAATAATAACTACAAAAGTTTTTGTTAATATTACAGTTAGCTTATACAAAAGTATTTTTACAAGTGTCACATTTCTGATGATAATTTTAATAATGCTTAACCTAAAATACAATATAGCACAAACTGTCCAGAACCAGCCAATATCCCAGTTACTGTCGCTTTAAATACTATACAGAACATAAAATACATGCTACCTACTATTCATCCTCCGCAAGAGAGTGTGTGTTTAGCTAGTGAAACCTTTGCACTATTGAAACCCTTATTATCGCGTATAATAATACTCTGACAATATACCAATAATGCAATATGTACCGATAGCTACTCATTATATTTAAATGACAAAATTATCATTCACTCTTCAATACAATAATGCTTATATGATATTATATTTTGCCGTTACACCATTGCAATACCTAAAACAATTTATTTTTGTATACTCAGGCCAGATGAAAAGTCTCTTTATTGGGACTGAACTTATAAATAAAAACCTATTCACATTGCATGCAATTTATATAATATACTAGCTGTCCCGGCAAACGTTTCTTTGCCATATTATATTAAGTATATCGCCCGTATTATTTTATTGAATTAGTGACTAAAATATAAGTATATCACCATGGCAACGTCCATCGCTATCCCGTGACCCGCGTCGCATAAACAATGGTCGCTCTTTATAGACAAAAATTAGCAATAAATTAAAATTGCGACTATAATTTGAGATTTAAACTATCCTATCTCTCAAGTTGGATCGAACTGCACATAGTGTGCGAATTTTATTATAATCGGTTAAGTGGTTTAGGAGTCCATTGAGGACAAACATTGTGACACGAGATTTATATATATTAAGATTATATTATATTATACATATAAAATACAATATTGTCTAATTCAGGTACAGTTTAAATCTCGCTATACTAATGTGAAAATGTTTATTGCAACAACATATCCTAATAATTATTACTTCGAAAATCGCTAATCAAGTTGAACTTATTAATGATATTGACAATACTCAATTTTTAGTTGTATTAAACATGGCATACCTGAACAATGTATAAGGGACTTAGGAGACATTAAAAACAGTTTTACGGTGATTACGCAGAATATTCGTAGTATATCAAAAAACATAGATAATTTTACACTTTTCCTACATAGAGTGAATTTCCTGCCGGATATCATTATACTAACAGAATGTAGACTGCATAAAAACTCTCCAAAAATTAACATGAAATAATATGAATGCCACTACTCCCAGACATTCTTGAACCAAAATGATGGAATTGCGATACTTTATAAATCTGAGTTAAACATCTCAATACATGAGCCATCTTTTATGGATGCCAATTGCCTAATCATTAAAACTGGAACTGAATTTACAGTTTTTGGTATTTACAGATCGCCCTTGGTATATAATATACACAATTTTTGTCAATCTCTGGATACACTTTTGCAAATACACAACTCCCCTACCATGTTGATTGTTGGTGATATGAATATTGATATCAAAATAAATACAACCGACAAACGAGCAAATGATTACCTAGATATCACCGGATACCATGGTCTTTACCCTGGTCACCAGTACACTACACGAGAAAACTCATGCCTTGACCATGCGTTAATCAAAACAAAAAAATCAACAAAAGTTATAGTATGTCAATCAGCTATTACTGACCATGACACAATTTTAGTAGGTTTTGATATTACACCGAATGATATGCGTACTGCTCAAAACATTAAAATTAAGCAGAAAATAGATTACTCAAATCTAAAATCAGATATTGAAAACACTGACTGGTCATCTATTTTACAGTACAACAACATTGATCTGGCGCTTAGTAAATTTACCACAGAAATCCAAGATATAATAAATAAAAACACTAAACAAGAAATGCTACGCAATTCTAAAACTATAAAACGACCATGAATGACAGAAAACCTGCTTAATTGTGTTCGAAAAAGGTATAAGCTTCACTCTGAAGCAAAAAAACCTCATAACTTAAACAATTATGCACTGCAGAAAAAATATAAGAACTACAGAAACTATTGCAATAACACTATTAAGAATCTAAAAAATGCGTATGAAGCTAAACTTTTACAGAACTCTAAAGGTGACACTAAACAAACTTGGAACGCAGTTAAAACAATCTATAACATTGCTTCTAAAAAAACTAGTAATTTAAATATACTTAATTCTGACCCTGATCCGCTTGCCGCGTTGGACCGCGCTAATAATTACTTTGCTAGTATAGGAATTAGCTTGCAGAGAAAATACTAACACAGTTAAATAAGACAGAGACAGAGCTTGTTAACCTAGCTCCTTCCTTTGATAGCATACAAACCTCTGAAATAGATTCCTTTTTCTTTCACCCTACTGATAAACCTGAAATCAGCAATATAATTGATGCATTGAAATGTGATTCTGCTGCGGGCTGGGACAAAATTACTAACCGTGTATTAAAAGAAGCTAAACACTGTCTCCTTGCTCCAATCACTCATTTATGTAATTTAAGTATGTCAACAGAAACCGTTCCTAAGCAACTTAAAATAGCAAATATCTGCCCCATCTTTAAGTCAGGCAATGTAACTGAGATTTCAAATTATAGGCCCATCTCACTTCTTACATCTATGTCAAAGATTTTAGAAAAGCTGGTTAATAAAAGGCTTTTAAAATACTTTGAAAAGAGGCATCTTCTATCTCCTAACCAGTATGGTTTTCGTAATGGAAAGTCAACTGAGGATGCAGTCACTAACTTAGTCACGTATGTTGTTGATAAATTAGATGAGGGTCAAAAATGTGTAGGCATCTTCCTTGATCTCGCTAAAGCATTTGACACTGTCTCAAGGCCAACGCTTCTAAAAAAATGGAGCTGGCTGGTATTCGGGGAACGGCCTTACAGTGGTTTACCTCGTATCTCACTGATCGCGAACAACGAATATGTCTCGCCGATTATCAAATCAATTTTGCTGCAGTGACATATGGGGTCCCACAAGGCAGTGTCCTAGGCACCACTCTGTTTCTTCTGTACGTTAATGGACTATGCTCTCTTAACTTAGATAATGCTAGAATGTTTGCCTATGCTGACGATACAGCTATAATTTTTAGTGGTTACACATGGCAAAAAACATATAAAGCAGCAGAATCGGGGATGTCAATTGTATCCAACTGGCTACAGCACAATCTCCTTACCCTAAATGTTGATAAAACTAAAATAATTAACTTCTCCATAAACACTAAATCAACAGCCCCGGTGCAGTGTACATTACAATTCCATCAATGTGACCGCAAACTCACAGCATATGGCTGTCCCATTTTTGAATAAGTCGATTGCATTAAATATTTGGGTGTCTACATCGACAAACACATATCGTGGCAACCACAAATAAATTCTGTGTGTGGTAGAATCAGGAAACTTTTATACATATTCAAAACGCTAATATCTGTCGCTGACATTATACTATTCGGATGGTATACTATGCGCTTTGTCAGTAGTACTGAACTATTGTATAGTGTCATGGGGTAATGCTGGCAAAACATATATATAAGCTCTAGAACGTGCTCAGAGAGCCGTGTTAAAAGTTGCATATGGACTGGGAATTCGTTATTCTACTGCTCAACTATATCGTGATACAAAATTGCTATCTGTACGCCAACTATGTATTCTTTCGGTTATCTTACAGTTCCACAAAACGTCAATTGATCAGATAGAAGAAAATGAGCGAACACGAAGAACACTCAAATGGAACATAAAGCGCTGTAAACTAAAGTTTGGTAATAAATCCTTTGCATATATGGGACCATCACTTTACTGTAAAATTAAAAAAATCCCTAAATATAGTCTATAAGACAAAGTACTCTTGTAAAAAAGTTGTTCATGACTGGTTATTGAGTAAAGACTATTACGATACTGAAAACATTATTAACTCGTACACAATTGCTCCTTAGCAGTACCTTGCTACTGAACCCAAGACACCGACGTCGTAGGGGTAAGGTGCAAAAGTGCGAATCACACAAACACACACACTCACACACACACATCACACAACAAGGATCCTAGCAGTCACTGCACTGAACCCAAGACGCTATGGTCGTCGTAGGGCTAGGATGCCCGGCCATACCACAAATTCCTACACAGTATGTGCAGGATCACACACACACACACAAGCATCCTAGCAGTCACTGACACTGAACCCAAGATGTATTGCCGTCGTAGGGCTAGGATGCTCTGACATGAACACAAACAAGATCACTACTCACTATCATCATACACTTACACAATGTAATAAATAATTAATATATAATATTTAATATTATATATAATATTTAATATTATTTATTAATTATTTAATATTTTAATAATAAATATACATAGTTAATAAAAATTGCAAAATAGGTCAGGTCTCTGTGGAAGTAGCTCACCTCATCACTAACTTGTGTAAGTTACTGTAGCTGGCTTCGGTGGCTCTGGTAATGGTATTGTAAATGCTATTATGTGTATTTTGTATAGGTAAAATTTTTTAGTCACCTACTTTAAAAAAATATATAATTATAATCTGTTTACTTACAAACACTATGTCATTAGCTGGTTAAGATTAATTGTAATGGATGTATCTTGTGTTTATAATGTGTATGATGGAAGAGATTGCTCTCCACGACACAGGGAATCCTAGTGTGGAGAGCAGTGTTTTGTTTATTTAAGATAATTTGTACTTCTTGAGGAAATAAAGACTTGTTAAAGACCTGTTAAAGAATATGAGTTATGTTTAATTTGACTAAACAACTGTACATGACATAGGTGGCATTATTAATGCAATGTTTCTTAATGCCATTTAAATTTCAATAAGCAACAAAACATTCAAAAGCAATATGAAAGGTAATGAAAGCGGGGAGATAATAAAACATAATATTTATTCGCGAAACTGTGTCAAACACAAGGTATAAAGGAAACCTATTGAGCGTAAATTCTAAATCTAGATGAAATTCATATTTAAAGTACACTTTGTGAGAGCTTAATGTTTTATATTTATTGGAAATCGATTTTGTAACAAAGGATAATATTTTTTTATTATGAGCCTTGCTTTGTTTATATTTTGACTGAATCGCTACTGTAATCTTTATTGGCGATCGAAATCTGCTATAATGTTCCATGAAAAAATTGAATTGTTATGTGAAATCTATGTTATTGGATGGCTGATGATTGGTTTTGACATAATTAGACCCGATCACGTACATCTATATCTGTCTATAATTTTTTTTCAGAACTGTTAAAAAGCGTAACAAAAACGTTTCATTTAGATAACAGAACATCATATTACAGTAATCCTATGCTCTGACTGCACATATTTTATGAGTTTTTAAATTCATTATTTATAATTAAAACCGACTACTTCCTTTGCAATTCAGAAAAAAGAACAGTTATGTCTGAGCTCGGTGCGCTAACAAGGGAGTAAGTTACTAATGAGATGGTTTTTGCCCTGCATCCATTACAGATAAGTGAATGACGCTGAACTTCCTTCAACGTAAATTATAACATCAAAGGACGACCGGGATTAAAAATTATCGTATAAGCCTTTGTACGAAATTTCATTTACGCTTTATTTTATACTAGCTATTGTTCGTAACTGCGCAAAAATGTCTAAAGGGTGCCACATTTTTCGAAAATACTAGTATTCATGGACGTAAAAAAAAGGCGGACAGAGTCCCACCATACACAGAACTGTATCCTCAGAGTCGGCCAGGCTGACTGTATATACACGGTCCGCACGCACACATTTTTACGCTATTTCAGCCATTTGATAGGCGTCAGAATGTGTGCGTGGCAGACTCTGAAGACACAGTTCCGCGCATACAGGACTCCGTCCGCCTTTTTTTTTACGTCCATGTTAGTATTACTATCCATTCGGAAACCGTTCAGTAGTTTTTGTGTGACAGACTAAGTAACATATTCTTATATCTCAGCAATAATCTAACCCAACCAGCAACCAAGCGTAATTAACACCTTCAAAGCAGCCAATATAGCACTTAACGCTGTTTTAGAGCTGTATAAGAGCGTTGGAGATATTGTAGTGTTATAATGTCGGTTTAGGAGTAATTATTCAGCTTTAGCTGTATTAAGTATGTATTAAGAAGTTAAAGTACGCTTAAAGTTCTAAATCAGTGTATCGAAACTGTCATGTACAGCTTTAAGTTTCCTGTAGCGCTTTGATCCGAATTTTAGTATTAAAGCTGTACAATAGCTGTATTATGCATACCGTCACTTACTTAATACAGCTTAGAGCTGTATTATGGTGGTCCTCAAATCTTATTTCTGTATTATGGAGTAGCCAAACTCTCTTCTACAGCTTCTTTTTCTGGTGTGATTGTACACCCTTTTACAGACTAAAGCTGTATATTTTCTCTCTTTGAGAGTAATAAACAGCAATAACAGTAAATTTATTCATTTATACAGCCCATAAACCGCTAAAAGCTGAATTTCGCATACCGTCACTTACTTAATACAGCTCTAAGCTGTATTATGGTGGTCCTCAAATGTTATTTCTGTATTATGGAGTAGCCAAATTCTCTTCTACAGCTTCTTTTTATGATGTAATTGTACACGCTTTTACAGACTAAAGCTGTATATTTTCTCTCTTTGAGAGTAATAAACAGCAATAATAGTAATTTTTTTCGTTTATACAGCTTAAAGCTGAATACTATATCCATTACCTACATAGTACAGCTATTAGCGCTATAAGACCATCAAAATAGAATTTAGGCTGCTTAGCAAACTGTCGCCATTTTATCAATTACAAATCGAAGATTACGAACATGAGTACATAAAAATTAGACTAATGTTATTATATTTATCAATATTTCTAGTTTGTCCAACAACCTTCTATGCACCAACGAGGCTCTACGTCCATTAATTCAAACTTTTTAATTTCTAACCTATAAAAATCATATTTAGTAACCTTATTTAATATCTCTTCCTTGATTATTTTGCTGGCGCGTTTATTTTATATCACAAAACATATATATAACCACAATAAATTTATTTTTGCACGATAATGCACTGTATCCTGCCCCCATCGAATCTCCTTAAACACAGCGTTTATAATATGTTACTTTAATCAACAGCTATTATAAACGCCATCATTAAAATATATCTTCGGTTTCGTTTTAATTCTTTTGTTACTCTGTTCAACAGACTTTTTACAGCGTAAAGCTATTAAGAGCAGACTGACCGACCGACATCATGGCCGACATGATTGACAAATTCTTGTCATTCCTTAAAGTTGAGTACCCCGACGCCGCGAAAAGATGGGACAACTTCGTGAGAAATCACGATGCTCATTCCCCCGTGTCTCCCGACTATGACACCGCCGTGACTCCCGTAGAGTCCGTGGCCCCCCGACTTACTTACTCGTCTCCTTCTGAGATGTCTTGCTCGGAGCAAGAGACTGACCTTGGTGAAGGTGACTTCACCACGGTCGTCAGTAAAAAGACGAAGAAGAGAAAGCGCGCCGAAGGCTCTTCCTCTCCAGTCTTGTCCTCCCCGACTAAACAGGTCGGAAAACCGAAGTCTAGAAAGACTAAACCGGCCCCTAGGCCCGAGCTACCCGCGACGTCCGTGCAGACTAGCAGTGCCGCGTCCCCCGTTCGCCCCCCGATCGCCCCTCAGGCATCCCAGGCCTCGCAGGCCTCGCAAATAGTTCCGTCTCAGGCCCCTCTGGCTTCCGAGACGGAATTCGCTCCCAAAATGCCTCCTCCTATCATAGTACAGGAGAGGAAAAATAGAATATCATTTCCGCCGCGATAAACGAGAAAAAGCTTCGCTACTCGACGGCTACCACAACTCCGATCGGGATAAAGGTCCAGGTCCAAACGCCTCAGGACCATCGCCTCCTAACTGCATTCCTCCGCGGAAAAAATATAGGTTACCACACCTATGCCTTAGAGGACGAACGTGTCCTCCGCGTCGTCATAGTAGGTGTCGACAAGTTCATCTCCGAAAGGGATGTACTTGAAGACCTAATAGCCCAAGGCTACCCGGCGACCGAGGTACACAGGATGTACCACCCCGTCAAAAAACACGTGTACAACATGGTACTAGTGATCCTCCCCCTTACCCCCGAGGGTAAGGAAATTTTTAACATACGCGCTGTATGTAACATAACCGGCATACGCGTGGAACCCCCCCGTAAAAGAGGCACTCCTGGCCAATGCCACAGGTGCCAACTTTACGGGCACTCCGCGCGAAACTGCCAAGCCCGACCGCGTTGTGTCAAGTGCCTCGGAGACCACGGCACCTCTGACTGCCCACGCAAAGCACCAGCTGAGGAGTCCGAACCCCCCAGCTGTGTGCTATGCAAAACACAAGGCCACCCGGCTAATTACAGAGGGTGTATAAAAGCACCTAAAGTAAAGAGACGAATTGCGCCTCAAACAAAGAGAAATAATAAGGAAAAAACAAAGCAGAGATTTATCCCTGCTCCGCTTCCCACTAAATCACCTTGGGTGAACAACAGTAGTGCCCCAAATAACTTCCCCGTGCCCCCCAACAGGGCCCAGCCCACCGCCGCGCAAAAACCCGCGCCCTCCGCGACAAAACCCGCGCCCCCAGCGACAAAGCCCGCAACACCCGCGGCAAAAGCCGCGCCTCCCGCGAAAAAGCCCACTCTCCCCGCGAATATAACCCCCAATTACGGAGACGATCTGGGGTACGTGACCGATTTCCTAAGCCTCATAAGCCCGTCAGAGGTAGCCGATTTCTCCTACGGACTACGGACGGCTAGGACTTTTTCACAATTATCCGCCTGTCTGTCGACTTATAACGACTTGATCCGCAGGATCAATTCCCTCAATTTATCACCATCGTTTAACTAATGGATTCCACTGGAAGGATAAAACCACGCTCCCTACAGGTAGTTACGTTTAATACAAACGGCATACATAATAATATAGACGAAATCCGCGAATTCGTCATAAACCACAATGTCGATATTTTACTAGTGCAGGAGACGTTCCTTAAGCCTAGTAGAAAAAGCCCCAAAATAGCTAACTATAAAATAGTTAGAAATGACAGAACCCGATCCCAACTCGGAGGCACAATGATTTATTACAAAAAATCATTGCACTGTGTTCCCCTAGAACCCCTATCCCTAACTAATTTAGAAACTTCTATTTGTCACATTAGCATGACAGACCATCAACCCATCATAATTGTATCTGCCTATTTAGCCAGCAAAATGCCCATAACTTCTAGCGAACTAGGATCACTATTTAACTTAGGCAACGCCGTCATCATTGCCGGCGACCTAAACTGCAAACACACAGAGTGGGGCAATGTCATCTCTAATACGAATGGCATTAGATTAACCGCCCTAAGCGACTCCTTAAATTTTGCAATTTTAGCCCCTAACGACCCCACTCGCTACGACACTGCTAGCCGTAGTAACAACCTTATTCATAACCCTAGTGTTATTGATATTGCGTTAGTTAAAAACATTAACCTCAACATATCTTTGGAAACAATCCACGAGCTTAACTCGGACCACAGACCAGTTAAAATTGCGCTTGGTAATTCTAACCAACTCGCTGCTAGTACTAAAAAGATAATTGATTATAAATTACTAGCAGATAACCTAGAAAACCTTCAATCGAGTCACCTTGATCTCATTCCCGATTTCATAGAAAACTCTAAAGTAGCGCTTGAGGCCTCTCTCCACTTGACTGATCATCTGGTAGAGAACATCGAAAAATCTTCTAGGGAAATGCCAGCGATCCATGAGAATCGCTGGCCTCTCCCAGATGATATTAAAGAGTCCATCAGACTCCGTAACGCGGCTAAGCGCACGTACGATCGCTACCCATCGGAAGACTGGAGGAGGGCCCTCCGTCACTACGAGAGGGAAGTTAAATATAAAATCAAACAACACAAAGCCGAGAGGTGGGATCGACTTCTTAGCGAACTCGAACCGTCTCACACGGCCTACTGGCCGCTGGCGAAGTCCCTCAAAAAAGATACGGAGAGCGACATGCCTCCACTAAACAGACCAAATCGTCCTCCTGCACTGGAAGATATTGACAAAGCCGAATGCTTGGCCGACACCATAGAAAATCAGTGCCGACCTAGTACTCTCCCGACTGACCCCGATCATGTTAATTTAGTCAATACCGAGGTAGAAAGCCGACTCATGGCCCCACCATCAGAGCCCCTCAGGCCGGTGGATGCGGAGGAAATCAAAGATATTATTAAAGATTTGAATTCCAGAAAGGCCCCAGGCCTCGACGGTATCTCAAATAAAACCCTTAAATTACTACCTTCCACCATAATTGAATTACTCGTGAACATCTTTAACGCCCTTTTACTAGGATGTTCATTCCCAGATATTTGGAAAGTAGCTATAATAATAGGTATCCACAAACCGGGTAAACTCCGGACGGAACCAAGTAGTTACAGACCAATTAGCTTAATTAGTTGCCTCGGTAAAATTTACGAAAGAGTTATACTAAGACGCCTAAAAGACGTCATAGTTGATAAAAAACTCTTACCTGACGAACAATTCGCATTCCGCGAATTCCACAGCTGTCCCGCTCAGGTACACCGCCTAACGGAGTACATATTAGAACAAAAGAACAATAGGAGACCGACTTGCGCTGTTTTTTTTGATGTCGCAAAAGCATTCGACAAAATTTGGCACAATGGGCTAATTTATAAACTTTTTAAACTCGGCATTCCCGATAGTCTTGTTATAATAATAAGTAACTACCTCAAAAACCGTAAATTTCGTTTTAGAGTTGAAGGCATTCTGTCTTCACTTAGATATCTAGAGGCTGGAGTACCGCAGGGCTCGGTTCTCTCCCCGACCCTCTACAATCTCTACACGTCCGATTTGCCCACCCACCCTCGAGTACAAAAAGCGCTATTCGCAGACGACACGGCCCTGTTCTTTGCTCATCGCCAAATAGCTTTCGCGTCCAAAAAACTCCAAGAAGCAGTTACCGAACTCGGTAAATGGTTCGCAAAATGGAGAATCGAACTAAACCCCGACAAAAGTCACGCTATATTATTTAACGGACTAAAACGTAAGAAAATGCAACCTATTAGTCTGCACGGAAAATTAATTCCCGAAGTCACGGCTGTCAAATACTTAGGAGTAGTACTAAACAAGTCGATGTCATTCACGAACCATATATCGAATACCGTACGTAAAGCGTAATTTGTGTTATACAAATTATATCCTTTACTCAACGCGAGTAGCAAAATGTCCTTAAGACATAAGCTCACCTTATACAAAACATGTATAAGAACGATACTCACTTATGCGTGCGTCTCTTTCGCACACATAAGTGACAATCAGATGAACCAATTGCAACGAGTTCAAAACCGTTTTTTGCGCATGGCAACAGGTGCCCCCCGTTACATGCGAAACATCGACTTGCATAGAGACTGCGAGCTTATCACTATCAAAGCCTACATCAAAGAACTCTCGGAGAGATTCTTTGAGAAAGGAAAAGTACATCCCAATCCGCTCATTCGTAAGGCTGTGGACTACGAACATGACGCACGGACATTCCGATACCCCTTCAGGCGGCCAAAGCATATCTTAGCCGACCCTGTAGACCCCATCACAGAATACGTAACGTACTGTGTACAGTTACGCAAACACAAATCACACTCACCCGCGTGGTTAGTACTGCACCGGGGACGACGCCGGCGCCTTCCCCGAGGACTTAACACGACCCGAACGACAAACAGACAGACCGACCGAAATCCGGTGCCGAGCTCGATCCCGGGTTCGAGTTCGCATGCGGATAGCATAGGAACACACCTAAATCATGACCGCGACCGCGACATTGTCGTAGAGAGCTCTACCAATTACTTTGACATTAGAACATACACGCGTATGTCACCCCAACCGGACTCGGAAGGGGAGAGGGACGGCCCTCTTTTGTGCAATAACATTAATAACTTGAGCTCATCTACCGCGATAACTCGTACGCAGCTAGTTTGTGCTACCGCGCGCGAGCAGCCTCACTCGTCAGAGAGTGAGTAAGGGGTCGGACCCCTTAAGAGCAGGGGGGATCCGTGTCCCCACGTCAGATGAAAATAGCTTATTCTCGTAGCTCTCCCCAATATTGCCCGATTATAATGTCACACGTGTGACTTTAGGAGAGGGGGCCAGGCCCCCTCATTGTTTATCTCCAAACCAACTAGCAACAGACTAGTTATAGCCACGATTAAACTACCATGGTCTTAACCAGACCAGTAGCTTAGACCCTTTCGAAAAAAAAAAAAAAAAAAAAAAAGCGTAAAGCTGAACAAGTGAGTTACAATGGAATAATTGGAGTGCATTGGTTTCTTCGTACACCATAGTGCAGCCGCAATACAGCTATTATACAGCCTATTTTATGCTTATATAGCTAGTGTACAGCCAATATAACGCAAAACGCTGTATAATTTGTGCCCATTTCAGGGGTATAATGGCTGTATAAGCGCTTATAGAGCCTTTATGCAGCCTGGATAAACAGCATTAAGAGTAGAAACGACCTTTAATACAGCTGTTATACAGCTTGTGATGCTGCATGGGAAGTAGAGTAGAATTAATAAATTAATCGTCTCATAAGTAGCTTACTATAGTTGCATATTATATGCCTCATGTAATATACTCTTTAATATATCACTTACAAGTGCTTTTAGTAGTTACGTCGGTGTACAATTTAATCTCCAGTTTACACCAGGACGCTAAAAGTTTTCATGAATAAATCCAGTGCTATTCAGGGCGACATGCATTCACTACTCAGAATCAGAATATTTGGTGGAGTAAAACCGCACGTCCTCAAAAATCGAGCTCGGTTCGTCCAAAAAGAGATTTTCACGTAAATTGTCGTTTTGTGAATGAGAAATTATGTTCTCACGTCGATGTTTACATATTTAAAGCTTTGTTCAAAAGCTTCATTAAAATGTGAAACGATGCATTCTGCATTTTTCGAATGGCAATTCAAAAGTTTAGGTCAAAGCTTTGCGAGTCGCGTTGGCAATAAGCGTAAATGCGATCAAGTTTGAGCGTTATCCGTGACGTTTGCGCGCTGATCTCAGATTAAACCTTCTGATTGAACCGCACGGTATTTGATCGTTTTCTAGTAAAAAATCTAAAAATCCTATCGTTGCGCAACTTTGTTAGAAATGGGACTCCTATTGGAACTTTCTTGGAAATGAGGATATGTTAAATGCATAATAATTGCAAAAATATTTCGTAGCCATTTTCGACCGTATCTATTGAATTTGCAATAAAGTTTCTTAGCTAACGTTAAAGCCGACCAAACATGTAAATTGCAGCTCGATTGGATAGGGATAACTGGTTCAAAACTCAGTAGCAATGTTTGCCCCAAACCAACCACAAATACTGCCAGTCAAATAACAGTTGGAAAAACTACCGGTGAAAATTCAGGTGATTTTTTAAGCTACAGGTGAATCGGTTAGTCTGTTATAATCATCATAGTCCGTAACTGATAAATTATTCATTATGTTAATATATTTATCACATATCACATCACAAGTATTCATACATGTTCATAATTCTGTATTTATTTTACGAAAGAACTACTGAAACACTTGATTAAATTCGACAAGGTGCCTTATATTAAAAATATTTTGCCAATAATAAAAAAAGCCTAAAAGGAAGAAAATCTACTTAATTCTTTGCATGGCATCAAAAAAAGTTATTCGTGACTGTACATCAGTACAAACAACATTTAAGTAAGGTGAACGTAACAAACGTCCGTAATCTCGCATCTCAGACGTGTTTGCTGCCGTTCACGCACGTACCTGTACCCCGCCTGTGACGCCAGATAGCTGCCGGCATTTTCGGTCCCCAACATAACCCTTATGTCGAAGACATAAGTATCACTTTATGAAAAATAGCCCTGAAGTCAGAAATCGTATTCAGCAATTCTCAGGGTCTCTATGTCATTTTTAGATTAGGTAGCGGCCTACTTATATTCTTGCATGCATACCAATGATAAATTGCTACATTGGTTGCGTTATCGTATTATTTCAAATCACATTTCTTAGAAGGGATTTTAAATAACAATGACAGACATTGGAAGACAAGTGACAAAAAATAATTAACAAGTATTATGGCTTGTTATTTAATTTTTCTATGTTATCATGACTACTCGTGGCAAAGTGTACCTCACTGAACAACTCTGTGTTTTAAATTTAAAAGCTTAATCTAATACGAGAGTTCCATGTAAAAAATAAAACTATATTTCATTGTATTACATTTATTTGTGACAAATGACATTAATATATTCTAAACATTATGTTGAGCTTAAGTTTCTCAATTCCTCTATCAGCCAGCGAAGCTATAGACCGGCATGTGACATGCGGTACGTCGCGTATTTACAATATTCACAGTAGATAAGGGTGCTGTCTCAAATTTCACGGCGAGCGGCGCGGCAGCGACAGCGACAAAGTAACACTAGAAGAACGCGCTCGGACACTATATAGTAAACTGTTGATGGGAGAACAATTCTGTAATGCAATAAGTAGTGACTATGGCGCCGACGCTTACAAGACGCTGCTATCGAAGCAAATGCGTGCCGCATAGTCACCGCTTGATAGAAGATAATTTCTGAAAGCCACAGAATATTCGTCCTGACACCTATAAAACGCTGCAACGGCCGCGTTACTCGCCGCAAAATTCCAAGCACCGGCATTACACGTATACACGAACTACAAAATCACACGAAAGTAGTAAAATAACAGACGAATATCTATAAAATTGTAATTAATACTAAGTGTCTAAAATAACCGGAAACGCTTACAGCAAGCTGTTCTATGTAACTACTATTAAGCTAGTCGTCAATCAAAGTGAGTTATATCGAATGAATTACATATCTACGACAGAATGAAGTGAGCAACCACAGGTAAACCATACAACAATCGCCGCTAACTTAACTCTAGTCTACACTTACATATACAATATATAAAAATGTTGACTATTCAGTCTGTTCCTTATATGCTATACGAGTATTATCAGATTCAAATGTTACTGAGATGCGACCTTTTGATTTGCGTTACGCCATTTTTATTTTATTCGTCACGTGTCACGTGGTTTCCGAACAGCGTTGCTGTTGGTTGCTAACGTCATTTTCAAAAGGTCGTATCCTAGCCGCATTTGAATCTGATAATAATTATGACGAATCGATAAAGTTCACCCCTTAACTTAGTATCAAAAGACTACCGAATACCCATACTTATTTTATCAGTGCATAACAAAACATTTCACTTATCTCTCTCTCTCTATATTCATTTAATGTAACATTACAAAAGTCTATAGCGGTTCGCCCATTTTCATTTTACGATTCGAAATTAAAGAAGTTAGTTGTATGTGACAAGAAAGAAGATTTATGCTTCGTTCAAACCTACGCGACCAAGCGACTGTGAAGCGAAAGCGTCAATACAAAACATACATTTGACGACTTGACGTAACTTGACGCTCCCGCTTCGCAGTCGCTTGGTCGCGTAGGTTTGAACGAAGCCTTATGAGATTGCAAATAAAAATCAAAGTTGGTCACATTTTTCCAAGTATACATACACACTTTAAAATTTTTAATATTTACATTATTCAAATCCGGTAAATATTAAAATAATATATTACGTAAAAGAAGAAAGAAGTCGAAGCATATAGTTTCCATCGAGAAGTGTAGTATTTAAATCTTGCTACCTCTTTAAGTTCACTGATTTAATTACAAATCATTAGCGTAACGTAATAAACCGTGTTACAAAGTCATAGAAATGTCACCGAGCGAAGTCAGCCGGGGTTTATTTGTTGAAATATCCGGAGCGGAATTTATAATTTACGAGGATCATTTAGGCGTAATGATGTAGCGGCGCCCGTAATGTAGGTAGCGTAGGTGTACACTCAGCCTTAAATATCAGGGAACAGCTATAAAAACTGAGCTACTGAAGTTTTGTGTGGAGATTATCTTTATTTTATGATGAGATAAATAATATTATAAACCTTTTTGTCGACCTCTGTGGCTCAATTGGTTGGCTATTGGTAGCTCAAGCCGGGGGTCGCGGGTTTGAATCCCCCCGACGGAACAAAAAGTTTTCAAAGTTCCTGAGTCATGGATGTGTATTAAATATATTGTGTATCAAATAATACATTTTTTTAATATAATATGTATAGTATAAAAGTATAAAATATATTTCCGTTGTCTGGTACCCGTTACAAGTCCTTCAGGTACTTACCACGGGGCCAGACTGACGTGGTGCGAAGCGTCCATAGATATTATTATTATCTCGCTACGACCGCGTAGCTCCATCGTAGCTTCTCGTTACGACACCGTAGCACTTTCGTAGCACTTTGCTACGACTGCGTATCTCGCTAGATGCTACGATGGAGTTACGGTGTCGTAGCAAGATGCTACGGTACACACACACAGGAACGGAACACACACAGGCGATCGTCGAGCCATAAGTCCGCGTACTTACTCGCGTGTCTGTCACCCCCTTAATAATGAATGAATTTCATGCATATAATGACATTTCATATTGTTGATATAACCTTTACTACGTAGTATTCTTCGCGTAAAATTTTTACCGTCTTTTTAGATACAACTAAAATTCCTTAGGATATTTTACAGATATATTGTTCCGAGCGAGTAAGTTTGCACTTTGCGAGGCATACTGCGATGGCTACATTGTAATATCTCGCCCGGAGCGCAGCACGTATTGACTTAGAGTTTGCTTCGCTAGCTCCCTAAGTACACGTAATTAATTTTAGCTTGCAAAGTAGTGCGTTAATAGCTTAGTGTGAGCACTTCGGAAACGTAAGGTCCTTTAAATGCATTAAATGTAATTTTGAATTGCACGCAAGCTTGTTTAATAAATATAAGCAATTTATTTGCTAGAGCAATGTAAATGGTTATTATGTGTAATGAAATGTCATAGAAAGAAATACAGTGCGAAGTTATTTTTCATATACTCATATTAATAAGTACATTAAAATCCAAATAATAACGAATTCGAGATGTATTGGTTTGCCACGGGCCCAAATATTCTTTGTTAGAGATAAAAAATCGGTGGCCCAATCGGATAGATTTGATCGATAGTTCGACAGTTTGACATTCATGAATACACGAGTTATATTCTGTTTGTAGCAGTATTTTGCACAAAATTATTCTAGTCGATTTTCCAGTGAATACGTCTATGACGTCATGACTATATTCCTTTTATGATTTGAAAATATGATCCGCGCGCGATCAGAATGGGATGCGACCTTTTGGAACTGAGACGCGCGTTGATGGCTAGCCAACCCTAGCGTCGGAAAACGTCAAAAAAATAGCATTGAAAACTGTCATTTTCTATTTATTTGACAAGGTTCCAACCCATTCTGATCGCGCGCGGATTGTACCGACAAGCTTTGACGAGGCGCCTCAAAGCGACGTCGAATCATATCACAGCGTCAGTTTATGACGTCATAGTGACAGATTCACCGCGTCACCGGGTCATAGTGACACCGGATTAAACCGAGCACTACAAAGTCATGTGACACCTTTTCGCAACCTATTTGACCCGGGAAACCTTGCCGGCTAAAGCTTTCAAAGTTGAGTTGAGAATTTCATGAAATTTAATACTTCGAGAGCTCAATTAGTTACGAGGTCAAAGACGGTTTAAAATTATATTTAATGACCTAAAAATATGGTTGTGTCTTTCTCTGTAAAATGGTTAAGACTGGCCGCATACACACGTTTTTCGTTTTCGATTTCCAAATTCGTTTTCCGTATTCTGAAATCCAAATGCATAGAATCAGTAGAAAATTTACTGGCGCACACATTTGTTTTTTCCGAACGGAACGAATTCCGCACGTACGTTTCAAGTGCAAGCTGGTGAGTTCGCGCGTGAAAAAATGAACGTTTTCGCTAGTCTCACGGAATTCCAAATCGAAATTCGACATTAGGAAAATGAATACGGAAAATGTGTGTATGTGGCCAGCCTTAGATCTAAGGCTTTCGCTTATCTGAGTTAGGCATAATGTTTTTACTCAAGGTAAGCAATAAGCCAGATGTCACAATTCACGAAAATACCTAAGTTAGGTACAAATATTTTAAGATACTTATTACTTTGTTTGTGAATTGCCTTATCACAAAAAAACTAGCATGAACGACATGAATGACATTCATCTATGTATATTATTATAGTCGAATTTATCTGATGAAGATAGCATGAGTCATTAAGTTAATTTTGCCTTAGGATGATAACTGCTTTGTTTTCGAGTTTCGCTGCTCAATTTAGAACACTTACCTCAATTTACATAGCTGTATCTGTTAAATAAATAGTTGTAACGCCTTGAGCTTTTCGTGTGTTGTTGGAGCGAAATAGAAAATTACTTACACGTCTACCTTGAGCAAAGGAAACAAAAATTTACATATTCATTGAACGTAATTGAGTTTTGTTTTTAGTTTTAATGGAAGAAACACTTTATAGATTTTTTCTAAAATTGAGCAACATAATATCAGTAAAGGAAAGGTAAATATTTAATTTACAAGACACGTGATGACCAACCACTTAAATTATCAATGAAACTAAACGGTAAAGTGCGAGAGTTTAAATACCATAAATCGTAGAAATTGTAGTAAAAAATACGTTGATACACTACTATCATGGTATATGCTACTTACGGTCTTGCTAACAACCCTTCCAAGTTACAATAATGGTATTTTTCTACTATCTACGCATTTATTTATCTATAGACTATGACTATTGATTTCTGAATGTTTACTGGATTGTACATGAAAATGACAACAGTATTCCATTGTAATCTGTGGCGATATTTTTCCTAACTTATCATGTGTTCACATTTATATGAAAATGTGTACTATATTGGCTATAAAAATTTTAACACCCTTGTTAGGGAAAAACTTCCTTTACGGAAGTCCTTTGAAGGCTCGAAAAAGTTACGACATTAGAACCCTGGCAGTGCGCCAATACCGACTGAATACGACGAACGACGAGATAAATAACACTTGTTTTTAGTTTATCCTAATTCTAAGGGTATTATTTGTTCACACTTCGTTAAAATTACAGCGTCCTATACAGAAAAATGCAATTACAGGAAAATACACTTTATATAATATATATTAAGTATCAGTTCAGCTAACCCTGTGTCGAAGAAGTTTAGCGAAAGTCTACCGTCTCAAGATTTTCTTTTACAAAGAACGTCTTTATCGGAAATGGTCGTCGCGTTTTGACTACATAGAAGTTAAGACTTTTAAAGCACCTACACATTCATAAACATGATTTTTACATATATAATATGAAATTCGCAGTTTACAGAGTAGCACACATTTATTAATTATTTATTTATTAAAATACACACACGTTTTTTCTTCAAAAAAGTGTGTGTAAAGATGTATGTACAATTTATTACTTTAACGTAATAATATAATTAATGTCCTTTCTCGTAAACTTATCTGACATCTAAGACATTATGAGAATTCTTTCTCATGTATTATAGTAAATAAAGAACGTGCATGTAATCAATTCTATTAACCTATATTTATCAATATTAATAATATTATACAATTAGTATGAAATAACTTATTTTTATAAGATATAATATAAAATGTGTTCAAATGAGTTTTATGAAGTTATTAACAATGTGATCAGCAATCAGTTAAAATGACAGGTGTGAATGATGATCGATGAAGCCTCCGATTGACGAAAACCAATTACACGTGAAATATTTTCATTCGTTCGTTCGTGAATGTTTTATGTGTTCGGCTTATTACAACAAATGTTTAATGCAGATTGTGATGAGTGATCATTATCGTATCATATATATTAAACTATACATTTCTCTAAATATGTATTTTATATTTGTTAAACATTAAAGCAACGGTGAAGCGATCTACAACACGTAGACATCACTAACATACATTAACTCCGTACGTAACTAGAAATAAAGTAGCTACGTGTATGAATTAAACTGAAATCGTGTATATTACCATTACAAATTTTACTCTTAAGTTATTAAAATTACATTTACTCGTATTTAGAATTACACGTGGTATTACAGGTACTACTCGGTAGATGTGTGAGTGTCGTGCCGCTCGTGCGATGTAGTGAAAAGTCTAGCGATCCCGACAACAGCTCCACGAAGCCCGATATCAATTTTACAAATTCAAAATTTTTATCAAAATTCTACTTCGACTCAAGTCACCGTGTCGTTGTCATATTTCGTACTTATCTTAACTAGAACGATGGCTTCCGTTCAATTGACGCACTTTCGGAGGTTTTGGTCCAAAACCGACGGGCCGGCTCCTACCGATATACGAAAGCGAAATCTCGGGACTCCTTCCGTTTTAAGCCTATTGTTAATTACGTCCCTTTCGAAGTCTATAGAACGGTAAAGGCACGGTCATGATGTGTATTGCACGTACAACGCGGGGGGTCCAAACGAGCAGACGGGAAATATCTCCTAAAGGAATCAAAATACGTTCTAACCTACGCGTCCGAGGAAAGCGTCTCAAGGCACATACTTTTAGACAGGGGCGAGCGAGAGTTCGAACCGGAACGACCGTTAAAAACTTACAGCGAGAGAGACGTTACACGTGTGCAATCCTACGATGCCGTACACACATATACGTTATACTACCGTCGGTAATCGAGTTTAACGAAGCTCATGTCCACATCACACACGATCACTAGTCGTCCGACGCAGAGTCGGCGGTGACGCTGTGGCCGTTAGCCTTCTCGTGCAGCCGGCAGGGGGTGCGCGGCGCGGGGGGCGGGGGTCAGAACACGCGGCGGTCGCACGGCAGGCAGTGGCCGCGGCACAGGCGGCGCGCGGCGGTGAGCAGCGCGGGCGCGCGCGCGGCGGGCGGCGCGGGCGGCAGCACGGGCGACAGCGAGCCCTCGCCGGGCGCGGGCGGGCTGTCGGACGGCGGGCGCTACACGTGCGTGCACGCGCCCGCCGCCACGGGTCAGCCGCCCGCCAGCAGGTCCTCGGGCTCCGGCGACCAGCAGTTGTCCGACAGCCAGCACCCCACCACCACCGTCACCACGCCGATCAGCAGCGCCAGCACTATGTACACCTCCGCGTTCCCTGAACAGTGATAAATAAATCATATTTTAGCATTTTTATTGAAGAAATGCTTTATGAATCCTCGGCGGTTTTGGGACATCGGCCGGGGCGTGTGGGACTCCCCCAGCGTATGGTCTACCCACTTAAACCCCATGGTGCTCAACTCCCCGCTTAAGGCAGAGCTACGGCTGCGGGTACGGGTACGATAAAATCTACCGCAACTCCGACAAGATATACTTGAGCCTACCGATTGTGATTAACAAGTACTTGTTCACATGTGTTTGCTAGTTTCGAAAGCGAAGTTAGATGACTATAATGTTTGGGATTTAGCGAATCGCTTATCATAGCGTTTGTGATGCTTTATGTCAAATCCTATAGATTATTAACATCTAAATTCATTAACTAATTTAATATTTCAATACACCATAACACACCATAATATACACACACCATAACACACCATAACTAAATTTTAATTAGGTCTGGACATGAAGCAAAATAATATTTAAATATGTATATTTTATTCTTATTCAAAAATAATATAATAATACATACTTTTAAATGAGTGGAATTTAGAGTGGACCAACTGACGAACACTATGTATGCAAAATATAAATTACTTATTAAAGTGAGCTTTTAAAATATAAAAAATATTCTAGTCGAACCCTCAACTGATCACTGGCATAAAAAACTTTTTCAAACAAAAAGCTGCGACACTTCAAATAATGATGAGATATTTATAATGATATTTTTTTGGTTTTGATTTTGTATTCTGTGTCACTGCGACAAGTAAAATATTAATACGAATATATATTATGTATTACGCCTTCATTAATTTTTATTTGAAATTTTCAATTTCGAAATTCTTCCGATAATACTATGGTAATTATACTATTCAAACTTCTTTACAGCTTAGATAGAACACACAATTTATAAACTATGTACAAAGTTCCAAGCTAGCGGTTCTTTTGAATTTAAAATATCCTTTGTGTAGAATTAAAGTTCGTTTATTCGTAGCTCTGTGGCGTGGTAGTGTTGCCAATTAAATAGGAGAAAACGAAATAACATATCGGTTCGTTGTTTATATGCAAATGAAAGGCGGGGCGGCTCGGCCGAAACAAAGGAAAGGTTAATAGAGTACAAATAAATAACACTATCGAGTTTTCGACGCTTAACTATGTTTCTCTTATAGAATTGGAAGGCTAATGAAGAAATATATCACCTGATGGTAAGCTTTTACCGTCATAGTCACAGCAGAAACACTTGAAAGTCACCTTTTGATAAATATACGATTTATTGATTGATATTGCCTACATAAAACTAAATGCTGTTTGGGAGCTTATCTAAAATCACATATTACGTATATAAGCTTATTACTAAGACAAGCTTAAGCTACACTAAGCCTAAGAAAGTCTAGAACACTCATCTATTATCCTAGGACCTATACCAACATTGAGGATGTATGTCTACTGTGACCTCGATTCGAGTATAGACATTGATCTTAAAAGTGTTTGTCTATGGAGAGATACAAAACCTCTTAATACTTTTACTTTGCCGGCCGATAGTCTAGAGCTCTTTAGAAAGTGTCACAATGACAAGTGTTACAATGACTAACAGCCTTTAACAACTAACATAATAAGACTCACACATAATATCATTGACTGATCACTGTATAGGCTATTGTTTTAACATAGTAAACATATACAATTATTGTACTATATTGTATGATAAATGAAAAGAACGAAAAATGTAACAAAATAGCCTTATAATAAAAAAATGTAAAACAAAAGCATAAAACGAGCCCCAACTCCGTTAGGGGGGGTGGAATATTAAATAAAATAAAATATCATTGACTGACACTTAAAAAGGTGTATTTTACCTAATAGGTACAACAAAGTGAGTAAATATTAGTCGGGTGAATTTACGTTTGCCTTTCGGTTAAGGTTAAAATAATTTCTGACTTAAAAAAATATAATATTATATTTATTTCTTAGGTTTTCTGACATAAATTATATTTAGCGTTGTTAATTGGTTAAAACTGTGTCACAGGTTACACGGTCAAATTCCCATCAATCTGATCCATCAATCTCATTGACGAAATATTGATGGTTATAAAAAGTTCATATTAAAAATACGACCAATCCATCAATCCGTGTCGCACACGATCAAATTTTCGTCAATCCATACCGGATTGATGAATCAGATTGATGAAAAATTGACCGTGTAGGCGGTGACAGTGACACTAGCCAATCAAAAGTGCTAGTAAATAGAATATAAACTTTACAGTCGGGGCATTTTAATAGGCCACATTTGACATCTGTCAGATTAATCTCCACAGTGAGGAGAGCTGCGTAAAAACATCGACCAAAACGAATAAATCGATACGGACTTGAAATAAAATATTTGAATTTTATACATTTGAAACAAACTCCTGTCCCATTATTACTTTTTCTTTTGCAAATTCAAGGAGCAAAATAAGACAAGTACATGATTTACAAAAAAATATGCATTTATTCGCTTGAATTATAAAAACTGTTTAATGTAGTATTATCATTATTCATTTCACATAAATATGTGTTACTTTTCACAACGTGGTTATTAATTTATGGGGATATTTCGTTACAAGTAATCAATGCATCGATACTATTTATTCGCTTCCAATTTTTAGAGTAACTTCCCTAGAGTTTAAAAAGAAAAATGTCAGCTAACGTAACATTGTAACGAGGTGCAATTATTAAGATCAGAATTTGTTTATTACGTTTAGAATTGTTTATCAGTAAAAGCAAATCGTTAAATAATTCGTATCGGTCATATTTACAATAAATATGTAATCGTCATTGAAAAAAGTTAGTCAATTGTGCAGATATAACAAAACGAAAATATTTATTTTTTATGTACGTCGCTATAAGGTTACCTGGTACAATTTTGATGAACTGTCAAATGTGGCCTATTAAAATGTCCCGACTATAGTTACAAAACGTCAGAAACAGTTAATAGCCTAACAGCTAGTTTACAGGCCCAAGACATAACTTATGTAGCGGTGATTTTCTTATTAATCCCAGCGCAGCAATTTGCATCTCAAATTACTCGAAGTGGATAATAACGAGTTGAGCTGCTAATAGGACACAAGTCGGGGGTGAACTCACCCAGCTGTTTCCGTATGCCGAGCGGCTGCCGGCTGCGCCACAGCGAGTTGATCAGCGTGGGGTCCCCCCGCGTGCGCCAGTCCCGGTACCCGCGCCCCCTGGTGTATTGACTGAACCTGCGACAAACACCACCTCTCACCGATCAAACCATCTCCTCCTTCTACTATTTACGAATCGGTAATCAACTATAATCTGTATATTACCAGCGGAAAAATTTTGCGAACATACGAAGCCAATGAGAGAGTAGCGAAACCATACAAATTCGAGTCTTTACTGGTAAAAGCTTAAAACGAAATTGAATTGTTCCTGTTTCCGTCTCTAGGATTTTATCGCAGTCGTGCAGGATGCCTATGCAATGTGTACATGCGGATGCAGTCAACTACCGTGACACTCGAATCTGACTAATGCTAGCTCTCCGCCATGATTAAATAGTAAACAACGCGGATACGAGGAAAACTTACAAGCGTATTTTACATACGGAAATGCATTTCTGCGCAAAATATTTTTACGAGTATATCTAAATCTGATAAAACTTTACTCGGTGAATGAACGTTAAACAATTCAATTTCGCAACACGGTTATGAGTTAGTCTAAATATCGTTTCGATATACAAGTAAATATATTAAGTCCGTCGTTGGCGGTAAGCGGAGCTCCTGTAGTACCTACGTCGTGTCAAACGTGCAGAAGTCATGCAGTGGTCTACCTACTAGAACCATCGACATACACGATGATTCGCAAGACGTCGCTCGCGTCTTGTGCCAATACTGTACATGTTGAAAAGTAAAATACTTACATTAGCTCGGCGGACCCCTCGGTGCGGATGACAACATATCAAATATAAGACAACTTACATACATTCACGACGGTTAAACAGTTTATTATTAAATTTAAGGCACACATTAGCGTGTGATCGGTGAGCTTATATTATTTATTTGACGTTATTTAATCCTGTTATGTCTTAGTACGGGTTAAACGATTTACGTTAGGATCGACTAAATAAAATGTTTTAATATGGTTTTATAGATGTGAAATACAACACTTATATGAATGAATATGAAAACATTTATAGCTCCGACGATAATGTGTTTCAGATAAAATTCTAAATGAAAATGCCCGAGAGAAGCGTGCGAAGTTGTTGTAAACGTTTTTATTCGTCTATTCATTTCAGTTTATTATGGTAAATTATTGTTTCATCATATAACGAAATATCGTGGCAATATGCTCGTTTCATGTTATATTTAAATCGCAGACGTCGATATAAATTATGACAAAACGTGATTAATATTTCCATTGGCACAGATGAAAACGGTAAAAAGTTGTAATGAAATATCGTCCCATGGGTCGCGTTTAATGTTGATGAATAAATTCCTTTCGCAGACTCGCCTTTATTACCTGAGACTGCACGAGGGGTACGCGTACGTTCTTAGCTTATATGTAAAACTACCTTGTGTCTGGAGATATATACTTCTATTCTATGGACTATGCCTGACACCAGTATATTCAAGTTGCGAGGCAGGTGAAAAATAAAAAGAATTTATAATGCACTAGCATATCTAGGGCTTATAAGTTCCAGGGTCTCATATTAATCAAAGTTGTCGTTGTCAATTGTAAAAAATGCAGACTTATAATTTTCTTGCAAAATAATAATATGAATTATTATAGATCTACCAGAATCTGATGGCAATTTTTGACAGCAGATTTTCAAAAATATCCTTAATCATTGGATAAATTTTTATATTTTCATGTTTCACACACAAAATAAGCCGCTAAAGAAATAAAAAAGGATGAAAATGTTTTATTCCTATTACCCCGGTATTGCTAGAGTCAATTTATTTTCTCACTTTTTGCCATCAGATTCTGGTAGACCTATATGTATAAAAGTAATCATAAGATCACTTGTCATAACAATTTATTAGAACATAGAGAACCACCTCGCAGAGTATTAGTATTCAGAAATATGACCATCGCGACGTGCTCTCATCTGGGTTTATTCTAAAACTATCCTTGCCATCTGAGTAGCAAGTCTGCATTTTGCTTTTCACGTGATATTGCATACCAAAGTAGCCAAATGCTAACTGAGGTCTCAGAAGTTTGAAGTATTGGTTAGAGTTTACAGTACTAACATTCATCATTGTTGAATAGGAAATTGAACCTTATGAACGAATAATTTTCAGAAAAAGTAGCATGAGATAATAAAGAGTAAGGTTTAGTAAATATTCAAATGGATCAGAACGATTTGTCAAGATAAGTAAAATAGTTTTATTGATGTACTTAAGTGAAGTTTCATGAAGGAAAACAATAGAAAAATACACTCATTATAAGCAGTGCAGTGCAGCACTAAAATGTTTCTATAACATTTCTCAATAAGGTACATGACCTGTCAATAGAACTTACTGATAGTTACAATATCGACGGCCGCTACGTACAGTATCGAAACTGCAAAACCTTAACTTTACAGGGGAGCCATTTGAAGATTGAAATCAGTTTTAAAAAAAATGTATGTAACCAAATAAAAAAATCATACATATACCTAACATGGTTTTTACATTAAAATTTATTTGTTTGAAGACTGATTCATAATTCTTACTCATTTTCAAGATATTTCACTTTCAATGTTGTACTACGACACTAATAAAGGCAGCTCTATCGAATGTGGCAATTTCGATTGTTTTCCAGGTCCATTAGAATTTACTAAGTATTGTAAGTGGCAGATTCCATGGTTTTCTACGCTAATTTCAACAAAGATTGCTACTTTCGATAAAAAAAATAACGGTTTTTAAGTATTATTAATGTTTTTTGCTTACTTTCTTAAAGAAAAACACAAACATATCCATGTATTCATTTTTATTTTAAAAAATGCACATTTGTAACTTAAAAAACATACTTAACAAGTGCTACTTAGCATTTGCTAAGTAATAAAAAAAAACAAAACATCAAAACTAAAAACATATAAACTTTCTAAAAAACAAAATTAACAAATTATTTAGCTTTTGCTACATACTAAAAACAATAATTATATATCAATACTTAAAAAAATAAAGCCTTACTGAAAATGTAATCAAATTACCTAATTATTATAGTATGAAATTAAAGTTGTGAGATCTTTTATTTTACTAATTAATATTACTAGTAATATTCTGAAAATTAAAAGAAAAATAATAATCTTACTTAATATAAATCAGACTTAATAAATTCAGACTTGTGTTAAAAAGTATCACTAATCATCTTCATCACTTTTGTGAACATCTTGGGTCTTTGTTGGGGAAAAAGCAAGATATCAAAACTAAAAACATATAAACTTTAACAAATTATTTAGCTTTTGCTATGTACTAAAAACAATATATCAATACTTAAAAAAATAAAGTCTTTCTGAAAATGTAATCAAATTACCTAATTATAGTATGTATGAAATTAAAGTTATGAGATCTTTTATTTTACTAATTAATCTTTTGGAAATTTAAAGAAAAATAATAATCTTACTTAATATAAATCAGACTTAATAAATTCAGACTTGTGTTAAAAAGTATCACTAATCATCTTCATCACTTTCGTGAACATCTTGGGTTACCTTGAGGTTCTTGTAGAAAGTGTGGTATTGCTTGGGGATGAGACTAGCGTTACAAAGCGACATTAAATCTTTGTACTTAGCATCGGAAATAGGTAAATAATCTAGGTACAACTGCTTCAAAACTGTACCTCTGTACTCAAACGAGTTTTTGTTATTTCGACGCGTATGAACTAACGTGTTAAGCACCAGGTAGTCACATTCGAAATCATATTTGTAGTAAATAACATTTGGTTCAGATTTCTTGACGTGAATCTCTTTTATATTGTTCCATTTGACATCTTGGTTCTGTGTATTTTTTTTCCAATTTCTGTTATCCAATAAAAATTTGAAATCAAACAATATATCGTGAGTCACTTCTATGACACGATAGGGCTCATTATGTGTTTTAGCCCAGCGGATCAAAGCATACCACTGATCGGGAGAATAAATGATTTTACCTTTTGCTGACCTTTCGATAAGTGCATGAACACTATCAGCTTCCTGCTGAGTGTGACCAGATTCCAAAAACCGGTGTGTGATGTCAATCTTAAGTTTGTTGCTAATATACAAGTAAAAACTATACACAACCCTGTTTCGGTTCTGACCCGCACAGTTGTCAGACCAAAAACGAAAATCTTCTGCTCCTTCTGCTACTTTAAGCTCGATAAAGTTAAGCAAACAGCTTGAAACTTCATTCGCACCGCGTTTGGCTACAATTTCAGGCCATAAATAGCAATATGCTTCCTTTTTTCCAGCGTCAAAGATCGTTAAGTTCATAACCGATAATTTTCTTTTGTAATAAAACAGCGACACTTCTCCATAAGGGCAGTTCAGTATTTTTTGGAAATCAAAAGAAGCGCATACTACTTTTGAGCTGCTTTGAATGGCTTTCTCCTTATCGTCCGCCTTAAATTTTCGTGCACTTTGTTTGTTTTTTATGTGTTTCTGTTGTGTTTGTATTTGCTCTGCAGACGGGGATTTCTCGTTATAAAAAGCATGACATTTATCACATAAATCTTTCTTGGGCATGAAAAACGCTATATTCAGGTTGTCATTAACTATTGATCTATATTGCCGCTCATTTTCTGCTTGATTTGTGTAGTTATTTAACTCTTGCCATTCCTTGTACATGGTGAACATCTTGGCAAAACTCAATGTGTTATCTAGATACAATTTATTACTGCTTTTTCTAGTATAGTGGGACTCAATTGGTTGAAATGACTTAACATGGTCACATACACTGCGAATCATCTCCTCGTCGATTTTTTTTGGGTGGTTAATATGTTTCCCTCTGTTATCTTTTCCAGTCACGCCAGTTTTATCGAGTTTGCTTTGAGCTGTTCTTATAAATTGGTCTGTCACAGCCAGTGTAGCACAAAACATTTTAAGACACACGTTTTTATGTGTATAAGTAAAATCGATTGGTTTTGGTAAAAAATACTTTGTGGTAAACTGTCTTCTCGAAGGTCCATTTGTGGTTTTTCGGTTTTTCTCCGTTCTTTTAGTAAATTTATTGATGTATTCCCACTGCATTGCATGATCTGACAAACCCCAAAATTCGTTAAAAATAGTTTTTCTTTCGTCTTCTGTAAATTCCTGTGAACATTTTAATTTACAGGTATCAGGACAGGGGCGTTTCATTTTTTTTGCAGGAACACTCTTACCACGCTTTGAGATGTAACTTTGGCCAGAATTAGTTAGTAGTTTTCTTTTTACATCGATCCACTGACTGACATGTCGTTTTCGTTTACGCCCAGGATCTGTTTTATAGGTGATTTTCCGTTTGCAAGACTTGGGTGTACTAATATTATCATCTAAATCTGATAAAGATATTAAAGAATTAACACTCGGAACATTCGGGGTATCTGCAGTTGTTTGTTGATCAGTATAAAAATCTTTAGCGGAGGTGGGAGATGGAATTGGGGTTATTTCGGTGCTGTCAGGTATTATATTATCATATATTATGTCACTTGCATAAAAGTTTTCGGTCAAATCTGTTGCTTTAGTAGAATATGTACTCGGATTATCGGTTTCGTCATCATAGATTTCATTTAAAAACTTCCATTCATCGTTTGTGTAGTTGTCAGGAACTGGAGATTCTGAAAGAAATAATAACATAATAATTATTATGATTAAACAACTTTAAATAACTAAAAACGATAGAAATTATAAAAACAAAAAATCGAATCTACGTACAAATACATTGAAAGTTATAAGTGACGTAAAACACTATCGATAGTGGTAAATTCGATATTTTCTCAACATAGAAAAGTATCGAACGTACCACTTTCAATGTTTTATAACTCAAGTTAAACCACGTATACTATTGAAAGTGGTAGTTTCGATAGATTCCATCTCATATTTGAGGAGGAACAGTATTGAAACTTCCACTTTCAATAGTATACTATGTTAACCTCAAAATATTGCACGTGTTCACAGTTTTTTGCAAATAATATCAAAAGTTTTATTTAAAATTATATTATCACACTTGTTTTTAACTTTAACGCATAATTAAATACGAACTAATTGAGACAATATAAAATTACTTACCAGGCTTAGATTTTTCAATATTGCTTTGTACTGTTTTGCAGAAATCTTTATTTGTTTTTGTAATTAAATTGACGAGATGTTTACCCCGACTATTCATCTTTATTATTTAAAACTTATAATTACTTAGAATTAACTTATATTAAACAATTACGAAATACGTCCTAGCTTCGTCGCATCTAGTAGAAGACTGTCGATACCGGTAGATACATGCTGCGCTCGCGTTGCACTTTATCGGAACACTGTCGATTCTACCCGATACCATAGTTTTCTCGGCATATATATTGTACTTTTGATACTATTCGATTAAAAAGTACTTGAAATAATTAAAATAATAAAATGAAATTTATACAGATTATACACCGTCATTATATCTTTTTAAATATGTAATAAAACAAAAATGCCATTTTTGCAGAATCGATACTGTACGTAGCGGCCGTCGATATGTTTAGTATGCCTATTGCCTATTGTTAAATATATTTCTGAAATAGGTCAGATTAGTGTTTTGGTAATTTGACAAATTAAGTTTATCATGAACAATTTTAAGATAAACCAAATAGATACCCAGGTACCCACAAAATTATATCACCGAAGTCATGTCGCTTTATATTTTTAGAGAGAAAATTTTGTATAGGTTTCACTAGACATTCCACTAACTGACTAACACAATGCCTAGACCGTAGACGAGCACTTTATTCAATGTTTTATGAATGGCTACACAAGGCAGGTGTCTGTACTAAATATTCTCCGCTCAGGGCTGCCCTTTCAAATTTGCTTGGTTCAACTTTAAGAGCGTCTCGGGACCCATGATTTACAGCTAGGGCTTATAAGTTCCAGGGTCTCATATTAATCAAAGTTTACTATTTGAAATATGAATGGAATGTATTCACTAAACATTCACTAAGTCTCATAAAAGTATTTTTAAATCCAATACTTTTTAGTAACTGAGTATTTTCAAGTTGTTAAATTTGGACATACACATCTTACCGCCTTACTCAGGGATATTTAATTATGATTAACCTTCAATTTAATGAAGAGTTTGACAGATAATGTATGGGGCTTTTGTCAAAATTTTGAATTATTTACATTTAAGTAATTACTGTTACGCTCTGAGTGCGACAGTTGTCTTTTTCTATTATCATAAAAACATTGCCGTATTCCATGTTGTCATAATAATATGACGTAGATTGTAGAATGTAGAGACTAGAGTCGCACAGAAATTTTCACAGCAACATCAATATACAAAGTTTTTAGATTTGGCTTTATTTTAAGATAAAAATTACGTGATGATGACACCCCTATTGCCTGTGTGCCTTCTACCTACATATATTGTAGTTGCTCCTTTATATTTCCGACTTTACGGGGGTAATAAAAATACTCTCGTAAATATTTCGTAGACCGACGCTTAAAATTGTATTTCACATCGCAATTTCAATATGTTCGACTCAAGTGATATTACTGGCTTACCCATAAACCGCTATCTATGGGAGCTTCTATTTCGAAAGAAAAAAATAAGTTGTGCATATCTTTAAGATCGC
This sequence comes from Lysandra bellargus, assembly GCA_905333045.1. Taxonomy (NCBI): domain Eukaryota; kingdom Metazoa; phylum Arthropoda; class Insecta; order Lepidoptera; family Lycaenidae; genus Lysandra; species Lysandra bellargus. Next base: position 11,391,070 of record HG995330.1, on the reverse strand, counting down.
TCAAAGAAATGGAATTGTCAAAATTTTATTTCTTATTAATGAGGAGATGAGTTAGGGCAAAACTACTGTTTTTACTGCAATTTATAACATACATTTAATATATACACACCTAGCATTAATATGTATACTTTACTTAGTCAAGTCAATGTTTAGGTAAATCAATATTCTCATTTATGTATTCTAGACGGAGCGCCTAAAGTGTGTTTTGTCTACATAATATTGAATAAAAGATTTTGGAATAGAATTCGAAGACTCGCTCGATACTTGTAACACCTTAAAAAGTTCGGAACGGTGAGCTATTTTACAGTGAATTTGGCATTTTGAAAAGCTGATCTGCCAATTAGTAAAATATAAAGTTTAATACATAAGTTACCGATTCTGTTCGATCCAATTACTGATTTACAAAATAACAATATATTTTTTCATTTTTAGAATATTTTAGGTTTTTATTGAAAGGACAAGATCCAACGTCCATACAATTTTGGGCTAATTTTAAAAGTGCCGGCCAACGCAAATAAACCCATTATTTAAATAGAACATAACCAAAGGAATAATTTTTATTATTACATCAAAGTTCTAAGTCAAGTCTCCGAGTTGTTATTAAAGGTCAAACTTTTTTTTATAACATGTAATTATTATTTATAATATGTAATTATTATACTTACATGTATTTTATAACATGTAGTTATTATACTTATTTTATTAATTAAAAGTAATAAGTAATCGATCCCAACGTCCCTATCCGAGTCATAGAACAGATTAGAGGCCAAAAGATGATTTGGAAAAATTGACGGACGGAGCCACAGGAGCCACAACATTACATCCACGACTCCATCGGCGCGGCGCGGCGGTCGCCTGCTGTTTGGGGTATAATGGCAGGCTCGTCTTGGGGGAAGGTTTATTTACCTTCCGTCCGTCAATTTTTCAAAATTATTTGTAGGTATTTGGCCTCTAATCTATTTTATAGCTCGGATAGGGACGTTGGGATCGATTACGTATTTTGTTACATGTTATAAAAAAAGTTTGACCTTAAAATACAACACGGAGACTTTACTTTGAACTTTGGTGTAATAATAAAAACTATTCCTTAGATTATGTTCTATTTAAATAATAGGTTTATTTGCGTTGGCCGGCACTTTTAAAATTAGCCCAATTTGGACCATGTCCTTTAATATTAATTTGTTGGAATATTCATAGAATACATTATTATTCTTTAGGCGAAGAATCTAACCATTCTTTAAATTGTATAATATATCATAGAACAGTTTATTTCAAAAGTTATGTGACGCCGGTATGAATTACAATTAAATAAATATCTTAATCTGAAACCTAACTTGTAACATTAAGGGTGGGATGCACCAGAGCGTGGTTATAATTATGAATTATGGTTAAGGTTATCGTCAAATATGGCGTCCATTATTGACTTTGACAGTTCATTCGATATTTTATTATAGTTAAAGTTATAATTAAAGTAAGTTGGTGCAACCCATAGACTTATAATATGCCTACTCGTAACCCACCCTTAATAGTTCCCAGTTCGAAATTATCTATTAATTCATAATAATTGCTATATTAATCGGCGCTTAGATTCTATTTAACCCGTATTTTACAGCCTCAATATGCAAATTGAGATATGAGCCTACATAATTAAATTCTATGATAATTTATGATCGATCGGATGAGATTATGAACAAAAAGGTTTTAAACGCAGAATCTCTGTATGATCATGAGGTTACAGATAAGGAAAATTTAAAAAGGTCAATAAATTGGGTCTAAACACGTTTAAGAATAAAGGTTAGATCACACTAGGCGAATCGCGTCACGCCAATTAAATTATTTTATAAAATAGTATGAGTATAATAAATATTAATATTATTCAGAATATTAATATTGTAAAAACAGTCTTCCACAATAAAAAAAATACACTGAAGAAGATACTAGTCTGAATTTGGTGCACGTTTATATAAGCGTTCAGAAAAAAATAAATACAAGAACTATGTAGTAACGCACGTGTTAAGTGAGTTTGTACGACCAGGGCCTCCATAAAGGGCTACTGGCGCCTGTGTGCAAAAAAGGATTTTGGTGCCCCTTTAGGCAAATTTTTTGGAACCTTGGTTTTGGTGCCCCAAAAGATGGCAATTTGGCGCCCCTAGAGGATGGCGCCCGGGTGCATTGCACATATTATGGTAGCGGGGGCTTTGTGTACGACATTTATACCGTGCGGCCGCAATGGGACACCGCAACGCGGCGTTTCGCATAGTGTGGTCTTACCTTTCGTAAAAATTAATTTCTTTGCCAGAACATCATCGCCTAATTGTGAGGCGTTGATCGAGAGAAAGTTTAATAGAATATGGAGTTGATAAAGTGATTTCTTGGGCGCCTTAAAGAGCCATTTAAACCTTAAACGTTTTGCTGTCAGCGACAAATTACGGCAATCAGAACGGAGGAATTCTTTTTATGTGGAGTTTCTTTGGGGAACACGTTCTAAGATAAACGATTGCTTTCAAACAAAACGCCATCTTCAAGTTCTATTGCAGTTCAGCTGCTGTACTTACAAAGTTATATGAGGAGTGGTGCAGCGAACTCTCAAGGACATCACAAAATGTTTTCTCATACGATATCACAGCGCATTTCATATGAAATATGGAAATATATAGTACCTCAGTCGTCTTATATATAGTAGATAGTAGAATATAGTAGGTTTGGTTAGTGAAAAGATGTTTCTTTAACCAGACGTGTACCAGGGTCATGGGTTTACTATATCATTATTTATCATAGTAATTTAGAGTCAGACCCATTTAGCCGGAAATAGGACGGGTGTGATAAAGAACAAGAGTATTATGTATGTTGTTTTACCATATTTGTTATGTTTTCTATAAGTATAGAAAAATATAGCAATATTATAGTTTCGAACATGTTGGATACTTTCTCGCAATATCAAAGAATTCACGTGTGCAAGATAAATTAGTTTTTGGTGAATCGTTATTGCCCACGGAACACAACAATTATTTCTTATATTGCCTAATCGTTATAGACATCTGAAACACATTATTGTAGGGTAAACTACCCAATTGTTGGCACTTCTGTCAACAGTAGGGTGGTGGCGTGATATGAATGATGCAAGTGTTAAGGTGCCGGTTGGCAGCGAACGACATGAAATAACCGCAGACAACGTATCGCAGCGACACGGTAGGTTTGTATGAATTTGTATAGAACTAAATTACGGAGGGAATTTCATACAACTCCATAGAAACCAGTAGGCTAAACTCACACTGACGCAGATTCGAAGCGAAGCGACGCGACATTATATTTTTTCGCCTACAGCATATTCATCTCTGTTGTTCTATTATTTACATACAAAAATCGAATGAGCTTGGAAGAGCGAATGCAAAAAGCGAAACGCGCGTCGATTCACACTTCCATAGTTTCTTATCAGAAAGTTCTTCAATAATAGAACAATATAGATGATAGGTGGATATAATGACTCGTCGCGTTGCTTTGACTCTGCTCCAGTGTGAGAGCGGTAGTGTCGCCGTGACACGTCGTCTGCGGTCGCTTCACGTCCGCTGCGAACCGGCACCGTTATAGAGCGGTCGTACCTGCGGACGCCGCCGACACCGGCGGGCGGGGCGGTGGAGTGCGACACGCCCGGCACCTGCGCGCCGCCCTGCACGCTGCCTTGCGGCGCGCACACACAGCACCCTGCACATGATGATGAGTAAACCTTTAAATTTGTTAGAATTGTACCATCAGAGAAGTTGATTCATAGGGTCTAAACACACTAGGCTGAATTACGCCGACGTGAATTCCGCCGCGTTTCAAATCCATACAAAATATGGGCGGAACGCGACATTCCGTCGTGAGCCGAATTTCCGTCGAGCCAAGTCGAGCGTAAAGTTCGGCACCGATTCTGCGGTAATGTTTCGTATAGCAACACACTATACGCGACGAAATATCAAAACCGAACATAGGAAATCCAACCTTATCTCCAAATAGGGATTGCAATCCGGATACTCCAAAATTCAAAAAATCCGGATAATCCGGATTTTTAGTTTTGAAAATCCGGATTTTCGGTTTTTTCGAATAGTTGGTAAAATTATGAAAAATAAGCTTTTATGTAGTATAAAATTAATTTAGATGTATTGTGTAGCGTCGGACATGCAAATTCACATTTGTTTAAAGACGCTATCACAAATTTGCGCGCTCAATAGGTACCTATCTCAGCAATTCGTATGTCCAACATTGCATTGTTTAGATATTTGACGGTTGTAAATTGTGTATTAACATTTTGAAATCTTGTTTTAAAAAAGAACGTCATTTTTTAATATCTTATAAGTTATGACCTACTGTTTATTTACCTTTTTCTATTTAATAATATGACTGCAATCATGAGAAATATACAATAATTATTCTTTTAGGATACTTTCAGTATTATGGTCAGTATTGAATAAAATGGTTTTCTATAAAATCTTCTGATGGTCTGATAAAATAAAGTAAAAGGGTTTATATTAAAATGTTGATTTAAAGTTTAAAGATTTTTTTTATTCTGTATAATAAGTCTATTGGGGCAAATTTATGTCGGACAAAGGTTCCCCTAGGATATTCCACTTATCTCGCTCCAGCGTCACTGCTGGTATGCCTACAAGGGGGAGTTTGCAACCGTGTGCTAGTCTGAGCTCTTTGCAATAATCGGTTGCTCACAAGAGAGCCAAGAGATGATAGTTAATATGAATATATTCATCTCCTCTCACAGTCAAGCTGCACTTAGCACTGCAGCAGAAATTTCGTCCAAATTGGTTCTAGATTGTGCTGATACATAACATGCTGGAGGAAAACAACAACTTCGACTAGTATGGGCCCCGGATCACATTAACGTCTTTGGTAACGAAACCGCTGACGAGCTGGTTAGGCTTAGAGCTGAGAATCTCATATATGGTCCAGAAGTGGTCTGTGAAACACCTCCCATTACTACAAAGCAAGTGCTCGAGGAATGGGGTCGCAAAATAAGAAAAGAGCAATAAAATTAGACTCCTGGCCTTGAAAATTCTAAAGCACTAATTCCTGGCTTTTACAAAACTAATTATTAATACTTATTCTGTAAAGATAAGAATAAAAATCCTAAAGGTAAGGATTTTTATTCTTATCTATATGTATTCATAATAACTAGTAATACTAGTTATTATATTCATAATAACTAGTATTACTTTGACTATTCATTTTCATAATACTAGTTATTATATTCATAATAACTAGTATTACTAGCATTACGACTTAAGATTCTAGGAAAAGGGCCGAGACACTTTTTAACCTGTTTAGTTTTTACCTCGTTGACTATACTACTTTACTCAGCAGCTGTAGCTGCTGCAGCTCAGGCTGCTGAAACTCACCTACTCTACTATAGAGGAAATTGGTGGCACCAATACCAACCACATCGTTCAATTTATGAGGATTAAGTAGTCACAATAGATCCTCAGGAGTCGCGGTGACTTGAGGGTTACAGTAACCTGCCTTCAGAGAGAAAAAATGCCTCCAGAGCATTGAGCTATATTTTCCTACGCCTAGCCTAGATACCTACTCTGACCTCTGTCGATATCCAGCCTAGATGCATGTGGATGACATGACCAGCCCAATGCTACTTTAGCCGCCGTCTTGACTCCCACGTCTGAGATTCTTGTTTGGATGGATTTTTTGTTTTGTCGAGAAGACTTACTTCCAACTTACTGCGATCCATTGCTCTTTGGCAGGCCCCGAGTTGGATTTTTGTAAATTAGTCAATGACCGAGTTTCCGCTCTGTTGGTTAGGACGAGTGAAATACACATGTCGACGAATCTGCGGTTCCCTGAAACGGGTATGTCTTCCTTCATCAGCTTCTTCATGGACTAGTTTCTCTGTATTTGTTTGTCTGTTATCAAAAGAAATTAACTGGCCCAAGTACGTCCACCACGACCTTACATCTCGTGCTGTTGGTCATGGATTGTACCTTAGGTACCTAATTTTTATTATCTGTATTCGTCGGAGCAAAAAGGGCTTAGTCGTGCATAAAGCGAAAATTGCTTAGGCTTTTATCGTTAACTTAAATTCCACTTATTCAAATATCTTAAAAAAAATCAAGATATTCTTAAGTTGTTAATAATGTCTTAATTATCAGTTACTGTTATTTTAATTTCTTACTTCATCACGCCCATGTGAAAATCACTAACTCAGGGGTTCCCAATCTTTTTCAGCCTGCGGAGCAATTACAAGTCAATATTTTGTCACGACTCACGGCGCCCTACTTTACAAAAATGTGCATAAATAAAAAAATTTAATGATTATAGTCAGGTTAAGCAAGTAAATAATAATAAACAAATATTTATTCATCTGCCTGCTTTGTATAATTCATCTTATAATTTTATTTTATAATATTTGTGGTGCACCAAGGCGCCGCGGCGCACAGTTTGGGAACCCCTGCACTAACTGAAGAAAAATGTTAATTGTTTTAAGACGTCTGATATTGCGCTTTTAAAATGAAAGTTATTTCATAAAGAAATAACAAGAAAATTTGAAAGCTTTTAATTCAAAATATTAGAAAATTTTCAAAAAATCTGGATTATCCGGATAATCCGGATTTGAGCTTGTCAAAATCCGAAAATCCGGATTTTTTTAAAAATCATTTTTTTGCAATCCCTATCTCCAAAGCGTTAACGCACACATTACATCTGAGAATTTTAAATACTGACTTACGCGCGCGTTCCGCAACGAAAATTACGCCGCGAAATTTCGGCTCTTCGCGTAATTTATAGTGTGTCGCTTCAGACGTAAGCGGCTGAACGTAATTTCGGCCACGTAAATTACGTCGGCGTAATTCAGCCTAGTGTGTTTAGACACAATAGGCAGATGGCGGACCTGCGTAATTTGGTCACGTTATATCAAACCTATGATCCACTTTGATTAGTGCGAGTGCAGGTGATTAGTGATTAGGAGAAATTAAAGGACTTGCACTAATCAGTCGCTGTCCACACTTACTTTCTCCTGATTACTAATCACCTGCACTTATCACTAATCAAAGTGAATTCAGGGAATTACATTGAATTGACATAATCCGACCAAATGATGTAGGTCCGTCAACTGCCTAGGAATCAATTTCCTCAATGGTACGTACCGAGGAACATTTGGAAAAGGGAGACTGAAATATTCTGAGATGATGGACAGGCAAATTAAAAAAATATTTTGCAACCAATATATAGTCCATCAATTCATTACACAAGTATCATGGTTTATTCGGACGGACCACTTGTTTTTTAATATTCAAGAGAAAATCGTAACATATAATAAATGGTCACTGTCCAACAAGCTGTAGCTTGTTGGACAGTGACCATTTATTTCTTTGATAGTTTATTTTTATCGTTAAAGTTTAATATACATCTTCTGATACAAGAGTGCACTAAAGAGAAATAAAATGTCGCACTTATTTAAAACAAGAAGTAGCACAAGAAAAGATTGCTTTCATACTTTGGCCACTTAACGAAAACCCCTCGGGAGGCGTCAATGGAAAAAGAACAAAAATTGTCAGTCCATTTAAAGAAGCAAATAATTAATTCAATATTGGTAAAAATATGGCAAAGAATCGCCAATTACCTTCATTAGAGTCTTTTGAATGTCATAAGCTAAAATTTCCGGCTCCGTGCCAGAAAACACAATGATTTATTATTTATTAATTGCCGGATTGAGAGAGCTCGTTAGAAATCACTTAGATTAGTTCGTGGTGCAATTGAGAACCTTTAGCGGGTTATTTTTTTGTAATCTTTGAGTGTCTGAGACTATATGGTTTATGATAATCTGATTCATTTCATTAAGAAAAAAAAAGAAGTTAGAGTATCGAGGAACTTTTTTCAAAACTTTGAATGAGTGATTTATAAAAAGTGGTCATTTTTAGCTGATGATTCATGATAATGTTATGTAATTAATGTATGAAAATATCAGGTATAGTTTTGCTACGATAAAGGGTACGCGTGTACATTACTAGAACCAATTCAATTGGCCATATTTGTATGTATAAATACAGCGTGCTTGTTATTGGCATTTCGTAAACACTGACAGCACTGACATCATAGCAAAGAAGCACGATTCCTGTGCACTGTGCAGTGTACGCGCACCAAAGTTTTCACTTGCGACTTTTACTGTCCATGTCTTGCTTAAACATCTGGCAATAAAATTCATTTCATTGACGATATTCTGTTAACATTGCAGGTCACAATTACCTCAATATTTCTCTTTCCATTTTCCTTTCATTGATTAAACGAAGATAATGGTCACAGCCGTAATAAGTACTTTAAACCATAACTTGAATGAGGGAGAAGCCATCATTGTTTCAGCTGAAAGGCGATTGTTAGATAAGTGAATAGATAATTATTACGGAAGCTCCGCTGAGAGAATTTGAAGATGGAATGATAATGTCTGAATCGAATGTTGTGTGTTGAATGGATATTCGCTGACGTTAAAGTGTAAGGAAGGAGCTGGGCTATGTGAATTAATGTAAAATCTAGCTGCCCCACAAGGACGAATATTAATTACTTAACGACGATTAAACGAGAATTTTGACATAATCCGCAATGCCCACACGTTATTATCATCGAAATTGCATTATATTTCATGTTAAAAACTTCCATGAATACTAAATATCACTTATATTTTATTACTACCCATCACTTTTAATTTTTATAGTTTCCGTGTCAATAATGCTTGTTTTATTTTATTTTACGTATTTTATTTTAATTTTATTTCATTTTATTTAAATATTTGAAATTCTGCAGTCGTTATATGGAGTTATTGTAATAATAGGAAATATAATAACCCTACCATATGATATTACATAATGAAAACCTGTTACATTTGCGGCTCTGTTTACGTTGAAATGGAGAATTTAGATGTATCAAAGCATTTTTTATGAGTAAAAGGTCAGGAATAATCATTTATTTTAAATTGAGAGCATTTGCATATGACGTTTGTTTAGTATATAAAGAGTACTATCAGACAAATTGATTCAGAGGCAGTAATGGTTGGTTTACACGTATTATGTAGATAAGTAGAGATCAACTATGATAATATGGCGTGCCCCTCCAAAATTCAAAACTTTTGAAGTGCGTTGTCAAAACGTTTGAAGTGTGTTGTCTTGCGCGGTAGGCTAGTTATGATTAGTTGACCAACAAATCTTGGTAATGAGTGACATTAACTGAAATATTACGTGTACTGTGATTGGTTGAATACTTACTACATACAAACTCTTTCATAAGGATGTGCATGTGCCTGCTGTGTGAAGCGCCTGCCCGAAATTTGTCAAGTGACAAGCCCCGCCTGCCAACTTAATAGAAAATAATCAAAATTCTAATATCCTCGTTTAGTACTTAACTAAATTTTAACTTACTACTTGCTACTAAATTTTGTGTTTACATGCAATAAGTAACTTAAAATTAAGTTAAAATTTAGCTAACTACTTATCTACTTAATACGTGTAAACCAGCCTTAAGTCGCGAGTGGACGTGATTGTGACTGAGTTTGACATAAGGGTTGATTCAGACCGCAACGCCACACATAGATGCATTTCTAAATTTGTATTGAATTGATACATTAGCATATCGCTTTGCGCAATTGAAATCTGTCAAATCCATACAAATTTATACCGCGCCGCGCCTCGCCTCGCCTCGTCGCGTTGCGGTCGGAATTGACCCTAACACGACCAAATGACGTAGGTGCACCAATTTACCTATAGATCAATTATATCAATCGTAAAACGTATTACTTTTCTCAAATTTCTCGATAGTTCACGTCTTTAGAAGCATTAAAGTGCGCAATTCCTTAAACGAATGACTCTTCTGCTCTACTTTCGAATCTTACCTAATCCGTTTTTAAAATAAACACAAAACTTTTGCATAAAAGTTTGTTAGCTATTGGCTCTTTTCAATAAAAGCTCTATCTAGAGCTCGTCTTATCTCTATGTAACTTTATCGTGTTTTATAAAACGTACTTTTAAATCACATTGTATTGTACAGCTTATACCAGCTATTCGTCAGTTTTTTAAAGAATAATTTTAAATGAAATCAATTTAACGAATATTATTATGAAAGAAGCACCATATTATATTAATTTTAAGAGCCCGGGTTAGCCTCAAAAAGCTTTTAATAGTAATTACCTAGGTTCCTGTACAAAAATTAACTTCAAAATATTTGAACAGTAAAAAAAATTTTTTTGTGTCAAATTTTTTTTTACTAAATTTACTACTAAATATTTAAGCACTAAAAATAGAGTAAAACACTAAACAATATATAAATAAATATTAAATTTACTACAAAATATTTCAACTCTAAAAAATATTTTTAGTATTAAAATATTTTGTAGTAAATTTACTATTTATTTATATATTTTTTAGTGTTTTACTCTATTTTTTGGTGTTTAAATATTTAGTAAACTCAAAACTCAAACTCAAACTCAAATTTTTTTATTCAGAATAAATTTTTGCAAATATTTTCTGAAAGTCTACATGATGCCTACCACCGGTTCGGGAACTAACCCGGCGAGAAGAACCGGCGTAAGAAACTCGCAGTAGTAAATTTAGTAAAAAAAATGATACCCAAAAAAATTATTTTTGTGTTTAAATATTTTGAAGTTAATTTTTGTACAGGAACCTAGGTAACGACTATTTTAAGCTGAAAAATAACTCAAACATGTTAAATATTTTCGTATGAGAAAATGATTTTGGTATTACGTATGTATGAGAATTTCGAGGGTAACCCGGTCATATAAAATGGCGGAATTTGTTTAATGATTGACTTAAGCCTATAAAATGGAGGCCGCCACATTAGACGTTTCGTATCGTTTATTGAAAATGGCTTTAGGTATAAACGGTTGTAATATTTTTTCATTATGCGATCTTTCTTTGACCTTTTCGTAAAACCAGATGTTTTGATATAATATGTTAAATGCCCGGTAGTTTGTTTTTACTAAATACCCATTTATCATAAAATAAACTTTTCTGGCTCAAACTAACGTTTGTTCTATTTTACATATAGGACTTTTATAAAAAATACATGTCAGTGTGTACATTACAGATATATTATTACAGATATGATTAATAACACAAAAATAATTTTCAGTGCCTATTTATTTGATGACTCCCAGTCATGAACGATAAGCCTGCAGCGTTGGGCAAATATTCTGCTAATAAACTTTAAAATTATCATTATATTGATTTAATTAAGACAGCATAATTGTATATCTTGTGTCTCTTTACGAAAACTTAATGTTAAACTAGCGAGGTAGGATTTACTTAGGATGTTCTTTTCTTTACCGCCTACGATACGCGTTACCTGTAGATCTTACAGGCCGCGCACATTAATTCTTAACCACCCTTAAACCTTTTTAAAGGTTGTAAAATTGAATTTCACACGTTTTTAATCCACAAAAATGGAATACATATTTAATACAGCGGGCTTCAATCGCTGGAGCTCAGCCGCTGCCACGTAAACAAAAAGTAACCTATAAAACTTCAATATCCTTTTTGTACCGGACGCTTTGTTTTATTCATCGAGCGAATATGGAATTTTGATTACGTATAGCGATATTTTAAGCCGTTTAAGTATTTAATAAATAAATAAATAATAAATAATTTATTTCCTTATTTCACAATTTTGTAACATATACAAAAGAAATGAGATCCACCTAGTAAGTGTCTTGAGACACTTGTGTCAGGTGAACTCGTCCTTCCATAACTATTTTAGTGTAAAATACATTTCAGGAAAGAAAGAGATAATAGATTTACAAAAAAAAAAAACAAGTCATAACAATATTAAATTTTATGTGTTTGATTGTGTGTGTGTGTGTGTGTGTGTGTTAAATGAGAAAAAAATTAGATCACCAGGTATTTGAGTAGTGCTTCAGTTTCTTTATACGTTTTAGTAAATAGCCATGTCTGTACCATTTATTACAGGTTTGATAGGAAACCAAATAGATGTCAAGAATTTTTTTTTATTGTATATGTGAACCGAGATTGAATTGTACTGTCTTTGAGCAAAGGTTGTGTTTGTCTTATTCGTAGCTGCCACTTTTCTTTTTTTTCATCGTGTGGTATTGATTGTGGATCCAAGAGGTATTTATGACATCTAAGAACAAGAGATAGCACGTAGAGTTTTCCCACAGACAAAAGTTCGCACAAGGAGTAGAGTTCTTCAGTAGGGAAACGATACGGCTTACGATACATTATTTTTAACAAGCAACGTTGGCTTCTTTCGATGTTTATGAATTTATCGTTACTAGCATCGCCCCAAGCTGTAATACAGTATCCAATTATTGATTGCCCTAAAGAAAGATAAATTTGATTTAATAGTTGTCTGTTTGTGACGTATCGTAGTTTTTTAAATATCCAATTAAGTTTCATAATGCGATTACAGGTATACTCAATATGAGAATTCCATCGTAGAGACTGATCCAGCATAACTCCAAGATATTTTACACACTTGACTCTCGCTTCTCTACTGCAAGTACAGTAGTTATTTAAATAGTTAGTTTGTCCGCAATGATGAATGGCTAGGGATAAGTTAAACTTTGGTTGCGATTTTTCAGTTATGCTGAAACATATGTAATTTGTTTTTGAAATGTTTAGTGTGAGAAGATTGAGGCGCAACCAATCAGCTACTCTGGACAGACCAACACTAGCTGCCTCAAATGTTGATTCCCAAGAAGCACCAGTAAAGACCAGTGCTGTGTCGTCCGCATATGAAACAATACGCCCATTCCTCAAATTCATGTTGGTTAGGGAATTAATATAAATTAGGAAGAGGGTAGGCCCTAAGACGCTGCCCTGCGGTACTCCATACGTAATACCAGCCTCATTACTAACATGGTTGTCAATTTTTACCATCTGTATGCGGTCCTGTAAGTAGTTGGCCAACAATTTAAGACTAGTACCTCGTATGCCGATAGCCTCTAGTTTTTTTACGAGGATAGGTACGGAAACAGTATCAAATGCTTTTTTTAAGTCAAGGAATACTGTAAGGCATTTTAAATTGTTATCTAGTTGTTCAGAGATAAAGGAAGTTAAAGACAATACAGCATCCTCTGTAGATCTGTTACGTCTAAAGCCAAACCAGTTTTTCAATTACCTATAATATAATTCTCGACGTCATCCCTTTTCCCGTTCTTATACACTGGAGTTATGAGAGCTTTTTTAAGAGGACGAGGGAAGACACCTTCTTTAAAACATAGATTTGCGAGATGACTGATAATAGGTGAAAGAGTGGGTAAACATTCTTTTAATAATTTAGTTGTAATGTTGTCCCAGCCCGGTGCGCTGTCGGATTTTAAACTTAGTATCGTTTGTCTAACTTCATCAGGGTCAGTATCGAGCAGCACAAATGAAGAAGAGTGGGAGCAAGAGAGTGGTATGTAATAATGGGCTACGTCTATCTTTTCTGCTAATTTTCTTCCTATACTTGCAAAATATTCGTTAACGTACTCTATTGATTCGTTAGCTGAGTGCTTTATATTTAGTAGGTCTATATTGGGGGATTTATTAGAGTTTAGATTAGTTACGTCTTTTATTATGTTCCTAAGTTTCTTAGTATTTTTTATATTATCATTAATTTTGTTTTTATCATATTTGTTTTTCAGTTTCTTAATTAATTTGTTGCAAAAATTACGATATCTTAAAAAAAGTTATTTTTAATATTTCATTAGTAGGATCTTGTTTTAATTTTAATTGCATTTTGTTGCGAGTTTTTATGCAGCGAAGGATCCTTGAGGTTATCCAAGGCTTGATATTGCGTAGTTTTCTAGGTTTATTCTTAATTACGGTGCCTTTATCAATGAATTCATTGAGTAACAGAATTAGTCGATCAGTAAGGATATTTGGGTCATTCAGAGTAAGTAATTGTTCAATATTTTTAGTACGTAAGATATTAGCTACTAATTCGTAATCAAATTTTTTAGTTATATTTGGAGTTTTTTTACTGTCTTTTTTGTTAGATAAGCCGAGAAATATTGTATAGTGATCTGTGATAGACGTTTCTAATATCGCGATTTTGGCTGGTGGGTATTGAGGAGCCATCTTGAGCATGACATGGTCCAGGCAGCTTGTTTGCCTCGTTGGAATACAATGACCAGGAAGTATGCCATGAGACGAAAGCATATTCTGTTGTTGCTATCATTGGAGGTTGCATTTGGCCCTGGGATGAGGTTGATATTTAGGTCTCCGGTTATTATTGTGTTACGGCTCGTTCTTATGGTATCTAGATACTGATTAAGTGAATTAGTAAAAGTGCTAGCATTAGAATGTGAAGGAGATCTGTAAACGCATAAAACGCTTAAATAGTCATTTTACATTTAGCAAATGTTGCACTTGTGCTTCATTAGTTATTAATATAATTTTAGAGTGATCTTCCTTTCTGACATAGACTTTTCCATATGCAGTCCAGCAAAATTTATATGAGCGTGTCTTAACCAAGTCTCGAGCCAAGAAGTAGAGCCTAGAAGCTTTTGGTGTGAGCTGTTCTGATACAAAAATCGGTTTATCTATTTCAGTGTTGCAGCCTAAAACTTAGCGAGGGTTTTAACTACGTTTTTACATAGTAAAAACGCAGTTAAAACCCTCGCTAAGTTTTTATTCATACGGCCGTAAATGTTCAGCTCAGAGTTTGTTTTTATTTTTAATATTAAAGATTTTACCATTTTTAAAACTTGCGTTTTTAATATAGTTGAGGAAGTTTCTACTATTATGGGGGATTGGTGGAGATTGGGTTTGTCATCTCGTTTAGTGGCAACTCTATAAATATCCTTTATGTCCGACTTGTTAGCGTCACATCCAATAGTCTTATATAGGTGTAAAAACATATCGACGAGATCATCCTTATTTTCTCCAGTTCTTTTTGGAACGTTTTTCAGCTCAATGTTCATTTTGCGGCTATTCCTTTGCATATCCTCAATTTTGTCTTCAAGAACGGTAATGTATTTTTTGTCCTCCCTGATTTGTTGTTCCAATTGAAATATCTTATCTTGAAATTCTTTATTTTGTGTTGTTAGGAATGCAACTGAATTTTCAATATTTTGATTTGTTTTTTGAATATTCTTTAAGGTAGTTTCTAATCTTTGGAAATCCCGATTCTGTGACGATAATAAGGATGCAAACATGCTTTTCATCTCTTCTCTCAAGCCAGAAACCTCGGCGCTGAAGTCCATTTCCATTTTATTATTACGCCTAGTAGTCACATATACATTTGGCGGAGTCACCAGTGGCGCCATCTGCATCGAAACATCTAACTCCGTATCGGAGAGTGACTTGTTTAATCCTTCCATTGTACCAGGGCAATATAAACGGACAGGAACAGCTTGTGACGTCCTTAATACGTCACCCAAGATGGCTGTTTTAAGGGTGGCCAATCGCGAGCAGGGGGTGGTTCCGGGTTGTTGTGGGAGATCTTCTTGAAGATGGCTGCTTGCGCAAGCGCTGGTATTGGCAGTGTTAGTTGTGACGTCAGCCAAGATGGTGGAGCAATGGCTGCTTGCGCAGTCCTTCTTGAAGATGGCTGCTTGCGCAAGCGCTGGTATTGGCAGTGTTAGTTGTGACGTCAGCCAAGATGGTGGAACAATGGCTGCTTGCGCAGTCTTCTTGAAGTATGAAGTATGAAGGGGGGCGGTGTGGGACCCAGAAAAAAAGGGGGCATTGTGTACAGGCTTGGGACCTCCCAAGCCTGTACATGCAATGTCACCATTTTTCCAATCACCTGATTTATTTAATTTGGATGCATTTTAAATTGAAACAAGGGGGGCGCTAAAACACGATTTGTTCTTAAAGTGGGAAGTAGGCAAAATAAGTTTGGGAACCCCTGATTTAAACAAAGGAACATATATAGTTACTTTCACCCGCCTGCGTTGGGAGGGATATGTTTTTCGACATGAAAATGATATGTTGTGGATGTAATAGTGTGTTTAATTTTCAGTTAAACTTGAGTTTTCATACTTCATAAAATGTGACTTCTTGGGAGTCACATTGGGTCAGGTTTTGCTTACAAAACGCCAGGATCATATTTAACCAATAGTTTTGAATAAAAGTGATATGATATCCGTTAAATAATTGTATGACAGGTTTTCATACAAACTTGGCAGATATTATGTAATTTTATTACAAAATTATCGAATTATAATGTTCATAATAGAGCTTTGATTATTAAAACAAAGGGTAAGCAAGGCAACAGGTGGCTCTATGTAGGATCAGTAATTATCTGACAGGCGGGTTCAATCCCACAAGCGTTAACATCTCCAATAACGAAAACTAATACAATCAATCATTTGCTCCACCCTCTGCCAAACACTTAGTTTTATGATGTTGTAGATTAGTTTCATATTACTGTACTAGATGACATGGGCGTAGTGAGGTATGGGCGGGGGGAGGGGTGGGGGGCAGCTGCCCATAATGCTCACGAGTTTCATATACCTAAACGTGGAGCAGAGAGAGTTGCGGGGTGTGAGGGGAGGCATTCAATCCCAGTTCGCTCGCTCATAATATTTTGTTTTTTATTTTTACCTCACCTTCAATACTATTGTGAGATTCGAAGTTTAGGATTTTCTCAATTTGCCCCCCTCCCCCTCAAAGAAGACCTACGGCCCCCCTTATGTAGAATCCTGGCTTCGCCCATGCTAGATGACGCCCGCAATGCCTTTGCAACAAAATTAGTTTAATAGGAACTGTACATTTTACTGGGGTAAAAAATATTCTATGTCCTTTCGTCCTATGGGACTGAAAGTATTTCCATACCCATTATCCAGCGCAATCAGCCAGTGCAGTGGTTTATGGAGCGTGAAGATTACACAGACATACACACTTTCGCATTTATAATATTAGTATGGATGGATAGTTTATATCTAGTAGTGTAGATAAGCCTTTATTTCGACCAGCGATTTAGATTTTTAATAACTTATAATAAATATTAAAAAAATATATGTATATTGTATAATTTATTAAATGCTAAGCTCTCCGTTTTCTGAAATGCCTATGGATTTGAAATTAAAGTATTACATACGCATTATTTACAGACGCATTCTAAGTATTTTCATTACAATTATGCTTAGAAGCGTCGTTTACACAATCGATTCGGAATAAAAGTCATAAAAGATGGGTTATTAGCTTGTAGTTAGTCTGTAGTTATTATAAGAGCTTATTTACTTAGCTAGTAACAATGTGTCCACTAGTGTCTAGCTCGACTCCAAACCGGAGTTAGGTTTCTTTGTTTCAAACACTATTCAATAGACTGCGGTGGAAATGTCGATCATTTCACATTCTATGTCTACTTCATTTATGCTTCTACGAACACTTCATTTATATTCACAACTAGCTCCCGCGGCTGTGCCAGTGTGAAATAGTGCTGGAATACAGACTTTGATGCCTGATTTAATCCACTTACAACTGTCTGGCTGAAAGTTAGCCTTAGGTTAAAAAAATCTTGTGCTTTGTTGCTGGTATCTTATATCTTTAAACGAGAAATTCTTGTATATATATAAATATATAATTGGAATCTCGGAATCGGCTCCAACGATTTTCATGAAATTTAGTATATAGATTATAGGGGGTTTCGGGGGCGATAAATCGATCTAGCTAGGAATCGTTTTTAGAAAATGTCATTTTATTCGTGTTTTATCGAATACCGAGCAAAGCTCGGTCAAAAAGCTAGTTTTTTTATATGGACGCTTCACACCACGTTGGTCTGGCCCTGTGCTAAGTACCTGAAGGACTTGCGTTACAGGTACCAGACAACGGAAATATCTATACTTAATAATATAAAGCGGAAGAGTTTGTTAGTTTGTTTGCTTGTTTGTTTGTTTGTTTGAACGCGGTAATCTCAGGAACTACTGGTTCGATTTGAAAAATCATTTCAGTGTTAGATAGTCCATTTATCGAGGAAGGCTATAGGCTATATTTTATCACGCTAAGACTAATAGGAGCGAAGACATAGAGGAAAATGTGGGAAAAACGGGGGAAAATTATTTGAAAGGGCATATTTGAACGCGCTAATCTCAGGAACTACTAGTTTGATTTGAAAAATTATTTCAGTGTTAAATAGCCCATTTATCGAGAAAGGCCATAGGCTATATTTTATTACGCTTAAACTAATAGGAACGAAGAAATAGAGGAAAATGGTGAAAAAACGGGGGAAATTATTTGAAAGGGCTCATTTGAACGCGCTAATCTCAGGAACTACTGGTCCGGTTCAAAAAATTCTTTCAGTGTTAGATAGCCCATTTATCGAGAAAGATTAAAGGTTATATTTTATCACGCTAAAACTAAAAGGAGCAAAAAAATAGAGGAAAATGTGGAATAAACGGGGGAAATTATTTGAAAGGGCTTATTTGAACGCGCTAATCTCAGGAACTACTAGTCCGATTTGAAAAATTCTATCAGTGTTAGATAGCCCATTTATCGAGAAAGGATATAAGCTATATTTTATCACGATAAAACTAATAGGAACGAAGAAATAGAGGAAAATGTGGAAAAAACGGGGGAAATTATTTGAAAGGGCTTATCTTACGAACTACTAGAGCAATTTTTCTGTTATTTGGGTCAGATAGCAAGTAGAGCACATGAAGGATCATAGGCTATTTTTGTGAACTAATTTGTCTGTGAAATATCTAATTTACGCGGGCGAAGCCGGAACGTATATTAATACTTCAGTCGGAATTTCCAGGAATTGCTATTGTATTCTATTGTTGTCACGATCACCGGTGCTCGCGCGGGGCCTGAAGAATTAATAACTTACGAGGTACGACATCACGCGTTAACAGCTGGACCAATTTTGCTGAAATTTGGTATAGATATATGTACTTTGAGCCCCGGAAAAGGATATAGGATACATTTTGTCCCGGGAAAATGTACGATTACCGCACGATATACTTTTATGATTTGCGCGTAACTATTCAATCGATTTTGATGAATTATTGTATGGAGAATGGAGATACTTTGAGTCTCGGGAAGGACAAGGGATACATTTTGTCCCAAAAAATGTACGGTTCCCGCTCAATAAACTTTTATGATTTTCGCCTAAGGCCTAAGCTATTCAATCTATTTAGCTGGATATAGAGATACTTTGAGTCCCGGGGAAGAACATAGAATAAATTTTGTCGCAGAAAAATGTACGGTTCCCACAAAAAGGAACTGAGTGATTTGCGCGTTAACTATATAATCGATGTACGGGAACAACTATAAACTGAAGTCCACGCGGACGATGTCGCGGGCAACAGCTAGTGTTTAATACTTTGATACTCTACATATATTTACCAACCAACTCGCTTACCCTCTGAGCCACAGAGGTCGTCAAATAGATATTAGAGACTAAATGAAAGAAAATGCATAAAATTTTAGTAAGATTAATTATAATTTAGATTGGCTCTAGTGGGTCTTAGATATGAAATTTTTGGAGGAACACTTGTGCCAAGTTTCTTCTCCAAGTGATACGTCTATGATTGTAAAGTATTCTAAGATATCTGCGTATTGATAAACTTAATTCGTCTGATGAAGCTGTAAATATATCTTATCAAATCACATTAGCAAGATAAAAATATCTTCGGCTAAAATGGCGCTATTTCGAAGTTCTTGAAACTATTTCTCCGCTCGAATATTTATACGTGCAACTGAAATAGTTCGAAATTGAATTCGTTCGGCGTTCGCATGAGTTTCGAAATGTGAACGAATCGAGCTACAAAATTTTAAAGTATTGCAACAAATTCATAAAGGGAGTGAAAGTTTTTTAAATTTAAATTAACGTAATTAATGTAGCAGTCATACCGAAATGAGATGTAGTTTGGCACAATTTGGTGATGCTTAAAGCCATAGAAATTGAAATGTAAAATAGCATAACTCTGCTTGGTATTTTAATGTATCTGTATTGCTTCTAAACGTAGTAGAGTTGCGTGTAGTTACGTCTCTATTAAACTGAAATTAAAACCTTTTTGAATAAGACAACAACTTTTATCCTAGTTACAGATTAGTCTAGTCTTAAGCTAGACTAATCTGTAACTAGGGTAAAAGTAGTCATTCAAGACTTTATACATTGTTGTCTAGTTTGCTTTCACAAAAAAAAAAAAACATTAAATTAACCTATATACTCCTGAAATTAAACAAACAAATGTCACTTTCCTCAACCTGAACTTTAAGTTGTTTTCAAATAATAATTCGGTAATCTTATTCCACGAAAACAAAGTAAATAACGAAAGAAAATTCGACCACCCGTGAACAGAGTGAGGGTGAATTCGGACGAATTAATTATCCTCCACAAACAGTCTTACACGTTACATGTATTAGTATTATTGCTTGTTTGTGATGATGTTACATGATTTTGATACGATTATGTCTTATAAAAAATATTGGTTATACATTATGAGGAAATATGCGCCATTATTGGGGATTTTCTGGTCCATCGTCATCATCATATCAGACTATATTCGTCCACTGCTGGACATAGGCCTCTCTCAATGAACGCCAAGATGACCGATCTCCTGCTACTCGCATCCAACATGGACCCGCAACTAAACGGAGATCGTCGTCCCACGTAGTTGGACGTCGACCTACACCTCGATTTACCAGCCTTAGACCATTTCAAAGTAAGTTTACTCCAGCGATCGTCTGTTCTTCGAGCTACGTGACCAGCCCAGTTCCATTTCAGCGTACTGATTCTTTGCACTATGTCGGTGACTCTAATTGTTTCGTTTCGAAGCTTATCCGCCAAAGAAACTATGAGCATAGCGCGCTTCATAGCTTTCTGGCTCAGTAGCTCCGCATATTCTTGTTGTATTTTTTCGGTATAAAGGTAAGGCCACACTAGAGCGACACGACACGGTGCGACACTTTACGTTCGCCGATCGCCGATCAAAATGTATGGAATTGACATAGGACGAGTCGAACGTCAACGTCATATTAACGAACACTTATTTCAATTCGATACATTTTCATCGGCGATTCTATAACGAAGCGAAAACGAAATTTTTTTTTTTTTTTTTTTCGAAAGGGTCTAAGCTACTGGTCTGGTTAAGACCGTGGTAGTTTAATCGTGGCTATAACTAGTCTGTTGCTAGTTGGTTTGGAGATAAACAATGAGGGGGCCTGGCCCCCTCCCCTAAAGCGAAAACGAAAACATTTTGGCACACCCCCATATTCGTATTTGTAAAACTTCAGATTCACGTTTGTAATATTAAGAAATTGTTAAAAAAAATATCCTTAGGAAAGGAGATGTGCACTAATGTATTAGCATAATTTTTTAAGAGTAATGATTCATTACTTCGGACAGAAAATTTTAGAAAAAAAAAAAAAAAAAAAAAAACGGGTCAAAATAAAAAGGTTACATTTTTAATATTATAACATAAGATTAAAGATACGAGTATGTCAGACTGTAATTACAAGAAGAAAGGCAAATTCTGAAGGTCTTAAACGATGAAAAGTCTTTGTAATTCTTTAAGTGCTATTACAAAATTCACCTCTTAAAGTTTTGTAGCTGTATGCTATAATTTTCAGACTTATTAGTCCTTAATATGTGGACTTATGAGGTCATGTTTTAAGCCCCGGTTCCAGGCTTCTGTAGGTGACTATTGCAGTAAACTATAAAAAGTTTAATTAAACCTCTATATCATATATCAATAAAAATACATCAACAGTCCTTAAGGAAATTATTATTTTTAAAATGTTAAATATCATTAAAATTGCCTGCTTCCCTCCAATTTCAAGAAATTTCAGTTACCAAAGAAGCACTGCACCATCTTTTACCCCTATAACGCAATAATCCAAATCCTTATTAAGCAAAGTGGTATTGAAATGTGCCTAAGCAGAGAACTTTTATTTAAAAATTCAAAGTAACTTTTCAATAAAGTACAAAGCAAACATTTTAAAGCAAATTCAGGTCGCCGCAGGTTAAAGAGTGGTTCGCAAATTGTCGTATGGCTGGGTATTGTGCATCGCAGTTATGATACGGGATTGAGTGTGCTCCGCTGGTCCCGTGTATATCAGAGTCTCGATTCTCGTAACTCGAATACATCTTTGGTCGCAGAATATTTTGTTAGGCAGTACACAATATTTAACCCTTTTACTGTCTAGTTACTCACATAACTAGTTTAGATAGTCATATTTAAACTTGCAACTAGTTTAAAATACAACCACTTTTTTACGCCGAAATTTGGTTTAGCATTTGAATAATATCGATATTGTTTAAAAAATTATGTGCACAGCTCCTCAGTAAAAATCGGTGGTAACTATAGTAAGAACTCTACTCAACGCTGTGGTTGAGTATACGGGATTGCATGAGCCTACAGGATGACTCCGCTATTTAAGAGTCCGTATACGAAATTTGCCGATTTCGCTGATTTAACAGACGCGATTTAACAGTTAAAATACAGTATTTCTATAAGTTTTAATGCACAACGCATAAGATCATTTTAATTATAATCTAATGTTGGAGCTAAATTTTTTTTAAGTATTTTTAAATAATCCAACTCAAACCGGAATAGTTTTGTGATTTTTGCTGTAAAAGGTTTAGAATATCACCTGTTTATATTGACGGATTGTATTGACGTCTTAACGGTATGAAAAAAATACAATGTGCTGTTAAGAAAGTCGTTTATACAATGTTGGAATTACTTTTTACCACTTTAATATGAAAAACTTGAGTAAAAAATATGTAACTCGGCAAAATTTTAGAGAAAATGGGCAAAGAATTGCTGTTAATTTCGGCAACTTGGAGCTGTAATTCTTAAAAAGAAAACGACAGAAATAATCTATAGATACAATTCTATCCAATTCGAGAAAAAAGAAAAAAAAAAAACCAATTGTGCCATAAAACACGATTCAAAACAACCTAAATCTCACATTATATTACTCGCCGTAAGGCTCGAGTCGGCAGTCCGCGCTTAAATATATTTTTAAATCTAATAATTAATATATATATATTTTTAATCTAATAAGGGGAAATAACCAAATAATATTTCTGTAGCGAACCTTTGCAATTTCATATTCATCAACAAAATTTCGTATACGGACTCTTAACACCTGCTATTCACACACGAATGAGACAGCCAGGGGAATCGACATTCGAAGTATAAGAATCGAGACGCTGTATATACATTGGTCCCGTGACTCCGGCCATTCAGACAAGCAATCAAATTTCGCGATCGATACTCGCTGCGAAGTTTTTTTTAATCACTTACGACGAGTGCATCTACAAATCTTTGTTTTACGTGATGCCATTTAATAAAAGTTATTTTTGGTGCTTTTAAATACAGATTGAAATGCTCTGGCTCTTTTTCATAAAATATTTCGTTTTTTTTAGGTTATCTGCGGTGTTGTTTAAAAACCAATATTTGGTAATGCTTCAACTAGATAGCTGGCATTTTGAAATGCATGTGCTTATAATCTTTTTCATTAACAAATCAATGTATTTTACCTCAATGATTTCGCTCTTGTCTAGTTCTAGTTTTCCAAATTACTACAGCGTAATACCCGTATAGAGTGGCAATTGATTCGAGTAGAACCGCATTGAGTACTGAACAAAATTGTATTTCGTACCCTGATTGTGTTATTTTAATCCAATACTAATACAGCTTTGATCCAGTCCGGATCCTGTCAAGTAGTAAAGTATTGTATTTAGGCTCGATTCATAATATGCGTCCGCCCGTTACCAATCAGAACGAGCTTACCGTGTAATTTAAATTTATGAAAATAAAGGAGAAGGTGAGTAAGGTCACAGAAATAAAGTGAAGAAGCTTCTCTATTTGGCTGAAGATAATTTGGACGCTGTTAAGCATTCGTGTACTAACCCACAAAAATTTCGTGCAATGATGAATGCAGTTATGTTTTCTAGATCATTTAGAATAAGACTACATTCAAAATTTATCAAATAAAAATGTGAGCTAGTAGGTACACAAATGCTTAACAGCGACAATTTATAGCATCGAGACCGTATCGATAACAAATCAAAGCTGTATTAATGTTGGATTACAGCAGAATCAGAGTAGTATTTGTCGGTATCATTAATTAATAATTACTCGACTTGATTTGATGAGCGCTTTCATGACTTATATGTGTGTGTGTGTGACCGCAGGATGTGTTCGCCGGATGGATTGTTATTAAGAGGAGATTAGGGACTCTGTGACGTCATACGCTGTCGTGGGCTGAAATTTGAATAATGGACGGGGATCACACACTGGCGGACCACCGAAATAGAGAGGATTTTGTTTAGATTTACGAATATACGTGGTTTTATTTAGAAAACCGGACTAGATGTTTCCCGCAACTCCATAGAAATTCATTTCACCATAATAATATTAACACCAATAAAATATTGGATTTAAAAAGTTTTGAGGCATGATAGGCTTAAAGCAGATTAAGAGGGATAGTAAACTTGGTATGAACAAATTATATAAAAATCCGACATACAAAGGATATGAGAGTATTCGTAATAAAAAAACCCACGGTTTCCGTGACGGTGACCGGTTTTTATTGAAACCAAGCCAGTTACGTAGTAGTCATTAGGCTTTGTCCACATCTGTATCATGATCGCGTATCAGATCTCCGTCGCGATCGTCGCGTCGTATCGAGTATGGGTATCCTAAGTGTGGACGCCTATTTTGGCCATAGCGTATCAATTATCACATGAGACACAGATCGGCCAAAAAAGCACGTCCACATTTGTATCTTGATCGCGTATCGTCTCACCGATCCTCGTATCGATCTAGTGATTCATTCAGTCATGAACTCCCAGAGTGCAGACATGGTCACAGAACTCATCTCCGTTATAGCTCAGAGTGTAGCTATGACAAGTGCTTGTTTTGTTGTGATAAAAAAACACAGAATACAAAAAAGGCAGAGCCGTCGTTGGCAATGACATAGCCGTATCAAAATGCGTCCACACTAGATCATTCTGCCGATCATGATACGCGTATTTGATACGACACGTATTAGATACGCGGTTAATAGCGATCGGGGTGTATCACGAAACGAAGTGTATCATGATCGCGATCATTTTGTGTCCACACTAGCAATCATGATACGCTTCGATGCTACGCGCCGGAGATCTGATACGCGGTCATGATACAAATGTGGACAAAGCCTTATAATGTCCAAGCGTGTGCGCAGTGCACAAGAGCACTCTCTTATTCTTTACTCTCACAACCCCGTGCGACGGACGACCGAAACGACTGGCGAGAGATCAGACGCAGGACCGACTTTTTACATCCCCATCCGACGTTTGGATCATCTTACTCGTCAGACAATCAGGTAACCAAACTTGGAAATAATATATTTCCAACGTGGGAACGTGTTCCCACGACCTCCGAGCCAAGAGCCACGCTATAAAAAAGCCTCCGTGGTCTAGCCACGGAGGCGCACTGTAAAGCACACTATCCGCGATAAAAACTATCCGATGTTCTCTCTCGCGCTTTGAAATCTTCATAACAAATGTTGTCTAAATCGGTGCGGCCGTTTAAATGTAAAATGGTAACAGATAGAGAGACAGACATTTTGTAGCAAAACTGTGCCCATTGATAAGGGTGTATACTGTATATTAATGGGTGCGTAATGGGTATGTTACGTGGTAACAAAGATAGCTGTAATAAAATAATACTATGATACTTACATAAATGGTTATAAACAATAAATCAATTTAGCTTATCTAGGAAAATTCAATTTAAAATTACAATAGTTTTGTTACAATTACATACGAAAAGAATCCAGGTTCAGTCGAATTAATGGTGGCGAGCAAACACTTTGAAACCGCCATTTTTCAAGATTTAACTTTTCTCTGTTGTTAAGCATAACTTTGTTTGCTGAAGTAGCTAACAAGGGGATATATCATTTGATATCGTGTTTGTGTGTATGGGCGACCATTAAATTCATCTGCGCTCGTAAAAAACAAGAGAAACATTTCTTTATTTTTCCGCTAATATGTTTATGATACTTTTATTTTCTACTTGATAAATGATGATAAATAATGATAAATATATACCTATGGACGCTTCACACCACGTCAGTCTGGCCCCGTGGTAAGTATCTGAAGGACTTATGTTACAGGTACCAGACAACGGAAATATACTTTTATACTATACATATATTTAAGGTTTTTATTATATGATACACATATTTAATACACATCCATGACCCAGGAACTTTGAAAACTTTTTGTTCCGTCGGCGGGATTCGAACCCGCGACCCCCGGCTTGAGCTACCAACAGCCACCAACTGGGCCACAGAGGTCGTCATGACTTTCGTCGTCATCGTCGATGATGATGTAAAAGTTTACGCAGTTAATAATAGCTATGATAGATCCTTTTGCTAGGATGTCTAAAAATGTATACTACTACTTATAGAAAATAGTATTTTAATAAAAAGATAAAAATGACTTCAAAATTGTACGTAATTAAGAATTAAAATTCCCTATCTCGAAAACTACTGAACCGATTTTGATGAAACTTGCAGTATTCCCTAAGTTAAACCATGACTAAGTAGTACAATAAAAAAATGACTAAAATCGGACTTGTAGCTCCGGAGATATGCGAACACAAACATAAAAACATACATACATACATACACTTTTGTTTGGCATATTTGTTCAGACGCTGATATAGACTAACATAATATACAAAAACTGGGCAGTTCTGCAAATATTACATACATACGCGTCAAATTGATAACTTCCTTTTTTGTAGCCGGTTAAAATAAATATAGATGAAAATATTTTAGCAAAACTGCTTACATTTTCACAGAATACCTTTTCAGTATGATTTCTCTTTGTGCGAAAACCCTTTGCGAATAAATGTGTAAGCGCATTCATTACTTAGCGTCAGTCCTCCAGAGGTTTCTTGTTTCAGTGCGAGAAGGCATATATCATATTTGCCGTTGAATAACTTCGCGTATTCGACTTACCATGATCAGTTCTCTTTGAGTGTTATGAAATATTTTGATGAATGAGGCTGCCGTCAAAATCGTGGTATTGCATAATTACGGGAGTAGGTGGTAGGGACTTATCTACCTTAATTTAAGCTTTTGTTTGAAGAAATAACCGTCTGCGTAATTCTTACTACGTTTCACAATATACTATATGACGACCGTAACTCCGTTACGCCAAAATTCGTTTATATCGCGGTACTTTTCCGGAATAAAAAGTATTCTTTGTTCTTTTCCAAGATTCAAAGTACCACCATATCAAATTTCACCAAAATCGGTTCAGCGGATTAGTAAGTATTGCTGAAACAAAACAGGAAATCCGCAAGTTGTAATTTAAGTACAAATTCTGTACTTTAATCATAATTTGGACTAATGGGCCACGAAAAAATGCGGGTCGGTCGAAACTTTTTTCGCGTTCCGTCACAAAACATCGAACGCGCCGGGGATTCCGGACATTTTCACACCGGACAATAAACTGAATAATGTAAAGTTTTTCACTTACGACGTTTATTACCTTTTGTTTTATGTGCGAGTAACACCTTGCCCGGATGAAATAGTGTCCTCTATTTCCCATGCGACCGGCTCCGTAATACGGGTCACCTTTTAAGGAATGTCGACTGAAACTCCTGCAAATTTTTAGCTCTATTCGAATAAATCTACTTCACTCGTGTGTATTAAAATAAAACAATATTTTCTGTTAGTTTTAAAATAACAAGCTCGAACATTTTTATCCCTATCGTGAGTGTTTGCAGGACCCTAAGTAATCCTATTTTATGTGGGCTTATTTTACATTTCGACTGTTTTTTCTTGACTTAAGTATTTGTGGCAGCTGCTCCCTTGTATTTAACTGAACAATTTGTATTCACGTTTCTTCGATTTTGTCAGATCCGCAATTTTATATAATGGGATCTGATTATTATATACATCATGTATTCATGTAGATATGTACCGTAATGGCCGATTTACATTTATCCAATCCAGCGCTGGATTGCTACTTTAATATAAACGGGTACTGGAATGGACATAATTGTATTCCAGTGCCCGTTTACATTCTTCCAGAAGCAATCCAGCGCTGTATTGAATTACTGGATTGGAATAAGATAAACGAATAGAGAATATATTTTATTGTATTTTGTGTTTTATTTCACTTCCATATGTTATAATTATCTCTGTCAATAGATAACTCAAATAAGGTTACCAAAAGATCTGTAAGTATTCAGTGTGATATTGTGGGTTAAGTTAGGTACCTACCTATATACAGCCGGTCGTGGAGGGTGTCCTGTGTTAGACAGGATCCGGGACATCCCTCCGTATACGATTGAAGGCAAACCGCAGGTGGTTTTAGTGGGTAAGCCCGACGTCGGGAGTCCCACATACCCCCGGGGTGCTTCAGCTTAACTAAGGCACATCCCCAACCCGGGGGACCCATAAAGGGTTTCCCCTGCGCAACAAAAAAGGTACCTATATACTGCCGTATATCTTTAAAAATAAGCCTCTTCATTTAGTCTCAAATTTTAACAAAATATTTTAATGTTAGCAACTTTTCAACATCAAACATCAGGATGTTATACAATTTAACATAAACAATTACAGCAGTTCATTCCGCAACTTTTCTCGTTGTTACATTACTCCAGATTGCTTGAGTATTCGGACTGGAAATGCATTTTTCAACTTTTGCATATGCGAGAGCTCGTGTTGAGAACAAAGTTTTAAAAGTACTTGTACGCTTCCTCTATTGGATGATGTACAATTAGTGATACTTTAAAGCTTACGCATTAATAATAATTGCGTTATTTCTCCGAGTGCGTGAGGATAGTTCGACAGGGCTTTTAAATCTTAAATCGTTTTGTCGTTTAGTTTAATCCTTCAGGCCCCGCGCGAGCACCGGTGATCGCGACAACAATAGAATACAATAGCAATTCCTGGAAATTCCGACTGAAGTATTAAATTTTAGAGGTCTGAAAAGAATAATAAATAAATTAAAAATCGTAATCACACCTTTCATAAAATTATGAATTCTAAAAGTCTTCAATTGTGGGTGTTATAATCACGTAATTAATGGACCAAGTTACGAGACTAGTCACAAAACTTCATGTTAACTACCAAAGAAATATGAAACAAATAATACTTTGTGTCGATAAAAGAAAATATAATACTTTGTAATATGAGAAAATAACGGTCACTTTATATAAAACATCCTTAAATAACACTTTGCAGTACAAATTAGGGGTGCCCAAATTAGTTTCTAACTATTGTCCAGCCCACAGTAGCATAAAGCATGGAATTTAGAAATAACATTGATACGAGCAGTAATTATTGCAGCCCAAACACAGTTTTAAACACAAGTATCAAAGCTGATATTTGGGTTTGAAACAGTTCGGCGGAAATATGCGAGTATGACGTAATGATCAAACTTGGTACCCGGTATAAGTTTGAACGTGGTTTGTACGAGAATGCTTGTAGCTCTATTTTGATCGACTTTCTATTATATTATAGCTGACCCGGTAAGCGTTGTTTTGATGTAAGTATGCCATGTCGGATATGAAATGGATGTTGGTATTTAAACCTCATATCACATATATGCAAAAAAATATTTACAAAATCAGTTCAGCTATTTTGGAGGAGTTTTGCAACAAACACCACGACAAAATATTTTTTATATTAGATGTTCTTTGTCAAATAGATGTGTGCATATTATGAAAATATTAATTTGTAAAGTAGACATTACTTAAGCAATATTAACACCTGTTATTTAAAAATATTATGAATACCACCTATTTAGTACTAACAAAAACTAAGTAACAAAACATTATGATAACACTGTTGGCAAATTATACCGTACATTTTTAATATTATGGAACTGAACTAACTTTCAATAGTCATAGAATTTTTAAAGATCTCGCCGTCGGCAAGACGCCATTACAGTTTCAGTATTCTGGTCTGACTGGTTTGGCTCAGCTCGACTATAAACCATTCAAGACTCAACTTATTCATGGAGCAGTTAGCGAAATACCAAGACTTTGAATGAACATTTAAGGGGTTTAAAATATATAATAATCTTTACCCAATATAAAGAGAGATTTATCTTCACCAATTTCAACATATCAAATTATGTTGTTTTAGGTAACTTTGAAACTTAACAAGTTCTATCATACTATTACTAGGCATTCCGCGCGGTTTCGTTCACGTGTATAAGGTACTCTCCAGAAACCGTACATTTTGCGTGCCAAACAGAACTGCTGCAGTAGTCGTGAGATTTAGGGCGTTCAAACAATAATTTTCTCCGTTTTCTCCACATTTTCCTCTGATTCTTCGCTTCTATTGGTCGCAACGTGATGTTATAATTATAGCCTTGAATCTTCTTCGATAAATGGACTATTCAACACAAAAAGATTTTCCCAATTCGAACTTATAATACCTGAGAGTAAAAAGTTCAAACAAACTAAGAAAAACCCTTCAGCTTATAACATAAGTATAAGTTATAACTGGTGGGATCTTCTAAGTATTATGTATTAAAGATTAATTTTGACTTATATCTCACAGATTTTCTTAGAAACAAAATGTACCTTGGAAAAACAAATGTTCCGAGTTTCGTGATAGAGGCAATCCAATTATTTATCCATCGCCGTCGTAACTGACAAGATGATAACAAATTACCCTCCCGCTAACTGGCCTTCACTGCCTTCCAGCTTCGAGATGGATGAAACTATTACTTAAGTATAGAGAAACTATAAAAGATACTTCTATACCCATAAAAACAGAGAATAACTTGCATAATTTTAAGGATATTTTGGAAATCTATTGTTATTCTATCATTGTCGCGGTCACCGGTGTCCTTATGGGGCTTGATAGGTTAAATGGGCTTTGGCCCACCACACATTCTCACCATTACATCGTCAGAATCGATGGCGGTATCCAACCACGAAAACTCTTTGATACTTCGTACTCCTCCTATCTTCAGAAGAAGATAGGAAGAGTAGGAAGTAGTCCAATTGAAATCCCTCCCCATGAAAGGAGATAGCACAAAGTTGCAATGACCGAAACTCAAAGAACTAACCGGGGCAAGAATGATACTCCCTATTATTCTAAATCAGGAGCGATAGGTAATGCCATGTTTAATTTATAATGCCATATTATGTATAATGATACTTGGATAATAGTGACACACGGGTATAAAACAGCTGTTTCTCATATTGTGACACTTTACAACTTGACGGCATTTTAGACCACGGGACAAAACATCCATTAATCCAAAAATATTCCAAGTTCAGACCAATAAAAATGTACCAAGTCAAAAATATTTCAAGGTTAATAAAAGGTTGAGCAGACTTAATTAAGCATAGTTTAATCTTGAATTAGGCATAAATCTTACGCTCAGTAATAATTTATAAATCTAAAGGTCAGTTTTAACATAATATTACTAAGCAGGTAGCTAGTACAAAGTATGCTGTTTTCACTACGTGAACTACTACAGCTTTATGAGGGCTATAAAATTGCAATCGAATTTACAAAGTTGCTTTTTGAATAAAGTGACATTTTACCCTAACATCAACTTCGACGTTGGCAAAACAGCATTAAAGGAACCCATAAAAAGAAAAAGTGCAATCGTACAGTGTTTTCTAGTAAGAAAGAGCGCACATGCAAGTAATACTAAAAAAGCTGTTAGCTTATTTTTTTCCCAGAACAAAATATATTTATTACTTTTTTCTAAGCCCCCGTTCTGGAGTGAAGGCTCAACTCACACTGGTTGACTCCAGCCTCGACTTCACCCGAGTGAAGTAGCGCTAGTACGTTTTCAAAGCAGAAATTTGTACTTAAATCTATACAATACTTATTATAAGACAAAGTCGCTTTTTTCCCTCATGTCCCTTTGTTCCCTATAATCTTTAAGACTACGCAACGAATTTTGATGATTCTTTCAGTGTTAGATAACCCATTTATCGAGGAAGGTTATAGGCTATATTTTATCACGCTAAGACTATTAGAAACGAAGAAATAGAGGAAAATGTGGAAAAAACGGGGAAAATTATTTGAAAGGGCTAACTTCAACGCACTAATCTCAGGCGCGAACTACTGGTCCGATTTAAAAATTATTTCAGTGTTAGATAGCCCATTTATTGAGGAAGGCTATAGGCTATATTTTATTAACCGACTTTCAAAAAACGAGGAGGTTATATGTTCGGCTGTGTTTTTTTTTTGTAGTTCAACGATTACTCCGCCGTTTGTGAACCGATTTTCGAAATTTTTGTTTTGTTGTATTAGGTTTCACTCCAATTTCGTACCATGTTCACAAAAGTGGTGACCTGATGATGGGATCCATGAGTAATCGAGGGAATTCGGCTAAACCTCAACTATTTCTGTACTCAATCTTCATCATTTTGAAGTACCAGATATAGCTGAATCTTTATTTCTTTGACAGAAAATTTGAAACTTTTGGAACTGGCACCGACTTCAAAATTATGAAGATTGAGTACAGAAATAGTTGAGGTTTAGCCGAATTCAGGAAAAGGCACTACATATTAGATAGGAAAAATTATTTAATACTTTTTAGTTCATATTATAAGGATGCTATTAATATTGTTTTTACCTTGGAAGTCGGTTTTAATTTTTTGTTAAAAATAATAATTTCACTCTTTTTAGTTACCTACCTAATAGGTAAACTGTAAGTGCCAATTCAAATTGTATAAAAAAATAGTTTCATATTGTCTTCACTAGATGTTACTGAGGCGCTCCTGTGTCGCGCTATCGCTTGTACGTAGAAGTTTTATATAGGTAGTTGACTGACAACAACTGACAACTCAACAGTAAGCTTGGTGTGAGCAGTGAGCATTGATATGACAACATAAATCATAATATTGAGTGGTAATTGATCTCGTATAATTGTTATTAAGTTGACCTCCGTCATAGTCCGTGAATTTTAAGTGGTCGTCGGTGGTACTGCGTATATTCTACGTATCTTATTACAGTTTGTTAAGACTGTTAAGAGTCATACGGCATACCCCAAGGCCCAAATATCAGGTAGATAGATACATTTAAACAATACATTAAAAAAAAATCTAAGTGAACACGTGCTGAAAAATGCTCGCGGCGCGGCATGCCGCATGCCCTGACATTCCGGTTAGAACTTGAATACAATGTTTACGCACGCGCCGCGCGGTGCGCGGCGGCGCGCGGCGGCGCGCGGCGACGCCGTTGCCTCTGCAGCGCCGACCGCCGTGTATATTAAACAACCTATAATAATTGGTGTTGTTATGTACATCATTATTATTATTGTATCCATACCTATGCCTTGTACTATTATCTATTTTGTGCCATGAGACATCGGTGACCTTAACACGACGTGGTAATGATGATGATGACGATGATGATGATGATGAATTTGAATTGCATGGCAGCATATGCTTTCTGTTCTTAAAACAACGCCGAAACTCCCAAACGTGTATCTATAAAGAGTCAGGAGTTCTCTCAGCATCTTCAAAACCATGGTATACCTTGACCCAATATTTGACTTTTTGGTAGCATATTTTTAGTACACTTCACATAAAACCAAAATCACCATATGTTTCCATATAAATTTCGAGGAGTTCCCTCGATTACTCCTGGATCCCATCATCAGGTCACCACTTTTGTGAACATAGTACTAAATTGGAGTGAAACCTAATACGACAAAACAAAAATTTCGAAAATCGGTTCACAAACGGCGGAGTAATCGTTGAACATACAAAAAAAAATCCACAGCCGAACATATAACCTCCTCGTTTTTTGAAGTCGGTTAAAAATAATAAAAAATTTCATGTAACTATCCACCTACATATTTTTATTAAAGCTAACGATGACGATGTATTTACCATATCGGTATCAAATTGAACAGCATTTGTTGCTGCAATTTTACAAACAATTATTTAGCTAACAAAGTCTAGGCGATTTCGGTCATTTTCTGTACTAAAATAGATTAGGGTTTTGTCAAGTTTTTGTCTAACAAAAGCTAAGCCAGTTCAGTATCCTTCGATCGTGGATTCTTGGAAATCTATTTTTATTCTATTGTGTCTCGCTCACCGGTGAGCTTGTAATAAGATACTTAGAATAATATTATACAGGTGTATTATTCTACGTACATAGTACGCGAAAAAACTAAAAAGAGTGAAATTATTATTATTAACAAAAAATTAAAACCGACTTCCAAGGTAAAACAATAATAACATCCTTATATTATGAACTAAAAAGTATTAAATAATTTTTCTTATCTAAAAGTGCCTTTTTCCGAATTCGGCTAAAACTCAACTATTTCTGTACTCAATCTTCATAATTTTGAAGTCGGTACCAGATATAGCTGAATCCATATGCCAGAATATTAGAAACATTTGTAACTGGCACCGACTTCAAAATTATGAAGATTGAATACACAAATAGTTGAGTTTTAGCCGAATTCCGAAAAATGCACTATTAGACAGGAAAAATTATTTAATACTTTTTAGTTCATATAATAAGGATGTTATTATTGTTTTACCTTGGAAGTCGGTTTTAATTTTTTGTTAAAAATAATAATCACGCTAAGACTAATTAGGAGAATGTGGGAAAAACGGGGGAAATTATTTGAAAGGACTTATCTCGCGAACTACTGGAGCAATTTTTATGTTATTTGGCACAGATAAGAAGTAGACAAGGTGAAGGATCTTAAGCTATCGATTTTAATCATTTTTTTCAGTGACTATATATTTTATACCCGTGCGACGCCGCCGGGACGGGTCGCTAGTATATTATAAAACAAAGTCGCTTT
Source organism: Lysandra bellargus (assembly GCA_905333045.1). Lineage (NCBI taxonomy): Eukaryota > Metazoa > Arthropoda > Insecta > Lepidoptera > Lycaenidae > Lysandra > Lysandra bellargus. The sequence continues at coordinate 11,356,354 of HG995330.1, read as the reverse complement.
TTTCCCTCATGTCCCTTTGTTCCCTTTAATCTTTAAAACTACGCAACGGATGTTGATGATTTTTTCAGTGTTAGATAGCCCATTTATCGAGGAAGGCTATAGGCTATATTATATTTATAATAGGAGCGAAAAAATAGAGGAAAATGTGGAAAAAACGGGGGAAATTATTTGATAGGGCTAACTTGAATGCGCTAATCTCAGGAACTACTGGTCCGATTTGAAAAATTATTTCAGTGTTAGATAGCCCATTTATTGAGGAAGGCTATAGGCTATATTTTATCACGCTAAGACTAATAGAAGAATGTGGAAAAAAGTGGGGATATTATTTGAAAGGGCTTATCTCGCGAACTGCTGGAGCAATATGTTTATGTTATTTGGCACAGATAAGAAGTAGACCACTTGAAGTATCATAATATCATAGGCTATCGATTTTAATCATTTTTTCAGTGGCTATATATTTTATAACCGTGCGATACCGGGGCGGGTCGCTAGTAATTATTATAATTGGGAAGAGTTTGTTTGTTTGTTTGAACGCGCTAATCTCAGGAGCTACTTTTCCGATTTGAAAATTTCTTTCAGTGTTAGATAGCCCATTTATCGAGAAAGGCTATATACTATATTTTATCACGCTAATACTAACAGGAGCGAAGAAATAGAGGAAAGTGTGGAGAAACGGGGAGAAATAATTTGAAAGGGCTTATTTGAACGCGCTAATCTCAGGAATTACTGGTTCAATTTTATAAATTCTTTCAGTGTTAGATAGCCCATTTATCGAGAAAGGCTATAGACTATATTTTATTACGCTAAGACTAATAAGAGCGAAGAAAAAGAGGAAAATGTTGAAAAAACGGGAAAAATTATTTGAAAGGGCTTATCTCACGAACTACTCGAGAAATTTTTCTGTTATTTGACACAGATAAGAAGTAGACCACGTGAAGGATCATAGGCTATTTTTGTGGACTAATTTGTCTGTGAAATATCTAATTTACGCGGGCGAAGCCGCACGGAACGTCTAGTAGAACAATAGAGATAAACATGCTGTAGTCGAAAAACATATGACACGTCGTGACGCTTCGAGTTTCGACTATTCCTAAAATGGACTTAAAGTCTACTATAACTGAGAACACTGCAACCAGTGGCGGGGCAAGGCCTAAATTTGATGTGAGCAAGATATATTTTGCGAGGCCCCCCTGATGGATGACGCAAGTCAATCAAAACTAGTAATAAATCCTTAAAAAACTCCTAGTGGTCAAAGGGGAGGAGTCAAAGGAGGGGGTCACAGGGGACATGACCCCCCCCCCAAATGTAAGGTCCAATTGAAAAATCTCAAAATCTTGCCAAATAATTAAAAAAATCTAGCTATCCCATAACAGCGATAAATTTTTAGTGCAGTGACCCTCCAAAATTTCAGGCTGCGACCGCGCCTGGCGCAAGGCTGTGGGCGGTCGTCCATGTCGCCCACGCCTTACGCTGCCTCTGAACACAACAGCGCTCTCTCTATACTAAAAGTCTATGAAGTTTTCTGTTATCCAAATGTGTTAAAAGCAGTCTCCTAGAAACTCCAAGGTAAAATACCAGCCCCCCTAGACAAGTGGCAAAACGCTAACGCTACAAAATGTATGCGATTTGACCATATGTCATCGCTTCGCTAGCGAATACTAATGTCAAATCCATACATTTTGTAGCGTTAGCGTTTTGCCACTTGTCTAGGGGGGCAGTACTTTAGTCATGCTCCCGTTTGAGATACGGTCGCAATATTGCTAACTGTGAAACTATGCAAGCGCGATAAGCCCGTCGAATGGAGGAACTCTCCACATAATCCCGTCGAACTGCGACAGACTAACCAATATTTTCTCAGTGTGATTTTATGTACGTAAGATTTATTTTCATAGCAATTTTTCGAAGTATTTCTTTAACATAACAAAATTTTGTCTAGTTCTAGTTGGTATAGCCTAATTTAAAGGTTAGTTTAGAATGTAGTAGAACTTATAATGTGAATGATGGCTAAATGAAATCAAAATATCGATAATAGGTAATATCTATTAAGCAATTTATCCACATCTTTATTATCATTGTTATTATAATAACCAACTTTATTAATTACGAGTACATACCTCAATTGATAAGATTTTGTAAAATAAATTAGAATAATTAAGATCAATAATAATTGATTCAAGTATTTTTTTAGCTTAAATGCATCATGCCGTGGATCACTGCCGTCTTACGGACTGCTGTGGTAAAGCTATTGCAGTTAGTAGCTTTTAGTCGCACGCACACAAACACCGTACGGAAGTCTGCCGAACTGAAACGACGTTTGAGCCAGTCCACACGGTGCGCTGCGTTACGTTGCGTTCTCGCAACGTCGTCAAATGGTAGCGCTGCATCGACGCAGTGTTACTATGACAACACCCCCTCCCGCTTCGTCTCGGGGGCTGCTGTCCGTCATGTATTGGTTGCGACTACGCGGTGCGCCGTGTGAATAGCTTGTTTATTTGTATATAAAACAACGCAACGGCAGCGCTGCGTCGACACAAAGTGACGCAACGCATTGCGTGGACTCGCTCTTAGACCTTAGTCGTTGCACCGCAAAAAATCAGCAATACAATCCTCTTTACAATACTAGTAAGTAGTTATATAAAACGTTTACCGGCGAGTGCTGTGAGAGCTGCCAGCGAAAGGAGGGCGGAGCGGCTGACTGCCATGTCAGCAGGACATGGCGCGCGGACCACGCCGCCTCATCGCCGCATGCCTCCACCTGCTCCACCTGCTACACCTGCTCCACCTGCTACACCTGCTACACCCGCTTCACCTGCGGAAACATCATCATCGTCAGCATTATTATCATCATCATTATCATCATTGTCAGCATCATCATTATCATTATCATCATATTCAATAACGTAACAAGTCTCTGCTGGGAACAGAATAATATATTGTGTTCCCAATGGGGAACACAATATGGAAGGTAATGCGTACTCTGCACCGCTATAATGGTATATTATGTTCGTGTTATTTCTGTTTATGCTTAAACTAGTAATAGATACTTTATCACGCAAAAATTCTAAATTTTTTAAGTATTCCGGGATTTTATGCATTGCTTTTGATTGGGTTGTAGTGATAAGATAAATTAATAAGTTCTACGAAAGTGCTGCGTAGCACCTTCATGGCACATTAACATGCTTAACATCAGAGATTCCCAACCCTTTTTATCTCATAGAACACTATAAAACTTTTGTTGGATCCGGTGGACCCCACAGCTACCCCCCCCCCCTCCCCCCGTTCAAGGCCGGTCTTTACTTTATTGTATTTTGCTAAATAACTTAATATAATATAACTATTAACTTAATATTCAAATCTGTTCTCCTCAAAAACTATATTACTATGAAAGTCCCATGGCACTTGCCATTGTTAGAAGGATCACTGGGAATGAAATCCCGAAAGATAATTTCAATCCCGGTATTTGCGGGACTGAACCATCACAATCCCGCTGGATCCCGGTATTTGCGGGATCCCGTAGGGTAGACTTAAAATTTTAAAACAAATCGTTATAATGACTTTACTTGATAGACGTCTGTCTGTCCGTTCGTATGTCACAGCCACTTTTCTCAGAAACCATAAGAGCTATACCAGGGGTCACCAAGTGGCGGACCGCCCACTCATTGTGTGCGGACCACGGAGCAAATACAAAGGTGCGGACTGCGGACCAAGCATGTTCGAAGATAAACTTCTATAAAAATTAATTTTGGTCTCAACATACTGACGAACAAAAATTGACACTTTTCTCATCGATATAAATACCTTTGTAATTTCCGTAATTACGTATTAGTTATTACCTATTGTTTATTTTTTTTAATGTGCGGACCGCGAAGGTCATTTTATTTCTTAAAACGGACCCTGAGTGAAACTAATTGGTGACCCCTGAGCTATACTACTGAAACTTGGTAGTTAAGTAGATGTAGTCTGTGAACCGCATTAAGATTTTGATACAAACATGGAAAAAATATTAAAAATTTTAGGGGTCCCCATAGGTATAACTGAAACAAAAAAAATTTTTCGTCTAACCTATGCGTGTGAGGTATTTATGGATACGTCTTCAAAAATCATATTCAGGTTTCTAACATCATTTTTTTCTAATCTGAATAGCGAGAGAGACTCTTCCAAAGTGATAAAATGTGTGTCGCCCCCCCTCTAACTTCTAAAGTAGGGTCATGATAATTCTAAAAAAAATATATGATGTATATTATTATAAAAACTACCAACAAAAATTGGTTTGAACGAGATCTAACAAGTAGTTTTTTTTTATACGTCATAAATGGTAAACCTTAATTTAACTTTCATTAAATCAACTAAAATATAAAAATAAATTAAAAACCTTTTAATTTTATAGAAATAAACCTTATTGCTGCTGCGGAACCCTTTATGGGCGAGCCCAACTCGCACTTGGCCGGTTTTTTACAAGGGTTTATTAATACTTCAGCGTTCTTTACATATAAAAATAAAAGAAAAACTGAACATTTTGTTTGGAAATGGCGACGTAATAATAATAGTTACAAAAAAATTAAAAAAACACGCTTATAATTATTTTCATCTTTTATTAGTATTCATTTAATTGTGTCTGCCAAACGGCTCCTGATATTCGACACAAGGTAGCTGAAAAAGTTCGCTCAGCTGCCACGCTGGTTGGTACAATTGTCATTTAAAGTGCTATCATTTAAAGTTATAGGTGAATTGAAGGTAAATTATTATTTAGCGGGCTGCATGTAGCCAGTTCACGTTGCCAGTATGAAGCACGCTTCTTTGTAGTCCCGCGGGATCCCGCTAAATTTTCGACCGGGATTAGTCCCGCAAAATGCATGCGGGATCCCGGTACTTCGGGATCCCGGTATCCCAGTATTGCATTCCCTAGAAGGATGTGGTCGCGAGTCAGCCTCAAGAGACGAGACGGCAATTTCAAGATGGCAGCGTCACTTCTAATTTAGACTTTATGCTAAAACATCCTTGTAGTATAGTATATATTTAATACCATTGTAGTATTGTTACGACCTCTGTGGCTCGACTGGTTGAGTGTGGGGAAGCTCAAGCCGGGGGTCGCGGGTTTGAATCCCGCCGACGGGAACAAAAAGTTTTCAATGTTCCCGGGTCCAGACCCGTGTGTATTAAATACGTGTATGATATAATAAAAAAATCTTAAATATATAAGTATAAAAGTATTAAGTAAATATATTTCCGTTGTCTTGTACCTGTAACACAAGTCCTTCAGGTACTTCGCACGGGGCCAGACTGACGTGGTGTGAAGCGTCCATAGATATTATTATTATTTATTATTATAGTCGAATTGGCTGGCTGCAATCCTTCACGCACAGAAATAAGACTTATAATAAAGGCAACTTAAAATCTTAGTTGTATTTCTAAGGCCGGTATAAATAGTCAGTACTCAAGATGCATCTCGGTCTCAAGACGCGGTTCGGCTCTGTGATTGGTCCAAATTTTGACAGCCAACCAATCACAGAGCCTGAACCGTGTCTTGAGACCGAGATGCATCTTGAGTATTGACTATTTATACCGGCCTAAGTACAGTTCACCTTCATCTGGGAAATACTACTCCACAATAAATCATGCTCAAGAGTCAAGACATAATCTCTCTATTCACAATTTTATTTATTGTGCAATAAAACCACGACGTTGGGACTGAAAACTTAACGTTGCCTTTACATTTTCCAGGATCATAACAATGGAGAAATTAATTAGTTTCTAGAGTTTGTAAAGTACGAAATGGCAAGGCCACGCTAGCGTCGTATCTTTTGAAAGCCAGAGTCACTGTGCAGGTTGTAGCAGGTGGACGAAATTCCCGAACAAAAAAAAATTTGGGTTCCAAATTTAAACGTAGCTACTGTACCTAATTAGCTAATCTGTGCAAGGTCGACTGTGATTGGCTGATAAAAAAGACCATAGAGGATATAAACTACATGAGAAAAAAGACGAAGAAGGAGTTTAAAACTCAAAGTTCGATTTTCATTTTTAACAGACTGCCAAAAAACGAGGAGGTTATATGTTCGGCTGTAGATATTTTTTTTAACCGACTTCCAAAAAGGAGGTTATACGTTCGTCTGTTTTTTTTGTATGTTCAACCATAACTTCGCCGTTTATGGACCGATTTTCATGATTATTTTGTTGTTGTACTGGGTTGAATTCGAGGTTGGTACCATGTTCACAAAAGTGGTGATCTGATGATGGGATCCATGATAAATCGAGGGGACTCCTTGAAATTTATATAGGAACATATGGTGATTTCGATTTTTCCTGAAGTATTTCAGGCATATACTACCAAAAAGTAAGATTTTGCACCAGGATATACCCTGGTTCTGAAGGTACCCAACAGAACTTTTGAATCCTTATAGATACAAGTTTGAGGATTTTGGCTTCATTTAAACTACTCCAAGCAAATCCTAAATTATTTGTGCTGAACATAGGCTAAATTGTATTTTGGAAAAAATAGGGTTTCGTAAGATATTTGGGTTTTTTGGACGCCGTTACAATCTGACAATGGCCCAGATCTTTTTTGATTGATTCTTCATTTAATGTAGGTAATAGAATAATATACAATTTACCTGTTTTTATTACTATAAAATATATTGTTTAAAATAAATTGTATAAAAGGAGATCTAAATAAAGCGATGTCAGTTAGTTTTCCCCATTGTTGGGGATATTAAAAATAAACCAGTCTGAGTCCGTCGGCCGGACGTTAGATCTGTCCCAGTTCTCACAATATTCCCGTATCCCCCACTCCCGGTTCCGCCCCCTACTTTACTAGCAAGCTGTTGTGAATTATTATGCAATAACATTAACTTTATATATAAAAATAAAACCCTATTTTCCTTAGACATGCTTTTAAACCTTTTTCACGTCTCACGCCTGAACTGCTGACCCGATTTTGATTATTTGATTTACTGAGATTCGATTGTTAGAAAGTAAGTATTATTGAGAGTTTTCATAATAGTTGTACTGTATCAGTGCTGGAATTTTTCGCCAATACACTACGAGGGTTAGGAAAGAAAAAGGTTACTCTGAGTGCGAGAAAATGTACGATTCTTGCGCAATTTAATATTGCACATACGAAGTTTGCGTGGAACAGCTAGTATGAAATATGAAGCAAAAAAGTAACTTTCCGATCCTCGGGGCGTTTTCACATTATCCGATCCGATATCGGGGTAAGTAAAATGTATGAAATATGTACCTGTCTTTCATATTGTCCGGCCCGATATCGGATATCGGTTCATACATTTTACTTAACCCCGCGCCGTTATCGGATCGGCGTCCGACACCAATATCGGATTGGATAATGTGAAATCGCTCTCAGGGCAAGCGACCGCGACCGACAAAAATTCAAATAAAATGCCACATGTTATGGTGCTCCCACACCGCAGTTAGAAAATGTTTAGTAACGTTAGCAAATATTTGTTAGTAAACATTTAATCACAAATGTTAAAAAGTGTTAAGAATGTTTTCATGTTAGAAAATGTTTAGTAAACGTAAGTTAACAAATTATAGCAAAACAAATTATAAAAAAAAATGAACATATTGCTTGTAAACCTTTTATAAAGGACGGCGGGGTATGCAGTGAGCCAATACCAGATTTAAATGTTATAAAATGTTAGTAAGCATTAGTAAACATTTTCTATTAGTGTAGGAGCACTTATAACATGTAACAGTTCCTAACAAAATGTAACAATTGGCAACATTTGCTAGTAAATGTTTTTATGATAGAAAATGTTTACAGACATTTCCTAACGGCGGTGTGGGAGCACCATTAGATCTCATCCGAAGATAGGTTTCTACCGACATTGGTCAGCGACCCATGCTGCTGTTGCTTTGTAGTGGCGTAAAACAAACTGAAACCTATAGCCTAGGATCTAGGTCATAAAATGGCATTTTATTTTAATTTTCGTTGCCGGGTTAATCGCGATTCGGAACGGTACCTTGTAATAACTCATTGCTTTGTACAAAATGTTGCATATTGGTTAATTAGTTACCGCCGATAGACCATTTATTCGAATGTTATTATCTGTGATAGTATTTCATACGAATGAAAATACTATGTTTAATTAAAAACAATATCAATTATTATTCATTATTGTCATTTTAAATGACCTATCGTAGGACTTATCCCAATGATATATTAAATAAAAAACTTGACTTATCCTATATTTAGCTTACAAAAGAATAATTAGGAGGTTCTTTCTTTAGCTGTGTATAAAAAATAGTTAAGACTCAAGTTAAAAGCCTTTTCTAAATATTTGCGTTACTATTATAATTACGACGAATAAAGTATTATAAGTTACATTATTCACTAAAAAGTGGCTGTGACATACAAAGAGACTGACATGACGAATTTATAAGAGTTCCGTTTTTGCCATTCGGCTACGGAACCCTAAAAACTGATGCTTCATTTTACTGAAAGTACAATCAGTAACAACTTTTAATGATCAAACATTAAGTTAAAGTAAGTTTCTCATACTATTGCTGAATGGAGAGTATTACCTAATAGACGATTTTGCAGGATTTGAGAATAAATTTTATAATTAGCTAGAGTTTCAATTTCGATTGAGATAGTCTGAAGGTTTGATATTGCATAATTCAACCCTCCCTTCGTTAATTTTATTTTTACTATTAAAGGATATCTAAACATATTATAATTAGAGATCAACTACGATAACATGGCGCGCCCCTCCAAAATTCAAAACGTTTGAAGTGCGTTATCTTGTGCGGTAGGCTAGTTATGATTAGTTGACCAACAAATCTTGGTTTAATAAGTGACATTAACTGAAATATTACGTGTACTGTGATTGGTTGAATACTTACTACATAGAAACTCTTTCATAAGGATGTGACTACACATTTGGAGGGGCGCGCCATGTTATCGTAGTGCATCTCTACTATTATATTCTATCAAACATAAAAATCGCTTAAAGCATGAAGTAGTGGCAGTAAATGTTAGACAGACAGATAGACAGAAAGATTAGAAACTACTTTCACATTTACAATACTAACCAGATGATGCCTGCAACTCCGTTGCGCAAATTCGATCATCGCGTGGGAACCACACATTTTTCCGGGATAAAAGTATCCTATGTTCTTTCTCGGGACTCAAAGTATCTCCATACCAAATTTCGGCAAAATTGGTTCAGCGGTTTGGGCGTGAAGAGGTAACAGATAGGCAGACACACTTTCGCATCTATATTAATATTAGTATGAATAAGATATTAAATTAGGTTAGTCGTATGCAACATGTTTCAGAAATATTATTTAAACAGTGATTCTTAAAGCCTTTGATAGAAAAGGGGAATAGAATAAACGTGCGACGGAAATGGTTTTGTATTATACATAAAGCGAATGTCTTGTCTGAAGATTAAAAGAATATTCAGAAACAATGAAGGTTTGACTAGAACGCAACTAGAACAAAATCTTTGAAATGTAATGGCAGCCTTTGAGTATCATGTTAAAGTCGAGGGTTCATTTCACTTATATTGCATTAACGTTACAAACGTTCCCAAAAACACATTAGAAGTAATGTTTTATTATTAAAGTTATAAATTATACGTTGAAATATAGTTAATACGTTAAAAAAGTATTTACTTTTTTAGGGTTCCGTACCCAAAGGGTAAAAACGGGACCCTATTACTGAGACTTCGATGTCTGTCCGTCTGTCCGTCTATCCGTCTGTCCGTCTGTCTCCAGGCTGTAACTCAAGAACGGTAGTAGCTAGAGAATTGAAATTTTCACAGATTATGTATTTCTGTTGCCGCTATAACAACAAATACTAAGAACAAAATAAATTAAATATTTAAGGAGGGCGAGCCCATACAACAAACGTGATTTTTCATAAATTTTTTGCTCGGTATCAATGATGACTACAGGTAGGCACTTGAAATTTTCACAAAGGTCTTAATTATATGTGTACTTTAATAATTACTAATAATATTTCAATAAAATAAAAATTTAAGGGCTCCCATACAAAAAATACAATTTTTGGCCTATTTTTGACCGACTTCCAAAAAGGAGGAGGTAATACGTTCGGCTGTATCTTTTTTTTTTTTGTATGTTCAACGATTACTCAGCCGTTTGTGGTCCGATTTTCAAAATTATTTTTGTGTTGTATAGGGTTTAACTCGAATTTACCACAATTTCGCTTACAGTAACGTAATGTGAATAGTTAACATTCGTATTGAGGTTTTACGCATAAAGCCTATTTTATAGATACTTAACTAAAAAGAGTGAAATTATTATTTTTTAACAAAAAATTAAAACCGACTTCCAAGGTAAAAACAATAGTAATATGAACTAAAAAGTATTAAATAACTCTTACTCTTTAATAGCAGGCCTTTTTCAGAATTCGTCTAAATATCAACTATTTCTGTACATATTACAAGTCTTCATTACTTTGAAGTCGGTACCAGTCCCAAAAGTTTCAGATATTCTGACATTACTGAACTCACGATTAAATTAGTTGGTACCGACTTCAAAATAATGATGACTGTAGTATATGTACAGAAATAGTTGATATTTAGACGAATTCTGAAAAAGGCGTGCTATTAAAGAGTAAGAGTTATTTAATACTTTTTAGTTCATATTACTATTGTTTTTACCTTGGAAGTCGGTTTTAATTTTTTGTTAAAAAATAATAATTGCTCTATAACGGTACGGAATCCTTCGTGCGCGAGTCCGACTCGCACTTGGCCGATTATTTACTATACAAGAGAAGTTTCAGAAACTAACAACGTGCTAAGTATACTATTCTCAGAATTTGGGTACAAACACTCTGACATGAATTTTAATAATATTATATTAGTCCATATTATCCAAACTTCCATACCCCTTCCATACCATAATAATATTATAAATGCGAAAGTGTGCCTGTTTGTCTATCCTTCGACATCTTTTCAGGCCCAAACCACTCAACCCGTTTTGCTGAAATTTGGAATGGAAATACTTTGGGTCCCGGAAAAGGATATATACATTTTATCCCTAAAAAGTGTACGGGTCCCGCGCGATAAACGATTTTTAGCGCAACGGAGTTGCGGCGTCATTTAGTTTCATATAAAATATGTATTTTAGAAGAAAAAAACCTAGTTGGTCGTTACACGGGAGTGACAGTTAGATTGCTACGTAGTTACGGCGTAGCGATCACGTAGCGACCGTAGTCCGTAGCGCTATCACTCCGATAACTAATAAACGTCTATCTTTTTCTCTTCCTTAAACAACGATATTGCAAAATGGTAATGTCAATTTTACTATAAAAACCAGATCATACATTTTTAAAGATATCTAATTGTAACAAAACGTCTACCACGATCTGATGGCAAAGAAGGGAAAAAAGAAATTAACGCTACCAATACTGGGGAAATTAGAGCAAAACGTTTGATACTTTTTCCATAAAGCGGCTGATTCTGTGCGTGATACATAAAAATGTAACAAAATATAAATAAATGGATATTTTTTTTAATCTCCCATACAAAGAATGATGCGTCAAGTTGGCCGGTATATCCAATAAAAACCACTTGCCTAAGAAATGAAACCTTATATCTTATGCTTCAATTTTTATTATGGACAGAACACGGTAAACTACCGGAGAAAAAAGATATCACACCTGACATCATAGGACTGCCTATGGACTTAAACCATTTCAGTACGAACGCTATTCTAGAAAATGTCTTCGCTGATGTCATAGACCGTACTCGTAGACCCGTAGACCATCAACAACAAGGGAGGGATGCTTTAGTTCATCATTATTGTACGTGTTTGCCAGGGCGGCGCACAATCGGTGCGTGTGCCCATATTATTTTAATAATAATATGGTGTTTAGACGTTGGTCGCCACGATGTATTTATTCTCCCGGCACTATATTAATTGTAAGGCACTATATTAATTTTATACATGGGAGAGCCATGCTTCGGCACGAATGGGCCGGCTCGACCGGAGAAATACCACGTTCTCATAGAAAAACGGCGTGAAACAGCGCTTGCGCTGTGTTTCGCCGAGTGAGTGAGTTTACCGGAGGCTCAATCCCCAACCCTATTCCCTTCCCTACCCTCCCCTATTCCCTTCCCTTCCCTCCCCTATTCCCTTCCCTTCCCATCCCTACCCTCCCCTATTAACCTATTCCCTCTTAAAAGGCCGGCATCGCACATGCAGCTCTTCTGATGCTGCGAGTGTCCATGGGCGACGGACGTTGTTTTCCATCAGGTGACCTGTTTGCTCGTTTGCCCCCTTATTTCATAAAAAAGGCATCATTTTTGACGATGAATTTGTATGGACCATGGAAGTTGTAACTGTAGTAAATGATTTAAAAAAAATGAAAGTGTTTATTTTGGTAGTATCACTCTAAGGTTAATTACCCAAGTGATAAGCTGACTAAAATATAGCACAGAATGATTTTTTCCATTGTAGATTTGATTTTTACAAAAAAAAGTAGGAGCCAAAAATGCAACTTTCAATGTTCCAGACTGTACATTTCCGGTCCATTCATAAAATAAACTGTTTCATTTCAGTAACTTTAGGTTATAAGCAATAGGCTAACAGACATTAGAACTTTATTGGCTATGCTGGCCAGGGTCCATACAAAAGTGCCCATCATTCTTTGCCATGAGGTCCTGGTAGACCTATAACTAATATCTATGGACACTTCACACCACGTCAGTCTGGTCCCGTGTTAAGTACCTAAAGGACTTGTGTTACAGGTACCAGACAACGGAAATATATTTAATATTTTTATACTATTACAAATATTTAAGATTTTTATTATATCATACACATATTTAATACACATCCAGACCCGGGAACATTGAAAACTTTTTGTTCCGTCGGCGGGATTCGAACCCGCGACCCCCGGCTTGAGCTACCAACGTGCTCACCACTGAGCCACAGAGGTCGTCAAAACTACCATGCCAAATTTCATCAAAATCCGATGAAGTAAAAAACATACACAGATACAAACCCAAAACTATAGCCTTGTGGGAAAACTGATAAATAGTTTTCGAACTCGTGAGTCGTGCATCAAACTTCAGATCTCTTTATACTGGAATCAAAACTTCTTTTCACTTATTTCTGCATTTAAAGAGAATGCATAAAATATTAAAGTTTCTTGTACTCGAACAACTTAAAGTATTGGAAGAACTTTAAGGTAAAGGACTTAGCGCTAAAGGCTGAGAAACCGAACAAAATTCTAATGAATAATTGACGCTTGGACTGTTGAAGAGTATCAAGAATATTTTTTGGCCTATAAATAAATTAAAAATGATGTGTTAACTTTTGTATACAGAATATACATTATATACACAATACACAAAAATATTAAGTATATACAATAATTATTATAGGTCTACCAGAATCTGATGGCAAATTTTGACAGCAGATTTTCAAAAAATATCCTTGATCATTGGATTATATTTGCATGTTTCACACACATAATCAGCCGCCATACGGAAAAAAGGATCAAAATGTTTTTTTATTCCAATTACCCCAGTATTGCTAGAGTCAATTTACTTTCTCACTTTTTCTTTCTTTTTTCTGGTAGACCTATATTTATAATCTATACTAATATTATAATTGGGAAGAGTTTGTTTGTTTGTTTGTTTGAACGCGCTAATCTCAGGAACTACTGGTCCGATTTGAAAAATTATTTTACTGTTGGATAACCCATTTATCGAGGGAGGCTATAGGCTATATTTTATTACGCTAAGACTAATAGGAGCGAAGAAATAGAGGAAAATGTGGAAAAAACGAGGGAAATTATATGAAAGGGCTTATTTGAACGCGCTAATCTTAGGAACTACTGGTCCGATTTGAAAAATTCTTTCAGTGTTAAATAGCCTATTAATCTAGAAAGGCTATAAGCTATATTTTATCACGCTTAAACCAATTGGAGCGAAGAAATAGAGAAACATGTGAAAAAAACGGAGGAAATTATATGAAATTGCTTATTATCTTAAGAACTGCTGGAGCAATTTTTATGTTATTTGGCAAACATGAAGAATAGATCACGTGAAGAGACAGGCTATTTTATGCGGAAAAATATACGGTTGCGTGAAATTCCTAAATTACGCAAGCGAAGCCGCGCGGAACATCTATATATAATAAAATCGTAGGAATTTCAATTCTGTATATTTAATATTTTTGTACAATAAATAATACTTGGGATGCGTCATTTGATCTACTATGCTAACGCGGACGAAGTCGCGGGTAACAGCTAGTATTAATATATAAAAAACTCAAAGCAGATATGTTACTACCGCGCGCGTTGTGAAGCTTCAAATACGGGTCAATTGACCCGTCCTTTATTTAGTCTGCATCGAACCATCGAACGCACTTCACGAACGTGCCGCGTCTTGTCTTACCTAAATAAATTGAAAATGACGTCGTGCGTGTTTCGAAAATGTACCAATTATGACTCAAAAGAAAACAAAACACATGGAATCTCTTACCACATATCTTGATTGCAATAAATACCTCGATTATTTACATTTTCAATTATTTTTTCGAACAATCTGAAAAAAAGTCGAATTTTCGTCATAGCTCAGGCGAAGAAAGAGACTGAAGATATAACTGTCTCTTTTATGTAAATGGGTTTTCGTATCTTTTGTTTCACTTATCTGTCAAATTTGTCAATGTTTGCAATTTTGAATTTGAAAAGGATGTGTCTAGCGTGCCGCTAGTGGTCGTTTAAGGATGCCCACTAAAATACCGTTGTCGGCATAATAAGGAGGATTCGCTAGTATGCCGCTAGTGGTATTTTAGTGTATTTTAGTAATGTGCGCTAACAAACCGATGCATCATGCAGATGGCGGTAAAATAAAGCTCGCTGTAGCCATAGCCACTCAGACTCAGCATTACAATATTTTAACCGACTTCAAAAAAAGGAGGTTATCAATTCAACGCGTATGTATGTATCATGTAATACTAGATGACGCCCGCAACTTCGTTGCGCCAAAATTCGTTAATCTCGCGGGAACCGTACATTTTTCCGTAATAAAAAGTATCCTTTCCCGGGACTCAAATTATCCCCATACCAAGTTTCAGCAAAATCGGTTCAGCGGTTTAGGCATGAAGAGGTAACAGACAGATAGACAGACAGACAGACGGACAGACAGACACACTTTCGCAATTATAATATTTTATTTTGTAATATTTGCTGAACTGCCCAGTTTTCGTATGTTAGTGATTAGTCTACATCAGCGTCTGAACAAATGTGCCTTTCAAAAGTGTATGTATGTATGTATGTATGTATGTTTTATGTTTGTGTTCGTATATCTGCGAAACTACAAGTCCAATTTGAGTAATTCTTTTTTGTATGTACAAGGTATGGTTCAACTTAGGGAATACTTCAAGTTTCATCAAAATCGGTTTGGTAGTTTTGGAGATAGGGAGTTTTAATCCTCAATTACGCAAAATGTTGAAGTCGTGTTTGATTAGTAGTAATTTATGTGAAACAAAATCAAAAGCTTTAGTCATGTCAATAAAAACAGTTATACAGTGGTTCTTTTCATCAATGCAGTTTATGATTTGCTTAGTAACGTTGAAACATGCTTGTTGAGTTGATTTGTTCTTTTGAAAGCCAAGTTGCAGTTCATGTTTCAAAATATTGAATTTATTTATGAATGAAGTTAATTTTTGAAACTTAATAATCGGGACTTAACGCGACTTATTCTATTTCTAGTAGTAATGCTACTACATACTTTTTACAACACGGCCGAAACAGAGTAGACAGAATGATAGAGTATGCCGACTTAGAACTGATGTAAAAAAAAAAAAAAAAACTGACGTATTACGACAAAAGTCGTCGTTAACTACAAATTTAGTTGCTGTTTATATTTTGGCAGTTGGCACATGCAAAGAAAACTGTCAGAATTCAATTTCAAAATCTTATTTTTAAAAATAAATTATACCAGCCAGCGCGCCAGCCTTTAACTTATCCTTGCGAAACCCGAAAGAAATGACAGATATTATTACTCGTCCGTCTCTTAGCAATCGAAGTACTGGTCTGTCTAATAATGTCAGTAATATCTATTGTTGCCGAAACGTCGAGTAAAAAGTATGTAGTAGCATTACTACTAAAATTAGAATAAGTCGCGTTAAGTCCCGAATAATAAGTTTCAATTATAATGCAACGCGAAAGTTTAGAAGTTAATCTTCTACAAATCTTTTATGCATTGCTTTTTCAAATATTTTTGATAATATACAGGGTGTAACAAAAATAAGTGATAATAGTATTTTAAAAAGATAAAACCTACTTCAAAATAGTTTTTTAGGATACGGAATTTTAATTCTTTATGTTATTAAGAATTAAAATTCCGGATTAAAATTAAAATTCTAGGAAGTCCTAGCTAGGATCCTAAAAAATTTAGTCAAGTGGAATAACATTTAGAAAGCTAGGATCCTATCTAGGATCCTAAATCGGAAAAATGTGGCTTCTAACTGACTAAACCAGTGTTTCCAGATGGTTTCAACCTTTTATCTGTAGTGGGAACTGCTAAATATGTATTAAAGTCAATTTATATTATGTTTTATGATCTGGAATCCATTCGTAGGTAATTTATTAAGTCTGCTGGTTCCAAGTACTTCAGAAAGTTCATAATTCATAATTTTTCGTGGAGCAAAAATTCTTTCAACCATCGTTTTCGCCTTTTATTTATTTTTATTTTCATTGAGCCAACAGCTAGCGCTTTACATATACGAAAACTGGGCAGTCCTGCTGTCTGCAAATATTACATATTATTAATGCATAATATTACACACAAGATACATACACATCGAATTGATAACCTCCTTTTTTGAAGCCGGTTAAAAATATTGTAATGCTAAGCCTGAGTGGCTACAGCGGCGGACTAAACACTACGCTTTATTTAACCGCCATCTGCATAATGCATCGGTTTATTAGCGCACATTACTAAAATACCACTAGCGGCATACTAGCGATTTCCTCCTTATTATGCCGACAACCCGACAAAGGTATTTTAGTGGGTATCCCTAAATGACCACTAGCGGCACGTTAGACACTTCCATTTGAAAATTGTTCGGAACAGATTTAAGCCGGAAAATAGTATGAAAGTAACAGATCCGTTTATGTTGAATATCATTGCAATGTACGAAACTTTGTGATATTATAGTTGTTCGTTGAGTAAATGAATTGAGTATACACTTATATCTTACACTTGGTAACTAACAATTTGAAAATTCACGTCATGAATGGAGGCTTTAGGGCCGTCAAAATGATTTGAAATCAAAAACATGTGGAATTTATATTGTATAGTCAAGACATATTAGTAGTGTTCAAAGAGAGAAAAAAATGAGTTAAAATATATTAGTTACTAGCTGACCCGGTGAACTTCGTGTCACTTTAAAACCTTCCCTGGATTTCTACGAATATTTTAAAACTAAAAACAGCCTAATCTGTTCAGCCGTTTTCGAGTTTTAGCGCGACTAACACATTTGAAGATCCATTTTTATATATTAACTTATTCACCGGCTTCTAATATTTTTCTTTGTGAGAAAATGTGACCAGATTGACTAAGCAACTATGTTAGCAATCACAATTTGTTAGCGATACTCTAGTAGGAACAATTAACTTGAGAAACGTATATCGGGACTTTAGTCGAACAATTTTGAAATTAATTTCAAGTTGGTTCGTACAAGCCATCTACAGTGGTTACCAGCAGCTATGAGCTAACTACGTTATCGGGTATCAAATATAGCCTGACATAATATACCCTACAGTATTCGCTATATAAGCTACATTGTTTTGTCATAAAACATTGCAAAACTTATCAACTTGGTATGTCAAAATTACTCTTAAAATAGTCATGTTATTTTATATATTACTAACTATCCCGGCAAACGTTTCTTTGCCATATAAAGTAGATCGTATTTTGCCCGTATTATTTTATTGAAGTGACTAAATAAGTATGTCACCATGGCAACCTCGATCGCTATCCCGTCGCACAAACAATGGTCGCTGTCAGTCTTGAGTTGTAATAATTTACTATTATTTATTCAACAATTGCACTTATCAATATTATAATAAGTACCCTGTAGCCGATTCTCAGACCCACTTAAATATGCATATAAAATTTGGTTAAAATCAGTAAAGCCGTTTCGGAGGAGTACGCGGTCTAACATTGTGACACGAGAATTTTATAAAATACTCTTAAAAATAATACCGTTATTTTTATATGTCCATTGTTAACACCACAATGAGTTTCCAGCTTAATGAAAATACAAATAATTTGACATCAAAATCGTTCGTTAGTAAACACTGAATACAAGGCAAAATTCATTTACTATTTTTCTATTGTTATTCAACAACATGAACGACTATCAGAAATATGAAAAGTTAAATAAAAATCGGTCTACAAATTCTTAACAAACTAAATAACAAAAAAAAAAGTTTCTTTACAGAGTGTTCTCTCATTGTTTGTGGTTTCGTAAAGAATTAAGGAGTTCAAATGCCAGTCCAAATAAAAATTAAAAAAAGCTTCTACGATTTGCGAGACTGCCTCGGAAAATCTTAGATGAAAGACTCGTACACACTTTTGCTCTTCTTCTCTCAATTTATAATGCAAGCTGGATCGTATACAAATATTTCTATATTGCAGCTAAATCTTAAAATATAATTTTACAAGGAACTACTACTTGCGTGTCATATTATGTGTTTCCTACTATACATACTCACAAACCTTTGTCAATGTGATGCGTTTATGTATCATAATAATATAATCTTAAAAATAATTTCGACCATACTCATCGAAGTGAATTGTAAAAGCAAAATATTTTAAAATACGGCCACGCAAAATAATTAATGCTAAGTAAAATGACGAGTTTGCAACCACATCGCACAATACAGTTTAGTTATAAAATGTCGGAACATTTTAATTTTATCGCGAGTGGCGAAAATACTCATTATGACTTGAACTTGGCGGAAATAATGTAAGTAAAATGTTTGTTTTATTATGCAAAAGGCAGCATAATTATAAGATAAACCGGTGATTAAATGCAACGTGATATTTTAATTAAATTTTCACCTTGTTTTGTTATAATTATTATAATAAATGTTTTATCATGCTTGTTTGTTCCTGTTGTTATGTATCTTTTAAAATCGTGACAAGGTATTTCTCCAACAATTTACGAAGTGGGACAAACTACTCGATAGTGTGAAACATTTCGAAACTCAGTCATAAGTGACACGACTTATTTGTTACGATCTTTATAGAAAGATTAGGACGTTGAGCTACGGTAGAATACCATGATTGTTAATCTGTATATAGCATGCACATTATATCTTAATTAATAATAATCAAAGACGAATATGTATAAGCATATTAACACATCAAGAGTACTACACAAATAACACAATACAATACGTCACTATCATGGCTGACGTGGTAAAGGCTGCAATAGAGTTTGTAATTGCCTGTATTGGCTCATCATTGACCAACGTGAATAGGCTGCAAGCATAATGTCCTATCAGACAAATTGACAAATAATAATAATAGTCAGATGGAGCACGTTATTTGGTCAGGTTTTATCATGTTAATGTAAGTCATGATCTATCAGCATAGTTTGACAACACCCAACTAAAAAACGTTGGTAGTTGGTACATCATCAAGTAGCACCTCCATTGTGGGTATCGCAGACACAATAGATTTTTAATCGTTATGTGGCATCCGGCTGCCGCTTGGGGATTGATGGGTTAATCAATTTTCTCTGAAGATTCAATTCTTCACAACGCAATAATCATTGGTTTACTGGAACAAGGGGATGTTGAGTGGTGAATCGGTACAGACAAATGAACCAGTAATTGTACGAGTGCTCGGGCTGAGCAGATTAACAACTGCAGTAATAATATTCCACTGTCGGAGTGTTCTTTGTTCGAATCGATGTTGAAGGCTTTACATATGTTCCCGTCTTATTATACTGTTTGTGAGGCTTAGTTGGATTCTATGTGACTTTAAATTCGTGATAATGAGGTATATTAAATAAAAGAGATGTAATATACTAGATGACGCCCCAACTCCGTTGCGCCAAAATCCGTTTATCGCGCGGGAACCGTATATTTTTTCGAGATCAAAAGTATCTTATGTCCTTTACCGGGACTCAAAATATCTCCATACCAAATTTCATCCAAATCGGTTCAGCGGTTTGGGCGTGAAGAGGATAACAGACAGACACACTTTCGTATTTATAATATTAGTATGGATTACTATACTAATGGATTGTTTGTGAATCTAAAATTCTAAACCATCTAGGGCACCACCCAAATGCATAAAATATTATTTTAAATCGATTTAAACGCTCAAGGGGACTTTAGTGACAAATACACACTGTAGAATTATGTATAGAAAAATATCATAGATAGTAAAGGCTGAACAGTGAACAATAAACATAATATGCTTGTCCTTAGACATCTTAGATAGCTTGCATATTCGAGTTTAAACTAAACGAATAAACTTTTATTAGCTTACAGTTTCAGAGAAAATAGACAAAGGAAACAATTTGTTACACAACACCACCAACACACAGTTGACAGAAAATATATATTTTTTACTAAAAGTATTAAGTATGAATATTGTAAATATTTGCACTCTTGCTTGTCATGAATAAAACCTTAACCCTCAATATGTCTGGGCGCACTGGGATAAAAAGTTTTTGCTACGCGTACATAACAACATCTAATACTATGAAAGTTTCTATGTAAGCCGTCGGGCTTAGTTACAGGAAAGAGTCGACATTC
Organism: Lysandra bellargus; assembly: GCA_905333045.1. NCBI lineage: Eukaryota > Metazoa > Arthropoda > Insecta > Lepidoptera > Lycaenidae > Lysandra > Lysandra bellargus. The sequence goes on along the minus strand of HG995330.1, from coordinate 11,335,575 downwards.
TTTTCAAGTTTAAAAAGTTCGCAGCTGTTTTAAAATAAAACTTACAGATGTGTGAAAACTTGTAATAAAAGCGGGATCAAAAGTTCTTTCAACACGTCGTACTGCTCACAAACGGAATTAATAGTGTTATTAGAAAATAATATTTGTAATCTTAATTTAAGATTAATGTATTAATGTTGTCAATGCTCTTATATTATAACTACTAAAGTGTATAATACAATATAGGCCACAGGAAAGGTTAGTTATGCTATATAATATTGTACAATACCTATTACTCTTTTACATAACAAATTATAGACCGCATAGACTCCTCTGTAGCCCTAGCATGGCTACCAGTAGAAAGGCAAAAGTATAGACAAACTGTGGAGATAAACTTAAGTGTACCTATATATACTTAAGTGTACCTATGGGTATAAACTTAAGTGTAACTGTGGAGATAAACTCCAATCTTTTTTCGTTTCGAAAAATTCAATTAAAATGCCACTTTATGAGATTATAGTCCTAAAAATTCAAATAATATCCTACTTCATGACATACACTATAGTCTGTCATAAAGTGGCATTTTAATTGAATTTTTGTTGGTCGCGAGTAGCCGCGGTAAAGATCGGAACGGCAACTTTTATGTTCACAGTTTGTCTATATTTTCGCATTTCTACTGGTGGCCATGCTAGGGCTAATGGTGACGTCAGTAAACGATAGAGAGACGCTTGTAAGACAATCCATTTGCTAAAATATAACCCTATCTACGACAGGTAATTCAATAAACTCAAAGAAGTATCCTCTCACTTCCAGACTAAGTGTCTTAATATTGAAACGTGGCTAATGAAGCGACCTTATGAAAATGCAGCGAGAGAGTTATAAAACGTAAAAATAATAAACGCAGCGAAAATAATTACAAGAGAATAAGGCAAGCTCATTCCGCGACTCAAGTTTGACGTTCATTTTCCTCATTAAGGCAAGTAAATACCTTGTACTAATGAAAGCAGGAAAACAGAAGAGTCACCAGAATATGTAAGCTCCGGCTGCAGTCTATTTCATTGACAATAATAAAATATCTTTCTCGTAATTAAAAGCGTTAGTCTTTTCAGCTTTTTATTAACTAGCCAAAGATGTAAGCATTGCTTTTGCTTACAAATTAAAGCCTTCCGTCTAAAAATTTGCGAGCTTTAATTATTATATTTATTTTTCTTTTTCCCGGTTGCTTTTTTGAATCTGTAAAAGTTGGGGATGAAAAAATATATTTATTATTTAGGTAAGGCATGTATTTTGTGTGTTTACCAAGAAATACACTCATTGCACAGTTTACATCAGTCCATTCTCTAGCGTCTATTCCTGGCCAGTTACAGTGCAATTTCATCGGATTGCATTGCGTTGGGAATGGCTGACTTGGCCCCGAGATACTTATTATGGCGAGGACGCGAACACTAGGACCTCGTTACTGTGTTTATTTTATTGACGTACAATAGGGAACGTGCAGGAACTATAGGGGCAGCACTTGTTCAAGCAAATACAAATAATTTCCGGAATGGCGAAAAGGAATGATTGTGAAATATACTTCATAAACTGCTGGTACCATCAGACTAAATGAAAAGTTTTGAAACTGAATTCAGTTTAAGAACGCAAAATAGCGTAGTTTTTTCATGTGTGTGCGTGGTGTGTAAACCAAGTGCCATCGGTTATGTTATGAGAATCCATACTAATATTATAAATGCGAAAGTATCTCTGTCTGTCTGTCTGTCTGTCTGTCTCGCTTTCACGCCAAAAGTACCGAACCGATTGTAATGAAATTTTGTACACAGATAGTGTAGAGCCTGAGAAAGGACATAGGCTACATTTTGATGAGGGAAAATATCTCATTTCCATGAAAATAACGATAAAACGAATTCCTTTTGCAGTTTTAAAATATGACAACAGCCATCTGTATAAACCCCATCGTTTTAAAGGAGTAGTACTGTAGGAGCCTATGGGCAATGAACATTTTAGTTCTAATACATGACAACAGATGGCGTTTAATTTTTTACTTCATTGTAACATAGAACCGTAGATAGAATTAATCATACTTATTATGTTTTTAATTATAATTTTTAATACGTTAGATATATTTTGTTTAATAATATTATCATTTGGTATAATCAATCTATCTTATCTTATAAGTTATCTATATAAATTGAATTCCTACTGTACAACAGATGGCGCTCTAAAATTCCATCCAGAAATATTATATCAATCAATGATGTTTTATTATTATATCATAGATATCAATGCAATGAACATTTTAGTTCTAATATATAAAAACAGATGGCGTTTACTTTTTTACTTCACATCAGAACAAATCAATAATCATACTTTATGTTTTTATTCATAACTAGATGACGCCCGCAACTTCGTTGCGCCAAAATTCATTTATCTCTCGGGAACCGTACATTTTTTCGGGATAAAAACTATCCCATGTCCTTTCTCGGGACCCAAAGTATCTCCATGCAAAATTTCAGCAATATCGGTTCAGCGGCTCGAGCGTGAAGAGGTAACAGACAGACAGACAGACTTTCGCATTTATAATATTAGTATGGATATGGATTGGTGTCAAATTTAAAAACTTTTAAAAACCCTGGTAAGTGGGACCCCTCAAATCAATATACTTACACAAAAACAGCTGTGCTGTATGCACAATTTAAGTTTTTTAAATTAAACTTTATATTTTGTGCCAAATTTTAAAGCTTATTACTTTAACTATGTATTACACACTTTTACCCATAAACTATTTATCATTGAGTTACTGAGTATCAAGTTATAGGTATCGAAAGAATTGGCCCCGTGCGAGTTTCTTACGCCGGTTCTTCTTGCCAGGTTAGTTCCCGAACCGGTGGTAGGCACCGTAGATTCTACGTTCTTCTGATTTTCAAAAAGTGTATTCATGATACCTATTTTGAATAAAAAGATAATATTTTATTTTATTTTATCCCGGCAGTCCCACGGAAACGGGAACCACCGCGTGCTGTAAAATGAAATCCACGCGGACGGAGTCGCGGGCAACAGCTAGTATCTAATATCTTTCTTCTTTATTAGATTAATTGACATAGACCCTTGAATTACGTAATAACAACTAATAACAACGATTACTTTACATTCTAAAAGACTTGATAATAGTACACATGGTGTAACAAAACAAAGTGAGAGTCCTTTAGAGTTTAGGATGTGCATGTGGCCGTTATATATAGAGTTCACTGTGAAAGTAGCAGCGCTGAAACAGCCAAACCTTTTTTGTTTTGTATGAGCGAACGCCCTAGCGTCATGAATTTGCCCATACAAAAGTAAAAAAATACTCTTTCGCGCTGCTATTTTCACAGTGAACGCTGCACAGGGAACTCTTATACACCCTAATGCGTGTTCCGCAAAAGGTGTGCTGCGGCACACTGATGTACATGATCAGTAGGTTGGTGTGCCTCAAAAAATGTCGTCGTGGATATTCCTAGTTTATGAGAACCAAAAAAGGGAACATTAAGACTATCGACGAAGAGATGGGACCTCAGAGCAACCCTGTACACGCTGATTAATTTGTGGTTTACAATTTTCTAGATTTACATTGAACACAAAATGTTTGCGGAACATTTACAACTGTCCTTAAGGATTATAACTTTATTTTCAATTTTGTTACACCCTGTATAAGAGAAAATGTTTGTTAAAAACTTATATAAAATTCTAATCGCTATTGGCATTGAAGGCATCTTTTAATCTAGCGTTATCGGGGCAGTAACTTATCTGAGTCAGGACGTGTAAGAATTGCCGGCTGTGGCTCGAATGCGCTTTTACATTATGGTTTTTTAGATAATAGTAAAAGCCTTCGCAATTTGCCATTTAAAAAGTGTTTCACCAATGAGGTAAAAGTGTGCAAAGATTTATGTAGGTCTTAAAATAGATACTTAGGTATATACCTAATTATCTTTTCGTGTTAAGGTATACGATGTTTTGTCTTGATCTTATTAGCACAGTTTTCTAACGTTTCAGACAAGAACAAAAATACCCATATCTGTAACACTTTGGATTTTATTGTGAGTAAAAGGGTACAGTCCTTGCTTTTTAGCCAAGAGTAAGTTTCGCGAAATAATAAGGCCAAAACCTTATAAATATTGCATTTCTTTAATAAAAAAAGTAATAATATACGTATATTTTAGGAAGTCGCCACAAATCGAGTTCCTTATAGTTTTGCTACTGAAGATACTTATGATCACGTAATAACTGCAAGATTCCATAAAGCATGAATGCTCTACATAATAATTATGCTTAAATACCTAGATGTTATAGTGTTGCCTACATGCGTACCTAGGTATATTAACATTCCCTAAGTCCAAACATATATCTAGACAATGTGCGCTATAGTCGTTATGACCCGGGTGTACTGAATTTATACTGGCATTGTAATTGTTGTATACAATGACTATACCAATGTTACCCGGTATACATCAATAGTATAATAACAATTGCTCTAGAGTTAATTGACTAAAGCTCGTTAAGACATGGTCGAACAGTTTTCATAATAACTTTATTCGCACGAATGCGGCTATCGGAAATAAATTGAAGGATTTTCAGAGATTTAAAGTAAAGTTAAAGTAATATTGTCATCAGTCATCATCCTAACATGTTAAAGCCAGTTCACACGGCGCGTTGCGTTGTGTTGTTGCGCACAGGCGCTGCGGCATCGCAGCGTTATTACGACGCAGTCTTAAGGGGCTATATTGAAAAAACTGTCCTTTTTAACGTAATACTATAGGACCCTCAGAAATGTTACAAATCTGGTAATGAGATATACATATCTTCATAGCCTTATCTAGTTTTGAAAATTACTAGAAACACGACTAACGTATTTTGCCTCGATACATTTATTTTCGAAATGACATCTTAAAAATACGAAATTTGATGATTACTTTTAAACGAAAATAGATGTATTGTAGGAAATAAGTCTAATTGATAGACACCTTTACAACTCAAAATCGTATAGAAGCATTTTGCTTAAATGCTCCTAGTTATTTTTTAAATAATTATAATTACATTTTGTCGCGTATTTTCCGAGCGAGCCGATAGCTTCTGACCACAGCGTTTTTACGACTTTATAGTCATACAAATTAAGTACAAAATTGTCCTTGCGGTATAATTTATTGTCGATATATCGCCTTCACGTCAATACCCGCTTCGTCTCCTGGGCTGCTGTCCGTCATGTGTGTGTTGCGACGACGCAGCGCGTCGTCGCAACACACACATGACTTGCTTATTTGTATGTAATACAACGCAACGGCAGCGCTGCGTCGACGCAACGCTGTCGCAACGCGCCGTGAGGACTGGCTCTTAGATGAGATTATTACAGTTAAGATCGATAAGTTAACAAAAAAATATATTTTTTTTAATAGGAAACTGAGCATTTAGAAAGCATCTATCTTATTCCAAAATCTGATTTGATCACCCATGTTCACTCATTATTAAAACTAAATGGTTTTTAGATGTTTTATGCTAAATGCATGTAATGGGTTATATCTATCTAGCTAATTTACTAAGATTCGGAAGATGCTTGTCCTTCTTAGAAATACTTGAATGCGTATCTTCTTAATAGTAAAGAGGAAAAATACTCCAAAATGCCAATATTTCAGCGTACCTATTCGTTATAAGCTTATCTGTATAAATAGTTAATAGAATCAGGCGTTACTTTGCGGAAATCCATAGCTTAAAATTTAGTTTGTTATTATTTTTAGCAATATTCCGCGAAAAACTTCCACCTTTAAGTAAATGAGTGAGTGCACGCATAGGCATGCGTACAGCACCTCCCTCCTCCCACACTGCCTATGCGTACACTCGCATGCAAGAACTTGCAAACACCACCACCACACAAGCAATAATGTTGGCAAATCCGTGCAAGGCCCCTCACCACCTGCATGGTGGTGAGGGGCCTTGCACGGATTTGCCAACATTATTGCTTGTGTGGTGGTGGTGTTTGCAAGTTCTTGCATGCGAGTGTACGCATAGGCAGTGTGGGAGGAGGGAGGTGCTGTACGCATGCCTATGCGTGCACTCACTCATTTACTTAAAGGTGGAAGTTTTTCGCGGAATATTGCTAAAAATAATAACAAACTAAATTTTTTTTTTTTTTTTTTTTTTTATCTGTATAAAACAATAATTATTAATCGCAATATTGAACACCTATTTGACCGTTATTAATAAGATTTTGCGATAATTTCATTAGTTATCTCGAAAATTTCCACAAAGTGACGACTAATTTGACTATCCATTGTTGTGTTAACGCGCCTAATTCGATGTCGAATTGAAGGCATAAATATGTATGAAGTAGGTAACTAAAATTTTTGAAAATGTTCTTTTTTTGCATAAAGGGTGACTTAGTAAATAAAAATATACTAATAATAAGTATAACTTCCTTTTTTTATTAAAAAATCACTTTACCGGTTCTAAAGCTTCTATTTATGCAAGAAAACGATAATTTAAAAATTCTAGTTACCCACAATAACCACATACGTCTTCAGTTATTCGAGTTGTAACTTGTAGCCTCAAACCTTCCGTCAAATCCCTTCACATCTTTTCAGAAGAACGCACTCAGCTTATGTTCATTACTTTATGCGGCTTCCTTTGGCTTTCTTTTGCAAGCCGAATAAGTTGGCAAGTACAGTAGTTACCTAAGTAGTAGTATCTAGTCAGTAATAAATAAGGATAAAAATGTATGAAAAGTTTAGAAATTAATTTTCAATACTCAGAATAAAATCTATACATATTATAAAACAAAGTCGCTTTATTTCCCCTCATGTCCCTTTGTTCCTTTTAATCTTTAAAACTACGCAACGGATTTTGATGATTCTTTCAGTGTTAGATAGCCCATTTATCGAGGAAGGCTTTATTTTATCACGCTAAGACTACTAGGAGCAAAGAAATAGAGGAAAATATGGGAAAAACGGGGAAAATTATTTGAAAGGGGTTATCTCGCGAACTACTGGAGCAATTCTTATGTTATTTGGCACAGATAAGAAGTAGACCACGTGAAGGATCATAAGCTATCGATTTTAATCATTTTCTCAGTGGCTATATATTTTATATCCGTACGACGCCGGGGCGGGTCGCTAGTATATAATAAATGTGAAAGGATGTCTATCTGTCTGTTACCTCTTAAAGCCCAAACCTAACTCTAGTTATAATATAACTACCCCGTTTCTGTTAGTATCATGGAATAATCTCGCTTCGACCTATTAATTAGAGCCATTATTAACAACTTGAAAATTAATTAATGTATTGTCGAGTTGATCAAGTGCTGTGTATATTTCATTAATTTGGCTCACAAATATTATGCCCCGAGTTAAATGAATTTTAATTATCAAGGCTTGTGGGTACAATATTATAATATTATGTAGTTTTTGGATATTGTTGTCGACTAGATGCCCGCAACTTTGTTGCTCAAATCATTTTTCCGGAAAAAATATTCTATGTCCTTTCCCGGGACCAAAGTATCTACATACCTTTCAGCGAAATCGGATCAGCGGTTTGGACGTGAAGAGGAAACAGAAGACTTTCGAACGGAATCTAAAATATGGTACGATATAATAATTATGATTTCATTTTATTTATTGTTTTTTTACTAAAATATTTATCTCCACCGCTGGCGAAGCTTCGCTACCACAGCTATAATTTCTGTGTTCGCTACCCCTAGGGGTTTGCGACCCACAGGTTAAAAAACACTGACCTACATAACTATTCATATCCACCCACGAGCATAGATTTTTAATAATCAGTCAATAATAATTTACAGAGGTACCTAGTAGGAGTAGTAGGTATATTAGCAATATTTTATCAGCGAGCGCGGTCCGCAGGGACAGCATTATGTACTCATACGGTTCACAGCATCGTGCTACGTTAAACTCGATTTAAACCAGTTTATTTTCGCTGCGTATAAAAATATCGTTGTATAATTAAATTAACCTGCCAAGTTCATATTATAAGTATTATGGATCAGGCCGTTGATGAAGATGATTACGATCGATGAAGCGTATACCCTCTAGGTGGCAGTATCTATCAAGTAAATAATAATAATCAATTTTAATTGACATAAGAAACTACCTTTATTGACGACACTAGTAAGCATCAATCTCCTTACGCACGTTCTCATTATTTGAAGTCACTTTCCTATCAGACAAGTACAAAACATTGCATAACTAAAGCATCTGTATAAAATATGAATCTGTTTAAAAATAAGGTGGTTAGAATATTATAACCTATTTAATAACGGTTCAGGGTTCATCTGGTAATAAAAATTTATCTTGTTTATTTTTATGGGTATTATCATTTTTCCACTGCATTCATTTTTTTATGCTTGATTTATAATATTATACTTTAAGGCCTCGAAAATTGAAAAACTACCCGCACGCTCGGTTACTGGACCTATGACTGGACGTTCCGGCATGTCTCATTATTTTTAACCGACTTCCAAAAAACGAGGAGGTTATATGTTCGGCTGTGGATATTTTTTTTTTTTTTTTTTTTTTATTTTTGTATGTTCAACGATTACTCCGCCGTTTGTGAACCGATTTTCGAAATTTTTGTTTTGTTGTATTAGGTTTCACTCCAATTTGGTACCATGTTCACAAAAGTGGTGACCTGATGATGGGATCCATGAGTAATCGAGGGAACTCCTCGAAATTTATATGGAAACATATGGTGATTTTGGTTTTATGTGAAGTGTACTAAGAATATGCTACCAAAAAGTCAAATATTGGGTCAAAGTATACCATGGTTTCGAAGATGCTGAGAGAACTCCTGACTCCTTATAGATACATGTTCGGGAGTTTCGGCGTTGTTTTAAGAACAGAAAGCATATGCTACTATGCAATTCATATTCATCATCATAATCATCATCGTCATCATCATCATTAAGGTCACCAATGTCTCATGGCACAGAATTAATAATAGTACAAGGCATAGGTATGGATATACTAATAATAATAATTATGTACTGTATAACAACACCTGTTTGTTTAATACATGGCGGTCGGCGCCGCAGAGGCGACGGCGTCGCCGCGCCGCCGCGCCGCGTGGCGCGTGGCGGCAGACAACAGATCGAATACTTTACTAATTACTTTATAAAATTTAAATAGACAAATAGAATTAAAATAAAGTTATTTTAAAAAGAGCATTTACACAAAACAAAGTCATTAAGTGTCTTTTTAATCAGTTATACTTATTAATCGATAGATGGCGCACTAAGTATCGATTTGAATTCTTGATTAAGCGCTTATTCCACTTATCCTAGCTAGGAAGTCCTAGCTAGGGTCCTAAAAAATTTAGTCAAGTGGAATAACATTTAGAAGCTAGGATCCTAGCTAGGATCCTAAATCGGAAAAAATTTAGTCAAGTGGAATAACATTTAGAAAGCTAGGATTCTAGCTAGGACTTCCTAGCTAGGATAAGTGGAATAAGCGCTTTACAAGAACAGAGCTGTCAATAATTATGATAATATTAAATATTATGAGTAGCTACGCTACATCCTATGCAAGTTTATACAATTTTTTATCTGATAGATCCTTCGATCGTGGAAAAACGAGACACAATAGCCTTTCTATTGTTATCTCAATCGCCGGTGACCGCTTGGGGCTTGAAGCATTAAAATTGTTAAATTACTTAGCACAATATGTTCACTTCACTGATAATATATGATTTTGTGAGTGTGAGTTGTGACTCTTGACAAATTGTAATAAGATACGTAAAATATACGCGAAGGTTTACCTACTAGTGTAACTAAAAAGAGTGAAATTATTATTATTTTTAACAAAAAATTAAAACCGACTTCCAAGGTAAAAACAATAATAACATTAATATGAACTAAAAAGTATTAAATAATTTTTACTATCTAATGGTGCCTTTTTCCGAATTCGGCTAAACCTCAACTATTTCTGTATTCAATCTTCATAATTTTGAAGTCGGTGCCAGTTCCAAAAGTTTCAAATATTCTGTCAGAGGACTGAAGATTCAGCTATCTGGTACCGACTTCAAAATAATGAAGATTGAGTACAGAAGTAGTTGAGCTTTAGCCGAATTCGGAAAAAGGCACCATTAGATAGTAAAAATTATTTAATACTTTTTAGTTCATATTAATGTTATTATTGTTTTTACCTTGGAAGTCGGTTTTAATTTTTTGTTAAAAATAATAATTATAGAGAAATAATGCAAAAAATCTTTCTTTCTTTCTTTGGGTACTGCAGCAAACATAGTTTCGTGCAGACTGGGTGGGAGGGAGATTATATCTTCGAATGAAGCGACTCATATAATAATGATCGAACTTCACTTTGTAAGTTCGTTTGATCATTTATTATATTTCTTCGCTTCATTCTTCGATATATAATTATTAACCAGTAGATTTTCAGAGTAACGAAAGAAAGTTTTTTTTTTTTTACGAAATACCATATATTCATTATGAATAGTAATCATTATTATATTGGAGAAATAATTTAATAATAAATAATAATAATAGTCAGAAACGAAACGTAAGAAACCTCTATGGTTTGTGATTTAAATGATAACATACTGGGATCATTCAGCGAAACTTTGTTCGTCGATAAAATTATGGCTAAGAAAAATATCGAAAGTATTGGAGTTGCTAGTCCTGCCTTTCGACTGTCGTCTTACTAATCGTCATTAATCGTGTCCAGTTTCAGTCCCCGTGTCTACGCTCGTGTCGACGCTCGTGTCGATGCTCGTGTCGACGCTCGTGTCGATGCTCGTGTCGACGCTCGTGTCGACGCTGCGCCGATCTCGCACAGCACCTGCTTTATCCTATTTAATATGATCTTGAATAACCATCGCACGGCGTAATAACTTAAATATAACTTGAAACTTATTTTTTAATAAAAAAGAATTACATAAATTAATAACATTACCGATCCAATCACGCCCGGGAGTTGATGTCTTTGTAATATAAATTTCGATACCGCTATTTAAAACCGTAATTTTTTGTTATTTTGCCGAGTTTTATTAGGCAGAAAGTTTTAAGTCAATGACCAGTATTCAGTTGGTACAGAGTGCAAGAAAAAACAAATAATTTATAAGTGGATCCCGGGTACTATACTACTCAGGTATGTATTTATTATACAGGTATTTTTACCGGAAAGCTTCTTTCGAAAGACGCTTCAGCCTTCACACATTCATCTGAGCCAATGTCACCAACCAATAAAGTCAACATTGTTCATAAACAATGCCAGTGCACAGTGATGGCTGTAGAAGATAATATCGTGATTCATATTACAGCCATTGTCAAATTGTTTGGCTAAGGTTCCGATGGAGCGGACGAAGATCTCTGTAATAAGTCTATTTAGTTAATAAGATTAAACAGAGTATTCATCTAAAATCTAAGTCGAAGTAAAGTATTTTAGAATAAATTTTAAGGAGTCTACTGCTTTAACTGGGTCCAGCTCTGTGGTCGTCGTGATTCTGTTATCGTATTTATCATTGGGGCGGGTTGGGGATAGCTGTGTAAAGCCCACAATAATTATAATAGTAACATCTATAAAATATATATAAAATTAACTGTCAGCATTACGGCTGCGGTGTTGAACGTTTAGTCGCCTCAACGCTCTTCGAACTAGAAAGAGGTTGATTGTAGCGGTATAATACTAGCGGCGCCAGCCGACGGTAACCAGCTCTGCCCCCCCCCCCCCCCTTTTTTTTGACGGGTAGCGGGAAGGGTTTGCTAGAGCCCAAAAGGTACCCGATTGATGGGATGTACTAATTTGTCTCTGAGAACAAATACTGGAATTATCCAACGAAACAATAATAATCTCGGTCTGATATTCCGATGCATATAAATTGTGCTTAGAGACCCGTAGTCAATCCACACATTATGGCGGTTTATAAAATAACTTAATATATAATTAAACTTGCAGTAATTAGCTTGCAGTTATTTCCCCCAATAGGACAAACATATAGTTCTATTTATAGAATATGTAAAACATCGTCAGAGATCCGCAATCAATTTCGATGCATATTATAGAATATAGATTGTGTAAAAGGACTCACTGTCCAAACACATTGTAGTTATTGACTCACAGTCGCAGTACGTGCCGGTTAGTTAAAATAATTGCAGTAATCACCTGCAGTTGTTTCCCCCAATCCGGCAATCATATAGTTTTATAATTCTATTTATAGAACGGATAAAGCATACATAATATTATAGATCGTGTATAAAGACTCGCAGTTCCAACACATTGTACATTTATTGACTCGCGGTCGCAGTACAAGCCGGTTAGTATTGAATATACTTGACTCGTATAGGCCTCGGTAGTGTCTGCCGTTTATTTAAGTATTTAATAGTACTTACATGTATTTTCGTACTACACGATAAAATAACACTGACTTTAGTTACTTCCAACACGGACTCAATCATTTTAATAATAATTATAACCAGCTGCAGCGCTTTGGCATGGTTACTAAGTATTCGTGCTCGCGTTGCCTCGCGTTAACAAAGAATGAGACTTGCCGGAACGTCCAGTAACCGAGCGTGCGGGTAGTTTTTCAAGTACCCACATACGTCTTTGAAAAAAACGCGATTGCCTAGAAGATACAGAGGTACTACTGGTTATTAATTATATATCGAAGAATGAAGCGAAGAAATATAATAATAGCCAGTAGATTAGCTTCCATAGCACGATTCAGGGGCCATGCCCCGAAAGCGTGAAAAAGTCTCAAAAGACTCAAACACGAATCAGAGTGCTACTCTAACAAACTTTAAGTTGTAAGAGTAGGACGCGACATTTAGATTCGATCGTTTGAGTCTCAAAAAGGTTTCGTGGAAGGCCTCCTCATGTGCGCTACGACATCACTAAACCTGCTACATGTTATTAAGGTGACGCCGCGTTAAAGTAAGAAACCGTGTTGGATATGTTTTAGATTGCTTATTTTCTATGAGAGGCCGGGCCGGCCTCTCATAGAAAACAAGCAATGGAACAGCAAAAAATGGAAAGGGCATAAGCAACAAAATGGTTTTTGTCGCGTAATTTAAAAACCATAAATACATTTCATATAAGCTATGCACATATTAAAGTGTATGCTTCAACCAATTTATGTACAAATTTTGGAACCTTAAATCACTCTCCTCTGTTGGAAAAATAGGAATCCCTTTTTTTACAGAGGTCTTTTCGATTGATAATTCTGTGTTATAAAAGTTGTCCAATCGTGTTATGCTATGGGCAATTCAAAGACAAAGACATGATGAATACTGACAATGAACTTTAGTTTCTTAGCTTTAGTCATTGCTGAGAAAAATCGGCATCGCTACAGCCAAATTATCAAGGCGTCGCCTTAAGTCTCTTCTTGGTCTCTCCTCTTTTATGTAGTCTTATTAAAATATTCTTCTATACCTAACTTTTTAATCTATGCGGAAGTTATTTTGACAACAAAGTATGTGAAAGAAGCTTATTGCAACATATTTGTCCCAAAAATTCCGGCATTATCTTTGGCATCTAGATATTAAATTCTTCGAAAGTCAATGCAACAGATACAATGCTTTTTTAAACTTTAAAGTAACATGATAAAAACTTTGATATAGTTAGGGTGTTGGGTCAATGGGTTTTTAAAGCCTGTAATAAAATTTTCATACTTCTGCAAAAAGTATAAAGGGACTTTCAAGTTACTCGTTACACAATTATATTATGACGTACAAGTTACAACTAAGTTATATTGTTCTTTTATGGCAATAATTATAATAATAATTATTATTATTTTCGGTCCCCTTGATTTTGGATTGTTTAATGAGCTAAAAAAGTAACAGAAACTTCATTCTCAATTTTTACCTTTTATCCTACTAGTATATTACCACCAACATTTATCAATTTATCATTTAAACACCATTCATTTATCAACTTAAACCTACTTTTAGTGTATTTTTAAATCTACTCAGAAGGAAATTGTGATCAAGAAAGTTTAATAGCAGCGTGCTAGCTCTAGAATCGATGCATAAATTAGGGTCATGAATGCCTAAGGCGTAGACCGTAAAGTTTGTATTAAAATGTATACAATTCTAGAATAATATTACTCTATATTTTCTCTATGCTCTTTATTAATAAGATATTAAATCGTAGTTTCTCCTCGAGGGATTCCGAATGAGACCCAAGTTCAGTTTAATATTAAAAGCCCCTCGAGTATTTTTATATTCATAAATATGTATATTATATTATTTGCTGTTCACCACGCAGCAAATACACTTAGTTTTGATGATGATATGTAAACAGTTGAATCTAACTGATAATTCAGAGTAAAAAATATACCTACTTACTATTTTAAATATCATATAACATGCAATGCATGGAAGCATACGATGCGTGAAAGTTCTAAAATGATCTGTTAGACCAGCACGAGTCGGCGCATGAGTACCGGAAACTATTCCACCTCAATTTTTTTATGCGATCCTCTTCAAATTGCCCTCCTGATGATATAAATGCATGTTGCCATGGTGCAACCCGGTGCCATATTATTTAAACAAACATTGTTTAAAACAATTGCAAGGAATTATTATTTTTTAACCGGACATTTTTTTTATATTCTTTATTGAAATACCAATAAAAAAAGGTCCTATAACTTTTCACGATAAATTTAATATTTTTAAAGATATGAATTTTTAAAGGTTCGAAAAATCTCAAATTTGGGTACTTTTGATCCACGAAAAATATATTAAAAAAATAATAATGTCTTAGTTACATATTTATTTTAATTCTCTATACAATAGTTAATAATATCGTTAATAGAGATTTAAAAAAAATTCATTGTTTAAATCTTTTTTTAATCTTAGCAAAAGTAAACAAAAAATTGTGTTTTTTGTATGGGAGCCCCCCTTAAACATTTACTTTATTTTAATTTTATTATTAATTATTAATGTACAAATATAATTAAGGATTTTGTGAAATTTTCAAGTGCCTAGCTGTTACCATTATTGATTACGAGCAAAAAAGGCTAAAAAATCACGTTTCTTGTATAGGAGCACCCCTTAAATATTATACTTTATTCAATTTTTAGTATTTGTTGTTATAACGGCAACAGATATACACAATCTGTGAAAATTTCAGAAGTCTAGCTATAGTGGTTTTTGAGATACAGCCTGGAGACATACAGACAAACGGACAGACAGTATCTCAAAAACCGCTATAGCTAGACTTCTGAAATTTTCACAGATTGTGTATATCTGTTGCCGCTATAACAACAAATACTAAAAATTAAATAAAGTATAATATTTAACGGGGGCTCCCATACAAGAAACGTGATTTTTTTGGCCTTTTTTGCTCGTAATCAGTAATAGTAACAGCTAAGCACTTGAAAATTTCACAAAATCCTTAATTATATTTGTACTTTAATAATTAATAATGTTACGTGCTAGGGCTCGTAGGATTCGGAGAGAAAGACCTGGTGACTCTCTTGAAGACTTTATTCACAAACACTAGGTCACACTAATCACTAAGTCCAAACACTAAGCACTATCACTGTCACTCACTATTGATCACTTGTTCTCACTTCGAAGTCGCCTTGATGATTGCTTGTATCAAACTGAACTGATTGCCGGCTTGTTTACCTTTTATGTGGCCCGCCATACTTTCTGGAACGTTCCATTCTGGATTGTTTACGTAAACACGCAATTCACATAAACAAGGGTTGGACTTTTCTAGAAAGTACGCGCAACTGTCGCGCGCAGGTAAACAACTGCCCGTATCCGTAACAATAATAAAATTAAAATAAAGTAAATGCTTAAGGGGAGCTCCCATACAAAAAAAAACACAATTTTTTGTCTACTTTTGCTAAGATAAAAAATGATATAAACAATGAATTTTTTTAAAATCTCTACTAACGATATTATTAACTATTGTATAGAGAATTTAAAAATATATATTACTTAGACATTATTATTTTTTTAAATATATTTTTCATGGGTCGAATGTACCCAAATTTTTCGAACCTTTAAAAATTCATATCTTTAAAAATATTAACTTTATCGTAAAAAGTCATATGACTTTTTTATTGTTATTTCAATAAAGTATATTTAAAAAAAATTGTCCGGTTAAAAAACAACAATTCCTTGCAATTGTTTAAACAATGTTTGTTTAAACAATATGGCACCGGGTTGCACCATGGCAACATGCATTTATATCATCAGGAGGGTAATTTGAAGAGGATTGCATAAAAAAATTGAGGTGAAATAGTTTCCGGTACTCATGCGGCGACTCGTGCTGGTCTATGTGTCAAACAGATGTAATCAAAAACATTTTGGCAATAAATATGTTCTGTTTGATATTTTTTATTTTAAATTGCTGATGTTATTATTTTTATAAGACTCAATAGAAATTGGTACAGTGTTAGCGCGCGGCGCCATTTTCATTCTACGGCAAAGCGCGAAATTATTGCATTACCGCAGCAAAAGGAAAATTCTAGAAGACATGAAAACCAAAAAGCTGCGCTGTCAAAAGCGTTAAAGCTGTATTGTTTCTCGAAATCATTAAGTTCCGTTCGGATTGCGAGATTCTGTAATCAATATTCCTTTATCAAGCCGCAGCCCGCAGAACGTCACCGTGAAATACGTTTCTTTCTCCCGCCCCGGGTGTCTGTGCTAATGAAATATTAGCAGTAATTTGCTCTGCCTGTAGCGGCGCCATTTTAAAAGGTTTTAGAGAAAATAGAAGCTTGTTTGCGGGTGGATGTTTTGCTTGAAGTAGGCTTATATATCTATGTTTATACATGCTGTGCGACTTTGAAATGTTTACGAACAAACAATGCGAACAAAATATTTTTTTTAAATGACAATTTGCAATTAAGTAGTAGATAAAAAATAAATACGCAAAAAATATCTTCAGAACGAACAAGCAGCTAAAATAAATCAACGAAATGAGGCTCACACAATTTTGTAAGCTCGCATTTTATTACATTTAATCCTGACACTAAACTGAAAAGTAACTAGAAATGAAAACTCATATGGAAATAAAAAGTGCCAACGCTTTAAAATAAATGGCAGACGCCTGGAGCTATGTCTACAATCCGATTTTAAAATTTAACCAGTTTAAATAAAACCCTTCATATATTTTAAAGAAAAGTGGACGATGTTTAGACCATTTTGAAACCAGACGGTATAGTTCGGTACATACTTGAAATGTTCAATTACTTAGTGAAAGGTATCAATAATTTCAAAAAAGGTATGGGAGTTTACTTTTAATTGAGTACATTTCAGGTTTTGAATTCGTTTTCAAAACATATGTGATTTTTCAGTTCAATTAATTATAAATTTTATGGATGAAATGTTATATTTAATTAGTAAGGATGGGTTGTACCAGAGGCGTGGTTAAAGTTAAAGTTATGATCAAAGTTATGGTTATAGTTAAGGCTAAATTTAACCTTAACTTTAACGGTAACCAAAGATTTGACATTTTTCAATGTAGTTATAATTAAAGTTATAGTTAAAGTTACAGTTATAGTTAAAATAAGTTGTTGCAACCCACCCATAAGAAGTCTTAAAAATCCTTACTTCATTATTTATGTTTTAAATGATTAAGGGCCTGTTTCACCGCTTCCTGATAAGGTGTCCGATAGGGTTATTTGACAGATTCTCCATACTCTATGTGTCAAGTTAAGTGGTGGATAGCCTTATCAGGAAGCGGTGAAACAGGCCCTTAGTGAATTTATCTGTCTATCTGTAACTCTTCACGCCTAAACGGCAAAACCGATTTAGAAGAAATTTGGTACTGTAATATTTTCAAAGACAAGAAAGGACATACGAGTTTTTGCTGCGCAGGTAGGCCTCTCCGGTAGATCGTAGCGTGTATGGCTTACATTAGGTCCGCCATCTGCCTAGGAATCAACTTCTCTGTTGTGCAAAAAGTGTGAAATAAATAGTTAAATTGGAGTACCTATCCAATATCCATCTTAATCTATAAACCGATCGTGTTGCAATCTGTGTGTGTACACAAGCTTCACCTGCCATCAATTCAAGCTCGTTTTCCAATTACTGCGGGTTTCGTGCGTCTATACAAAACCACAATCAATTCGAGGCTTCAAGGGCAATCGAGTCGCCTATACACCATGTTTACATGCTTATAATACACGGATTCACATTTACATATCTTTTAATTTCTAATATTTTTTAGGTTTTACAGATATTGCGGTTACGTGCTTTTAATTTCTGATTTGCAATCCATACTAATATTATAAACGCGAAAGTGTATCTGTCTGTCTATCTGTTACCTCTTCATGCCCAAACCTCTGAACAGAGTTTGCTGAAATTTGGTATCGAGATACCCACGGGCTACGAATAAAAATAATTTTTTTATTCGTTGGGAGATACTTTGAATCCCCAGAAAGGACATAAGGTCACATTTATTTCGGAAAAATGTACGATTCCCGCGCGTAAAATACATTTTGGCGCAATATAGTTGCGGGCGTTATCTGGTCTTTACAAATAAAAATGGATTTTAAGTTTTGTAACTATCTCTAAAACTCGAAAACGGCTAGATCGATTTGCTTTTGTCTTGAATATGATTCGTGAAAGTCCAGCAAAGATTTATATTAGGAGAATAGTGATACAAAGGATCATCTAGTATATTATTGAAAGTATGTTGCTTCAAGATAAGGACAAAAAAGGCATGTCTTCTTGTTGAATGGAGAGAAGTTATGTTCAAAACCACGACCTCAGTTCTCTCTAGCTACCTCCCTACCTAATTACAAAAGTTTTTCCTCAGGTTAGCAATTCAGTAGCTCTTTTAGTTGACTAACGAACGAAAAAACAGTTACCAATCAACTACGTTGAACAGACAAATTGATAGCCAAAACCTCAGAAATTAGGCATAAGTTGAATTAAGAAACACATTCTTTTTCTGCTGCACAGTGACTACAAAAAGGTTTCATGTTTCGCCTAGTCTATGTGTTACGTAGCCATTACTAGATAGCAAAATATGAGCTATAAAATATTCGTGCTAGTTCTGAATATGCATTATTTAAGTTTTAATTCGCAGGCAAGATTCGCGAGTAATGCAAATATCTCCCTATATGCTAAATGCAGCTCCCAGTAAACTGTGGCCGTACTTGAGCCAGGAACATATTATGCAGGGACTCATAACGCATTGTGTTGAGGTATGTTTTGTAAAATGAATGCATTCTTCTAACACAATTGACGCTACAAATGTTTAAAGTTTTTTATGTCCTATTCAACGGACGCGTATTATATCGCATTTGATATAGTGAAAATTCCGTTTTGGAAACCTCCTCTTGCTTGTTAATAAAATCTTTCTGTCCAAATTGTTTATAATCCTTAATAATTTAAATACAAAAGTGTGTGTGTGTGTCTGAATCTTCTTCGCCTAAAACACTGAATAGTTTTGGATGAAAATTCATTTACATCTTGGAAAAATAGATAGTTTTTAGTGCCGCAAAAGGTGTAGTTACTATGCGATAAATTAATCTGCACTAACCTATATGACCTGCAAACCTTCAAGAAAAGAGCGTATTCCCTCTTAAAAGGCCGGCAACGCACCTGCAGCTCTTCTGATGTTGCGAGTGTCCATAAGCGACGGTAGTTGCTTACCATCAGGTGACCCGTTTGCTCGTTTGCTCCCATATTTAATAAAAATAAAATTAATCTCAGCTATAATGTTGCAATGTGTATCTGGTAACGTTCTTTTAATGTTATATTATTGCATTTATTGAAGCCCGAAACGATAAAGTTAAAGAAATTTCCTTCACAATGCATATTTCATTTGATTGTCTCGAGCAACCGACATGAATGACCGCATTTAAACTTTCGAACACGTGACAATACTTCGTAAAAAGTTCAGTCAACTCTGCCATATGATGCCAGAGGTCTGGCGTGCCAAAACCCCGCAAAGGCATCACCATGTTCGGCATCAAGTGGCAACTTTACAAACTGTGGTCACGTTCGATTCTGGCTAGATGGGCAGATGGCCAAATATTATTTATGTATATTATGACGTCGTATGTTAAAAACTTTGAACAAAAAGTACCACTTATGTAAGAGAATTTTACTAGAAATTTTCGTTCAAAAAATTAGTATTTTTATAGAACCGATGAACATATTGTGATTTTCACAACTAATATTGTAAATGTGAAAGTGTGTCTGTCCTTCTGTCTGTCTCTTACCTAAAAAGCGACTCAAGCGTAAAAAAGCTTAAACCGCTGATTTAGACATAATTTATTATACTTGAAAACCCCGGAAAGAACATAATAAATAGTCTTTACGGCAAAATACACCGTGTATTTTGCCGTATTTATGCGCAACTGGACACATCTACTAATTGTATGATAATAATCATATTTCATAACGCTAGGACAGTTGGAAGTGGCCTCTAAAGTTCGTAGATGAGCCGACTCATGCTTGACCGATTTCTTAAATTTCTTATTTTTTTGTTAATCTACATAATATAGCACACGACCTGTGTGCCAAATTACATACCGCTAGGACAAATTTATTGGAAATAGCCTAGAGGTTTTGATTACCGGTATAAACGGACGTTGTAGTACCTATGTAGGTACGTACGTAAGATAGCACTAAAGGAAATAATATTCTGATGCTGTATGTGACAAACGGAATCGCTGGTGTGAGGACATCTAAGGTAACTAGATATAAGCCGGGATCCAATTCCACTGCACTTAACGCTCACCACGCTCCAATCACTGCGACAGCTCATGCAGTAGATTACAAATGCGTCAGCGAACTAACTAATCGTCTACTATCTGAATTATTGACCAAACAATTTAAATGGTAATAATAATGTTGTTTATTTCGAGAGATCCAGTGATGAGAATTAATAATAATAATATCTATGGACGCTTCACACCACGTCATCTGGCCCAATGCTAAGTACCTGAAGGACTTGTGTTACAGGTACCAGACAACGGAAATATATTTAATACTTTTATAGTATACACATATTTCAGATTTTTATTATATCATACACATATTTAATATACATCCAGACCCGGGAACATTGAAAACTTTTTGTTCCGTCGGCAGGATCCGAACCCGCGACCCCGGCTTGAGCTACCAACGCGCTCACCACTGAGCCACAGAGGTCGTCAAAAATTATCGCGTAAAATCACTCTCAAACACAGAAAAGACATAATATCTAAATCGGTCCACCCGTTTGGATTGACGATTCCACAAATAGACACAACACATAGACAGGCAGACAGACGTGCGTCTAACTTTTAACTCCCTTCTTTTTTTCAGGGGTAAGGGCGAAGCCAAACGAGCGTAATTTGTGAATCGTGAGCCGCAGAATTTCTGCCGGGCAGAATTCTGCTGCATTCAGTTTCATACAAAAGTCATGTTTGATTCACACGAGCGTAATTTTGTGAGTTGTCATTTGTATGAAAAAAATTCTGCCCGGCAGAAATTCTGCGGCTCACGACTCACAAATTACGCTCGTTTGGCTTCGCCCTAAAAAATCTAGGTGAAACGGAAAGGTGTAAAAGTTGTTAAAATGAACAAGAATGTTCGACAAGCACCGACAGTATACTCAATTAATTATATCAAAACTAGTTCATGGCCCGACACCGATGCGCCAGAATTTGTTAATGAAGCAGGAAACGTACATTTTCAGAATAAAAAGCAGCCTTATGTCCTTGGACTCAAAGTATATCCATACCAAATTTAAGTCAAATCGGTTTAATGGTTTGACCAATATACAATAATGGTTGGACCAATATACAATATTAAGTAAGTATGGATATTCATTAATATTTTTACAGCCCTTCGTTTTCTAGCCATTTTTATACAACACTAGCTGTCCCGCTGAACTTCCTGTCACTTTAAAACCTTCCCAGGACTTCTACGAATATTTTAAGACTAAAACCAGCCCAATCCGTTCAGCCGTTTTTAAGTTTTAGCGCGACTTTCACATTTGAAAATCCATTTTTATATTTAAGAAGATAGATAAATAAAACACAACGAGAAACGCATCAGCTTGTTAAAATTCATGTTACATTATCATATAGGATGTTTAGATAGAATCAACTTGAACGGACGCCAGAAACGAAATCATATTTTTTGAAATCGCATCTCACTATTGCAAAAGCAAATGAAGACGTACGTGGATGAAGTGGCTAAGTAACAATTTGAAAATTTACGTTTTTTTTTTTTTCTCATAAATTGAGGCTATAGGATCGGGAAAATGATTTGAAGTAAAAAAGTGGATGAATGTACTACAGCCAGACGATGAAGTATGTAAGTTACAAGGTTTGTTCAAATTATAAAGGAAAAAATTAGAAATTGCCCTTATGTTAGGTATAAGATCTTAAAGTTGTTCGCTTTACACACTTACGTCTTTAAATATGAGGCTCTAGCCAAAATGTTTTCCTTATCTCTTTTTATAGAATCGTCGATGTAAGCGTATTGAATTTTCACTACACGGGTCGAACCTTAACTTTATATTATCGAATGCTTATATTTTCCTCAGCGATTCTATAAAGAAGCTATAAAAAGTCTTGGCTAAAGGGCCAGAACATAGTATGGAAATCGTCACGGAGTCTTTACGGCGGGGAAGGAATATCAGCATAATGTTTTGAATTTACATGAACATGCATTTGGGGAATAGAATTATCATTATCATTAGAGTCTCCTCCATCCTATTGTGAGTAACGAGCTTTATCGTTTACACTTTTTTTTGTTTTTTAGGGTTACATAAAGCCTTATGTGACTTTCCGATCTTTGACCCAAACGACCCCAACGGAAAGGACATAGGATACATTTTTATCTTATCTTATATCTTTAAATCGGAATCGGCTCCAACGATTTTCATAAAATTTAGTATATAGACAGTTTCGGGGGCGACAAATCGACCTAGCTAGGAAGAATTTTTAGAAAATGTCATTTTATTCGTGTTTTATCAAATACCGAGCAAAGCTCAAGCTTAGTCTATTATTATATACGGAAAAATGCACGGTTCCTGCGCGATAAACGGATTTGATCGCAAGGGAGTTGCAGGCGTCATGTAGTTAGTAATGAGACAAATTGGCTAAAGTGGGTCTTATTGAAACTATGACAAATACGCTACAACACAATGGCTCGTGATTGGGCGGTAGGCTGGAGTGAATTATTGTTTAATGTACGAGATCGCTGAGACAATTTGTTCATGCAACAATATAGCTCAATTAACGACCAAGTAAATAGCAGCTGAAATGCGAGGGAAAATGTATGTACAGTCACACTGGATTGTGCATACGGAAACTAAAACTACGGAAACTACGGAACTATACTGGAGAAATAATTTTATACTTGCAGTTTTGGTTTCGGAAGAAGCAGTGTTTTTGGGGAGGGTTCACGGTTAGAAGGTCACAATTCCTACTTATTTACTTATTATTATGGAAACTTACAACTTAAAAACGACAGTGGTAGTTTTAGCTTTAGTAATGAGAATTAACACAAACAACAAAAACACTCACATAGAAATTACGTGCATTTTAATTTTTATGGGTGATCAATGATCATAATATCTATGCTATCTATGCTAAAATCCCCGGAGTGACACACGCATGGACAGATAGACAGAAGCGTCAAATGTATTGCACCCATTTGGATTTCGCCAGGCGCCAAAAAGTAAAGATTTGCTGTGTTGCACTAATACGGATACTAAATACGGATGTAACCTTGTTAAATCCCGAGTGAAGCATAGTAATGGCCGCCCGTGTAGGATGTGTGCGTGTCATTGGCGCCGTCACTCTATGTACAATGACAGCGGGTTGTAGTACCTAGTTGCATGTGTGAGTGTCGGTCGCGTGTACAATAAACGAAATTGTGACGAAACTGTCGTACCTTGCATGCTTCACCTCTTTATAGTGTAATGTTCCATCCGTATTTTTTTTAAATCCGTACTGTGTTGCATAAATATATAATATAGGAGATAGTAAATATATGGCAGATAATAAATATATGGCAGATAGATAATTATATGACAGAGTCATTTGTTATTCTAGGATCGGATCGCAACGGCTACAATACTACAAATTAAACCTAATGGCGTGCACCTAGGTTGTGGTAGTCACTTAGAGAAGCCGTAACATAGACCCATACAATGTTATTTACGACCTAAAGCCTAGCATGAGAGGAATAAAGCTATACTTAAAGCTTAAGAACTATTGTACTTGATATCTTTATCTCTACCAGTGACAAGCATTGTATTCTTTACGGCACTCCCGACAGGAATAAAAGCAATAATAAAGATAGAAAATAATAAATTATTTAGGTTTGGTAGCAAGCGGGGCAGCGTCATCGAATCAATAATCTTTTAAGAGTCAGCTAAGTACCTCGTTATGGTATGGGTCAGCAAAATCGATGCTCTATTACCTTCCACCGGTGAACAACAAATTTCGATTCATGTTTTTACTGAAAAGGTTCACTATTCTCAGGCCGCAGGCTTTAATTTGGGTACTTCAATTTTGCAGTACATGTTGATAATGTTTTGGTATCAGCAGTACCAAAGTCCTAATATTCCTGAGTTATGGATGTAATTTAATAAACATTTTAAATTGTTTTAATAGTATAAAAGTATTAGATATGAAGTTTCCGTTGTCTGGTATTCATGAGTTCTTAACTACAGGACTCGACTGACGTGGTGTGAAACGTAAGTGCCTACTATAAAAAACAAATAATAAAAACGTTTATAAACTTTTAATAAACTTAAAATTTTGTAATCATGTGTCGAACAACTTTTAATTAAAATATCGTTTGAATTTCGAACTTTATTATTTCGAATTTCGAAGCTATTTCGCCTTTGAGCTCAACACAGGTGTTCGATTGAATTTAACGAAGCAGAAAAAAAAACTCAATAACAATTCCATAACACGGCATTCTAAACACAAAACCAAGAGTGAAAAGCTGAATGCTAGAAATCCTGCGATCAACGCTCTAAAATTACGCGTTGGGAATTTTTGCTGAATTTCATAGATCATATTTCATTTTTATGTTTTACGTTTTTTATCACGGCATAACACCAAATGCACCATTCTTTAGAAAATGGAGAGAAAGCACTTCTTTATGCTCTATGAAACGGGCAAACCACACGCCTGTGGCTACTTCATATTTTCACAACACTGAAATTATAAAAGCGCTGAACCCTATCGTAACCACAGACATAGATCAAGATAGATACTGCATGTGTATGTACTTCGCGTGCCATATCGCGTTCCCAAACGGAATCGTCGAATCGGACGTCAATCGGAATTTTAAAAATGTCTAAATGCCTAAAAGTGCCGTATTGAGCTGTAGAAATTCAAATAGAAACGTTGGCCTTGATAATCGACATGTTTCTTATCATCGGTACGTCACAGTAGGAAAAAAGTGACATGCTCTTTTTCATACAAATGGAGCGACATGCGGTATCTATCTTGATCTATTTCTGTGATCGTAACACACTTTTCGGGGTAGGTTTAGTCCATAAATAATTAGGAACTATTTAGAAAGTATTCTAAGGTAAATTTAATTTTCAAAAAGAGATTATTTTCAACTAGATAATACCCGCAACTTTGTTACGTACATTTCCCGGGATAAAAAGTATCCAATGTCTTTTCCCAACTCAAAGTATCTCCTTACCAAATTAAAACATAAAAAGGTAACAAAAAACTTGATAAATGCCCTTCTATTTTTTTTGCTTTTATACTATTATTGGGATGGATTTTAGATCAATATATTTTAATGGACGAATATAGGCTGATGAATGATGAAGAAGATGATGATATTTCAATGGCTCTCTTTACAATACAAATACGTATGTATTTCAATTGAAGCTATTATAAAGACGACTTCGGCACGCAAAACCGAAGCTTACGCTACTTTTTTTTTTCTATTTAGTTCTAAGTATTAAGCTACCAATTCGGTACATATTGCAGCCGGTTCCTGAGTGAAAATGTAGTTGGCAAAAAACCAATTGGAAGTTCAGCGTGTTTGCGAAAGGCGTCGCGGTTATAAGAGCGGTGTTTGATCAAAGAAATTGGATGCATTCATCAAATATCCTAGCACTCTTCTAGCCTAGGGAAAAGCTATTTTAAACTTGTATTTGATGCACGTCTATAAAACTCTTAGTCACCGGTTACACGGTCAAATTTTCATCAATCTGTCCATCAATCTGGTACGGATTGACGAAAATTTGATCGTGTACACCACGGATTGATGGTTTGATCGTATTTTTTAATATGAAAATTTTATAACCATCAACATTCCGTCAATCAGATTGATGGATCAGATTGATGAAAATTTGACCGTGTAACCTGTGACAGAAGTAATGAAGGATAGTATCATTAATATTCTAGTAATCCTATTCGTAATAAAGGCAAAATTTCGTGTTTTTATTATGTTTTTGTGGAAAAAGCTGCTGAACTGATGTTGGTGACATTAAATATAGAAGAACATTTAAGCTATGGTCTGCCACTTATAATCCCAATAATCTGGGGAGTAAAAATAGTTTTGCTAATAATATCCTTGTAGCCCAACTCTTAATCCACAAGTTTATTTACAAAAAACTACTAAACTGATATTGATGAGACCTGGTATGGTAGTAGATTTTAGCTATGGATAATAATAGCTCTTACACCGCTTTCGGTGACGGTGGTCCGTTTCATTGAAAGCTACGCAGGAGTAATTTTATAGTGCTCAAGTGTGTGCGCAGTACACAAGAGCACTCTCTATTCCTTTACTCTCATAACCCAGTGGGACGGACGACCGACACGACTGGCGAGAGATCAGGCGCAGGACCGACTTTTTACATACCCATCCGACGCATGGATCATCTTACTTGTCAGACAATCAGGTGATCAGCCTGCTTGTCCTAACCAAACTTGGAAATAACATGCTTCCGACGCGGGAATCGAACCTACGACCTCCGAGTCAAGAGCCGCGTTCTATACCACTAGACCACGGAGGCGTTAAGCTACTCAAAAAATGACAGTGTTCCCCTGGGTAAGAGATTGACGCATGTGTAGCTGCACGCTAACGCTTGATGATAATGAAAATACAGAAAATACAGACAGACAGACAGACACATTTTCGCATTTGTAATATGAATAATTAGTATGAATGTATGTACGGGTATCTACCAACACAATCACAAAACTGTATAAAGTTTATATCCGTTGCAAATAAAATAATATGTCAATTTTACTCTAAAATATCCAATAGATCAATAAATATTAATTAAATCAAAAGCAAACCCTAATTCAAAATAAATGCTTTTAGTTTCGGCAAACGTAACACGCAATTTATTTTAAAACTTTAAACGAGATCGTCGGCATTCACACATGAAGCAACAAAAATAGTTGTCGAAATAATTTGAAATGGAACAGTCCTCCACAATTAAAGAGGAGTGCAAAATTTAAAAGCCGAATTGTAATAATTGTGTTGTACAGAGAAATAATTATAGTACTGAATACTGATAATTTGCTCTTAGTTGCCTCTAAAACTATAATAAGTATTTTATACTATATCACGCGTATATTATACCTATCTCTTAAAAGTTAATTAAAACACTCTTTACGTTAGAGGAAACCGTAGTAAAATATGTTGTATAGTTTTGAACATTTACCTAAGCATATAAATAGAGACAAAGGGAGCGAAATGTGATTTAGGCAAGTTCTTTTCTATAATGGCTGGTTTACACGTATTAAATAAATAAGTAGTAAATAAAATTTAACATTTTTTTATGAAATAAGGGGGCAAACGAGCAAACGGGTCACCTGATGGAAAGCAACTTCCGTCGCCCATGGATGAGCTGCAGGTGCGCTGCCGGCCTTTTAAGAGGGAATAGGGCAATAGGGGAGGGAAGGGATGGGAAGGGAAGGGAATAGGGGAGGGTAGGGAAGGGAATAGGGTAGGGAATTGGGCCTCTGGTAAACTCACTCACTCGGCGAAACACAGCGCAAGCGCCTGCCCGAAGCCTCGCCTGCCAACTTAACAAAAAATAGTCAAAATTATAATTTCCATGTTTAGTACCTAAAAAATTTTAACTTGCTACTTGCTACTAAGGGCTGGTTTACACGTATTAAGTAGATAAGTATTTAACTAAATTTTGAATTGATTTTAAGTTATTTATTGCATATAAACACAAAAAGTAGCAAGTAGCAAGTTAAAATTTAGCTAAAAGTACTAAACATGGGAATTAGAATTTTGACTATTTTTTTGTTAAGTTGGCAGGCGGCGCTTGTCACATCACACATTTAGGGCAGGCGCTTCAAATTAAGTTAAAATTTAGTTACTACTTATCTACTTAATACGTGTAAACTAGCCATTAGTCTTTAGCGGGAGTTTTGACATTATCATTTTTAAAATTGTATCGTATTTCTCATGTATGTCTTCTATTATGCAAGTCACGTACGAGTATAAGATAACAGATGCATATGGGCATCCATACTTCCATATTATAAATGCGAAAGTGTGCCTGTCTGTCTGTGTGTCTGTAACGTCTTTAAGACTAAGCCGCTGAACTGATTTTGCTGAAATTTGGCATGGAGGAGGATACTTTTTATCCCGAAAAAATGCGCGGTACGAACTTTGGCGCAAAGGAATTGCGAGCGTCATCCAGTATATAATTATAATGACCAGAGTGATTCAGAAAATTCTCGACTCTACCCCATATATTATAACAATAATTAGAATACAATGAAATTACTCAGTCATCTCCAGAACGTCGGTTACAGCATATAGCTGTAGAGCAGAGTAATTAACTTACAGCGCTACTTGAAATGTTACGGAACTCAATTCATTACAATGCAATAGTCACCAATTTTGAAAGGCTTAAAAGTTTAGCTGAATTTCTTAGATTTCAATTATATTTTAAATTATAATTCCTACAAGAAAGTTAAAAAATTGCGTTATGCCAGGTGTCTTGTTTTTTTTTTTTGTAGTATTTTAATAGACTAATGACCAGCGCTGGATTGGATTGGAATCTTGTAAAGTAGCTATAACGTTAAAACAGTTAAAGACAACGCTACTGAATAGATAAACTATAGTAATCTGGCATAATACTAATTTATTTAATCATAAAACTAGCTGAATGCCATCTTTTCTTCGTTTACAACATATAAAACACATTTTCTGTATTGTTTCAATATAATACTGATTATATTATATATAATACTGATTATAACTAGCTATTTGACCGAGCTTTGCTCGGTATTCGATTATACATGAATAAAATGACATTTTCTAAAGATGATTCCTAGCTAGATCGATTTATCGCCCCCGAAACCCCCTATATACTAAATTTCATGAAAATCGTTGGAGCCGATTCTGAGATTATATATATATATATATATATACAAGAATTGCTCGTTTAAAGATATAAGATTAGTATTAGTGTAGAATTAAAAAATATATTTCCACATTTCACCAACATAAAGCAGCGTATTCGCGCGTAGAACAATCCAAAATCGCAAACAAGAATCCACTTACCGCATACAGAATATAAACAGAACGGACGAGCGAGGAAAAATTCTCTTTATTCATAATATGTCTTCCAGCAAACCGTTCGCAAATGATTTCCTTATTTCCCTGTGACCTAAAAATAAACTTCAATAGAGAATGATATGCAAAAACCCGTTGCGCTTTTCCGAGGGCAGCGAACTATAATTTTGTTATGACTACACTTCTGCATATAGTTTGGAGTGTTGTTTTGATCGCGGTAGCGAACGGTTGCGCGCCGCTCAACAACACACGCAGCAAATATTAATAAAATTAATTAATATTTCGGGAATCGCGCGGCTCACAGCCGCTGCACCGATACCATGGCGCTCGTATCCAACGAGCTGCTGGCGTTCGTACAACAAGTCGCCAACACCATGGATGAAGATAGCATCGTGCATCTGTACAGGTCAACCTACACCAGCGAGGAGATCTGCAAGGGCAGGCTGATGCTGTACGAAGCGCTCGGCAAGACGGTGCGGATGACGTCCCGGAGGAGAGACGAAAGCGAACGAAGCTTGCAGGACATCATCTCCCTGCTCAAGCAGACTAATCCTGCGGAATTGCCGGTGTTTGTGGCCAAGCAGCTCCACAAACTGCCAGCGGTATCGATGGACAACGTCAACGTCTCCAGCCTGCTCCAGAAGTTCAACGTCATGAGGGCGGAGCTGGACGAGATGCGAGGTAGATTGGATGCCTCGGAATCTACCATAGTGAGTTACGTAGTGAATTATTACAATTAAAAAGTAATAATTCAATATGTAGGTCACCCGAGCATCCGATCGACTCGATAAATATGCGTCGCGGAGCTCAGCGCGACTCGCCGTTTTGCACGTTAGCGAAACCGAGTGGGTCAGCAACAGCCGCCGCCGTCAGCTCGCCGTCACCGCGTGACGTCGACACGAAATTGAGGCCATCGACTCAACAGAAAAATTATGCAAGCGTCGCTGCTTTCCCCGCACCGCCCCCGCGGGTGAAGGTGAGGGGTGTAAAGGAGGGCCGCAAGGCTGAACACCTTCGACTCGACAGGGATGAGAGCAGGAGGTGCGATGAGGAGGGTTTCATTCTGGTGGAGAGGAGGAAGAAGAGGAAGCCCACCGTCCGCAATCACCGCGGCACTGCACCTTATGTGCCCGAGCTGCGCCTGCGCAGCGAGGTGCCCGCGACGCCGCTCTACGTGTCGCGTCTGCACTGGTCCATGACGGTCGAAGACGTCGCAAACTACATCCGCGAGAAGACCACCTACACCTTGAGGGTGGAGCGTCTGCACTCTCGCCACAAAGTGAATTTCAGTTCCATTGTGGTGAGAGTGTCGACTCAAGTTTTATCCATCTTCGAGGTGGAGGAGTTCTGGCCCGCCGGTGTAGTTTACCGGAGGTTCCGGGGGAGGCTCCCGAACGAAGCGCGCATCACGTCGCCGAAAGAGACTTTGCGTGATAAAGTGTAGTGTGAGTGTGTGTGTGTGAATGTGTAAATAATATATATTAGGATAAAATTGTTGGGCGTGCATCCGTTGTCTGATTGCCATAACACAAGTTTTTACTTAGCATGGGATTAGACGACGTGATGTACGCTACTTAGCTTTTATACTATTGTATATTATTGTATGTTTAATAAAGAATTTGAAGAATTTGAATTTGAATAGATCGATCGATGTTACCTGAATACAATGATGCCAAAATTTTTATCTGTATACTCAGACCAATAAAAAAAGATCTGTATATGTTTTTTACCATAGCGTCTAAGCTACTGAATCTAAATTTAAATAGTATTTAAAAAAAGATAAAACCGACTTCAAATTTTTGTACGTAATTAAGAATTAAAATTCCCTATCTCTAAAACTACTGAACCGATTTTGATGAAAGTTGCAGTATTCCATAAGTCAAATAATACCTAGTACAATAAAAAAAGAATCACTAAAATCGGACTTGTGGTTCCGGAGATATACGTGCACAAACATAAAAATATACATACATACGTACACTTATTACATTTTTGAAATTTGTCATATTTGTTCAGAAGCTGTCATAGATTAACATATACAAAAACTGGGCAGTTCTGGAAATATTACATACATACTCGTCGAATTGATAACCTATTTTTTAAAGTCGGTTAATAAATGAGGTGTTATAAATTATTGGTAATTTAATATTACAAATCTTACCTGAATCTTCTTAGTAATGTTACAATTTATTGTTGTGGCAATATGTAATTTGCGTATACGTTTCTGAGTTTTTTTACTTTATCTGTTTACTATTAAAAGCTTTTGACTGGCTAACTTTTTTTATAAAATAAGGGGTCAAACGTGCAAACGGGTCACCTGATGGAAAGCAACTACCGTCGCCCATGGACACTCGCAACATCAGAAGAGCTGCAGGTGCGTTGCCGGCCTTTTAAGAGGGAATACGCTCTCTTCTTGAAGGTTTGCAGTTCGTAAAGGCTTGGAAAAGTTTTTCCGGACCTTTACGACCTGCGAACCTGTCACCAGCAGTTGCTGGTGACAGTTCGTTCCAGAGTTTTACAGTGCGCGGCTACCTCTAACCACTTAACAACACTAACCACCGATAAATATCCTGTGATACAATTCAGAAGCCGTAACACTACAGTAGGTACCTAGTCAAATATTGAAAATTACATTCATAACCTAAATACATTACTGCTGACGTAACAAATAGTATATTTTATATTACATAAAAAGAGAATATAAAAGATTAGAACTTGGCATACATAAAGCTATCAAGTGAGTATCCTACTCAAGCTTCATACGGGCTCGATTGACATTTGCGTGGGTAGACGTATCTATTTCGTTTAGATACGGCCAGGAATACGTAACTATTGTTTTCTGACAGAGTGACAGGCAGTTTGCTGAATTCCTAAGGTGCTGGCAAAGGTCACTTTACTGAACTAGAAGACTGATGATGAAACAGAAAATGATTATTATGGTCAAAACACGAGTGAATTCATCAACGGCTGCTAAAAATATTTACACAACTGATATAACTAGATGTGTGTTGTGAAATGTGTAACATTTTTGGGGCGAATATTAAGTATTGTATAAAACTAGCTAAAAGCCGAGCTTTGTGAGGGCTCACTTTGCCTTGCCTTGACTGACTGATGAGAACACATCTACATATAAATAAAAATTACTATGTTAAATCAGAAATCAATAGGTATGATAGTTTTTCCGTAAAGGGTACCACAAGTTGTAAAGGTTGTGGGATATACTAGGGCTCGCTTCGCTCGCCCTGATTATGGCTGTTGGTGATTTAAACAATCATAGCTGTTGCCCAGACCACAAGTATAGGTAATTATTGAAAATATATAATTATCTACTAAAATAACGAATGATTAACCTATAATATTTTTGTTTGGCTTTATTTTACCAACATATATTAGTAATTTCAAAGAAGAAAAGAAACCCAAAATAGGCATTTACTTTCGATGTTACATTTTTCTTTCAATCAAATATACTATACTAAATGTTGCCTAAAATTCATTTGTTCTGTACATAAATATGGGTTTTGAATTTCGCAAACATTTAGAACAAATTACCGCGCAAAATCAGATATCTGTTTGCAGGCGCACGTAAACCATACCACCTAACTTAATGTTCAGCTGGGTGGAACTAATGGGCGTAGTTAAAATGAAGTAGCAGATCCAAAGCAATCGCAGATACTATGACCACAGTAATATCATGCTGTATACTTAGCTAGAAACTCGTTCAACAGGGACTATTTCTACGTGGTGCAATGTGATAATAATATAATATAGTAATATCTATGGACGCTTCACACCACGTCAGTCTGGCACCGTGCTAAGTACCTGAAGGACTTGTGTTACGGGTACCAGACAACGGAAATATATTTAATACTCTTATACTATACATATGTTTAAGATTTTTATTACATAATACCCATCTATGACCCAGGAACTTTGAAAATTTTTTTGTTCCGTCGGCGGGATTCGAACCCGCGACCCCGGGCTTGAGCTACCAACAGCCCACTAACTGAGCCACAGAGGTCGTGATAGGTTGTTTGCCTACTAAAAATAATTTGAAATTACAGTAGAATAGCTTCTATAAATTCGTTTATCGCGCAGGAACCGTACGTTTTTCCGGGATATAAAGTATCCTATGTCCTTTCCCGGGACTCAAAGTATCTCTATACCAGATTTCAGCAAAATCAGTTTGGCGGCTTGGGCGTGAAGAGGTAACAAACAGAAAGACTATCGTATTTATATTAGTACGGATACTAACAACATAATAATTTATTCCGTAGGCTTTATACAAAGTCTTAAAGTATTTATTTGCGTTTGTAACGAGATTACGTTACAGGGTTCTAAGCCATTGTTATTTTATGTTAGTCTCCATGTGAAGGAGAATTATTTATGGGGAAAGTGAAACGATCCCTCGAACTGTATTACTGAAATCAATATAGGCCTATGATAAAACTGATTTTGTGGAAGCTTTAGCATAAAAGATGACCAAATTACATTAATTTTTGTATTTCTATTTTTGAGTATGTTTTAAGAAATGACGAAAATCGTTAGGACTTATGTATGCAAGTTTATCCGGTTTTGGATATCTTAATGTTGATAATCCAAATCCCAAAAAACATAGAATTATATTGGAACATTTAAATATTGCCGCTTTGAATTGAATGCATTTAACTATGTCAACATTCTTCCTGAAGCCGAAAGTCCATTTTTAATAAATTTTCTGTGAGAAATCTTTTAGAAAATTTGTAAGGAAATGGACCAACATTTTTACCGCGAAGAAGTGACAGACAGGCACATTTTCAGATGTATAATATAAGTTTGTACTGATTTTTTCAGAGTCATTGATTCAGTCAAAAAGCTAACTCTACATTCGATTCAATTAATACAACAATCACTTACCATCGAAGCCGTGGGCTCGTTTGCACTCAAGTTTAAAAAAAACATGTTGACCTCAATACAGCTTGCGAATACTTGATATAAATATAACTGTTATGATACCATACCGTGCATGGTGCGCCTCCCCTCATTACACTTAATCGAAACTCATTGTTTGCATATTTATGTTGTTGATGATGATAATGATGACATTGGAGACACTTTAGATTTAAGAGCATCTCTCACTTTGAAATTATTTTTGATCGATAATAATTTTATTATTGATTTTTGTTTCGTATGAAGAATCATTAAAAAAAATCAGATATGTATATTATAAAAAGTTCAAAATCAAATCCAACAAACATTAAATTAAAAATTTTAAGTCAAGATTTTAGCAGCGAAACAAAAGTTTTTAATAGGGCTCATTCGGAAGCACCGACATGAAAATCTTTGCGTAAAAGTTTATGCCGGCCACGAAGCCTCGGTAATCTTAAATAGAATCTTATCCAAATTAAATATTTGTAATATAAAAAAAATGTGTAAAAATGTAACAAGTGGTACTAAAAAGGCAGAAATTACTTACAATTCGGGCGTGCGAATGCCAGTAATCCTCTAAACGGAGCGCACCACGTATAGACACTTAACTTTCATTTTTTTAATTAAACCACTGCACGGTACAAATTTGATATTAAAGATTCATGGTTTCGCCGGGTGCGATGCGCAGGTCTTGCGCCACCTGTCGCTGATGCTGGGCGGACGCGGCGTGCGGCGGCGGCGGAGGCTCGCGAGCGACTGCTGCCCGGGCACGTGGGCCCGGCGCCGGTCGCCGCCCAGGTGCACTTGCACCCCCACCCCCCGCCCCCGCCCAGAGCTAGTGCTGCGAAGAGAACGGAAATTGACATAAGGGGAGTAAATGACTAATAAAGATATTTTGGTTTTTAGCTGGTTGTTACACTATTGATTGCTAGAGTAAGGCCTAACTCACATTACAGACACAGCTATTAAAAAGTCACTTTCTAGTATAAACTGATGTTCCAATTGTTGAGTACTAAATTTGTATAGACTAAATTTGATATGTGATAAAACGTTGATATGTGATACATGATGCAATAAAACATTTTTAAGGTCTCCCGACTCGACTGTAAAATCCTGTCTACAGGACTTAAAGAACTGTTGGATCAACTGTCAATTCTGACCGCAAATTTCACGACACTTTTTATACTACTCTTCTGACCGTTATACGCTACAGGACTTGAAGGTCTACAGGACAGCAACTGTCAATTCTGGCTGCAACTCGCGCAACACTTTTTATACTGTTTACTTTTGACCATTAATGTCGACAGGACTTTTTAAAACTGTTTAATTTTCTGACCATTAATGTCTGCAGGACATAAAGTCTACAGGACAGGATCCGTCAATTCTGACAGCCTCGCGCGCCACTACCGCGTCGCCACACTCGCTGCACCCTCCGGCATTCTGTCTGCACGTTCATACTCCATTTTAAAATAAAACTCTAATTAAAACTGCGTGCATTAAAATTTTCTGCTCATTTTTGCTCTTTTCCTATATATTTTCGTTTTTGTTTTACGCCTTTTATGTCTTTGATTACGCGTGATTAAAAATAAAATCGCATATTTTAAATATTTTTTTATGATCTATGAAATAAATTGAATAACATAAAACATAGGTACTGACAAAAGAAAAGACTATAGTTTAATATTTATAGAAAAAGTACGAAAAGTTAGCTATTTTTCTTACTCTTGCTATAATTAAAATAATCTACTTTTCTACTGATATTTGTTTGTCAATTCACAATTATTATAATTCAAATAACCCATCAACTTCCAAGAGGCCCACGGCGGCCGCATAGCAATTGAATATCTATTGTGTCTGGGATGCCCATGATCGAGGTAATAATACAATCCTAGGAAATCCATACTTCCATACTAATATGTAATAGTATAAATGCGAAAGTGTGTCTGTCTGTCTGTCTGTTACCTCTTCACGCTCAAACCGCTGAACCGATTTCGCTGAAATTTGGCATGGAGATACTTTGAGTCCCGGGAAAGGACTTAGGATACTTTTTATCCCGAAAAAACGTACGGTTCCCGCGCGATAAACGAATTTCGGCGCAACAAAGTTGCGGGCGTCATCTAGTAAAATATATATTTTCTAACTCCGTTGCGCTAAAATTCGTTTCCTATGTCCTTTGCCGAAACCTATCCTATCTCCATATTCAATTTCAGAAAAATTGATTCAGTGGTTTAGGCGTGAAGAGGTAACAGACAGACAGACACACTTTCGCATTTATAATATTAGTATGGATATAACCCAGACCACGGTCACCCAGGACTAAAAGTTTTAGATTGAGACTCGGCGCTACGCGGGGCTACGACGGCTACGAACTTGGTCTTCTACGGGAGAATAAACAGAATGATAGAGTATGCCGACTTAGAACTGATGTAAAAAAACATTAAGTTTGACGTATTATGACAAAAGTCGTCGCTAGGGTCGTTACCTACAAATTTAGTTGTTGTTTATATTTTGGCACATGCAAAGAAACCTGTCATAATTCAATTTCAAAATCTTCTTTTTAAAAATAAATTATACCAGCCAGCGCGCCAGCCTTTAACTTATCCTGGCGAAACCCGAAGAATTTGACAGATATTGAAACCCGTCCGTTTCTTTGAAGTCGAAGTACTGGTAGTTATATCTATTGTGTCTACGGTCTACGAAGTGCTACGCCATTTGAACACGTGACCACACGAGTTTAGTTTGTATCGTAGTTTGTATGTTTATTCGGATTTTTTTTAACCCCCGACCAAAAAGGAGGGGTGTGATAAGTGTTCCGTGTCTGCCTGTGTCTATCTGCTATTTGTTTGTGTGTGTGTGTGTGAGCATCTAAACGAGTGGACAGATTTTTATCTACCTTTTTTGGTTATTTTCTCAGTAATTATTCATCATCAGCCTGCCTGGTACTAGAAAATTTATCAATTTCATAAAAAGTTGAAGTTTTGCCCAGAGCCCAGAGATTTGATCGGTTCTATGTTATTTTATATATTGATTCCTGGCCCTTTAGACAAAGTCCCTTTCGTTAAAAACGATGACGAAATTCGTTATCAAAATATATATGGGATTTTACATTAGTCTTCGACTGTGAAATGTCATTTAGCGATGACTTATGTCAAACCGCATACATTTTGATAACGAATTTCGTCATCGTTTTTAACGAAAGATACTTTGTCTA
This sequence comes from Lysandra bellargus, assembly GCA_905333045.1. Lineage (NCBI taxonomy): Eukaryota > Metazoa > Arthropoda > Insecta > Lepidoptera > Lycaenidae > Lysandra > Lysandra bellargus. Next base: position 11,297,995 of record HG995330.1, on the reverse strand, counting down.
ACACTTCATCGAGTTACAATCGGGGCTGTTTTTAAATTCCTTAATTTACCATTGCAGAGATCAACTACGATAACTTGGCGCGCCCCTCCAAAATTCAAAACGTTTGAAGTGCGTTGTCAAAGCCTTTGAAGTGCGTTGTCTTGCGCGGTAGGCTAGTTATGATTAGTTAAGTGACATTAACAGAAATATTACGTGTACTGTGATTGGTTGAATACTTAGTACATACAAACTCTTTCATAAGGATGTGACTACACACATTGAAACAGTAATTTGGAGGGGCGCGCCATTTTATTGTAGTTGATCTCTACTGATATGTTTTTTATTTATGCCTTTTTTTTAATACGACTTCATAAGGTTTGTGTTGCAATAAGGTGTTTTACGAGAGTATAATATGCGCGAGTTATACATTTTTATTATCTCAAATATTCATAAAATTACTTTGCGGTCCCACGGATTTCAATTTAATATTTTACAGAGCAATTTAGTCTGCTTATTTATACGTCAAAATATTCTTATTTTGCGAGTCGACTAGAATAAAGTATTTGAATAGTTGTCTAGAATATCTAATGATTTGAGGAAGGGGGATAGAAATATCTTAACATTTTTGCGGTTGTCTCTGGATGATACTTCATTTAAACTATCGAAGAAAATGATAGATCAATTTGTTCTTTTGTTTTTCTATCTTATAGAATATCTCAAGTATTTATAAGTTGTAATTTTCTAATATTATATACCTACTAGCTGTCCCGGTGAACTTCGTGTCACTTTAAAACTTTCCCTGGACTTCAAGGATTATTTAAAGACTAAAATCAGCAGAATCGGTTCAGCCGTTATCAAGTTATAGCGTTACTAACACAAATATATGTACATATATATGATTTTTTCCGGTTTTTTTCGCCGGGTTAGTTCCCAAATCGGTGGTAGGCATCTTAGTTTCGACGTTCTTTCTACGACGTTCAAAAAGTGTATTCAATATTCATGATACCTGTTTTGAATAAAAAGGTATTTTATTTTATTTATTTATTGATGGTACCTTAATATATTTAAATGTCGTCAAAAATCGAATAAAAATTCTTCTTTATTTACAGCGTACAATTTTCTTTCTCTGCGCCGATTACTTTTATTTACGCTATAAAGCTGCGGAAAAATGAAGCAAAATAAGTCGTTAAAAGTCTCAAGAGTTTTTATTGTGCAGCGTTCGTCGGAACCCAACCCAAGAACCGGACAGTTTTAATCTTCTTTAATTAGAACAGACATAAACAAGGATTATTTTGATTAAAAACTTCTTCGTTGTTTTTTCGTAATTAAAACTACGACAGTAACGTTAACCAACATATTATTATAGTAAGCCTTTGACTATGGGTTGGACCTCATCTGGCAGCACGGAATCGCCTTTTTCCGTCGCCCTTTCTCTTTCTGTCGCTTAGAACTGCCATTTGCTAGACTGAGACAGAAAGCATAATGCGATAGCACACGGCGGAATCCTCGAGGCTATCGCATTATGCTTTCTGTCTCGGTCTAGCAAATGGCAGTTCTAAGCGACAGAAAGAGAAAGGGCGACGAAAAAGGCGATTCCGTGCTGCCAGATGAGGTCCAACCCTAAAGCAACCTAAATACAAAGTTGTAGTTTCTAAATATTTTTATCAAAATACACACCGTAAATATGGTTAAAAATAATTTATTTATCATACCTCATTAGCAAATAATTTATTTTTGTTATGCATGATAGTAAAATTATTATTTAGTTTCGATAGCGAATGCAATATGACTAAGCATTCTGAACCGTATGTGACGATGAAGTATTTTACCTGCCACGTACTCCTTAGGATCAATTTAGACCGCAACGCGACGAGGCGAGGCGAGGCACGGCGTGGCATTTTGTATGGATTTGACAGATTTCAATTGCGCGAGGCTAAACACCAATCTGTCAATTCGTTACGATCGCGTTACGGTTGCGGTTGCGTTGCGGCCTGAATTGACCCTTAAGGTGACTTTCGATCTTTGCCGAAAGCGACCGCGACCAACAAAAAATTAAATAAAATGCCACTTATAGGCTACACGTTTCATTTCCTACCAACATTGATCTAGCGTCTCACACCGCCGCTGCTTTGTTGCGTTGAGCAAAATGAAACCAATATGGGCCAGGCCTCAACACTGCGTTGCGGCGTCGCATCGTATAAATCTACGACGCCGCAAAACGCATCGTGAAAATTTCCGATGTAAAAAGTGCTATGCTATATGAAATTATTGCATTGCGACATCGCATCTCATTTATGTGCGATGTTGTTTTTGCGATACTACGCCACAACGCAGTGTTGTGGCCTGGTCCTAACCCCATTAAGTGACATTAATTTTTCATCTTTCGCTTGTCGTTTGCGGCAAAGATCGGAAAGTCTTTAATTATAGTACAAACGAGGTAACAAATGCAGTCGCTCGTCTACGCAGTCCCTTAGTTTTGATTAACAAACATGAATTATGAAGGTGTTAGTTGTTACAAATGTGTGTGTATGCCCGACGTCGACAGGCTGGTGTTAGCCATCAACAGGGTTATAAATTCATTTACGTCTGAGAAATGGTATAATACCTGGGCATTAGAGCCAAACCCTATATAATGACTAATGGCCGCACCCAGAGACATATAATGATCAAGAACGGTGATTGAATAAAGATTTTGACACATAACTTATGAAACTTCATACATGTCATAGTCTTCTTTAAATTTAAGTTAAGGAAAATAATAATTATTAAATTCTAATTTTAAGAAGAATTAGATATAAGTTTCAAACTAAAACAGCTTTAATAATCTCTTTTGGTACGGCTATAAGAGCATATAGTAACCACAATTAGCAGAAGGAGCCAGTAGGTTGACTTAAAATTGTTACTATATTATACTTTTGATGTAGTATTACCTATTCTATGGCAGTATGTTATATTGGCCGGCGCGCTCCGTGACTCTGCGTTGCTAAGCTGTTCACAGCATGCTTACAGCGGTACCCACGCCGATTCGTCAGTTTCTTTGAAGTCGGCCTACTGGCTCGTTCTGTTCTATTGTAGCGGTATATTACTCTGCTATGTTGCGGTACGTAGGAACTGAATAAGGTATTGTATTGTTACAGTGCTGTGTTGTGGCGATGCACGTCAACACAATTTCGCGCTGGCGTCCGTTGCCACAAAAGTCATTTCCAGATTCTGAAAATGATGTGATTTTTTTGTTAGATTTCTCCTGTAATTCGAATGAAATAGAATCCCACAAGAACCCTAAATTACACAATAAAACTAACTTACGTCCTACCTCGTAGTTTAACCACTTAAATAATTCTAGTAGTTTCAGAGAGAGATAATTTAAAAAATTATAGTTTGCCTCTGAAACTACTAAAATTATTTTAAGCTATTGCAGAGCTTTGCGGGCTTTGAGCGCGGCGACTGAATCAAGATATTCCGTAACGAAAATAAACCTAACACCCCCACTCCGACCGGCATTGCCGCACCGCTGTGCCAGTGGGTGCGGCGTTGCCGTGCATTGGCACGGTGTTTGTGTGCATGCGACTAGACGTATGCAAATTATTATAATTGCATAAGTTAATAAAAATGCTATGCTATAGCTTTACCGCGGCAGTCCCCCAGTGCCACGTGTATTTTTATATTATCTTTACAATATAAAGCAAAGTACAAATACCATGAAATAATTTTTTTAAAATCCATTACGGCTCTCCTTATTTACTTTTTTATGTCGAAGTAACCTTTTATTTACTTCCCTTAAATCCCGCACGCTCACCGGAATTCCTAATTAAGGGCTACTTATGTACGGGGGAATTCCCCTCACATACGCTTTCAAATACACAGTACATAATATACATTATACACTTTATAATGAACGTATTTTTTTCAATCGAACATCAATTCCTCGAAATCATACAGGATTCTAATAAATATCTTCAAAATCATTCAGAATGACAAAATAAGCATATAAATGTATATTTTTGAGCTGTGTAGTGCATTTTAAGGTGTTTATTCTTATGACGATTAATAGTAATTCGTAATAATAATATTTTTTTACAATAGCAGTAGTTTCAATGTTATTCCAAAATTTTCAAGGAACTTATTTCTTAAAAGGCCTTTATTTTATAATAATAATTAAATGATTATTTTTTTCTCAAAAAACTATTTAAACTCACCCAAACTAAAAGTTATTAAACTTTCTTGATTTATATTCTAGATCTAGACGCTCGGTTATCTACGGCGTAGCGCTACGGCGTAGCGGGCGCCTACGACGTAGCAGTGAGGGCGTTGCTAATATTTCTACAGTATCTACTAATAACCCTACTAATATTATAAGCGCGGAAGTGTGTCTGTCTGTCTTTCTATTACCTATTCACGAGCGGGTGAACCGATTTAGATGTTTGTTATGTAGCTTTCAGAGACGGGAAAGGAAATACGACAGTTTTTGCTGCGGAAAACCAACGGTTCCTTGCGGTAAACTTCGGAATTCAGCGCTACAAAATTAGGGGTGTTATCGAGGTCAGCCTCCGAGGTATACTACAGGTTCCGTAGAAAAACTTTCAAATCTATGTACCATCAGAAAAATTAAGTCACAGGCGGATGACGGACCTATGTGATTTTGCCGGATAATGTTACGCCAGTATACGTGGGAGATGCTTCGATGCCATGCTTCGACACGAATGGGCCAGCTCGACCGGAGAAATACCACGTTCTCACAGAAAACCGACGTGAAACAGCGCTTGCGCTGTGTTTCGCTGAGTGAGTTACCGGAGGCCCAATCCCCCTATTCCGTTCCCTATCCTCCCCTATTCCCTTCCCATCCCTACCCTCCCCTATTACCCTATTCCCTTTTAAAAGGCCGGCAACGCACCTGCAGCTCTTCTGATGCTGCGAGTGTCCATGGGCGATGGAAGTTGCTTTCGATCAGGTGACCCGTTTGCTCGTTTGCCCCCTTATTTCATTTAAAAAAAAGACGGGTTGCACTCCGGCAGTGCCAGCAGAAGTGAAAACTTGATTATTAGCGTTGTGCATTTTCTTAACCCATTTTTTATGAAAATCGATTTTTAAAAAATCGATTTTTTTTAATTAATCAAAACCCTTACAATTCGAGTTCGAGTTCTCGAGTTTTCTAGTTTTCAAGTTTTCGTATTTTCGAGTTTTCGAGTTTTCAAGTTTTCGAGTTTTTGAGTTTTAGTGTTTTCGAGTTTTCGAGTTTTCGAGTTTTCGACTTTTCGAGTTTTCGAGTTCGAGTTCGAGTTCGAGTTTGACACAAAACACTACTCTCCAACCGTCTTACGCTTTTTCTATGGTTTTTCGATCAACACGAAAATCTGACGCGAGTTTCACAGTTTTTACCCATCCCACAAAAGTGCTCAACGCCGCTAAAGAAGTTTTCACTTCAAAAAAAAGTCAGACAGATCACAACAAACATTGATTTGATATATCCCAAATAACATAGGCCCGTGCTTGTCAATCGATATATCTGATAACACATTGTACGTGCTCCATAAACCACATAATCCCAAATCTTCTACCCGCTAGCAAAATTTAATCCACATACAAAGTGCGTCTATCTGTTACCTGTTCACGCCCAAGCCGTAGAACCGATTTAGCTGGGTATGAAAATAGTTTGAGTCACAAGAGAAGACATAGAAAACTTTTCATCCCGGAAAATGTACGGTTCTCGTACAATACACGAATTTTTGCGGGCGTCATCCAATATTACATAATATTACTTTGAACTACTAGTTAGCGAGTAATGATATTGAGTTAACTTTTCAAATGTTGAAAGCACTGCTCTATAGCTTTTAAAACTTTTTTAAGCGCAATAAAGTTTTAACATACTAGTGTTTGATGTTCCATTTAGAGTCGTCGAATGGTAAAAATCTAAACAACTAAACTGGCACAAACTAAATAAAAAGTTGTTACCTAATTACGTAACATATTATACAGAGTTTTTTTTAATTAAAAATCCATGAGCATAATCCGAAACTGTAAAAAAGCGAAGAATGTAAACAAAAGTCTATCCAAACTTTTTTTATATTATTTTTTTATTTAAGTTTTTAAGTTATGTGCGGGGCCCATCTTTTTAAATGTCCAACGGCTATCGTCGTTTTTCCTATGAAAATATGGATCATAGTACTATACCTTTTTTTTCCAATTTTATCTGCAATCAGTTTGTAAAACTATAAGGAGGTGAGATGTAGGTTTTGGTAGGTAGAGTGCTTCCACCACCGTGGACAACTTACTCATTATTCATACTAAGAGCCCGTACTCTCTTTTCTACTGCTCTCTTCACACTCACGCCCGTCTTTCATATGCCAGGTGAAAAAGGACGATCGCCAAGTTAGCGGGCAGATAGAGGTTTTCTGTTTTTTAAAGGGTTTTTTATATTAAAGTGGTAAAAAGTAATTTCAACATTGTATAGACGACTTTCTCAACAATACATTGTATTTTATTCATACCGTTAAGACGTCAATACAATCCATAAAAAGGTTATATTCTAAACCTTTTACAGCAAAAATCACAAAACTGTCGCAGGTTTGAGTTGGATTATTTAAAGATACTTAAAAAAAATAAAAAATCTAGCTCCAACACTATATTATAATTGAAATGATCTTACATGTTGTGCATTAAAACTTATAGAAATACTGTATTTTAACTGTTAAATCACGTCTGTTAAATGAGCGAAATCGGCAAAATTTTCTTAAGGAACATTAAAGAATGTCCTTCCTTTTCAGGCGTTTATTATAACTTCGACTAGACAGAGAGGATGCCAGGATATTCGGGTGGACCACCAGTCGTTTTTTGTACTTCTCTGTGTTTGCGTCAATTTCTTCCTTTATTGTAGGTAGGTATATTTAGATTGTTATGAATTTCAGTGTTTGTGACAAGCCATAGGGATTTAGCGATTGTTCTGAGTATCATGTTTTGCATTCTTTGGAGTGTTAAGATGTTTTGAGTTACTTGTACTCCCCCATAGTTGTATGCCTATGCCACGTTTCTGTGATACGAATCCTAATGATATGTAAGCTCTAACGAGCTTACACAATATCATATGGGAAATAATGTTCTACCGATGTATTCTACACAATATCCGTAAATCCAAAGTAAAGGTTAGCTTATGTATAGTTTGCGCAATTTAAGTTTAGGATCGTTTGGCGCAGGGGTTGGTTTTAGCTGTCTTTGGTTTGGTAAAGATTTAAAAAACTATTGGTAGATCAGCAGATAGTAACATATTATTGGTAATAAAGTAGTTTACTTGTGGATATTGTACATGTACACATTTTTTTTTCTCATTTTGGCACTTCGGCTATATAACCATGGCCAGTCTCGAGTATATTATTATGGTGGAAAACAATATTCTGGTGACTGGTATACAATTTTCAGCATCGTTTTTCTATACAATCAGGTCAAAAGTCTAGTCAAAGTCTTAAGTAAAAGTCAATACAGTCAAGTCGGTTGATTCAGTAAAGTGGTAGACGCTATTACAGATTACATTGATGATATTTCGTGCAATATATTACACAGTTTCAACTTACACAATTCACAAACCTAAAATAACGATTTCGAAGGAAATCAATTTTAAGTGTGAGACTTTATATACGCTGAAAGCGGTTGAAAGCCTAAAAAGTCTGGCAGACGTCCAAGTCTAGGGTGCAAGTTGGTCGGTATTGGAGTAATGGTCAGTAGAAGCCTTACTCTACAAAAGGTTAAATATAAGATCTGCTTCGTCGAACATGCTATATCATTTTTGTTCGTAGACTTATTTGATATATTGTTAGCCAAGGACTTCTATCTGATGTTTCACGACAGTGTTTAGATAAAAACTTAGGTAATATTACCCTCCTATAAAATATAGAAATATTTACATACATACGTACATATAAATAGTTTCTTAAATATGTACAAGGTCAAGGTGTGCTTGTTTTTGTCGCATAGGAAAAGTTTGATTCCATTAGGAGACAAGCAATAGAATTTTCTTTAGGGGCAAACTATAACCATTCAGGTTCTTATTCGCTGCCTAAACTGTAAATCGCCACCGAAACGCGCCGAAAAGCTACATTTTTAGGATAGTGATTTAATACTTCAGTCGGAATTTCCAGGAATTGCTATTGTATTCTATTGTTGTCGCGATCACCGGTGCTCGCGCGGGGCCTGAAGGATTAAAAGACTATTCCTATTGTTTTAGCATCGTCAATTATATTAATTTTACAAAGATTAGGCATTAAATAAGATTAATCTTGTAAGTTAGTTGACTGTTAAGGTCTACCAAAGTCTGATGGCAAATTAAATTAGTTCTCAATTTTTCCGCGGGACATTGTTTGGTGGCGCAGACTCTACTTGAAGCATTACCGCGCAGCGCAACGCAAATTCTTGCACCATTGTTTTCGGTGCAGACTCTACTTGAAGCATTACCGCGCAGCGCAACGCAAATCCTTGCACCATTGTTTGGTGGCGCAGACTCTACTTGAAGCATTACCGCGCAGCGCAACGCAAATCCTTGCACCATTGTTTGGTGGCGCAGACTCTACTTGAAGCATTACCGCGCAGCGCAACGCAATTCCTGCACCATTGTTTGGTGGCGCAGACTCTACTTGAAGCATTACCGCGCAACGCAACGCAAATCCTTGCACCATGACTGTTTGGTGGCGCAGACTCTACTTGAAGCATTACCGCGCAGCGCAACGCAAATCCTTGCACTCTTGTTTGGTGGTGCAGACTCTACTTGAAGCATTACCGCGCAGCGCAACGCAATTCCTGCACCATTGTTTGGTGGCGCAGACTCTACTTGAAGCATTACCGCGCAGCGCAACGCAAATCCTTGCACTATTGTTTGATGGCGCAGACTCTACTTGAAGCATTACCGCGCAGCGCAACGCAAATCCTTGCACCATTATTTGGTGGCGCAGACTCTACTTGAAGCATTACCGCGCAGCGCAACGCAAATCCTTGCACCATTGTTTGGTGGCGCAGACTCTACTTGAAGCATTACCGCGCAGCGCAACGCAAATCCTTGCACCATTGTTTGGTGGCGCAGACTCTACTTGAAGCATTACCGCGCAGCGCAACGCAAATCCTTGCACCATGATTGTTTGGTGGCGCAGACTCATGCTTTAGCAGAACAAGCATTTAATATTTAAAAAAAACGGCCAAGTGCATGTCAGGCCACGCGCAATATAGAGTTCCGTAGTACAGCTAGTTTCTTTTAAATTTTTGTATGATCAACGATGATTTGTATGATCGCTTCAGCCGTTTAAGAGTGAAGAAGAAACAGACACACAAACTGGTTGATTACGGTACCTTAAAACGAAACCCTAACCAGCTGATTAGGTAGTTAATAGTTATATAATTTAAGAGTAGCGTTGCCCTACAAAAAGAACAATCCATATTTTAGGACCATCAAATCAAAGTATGATCCTTATATCCTTTCTATCTCTGTTAGCTACCACTTTCAAGATTTTTCGGAGATAAAAATTTTGTTTGTCTTATCAAAATAAAGCTTTAAGCTACTCACAAAAAATTTGCTTGTTAGTACCTAATCAAAAAAAATGTTCTAGGGCTCCCTGACTATAATATGGATATTATACGAAAATGGTTATTTTTAGGGTTCCGTAGTCAACAAGGAACCCTTATAGTTTCGGTCTGTCAGTCCGTCTGTCCGTTTGTCTGTCTGTCTATCTGTCCGCGGTTTTGCTCAGAGACTATAGGATCTACAAAGCTGTAATTTGGCATGAATACACATATTATTGATGCCGATAAAATGGTACATGAAATCTTAAAAATAGTACATTACGCACCTAGGGCAGGAAAATAAGAAATGTCTCAGATCACATGTAATAAAAAAGTATGTACCTACTCATAGTAGCACTACTATTTAAATAAGTCGCGTTAAGTCCCGAATAAAAAGTTTTAATCACATGTAATTGTTATTTACTGCCCATGGTGCGTTTACTATTTTTCTCATCGACGGAGGCGGAAAACGGCAGCATTTTTTTTTTAAATTAAATAAGGGGGCAAACGAGCAAACGGGTCACCTGATGGTAAGCAACTACCGTCGCCCATGGACACTCGCAACATCAGAAATGTTGCAGGTGCGTTGCCGGCCTTTTAAGACGGAATACGCTCTTTTCTTGAAGGTTTGCAGGTCGTATAGGTCCGAAAATACTGCTGGTGACAATTCGTTCTAGAGTTTTACAGTGCCCGGCAGAAAGTTACGCGAAAAACGCACTGTGGAAGACTGCCACTCATCAAGGTGATGAGCATGTTTTTCGCGTGGGACAATGGCGAAAAGTTGCAGGTGGTATGATTCCGAACAACTCCTCAGAGCACTCCCCGTGATACAACCGATAGAGGATGCAGAGTGAAGCTACATGTCGGCGTAATTTCAAGGGGTCCAAGCTGTTTGAAACACTATGGCAGTCAATAATTCAAGCGGCCCTTCGTTGGATACGATCCAGAGGGAGCAGTTGGTATTTTGGCGCCCGTGCCCAGAGATGAGAATAATATTCCATATTATGAGGCCGAACCTGCGCCTTGTAGAGTTGTAGGCGTTGATCCAGACTGAAGTACAGTCTCGCTCTGTTAAGAACACCGAGCTACTTCGAGGCTAATTTGGCCTTACCCTCTAGATACGCTATCCCCAACCCGCATGCGGCCCGCCGGTTCTTCATTTGTGGCCCGCGTGATGTTAAACAATTTTGAAATTCATGCCCACCGGCAAAAAAACGTAAAGTCCACGTGATAGTCGTTAAACTTTTTCCACTTTTAAATCGTTAATTTTGAAGAATGTTATTTTTTAACCCTAAAATTTTTTTGTTGCGGCCCGCGACACCAAGACCAAAACATGTTTGTGGCCCGCATGAAAAAAGGGTTGAGGACCACTGCTCTAAATGATATCGGAACTGCCCCCTTTAGACAAAGTATCCTTCGTTGAAAACCAATATATAAAAAAGTACTCTGTGTTGAAAACGATGACGAAATTCGTTATCAAAATGTGTGGGATTTGACATTAGTCTTCTTCTTCTTCTTTGGCGTAAGCCTCCCCATTTAGGAGTTGCCAGCGTCAGAGTTGAGGCGAAAAATATGTACAGTTATAACTTATAACATATTAAAAGTATAAGACATTAAAGACTCTTCGTCTTCGCAAGCGAAATATCATTTAGCGATGACTTATGTCAAACCGCATACATTTTGATAACGAATTTCGTCATCATTTTCAACGAAAGATACTTTGTCTAAGGGGGCTGGACTTCGCTCGATATGTTGACGCCAAGTATCTCAATCCTAGGGGAGATGGTTAAAGATGTGCCCTCGAAACGAGGATATACGACCATTGGTGACTTTTTAGTGGTGAACGCGCAGACTTGTGTCTTGGCGGGGTTGAATTGGACTAAGTTACGTCTACCCCATTCAGAGTACCCGAATACCCCATTTCTTCATTGAATTCTCTATTTTAGACACAAGTTCGTTTCGACTCTCAATGACATTTAGCCGAGAAATATTGGGGGAGCCGGTATATACAGCATTACCTGTACTATCATCCGCATAGCAATGAATATCGTTGGTCAGGTCATTGATAGGCAGTAAGAATAGAGTAGGCGATAGCACACTGCCCTGAGGGACACCAGCATCAACAGACTGAGTTTCTGAGCATTCGCCGTCAACTACGACCTTTATGCTTCTGTCTGCTAAGAAACTAGTGACCCACTTACATAATTTCTCGGGCAGCCCGTATGATGGAAGCTTTGATAGCAACGCTTTATGCCAAACCGATCAAAGGCCTTCGCAATGTCCAAACTAACAGCCAATGCCTCTCCCTTCGACTCAATTGACTCATCGTTGACTCATCGTTTATATTCCAAAAATATAAATAATTTAGAGTCAAAACAATAATATGAGTATTATAATTTATGTAGATATAATCTATTTTTCTTTGGTCACAGTGCCATGTGAAACGGTTTGATAAAGTTTAGCGCTCATAAAAGATAGCACAGAGAATTACATTGACCAATATTATGGCGGTAAAATGTGCAGTTCCTGCATTATATTTACGCGTACGAAGTCGCAAGGAACATCTAGTTAAGAGTAACATAGTCCTACAAAAAGAACAATCCACATTTAATTTTTAGGACCATCAAATCAAAGTACTAAATCTTTTCTATCTCTGTTAGCTATCACTTTCAAGATTTTTTACAGATAAAAATGTTGTTTGTTTCATCAAAATAAAGCTACTCACAAAAAATTAGCTTGTTAGCAATCTTGTTAGCAATCAAAAAAATTTGTTCTAGGGCTCCCTGACTAATATGCTAATATGCTTAACTGAATGTATAAAAATTAAAATGCTAATAAAAATGTACAATATCTTCCTAAAAAGGTAGGTACACGAATGTTTAAGTAGGTTTCCCTTGCGTCATTCCAAGCCGCCATTTAGGTACAAAAAGATAAGACATAATCCCCGAACAAACCTATACGTTATCTGCATAAACGTTTTTAACGTAATAACTTTTTTCAAAATTATTATAAAATAATATTTTTATAAATGATTATTTGAATGCACTTGCAAATTGCATCTTGCGAACATCTGGCCCGATTTTTTAAATTGATATTCGGCACAAATAGCTGCAGCTCTTCTGAGTTCTGACGTTGCAAGTGTCGATGGACGACAGTAGTTGCTTTCCATCAGGTGACCCGTTTGCTCGTTTGGCCTCTTATTGTATAAAAAAAAATTTGAGTGGACCACATGAGCTACTTTTTTGCGGGAAAATGTAGGTATGGTTTGACCTAGTTTTAATTAAAAAATTGTATTTGTTTTATTTAAATAGTAAAAAATAATAGATATCTCCTCTCCTCTGTCCTACCCTGTCCTCTCCACTCCCTTCTTCTCCCGACCTTGAATGTCCTTGATTGATCTCTTTCTCTTACGATCGAATGAATTTTGCAATTAACGCTTTATTTATAAAATAAGGGGGCAAACGAGCAAACGGGTTACTGATGGAAAGCAACCACCGTTGCCCATAGACACTCGCAACATTAATAGAGCTGCAGGTGCCGGCCGTTTAAGCGCTTATTCCACTTAGCTAGGACTTCCTAGCTAGGATAAGTGGAATAAGCGCTTTAAGACAAAAAGCTTATTAAGCTTTAACTAGCTAGCTATTAGCATATAACTACTTATAATAAGAATGTTGTAATCTTTCGTGTTCTTGTACTATGAAGTATAATAATAATATGAACCAAAGTTAATGGATAGTAGGGTGAACAGTGAACATTGAACATGACAAGTGATTGGACAGTACGTCTAGTCATTGGACAGAGCACAAAAACACTATACATTTATTTAGGTTGCTTAAAGAATTACCTGTTTTTCTTTAAAATCAGGCGTTCTATTACTACCCCGGGAAAATTAAACATTTGACCTCGGTATAATTCGCATAGAGCTGAAAATTGGTACAGATGTTAAATACACCATTACAAATAAAACATCAAAAGTCCCCGGCGATCCTCCTTGTGCAAAAAATTTTATTCAAGGTCAAAGGTATGAAAATGAGGTTTTTCCTGGGTTTTTTTTCAAACTGTACATTTTATCACAAAAATAGGTAGGGCAAGAGTGTAGATCAGTATTTCCCAAAGTGTGGGTCGCGACCCACTGGTGGGTCGCGGGTAGATTTTGGGTGGGCCCTGAAACTAGAGGACGATGGTCGTACTTACGTATGTTTCTTAATTGAAATGGGTGTGGTGACGAGCTTTAGGAAAGGCCCAAGTCCAGCAGTGAACGTCAGTAGGCTGACGATGATGATATGATGGTGAACTACGATAAGAATTAACGGGTAAATGCTATAGCAGAACAATACCGCTGCTTTTTTGTCTTCACGAAACAAGGTGGACCGCGAGCTTTAAACTTTCTTGTAGATGGGTCGCGGTCCCGACAAGTTTGGGAAACACTGGTGTAGATCATAGAATTCTCTACAAAAAAATATTCAGACACTTTTTTCATACGTTTTAACAATCCGGGAAAAACGGGGAAAATTATTTGAAAGAGCTTATCTCACAAACGGCTGAAACATTTTTTATATTATTTGGCACAGATATAAAGTAGACCATGAGGAAGGACATAGGCTATTTTGTTTCTCTGGAAAATGTACGGTTTCCGTGAAATACATAATTAACAGGGCGCAGCGGAACTTCTTGTACTACGGCATACGAGGGCTGTTCTCAGCCAAACATACTGCGTGACTTACCAAATCTAAACTTTTCGAGTCGCGAAGAGCAACAGTATGCTTGCAAGTCACTCAGAAGTAAGTCAGGCCGAGAACATTTCAATTTTTTCAAACAACCCTAGTACATGTAGTATTAGATGTTAAACGTGGCTCCACCCGCGTTAATTATAAATTTCACGGAAACCGTACATTTTCCCGAGAAACAAATTAGCCTATGTCCTTCCTCGTGGTTTACTTTATATCTGTGCCAAATAACATAAAAAATGCTTGAGCCGTTTGTGAGATAAGCTCTTTCAAATAATTTTCCCCGTTTTTCCTCATTTTCCTCTGTTTCTTTGCTCCTGTTGGTGGCAACGTGATGTTATATAGCTCAAGTCTTCCTCGATAAATAAGACTATCCAACAAAAAACGAATTCTTCAATTCAAAGCAGTAGGTCCACAAATTCTTTGACTTTATAATATAAGCATAAATATGATTTTCCCAAACTTTAAGCCCGCCATTTATAAGGAATGTTAAGTCGTACGTGTATGAAAAATGTGTCTGAATATTTTTTGTAGAGAATTCTATGATCTACACACTTGTCCTACCTATTTTTGTGATAAAATGTACAGTTTGGATAAAAAACGGGGAAAACCTCATTTTCATACCTTTGACCTTGAATAATTTTTTTAGCACAAGGAGGATCGCCGGGGACTTTTGAGGTTTTATTTGTAATGGTGTATTTCGACGGTCCCTACGTATAAAGCGACATGTCAAAAGTAGTGGTTTTCAGGAGAGCGTTTTTAAGATTCAAACTATTACTGTAGATTACCATAAAACACAAACACAATTATTTTTGTTGATCTGTAAAGCTTAAGGCCGTTTGTCATGATATAACACAACTTTAAATACTTACTGTATTTTCGCCAAAATAGCAAATGACCGTTTTTACGGTGACAATTCAAGACTGCCCATAACGGTTAAGTCGTACATGTCCGTTTTTACTTTGGAAGAATTAAAATATTATATTAGGTCTTAAATTCATTCAGCACTATTTTAAATGATTCGTATTGTCATAATTTATAAGTTTATAACATATAAGTAATACAAATTCTGGTTCTTCAGTGAGAAAAACTAAAAAAACACAGACATATATTTTTATACGCTGCTAATTTAAGTAGTTTTTTCTATGTTATAATGAACGAATAAAAGGACATGTCATCAATTACTTTAGGTCCATAATGAAAAATTTTAATAAAATGTGATTATTTGATAAACTAAACTGTTTAGTTTTAAAAAGTCTACAAAGTTAGTATCTATGTATTAATCTGGTATTAATTAATTCTGTTTTACTAAAGGGTAAAGCATAAACATAATAATGTTGAATATGAAGAAGACTGACTGCATCGTTGCTATGATTTAGATTTTTTATATAATATTTTTGAAAATTTGTCAATGATACTTGTATATGGATACAATGTAGAAAAAAAACTTTTAACATATTTTACATGTTGTTGAAGATAACGAATGTCTAGATACTTTGCCTTTTTCTTCTTCTTGGTTATTTCTGATACTTGAGCAAGGTCAATTCCTTTTCCAATTTTGAGACCTAGGTGACCATTTACCACCTTAGACTTTTATTGATCTTACATGAGTAAATTCTTTGAGGCTTCGTTATAATTTCTACGGTGGACAAGTCTGGATAGTAAAATATATTTCTGAGTCGATTATTATATTCAGCTTCAACTGACTCTTGAGCTTTTCTGAAGGTCGTAATTTTTAGTATTACCGTTGAATACAGAGCTGCATTGATGTAATCGTCTAACACGTTCCTCGCAGGAAGAAAACAGTATTTCATCCCAATTTGCGACAGCCAAATTGACTACAGAACACCTTATCAATTCTATACTAATATACCTACTAATACAGCATTTTTAATATGAGCTTTTCCGGAATTTTTTTCAACCCTTCTCAACCCTACAACCAAGCGATACCGCGTTGTAGAGGGAGTCCATCTATCAAGTGAACAAGAAGTGTTCTTAATAGTTTTTAATTAATTTTATATAATTTATATGTATTTTTAGTACTGGTTTATATAAAATAAATAACATTCATATTCATAATTAAATAAATACATATCAGACTTCGCTTTCTATCTGTCGTCTGTTTGTCTATCACCAAGCTTTGTCTCAAGAACCGCGATAGTAGAAACTTTCACAAATTACGTTTTTTTGTTGGTGATATTTAAAGAAATATAGTAAAATTTAAATAAAATAAATGATTATTGTGGGGCCTCGTACAACAAACACGATTTTTTTGCTCTATATCGATAACGGTAAGGTCCAGATGGTTGTTCATCATGAAAAGAAGCCTCAGCCTCCGTTGCAACTATTATTTCACGTTGCTGATTATTTATAACACTCAGATGCTCATATTGGTTTGAAATTAATTGAATTTGTGCCACGAGTTCCACTGAAAAAGAACTAGAGTCTCATTATAACTGAACGTAAATGGTAACAAGTATATAAATAATTCGCTACCTTATAGGTAGAAACGGACATGTACGACATGACGCGGAACGGCGCGTAATTTCCAACGCGGTACAAGACGGTAAGTATAGATGTCCGCATCTACCACAATAAAATCTAATAAAACTGCCAACTTGTCGTCATTTACGTCTTTTTATCTTTGGAATTACTTGTGATATAAAAATAATAATAATGTAGGAATATACGTCTCATTATACGGAAATGCATGATGCAATAAAAAATTTTTGCTATTTTGGACATGACCTTTTATACGTAGGGACCGTCGATTTAACGTCTCTACTAATTTTCAGCTCTATGCGAATTATTCCGAGGTTACGATTTTTTTGCGTCTAATTAGACCGGGCTTTACTTTAAAACAGGCAGTTTTTAAAGCAACTTTTATAATTATCGAGTTTTTGTACTTTGTCCAATGATCGGTACTGCCCAATCACTGATCGTTTTACCCAACATAAACTTATAAAACTGGCAATACTTGCTTTTAAATGTCAAAAAAATCGCCGTCATCATCTGGAATTTTGGACATCTACATTTCGAAAGAAGAAGAAGAAAATAAAAAAATAGGAATCTGGAAACGCAAATCCTTGTGTATAAATTAATATTTTACTTTAGAAAGCATTCATCACAATTGAGTGATTTCAGTTATTAATTTAGAAATGGCTACGCGTAGTGAAAGAGGGGTTTCGAGAGTAAGAGATAAATTAGAAGCATCTGTGAACTCTGGTCAATACTATGAAGCACATCAGATGTATCGAACTTTGTATTTTAGGTAATATTTGCTTTTATTTTACTTAATACTCTGTACTTGTATAAAATTGATTTGTTTTCAATCTAATTGATTGTTTATTTCCAGGTATTTAGGTTTAAACAAATATCCTGACCTCTTGGACTTACTATACAATGGTGCCACACTGCTGCTTCAACGTGATCAACAGGGCAGCGGTGCTGACCTGGCTGTACTTCTTATTGACGTGTTAAATAAGTCCGAAACCAAGCCCTGCCCAGAGTGGATTGAAAAGATTGCAAAGTTGTTTGAAATCATGAGTCCCAGTATACCAGAGAGAGAGGCTTTTCTCACTTTGTCAGTAAAATGGTCAATGGATAGCAATAGAAAAGGACACCCACTTCTTCACAAGGTAGTTATTTAGTATTATTTTTATATAATACTGTTTTGTGTTTATCACAGTGATCAGATATTCGGGTCAACTATTAATCCAACAATCGCATAGGATTCTTCTAACTCCATTCCAATTTAGTTTTCTCTTAAATTTTTAAGACCATTCAAATTCTTACCCCTTTACAGACTTGCCTTAGCCAAAGAAAATCAAAATGAGAAGATAATTGCTATTTTTTTTTTCTAACAATGTTTTGTTTCTAATCCAGAAAATAGCTGAAATATATTGGAAGGAAAAGAAATTTTCTGCTGCTCACAGACATTTCCTACATTCAAGTGATGGTGCAACTTACGCCACTATGTTAATAGAACTGCACACAACACAGGGCCTTAAGTCAGAAATTGACCTGTTCATAACTCAGGCTGTTCTACAATGCCTGTGCTTGCGGAACATTCAGATGGCCACAGATGCATTCAATAAGTACACAGCCTCACATCCTACAATAAAAAATGACAAAGGACCTCCATATCTATTTCCTCTGCTAAACTTTTTATGGTTCCTCCTAAAAGCAATAGAACAGTAAGTATATTTTAAATTATTATTTTAGATTCATTGATTTAGTTATTGTGACTTATAGAAGTATTATTATTTCACTTCATGGATAATTATTGTATGAATCTAATTACATACATAAGGACAGGCTCTCATTTTGTTATAGTTCTTGCAATCTACGAGCGCGTGTAGCCTTTATTTGTAGTTGTAATTGTAAATAGACATTTAATAGACAATAGACGTTAGTGTGCGTACCTGACGGAGCAGTCAGTAGCGAGCGAGCCATGTACGCGTGTATAGATATGGTCACTCACACAACTAAGGGCACTGCACGCTCGTAGATTGCATGATCTGTAGTATGAAACTCATTTTCAAGACATATTGATTGAGGTAAAGAAGATTTTAATATAATTATTCCTTGTTTCAGGAAACATACTGTTCAATTTAAAATATTGAGGAACTGTTATGCAATAAGTATCAAGAGAGATCCAAATTATTCTGTGTATTTAGACACAATCGGCCGTATCTGGTTCGGAATTGAGATACCTCAAGGTAGTAAAAACTCAAACTCGCTGTTAGGAGGACTTCTCAACTCTCTGATTGGAAATCTTGATACTTCTGACGACGAAGATGCTGTCGAACATCGCTCCACAGCACCTGAATTGGATTAATAGTTTTCAAGTGTGCTATACAAAAAGTAACATATCAGCGAAAGCTGCTGTGGTTGGTTTGGGGTGATTAGCTTAGTGATAAAGTTGTCCTAATATTGAGTCAAGGCAATATTAACCGCTTTCCTCCTTTTGTAGATATGAATTATTACTAAGAAGAGCTAGGTTACACTTAACAACATTCACAACGCTATCACTAAAGAGAGTCACCTAAATCATATTTGGTCTTAAATATAAATGGAATGATGTACATTTACCTTATTTGTAAAAAGCGTAACTTTACTTAAATGGTAACAATAAAAGTAAATAACATATTTGATAATATAGACTTTTACTGCAAAAATTTGTTTAATGTTATTGTCAAGTTTCAAAGTAACATGTAAAATATTAATTGAAAGTTTTTTAGTATATACAGTTGGTAGAAAATATTAGAAAAAAAAAGTTAAATTACAACAAGCGGACACTAAAGTTTTAGTAGGTATCATACATTAATATGTGTCTTTGTGTCTACCAGCAATAGTTGTGTGATATTATAGATAACCAGTATAAGGCACTATGTTTAGGTATTTTTATAACCATCATAATAATAATTCTATTGATGTGCAATTGTCCTTTCCCAATTACATATTTAAGCTTTTTAATATTTTTTACATGACATTGTGTATGATCACCACAATCACTGGAAATAGCAATGAACATTAATATGTAATTTATTTTAAATTTAGTTTATTTTTAACTACTTCATTATCTAGTCTCATTTGTTAAACTGATTTCCAGTCTTGAGTTTCAACAGGTTATGGAATAATGGAAAGTTTGTATAATATGTTTGGCGTCTTCAATTTATGACTTTAAAGCTATTCATTAATTATTATTAAAAAACTGTCTTGTTTTTTTAAACAATCATTGAATATAATTTTTAATGTTACATCACATTGCAAGATTTATACCTAGAATAAAGTAAAGGAAAGATTTTTCTGTACATTTATTTTATTTATTGACATTAAGATACGTCATATTATGTCTTAAAATATAAATGTTTTCTTGTTATACCCCTTTATTTTCACCATGTCTGTATTTCCATCCCTTAGAATCATTTTGTACTTCAGCCAATCTTCTCAATTGTCTATATAAATTATAGTGACTTTAAACATATTATAGCTATTCATTATCTACCAAACTACAACCTTGGAATAATAATTTTATTTCACTACTGCAGCTATCCTCTCCTGCCCATCTTCCATAGCCACCACCTCTATTTGACTAGCACTATTTGCATAATTATAGGTTCTAAATATGGCAATTTAAGTTACTACTTATTGAAATATTATGTTCCAACCAATCCTCATTTATTAACACAAGATCATAACATTGAAATGATATCTACAAATCTTCTATAACAAGAGAAGTGATATCTCTCGACCATGTTGCAAATTTTAAATTAGACTTGTTCAAGTTCAACTTCATTTTTCTTTCTTTCAAGTCTAATGCTTGTCTAACAATAAACCGGTTGTATTCGTGAACATGGGGATGATTTAAGTACTCTTCAACACTCATCCATTTGCAATCTCTGATTTCTATGTCAGATTTTGTTATGTTATGAGATTTGGCTTTTAACATCACAACAATATAAACATCAGAATTTCCAAAAGCCATTTTATGGGTGTGCCTCAGTGTAACTAAAGATTCAAATTCACTATCTACACCCGTTTCTTCTTTGACTTCCCTCATAGCTGCATCCTTAATATCCTCACCTTTTAAACAAAACAGGTAATAAGTAACAAATATTAATATTTTATATGCTTCTTATGGATGAAGAAGGATTAATATAATAATATTATATCAATCCTTCGGTCGTGGATTCTTGGAAATCTATTGTTTAAGCTGTCAAATTCGACCGCTTGGGAGTTGATAGGGTAATTGTAATTGTGATTATCAACAAACCAGATTTGTAAAAGTTGGCCTTGTCAGATTACATGTTATGAAAAAAATTAGAATAGTAACAGCAAATTATACCTCTTTCAACATATCCACCAGGGAGTTTCCAGTGTGGGTAGTCAATATGTTGCTCAGATACAACTAGAATTTCATTGTTCTCATTAAAAACAAGGCCGCCTACACCGAGATTTGTGTGGCAAGCGGGAGGTAGATTTGGTGACCGATCTGTTGGCAACCATTTGTACATCACAACAAATGTATCCCTAGAATGATGAAAATTGAATCCCTCCTAAAAATAAAGTAACAAATAATAATGTTTCATTTTGTATTGTGCAAGTAATGTCAGTGAGGATTACTTCGATAATTACATTTGCAAGTAGAGGTACCAAGACAGCATCCTTAATATGGACTTTGAACCATATGCATCTTTTATTTTCATTTGTCCATTTAGATAAGGAACCTAAAATTAAATAAATGTTATCAGCTTTTAGAAGTTGGTTTATCACAATTTCTGAGCTTTTCAATGGAATTCTCATTCTTACTTTTGAGACGATTTTTAAAGTCACGAGGTTCACATGGTTCATCATCAGAGGTAACTGTTACTCCATTATATTTGTCGATAACTCCTTGAAAGAGTTCCATTGTCAAGGTTTTACGTCCAATACTTAGCGATCCACAATACTACTTTTACGCAATTATTTCACAGAACACGATGACGCTTTTCAAACGTAAGTACTATTGTAATATGTCAAGGTTGCTGATTGTAATAAAAATTATCTTCTCATTGCAGATAAGTAGGCAAGTAATAAATATTTCAAATTTCACATAGCTGATTTAGTGCGGTTTTCAACTCTTGTTTTTAAAGTAACAGATATTATAATTTCAATTTAAACTCGTTCAGGTTTTAGATTTTTATAATTTGCAATAAATTAATATAGTAATTATCGTACGGTACTTAAAACATTTGAATTTAGGAATCTAAAACTAAAATATAAACAAATTTCAGTTGACATTGACAGTTGAGCGTTGTCAGGCGACAGCCGATAACATTTGACATGCTTTTGACAGTCAATATTTTTTTCAAAATTTAATAGGCAAGATGCAGTCTAAAGATTAAGCACTAAACATTATCATCCATCTATATTTATCTATTAATAACAGGGCAAGAGTATTGGAAGGGTCTTTGCAAGATTCTCACGTTTTACCAAAAGATAAGAACATAAAATTAATATATCGAGTTCCTTAGTTTTTATTATTCGTAGACCTAGGGTAATCTATTTTTCATCATGTGATCCCTTTGCTTGTTTACCCACAAACGAGCAAATGGATTACCTGATGAGTTGTGACTTGTGAGCTGTTGTGACTTTTGACTAGTCTCACAAAAAGTCAGAATGTAGGAAACGGACAAAGAGGGAAAATGTGATATTATCATTCATCATCTTATGTTTAAATAAAGTTTTAATTTAAGTCCTTTGTATTCCAAAAAATATTTTAATGACTTGATTTATGTTTCATTATTTCATATTATTTCTTATTCTTCCATCCCACTTTCTGGTTCTGCCTGCGAATAAAATTGTTAACTGCTTATTGTTATTATTACTTACAGTATTAACTAAGCCCTAAGGGATCTGAGCATTTTCCAAAAAAATGTATAAAATCTAAATTACTACCTTCACTGTTTGTACATAAGTAGCAAGAGAACTGGCAATGTGTTCTAAAGCTGTCGCCACTCTTCCATGAGCTACGTCCTCAATAGCTGCAGCCAGCCTATTGGTAGCTTGTGCCTGCTCGCTGATTGCTCTAGCATAAGAATTCTCAATCCTTTCTAATGTTGCTTGAGCAGCTTCTAGTGACGTCTGAGCTGATTCTATTGAATCATTGTATCCTTCTGTAAACAATAATAAACAATTAACACACAATTTAATCTATCTAATCTAAGGCTCAAGTCTACATGGAACATCTTGCATCAGTTTTCAAGCCATTACCAAGTAGAAACCCAGCTCATGACCAAGTAATCCAAGAATATCTTAATACGCCACTCCAAATGTTCCCACCAATTAAAAGTGCAAGCCCGAAAGAAATTTGGAAAGAAATCTTAAGGTTAAAAATCGGTAAAGCGCCAGGGTTTGATCAGGTTGATGCAAAATTGCTGAAACAACTGCCTAAAAAAGCTGTAATTTTTATTACCGCTATAATTAACGCCTGCTTTCGACTCGATTTCTTTCCTGCTCAATGGAAAATTGCCCAGATCATTATGGTCAAAAAACCTGGCAAACCATTAAATGAAGTCAAGTCCTATAGACCGATAAGTCTGCTACCTATACTAGGCAAACTAATGGAAAAAATCCTGCTTAACCGGATGCTTCAACATTTACCACACGTTATCCCCCACCACCAGTTCGGATTTAGGCAACGACATGGAATGAGTCAATAAAGTAGAAACCTGGCTCGATGACTGGCGTATCCAGGCAAACCAGGACAAGTCGGTCCACGTAACCTTTACTCTAAGAAAGCAAACATGTCCTCCAATTAAATTGCACAATAGGGATATTCTTCAAGCCGAAGATGCAAAATACCTGGGCATGCATTTGGATCGCAGGCTTACATGGAAAAAACACATTTGGACGAAAAGGAAACAACTTGACACAAAACTCAGATCCATGTACTGGCTCATAGGTCCAAAAGCTGGTCTTTCAACAGAGTGCAAAGTATCAGTTTCCTAAAACCTATCTGGACATACGGCATTCAGTTATGGGGTACTGCCAGTATCAGCAACATTGAGATTCTGGAACGTTTCCAGAGTAAAGTATTAAGAACAATGCTGAGCATACCATATTATCTTTCTAACAAGTACATTTACAAAGACCTTGAAATGAGCACAGTTAAGGAAGAGATAACAAAATACAGCAAGGCCTATCAAGAACGAATGGCAAAACACTAATATACTGGCATCTAGACTTGCTGGCACAATCAGTGTCACTCACTCGAGATTGAGCAGACATAGTGTACCGACACTGAACCTTAGATTTGGCTAATAACAACTAAATTGACCCATCATAGGAGTAAAAGCAATATTAATAATAATATAACCAAGCTCAAAAGCCAAATAGTTTCAACCCCCTTCATAAAAATGGCTTATTGTGTGACACAGATCACCAAGTTACAGAGTCCAAAAGTGAAAAAAATAAAATAAAATAATGCAACATAATAAACAATATACAATAATTTTATTATGTTTGTGTAATTAGTTTTAATAACCAATAAATATATACTGTTTACCACAGCAAAAACTATTCTACTTATAATATAATATTCTTTCGCAAGATTTAAAGTTTCAGCATATCAAATTTCATCCAAAATTAGTAGAGTGGTTTTAGTCTGTATGAGTATCGAAATAAATAGACTCACACATTTTTCTGGCTTAAGATTTTCATTTTTAATAATTGAATAAAATATAATATTTCATATCTTAAAAATATTAAAGCTTACCTATTTGTTCCCACTATCACAGTATTACCATTTATGATAATTACTGTGGTAGTGATGATAAAGTATAAAGTAATGTAAAACTATATACTACCTTCAACTGGTTCAGCGTCTATTCGAGGTCTCTGTCTGGGCGGTTCACAAGCACAGGGAGTCTCATAGCTGCTAGGTGATTCGACTTTTTTGGCTTTTAAGTCCTGAAAAAAACCATAAATATTTTTACTACACCAAAATGTCTTATACTTTCTATAAAGATGAATGTAATATTTTACTTACAACAAATGTATTAAAATGAGGTGGTGTTTTTTGGCAATGAGAACTTGACTCCCAACCACAAATACTCGGTGTTTGTTGACAATGTGAGCTAGTCTCCAGAAAGGGTTCTTCTTGAACTTGAGGGTTTCTAAGGACTTTATATAGTCGCTCTTGTAGTGGTGTTATCACTATTCGTTTTACAGGAATCTCACCTTAAAACATATTTTTGTATGGTTTTTGTATGTCAAATTACTTTACAGGAATTAAAATGATGTGAATTTAAAAAAATAATTAATATAGCTTACCTGGAGCACATATTTCTCTTCTTTTTAACTTTATTTTTTTCAAAGTTTTTGCCTTATACTCATTGTAGAACTAAACAATAATTAAAATTAGTGCTATCATTTTAAGTAGGTAAGTAACAAGATATATTTTATTTCACTTATTCTGAGTCATAATAATATTACCTACTTATTTAAACCCAGTTTAGTACCTAATATTATCTACTTACTGTGCGCCACTCAGCAGCGGATTTTGTGGGCCCACCACCTGTGGTGTTATTCAATATTTGGGCACAATTTGCCCACAATTTTTTGGAAAGCATTCGGCCTTCAGTTGAGCGGCTTAAATTACCGAGTGCCAGATCCCTGTGCTCTTCCATAAAGGCTATCAAAGCGGTTAACTGTTCACACACCACCATAATAATTGTGATTTTAAAAGACAGTGTAAGCCCTGCAGATACATTGGGTTCACAACTTCCACTAAGACGAGCAAGTCGCGTAATAAACACCGTACTTTAATGGAACCATTATGACGTGACATTGACGAATTTAGGTACGTCGGTACGTGATTTATCTAATCTGTGGTCGCGGAGTGCCACAGATTATTTATATATATTTGCGGAGTGCGTTTCACGACACTTTCATCAAATAGTTCCTTTGCCGTTATGTTGGCACTAATGCATATTAATGTTGCCACATTACCCTTACTGTACCTTTTATTAGGGGATTTGTTACCTTAAATTAGGGGAGATAATATGTTATCACAAAATGCACCTAAAGAAAATTGTACATAATTCTAACAGCTTTCGCCCGCAGCTCTGCCAACGTTAACGTCTGTCCCTCGGGGACCGTTCTTTTTCCCGGGATAAAAGGTACCTTATGTCCTACTCCATAGTCCATACTACAGAGTTCCAAATAACGTGTACCTATGAAAGTTTTATGATGATCCGCTTAATACTTTATGTCTGAAGGCGTAACGAGCAAAGTCACTTTATCATTTACTAGCTAAAAGCCGAGCTTTGTGAGGGCTCGCATCATCACACCTTCACTGACTGATGATAACACATTTACTTACATGTAAATACTATGTTAAAGCACAAATCAATAGGCATGATAGTTTGTCCGTAAAGTGCACCACAAAATGTACAGGTTGTGAGAAGTACTAGGGCTCACTTCGCTCGCCCTGATAATATTATTGTACTAGCTTTTACCCGCGCCTTCGTTCGCGTGTACGTAGTTTTCGTTACTAGAAGTGCGTTTCATTTTGACAATTTGCGTGTTCCTAAACTGTTACCAGTATACTGGCCTAATCGCTTAGGCCAATGATCGCTTAGGCGTATGTGACTTGACAGTAGACTGATATTTTTTGGAAACACAGACCATATGTAGTCAGTCATGCCAACCTGCAGATGTTGTGTTTAACTAAACTACAATGTGCCTAGAGGAGATAAATAGGCATTGCACTCGTCTTTTTTTTTTAGTGCAGTCTTCAGTAACTTATAGATTTCAGCTGTTTTTTTAAATCCCATTTCTTTGATTTTCACTTTTTGTTATCTTTTCTCATATTATTGCCTTCGCCTATTAGTGATTCTTATATAATTATTATGAACCATCTGAAATAGAAAACAGAACAAAAAAAATCATAGTAAAAATATATGAAGGCCGCCTGGTCCATTTTGCCCGGGCCCTTTTGCCCTTTAGGTGCTCATGAATAAATGTCAGATTTTGAAGTTAACCGTTTTACCCCTTTTCATTCTTTACATACTATATTAAAGTTAAAATCATGCAGAACACTGCGTCATATCATTAAATAGAAAATATTAATTACAACAAAAGTGCGGGCTGGTCAAAAATGAAGTTTTTTTACATCAAAATGTCAAAAAAACATTTAACCGCGATAAAAATCCGTTGTTACGTATGACAGTTTCGCCGGCACTAACCGAGAACGGGAAAGGCCCGAGTAATTAGTCGCGTTACCTAGCAAATAGATGGCCCTAGTAGGCTTCAAGTAATTTGACCGTTCCGTTTTGCCTGCATGGTCCGTTTTGCATGCAGTACCCCTATTATTTATTTCTCATATTAGAAACGCAGGTAAAATAACTCGATCGGACAATACTATCGATAGTAAAATTTACATCACTAGCACACGCACATATTGACACATCAAAAATCGTCACGCATTTTCGGGTTGTCAGGTGGTCTATACGACAGTATATATTATAAGTCTATGGCATTTTCTTAACTTTTTAATTTGACTGTCAAACAGTTTCCATTTTAGTAACTAGATAACCAGATGGCGTATGGGTAGACAACTATCGGTAATACCAGGGAATACCATCAATAATTGCTACAAAACCGGGCAAAAGAATGTAAAACTTGATACATTTCAATTTGAAAAAGACGCAATAATATTCCAATGACTAGGATTTCAAAGTTATTACAACGATATTTTAGTTAAAACTCACGGAAGAAATAGCCCTATTTACTGATATTTACACCAAATGTCGCAGGAATTATACAGTTTGGTTTTGACAACATCGTACCTGCACTTGTGCAAGATATCGGATATTTCATGGCTAATACTTTACCAATAATGAACATCAAAGACCTAATTAACACAATTTGGGAAAAAAATAATAAAAATCACACCAACAATAAAAAGTACTTAGAAGAAGTTTGAAAGTGACATGCCCGCCAAAACTCTTTCAGTTGTCAGTTTTCAGTTTGACAATTTCCGTGTTTCTAAACTGTTACCAGATGGTTACCAGCATAGATAAAGTATTATAGTATAGATGTAATCTTAGCCCGTCATCGCGTGGCCATTTTGTGTTTATTTTCATACAAATAGTGTGCTTGTATTTTCTTGAATATTCCTATTTGTCGATCATTTTGAAGCACATTATAATCCAGAAAAGAAAGTCGTTTACTTCATGATATGTAAACACACGTAAAAGCTATGCAATTTTCGTAGTAAAATTATTAATTGATGTGATATTTTAGCACTAATGCCTTATATAGCACGAATAAGGGATTATCAAACTTATAAATTATCTTTTTAGCTTACAAAAATACCGATTAAAGAGCCCAGAAAACGTTGTTCAAAACTTACGTATTTAATGTTAAATCTACGTGTTTGAGGCATTGTTTGGCCATTCTTATGGTTTATTATTTAGCGGAAACACAAAACTCAACAATATCTATCATAAAATGTTCACTAAAACCTTTTATTAACACTTTTATTACATGAAATATGCAGACCGACTCCTTTGTTATGTCATAGTAAGTAGGACATAACATTACACGCTTTTGACGCTTATACACCGATAAAAGGCTCTCTTCTAGTGTATAGTATCTCAATGGTTACCAGCACAGACTACTTAGAGATACTACGTATGTTACCAGTATACTGGTCTAATCGCTTAGGCTAATGATCGCTTAGGTATATGATATTTTCATTTATGTCACACTTGACAGTACACTGATATTTTTTAGAAACACAACCAATATGTATCCGTGATGCCAACCTGCAGATAATTTCAGATCGGTGGCCGGTGGGGAGTGGGGACAACTAGTTCTTGATCTGTGGTGGGGACTGGGGAAGCAATAGAAAATCTAGAAGTGTCTATCGTCGCGCCGTCTGGTGGAGATAAAGAAAAAGAAGACTCCCATTATTGTTGCTGTCAAGCAACTGTCGTCTATCAAGTGTCAATCTCGTACAATCTCGTATGATTTTTATTCACATGATTCTGATAAATCTAAAAGTAAATACGTAATATAATAATATATTATGTGAACACATTGTTGTTATGTAATAAAATGTGTTCAACCATTTCCCCCATTCCCCTTTATTTAATTATTTAGGCTAACAAGTTAATTTCAAAAAAGTGTATGATAATGAAAAAGATATCAGCCAACCTCTAGCTAAAATCAAACTATTTACTATTCAGTATTCAAAAAAAAATTTCTACCAAAATGCAAAGAACCATGAATTTAATATTTGCAGGAAGTATGGCCTCAAGTCCCAAAATGTTACTTAGAAGGTAAGTATATTATGATATACTTGTTTGACGTAAAATGTGATTTGTGCGATTGATTAATCTTATTTGAGCTAAGTTTTGGATCGGCTTAAATACAGCAGCCAATATATTTTTTGCAGGTGGCTTTCAAGCACTCCAAGCAGATCTTCTAGTGTAGTCTTTAAGTTTTCAAGTGATATATTCAAGGGTGTGACTGTGGACACAAAGGACTTAAACTATGAAGAAGTTCAGTTTCAAAATGTATTAAATGGTAAGAAACTTTGGTTGGACTGAAGGAAACAGGGCACTATGGAAAAAGACTTAGAAAAATTTTTCGTCAAAATTTTAAGGGGCTAAACAAAAACAATCGAGAAAGTCCAAAAGTAGGTTAGGTTAGAACTTAGACCACAACACCCAGAAAGAGCTCCGTCGACTTTTTTTGGAGTAGTTTGTCAATCCCTAGAGTGCAAATTCCTAAGTGGGGGTTGATTTTTGAGAAAAGTTTATCTGAGCTTTTTTGCTTCCCTTGGCGCCCCCTATCGATTGGTATAATAAAAAGAGGTGGTCATTGGGGGTTGTATTTTTTTCGTCAAAATTTTTCTAAGTCTTTTTCCCATAGTGCCCTGTTTCCTTCAGGCCAACCGAAACTTTTGCTGTTCTATTTAATACATTTGGCTAAATGTTTCCAAATCCAAATGAAACTAATAGTGCCTAATGATTAATGAATAAACAATTATTACTATGATAATATAGTAATCTTTGTTGGGACCACTCATTTTCTCAATATATTATGACAATTTCAATTTTTACTAAAATATAATAACCATCCATGTTTTCAGAGTCTTTAAACCAGTGGAAAACAGAAGGGAAAAAATGTGTGTGGTTTAAAGTTAATATAAAAAATTCAGTGTATGTGCCTATACTAGCACAGGTAATACACATCTATTTAATATTTTTTTGTGGTTAAATCTTATTTTATAAATATAAACTCATTCTTAGAAAGGTTTTAATTTTCACCATGCCAGAGATGACTTTGTGATGATGTACAAATGGCTGCCAGTAGACATTGAACCAAACTTACCACCTGCATGTCATACGAATCTTGGAGTCGGTGCCTTGGTGTTGAATGGAAGAAATCAGTTATTGGCAGTCTCCGAGAAGAATTATGACTACCCACATTGGAAGTTACCTGGTGGTTATGTTGAAAGAGGTTGGTGTCTGTTTATTAATAATATGCTAGATAATATTTAAATTATATAAGTATAGTATATAATATAATTATAGAAAAATAAAATAATGTAGTCACTGGATAAGAATCTCTGAAGCACCAACATCAGTGCATTACATCTGCTTATAATCCATGGATTGATCGCAGACAATACTCAACAGAAAAAAAAGGTGTTTGTAAAATATTCTCTTGTTGCACAATTTGCAGATGTTAAAACATAATTGTACCATTTCCTATTAAAAAAATACTTTTTTATAAAATTTTCAGGTGAAGACATTCAGGATGCAGCAGTGAGAGAAGTGAAAGAAGAGACAGGAGTGGATTCAGCTTTTGAATCACTAATAACATTCAGACATACACACAATATGATGTACAGCAATTCCGATATTTACATGTTGCTTCTGATGAAAGCTGTATCCGATGAAATAAAACAATCACAGAGAGAGATCAAGAATTGCCAGTGGATGGATATTGAAGAGTACACCTCACATCCACATGTTCATGAATTCAATAAATTAATTGCCAATAAGGCACTGCAATACAGGGACAAAAATCTTAAATTGGATTTGCAAAAGAAAACTGTAAAGTTTTCTAAGTATACTCGTGAAATGAACTTTTTAACTATAACTAGTTATGAAGATTAGCTATGTGTTGGTAATATGTGTACAAAATAATTATTTTTAACAAAAAATAAAAACCGACTTCCAAGGTAAAAACACTAATAACATCCTTATAATAATAACTAAAAACTATTAAATAATTTTCCCGTCTAATAGTGTCTTTTACCGAATTCGGCTAAAACTCAACTATTTCTGTACTCAATCTTCATCATTTTGAAATCGGTACCAGATACCTCTAGCGGAATCTTCAGTCTGACAGAATATTTGAAACCCGACAGAATATTTGCACCGACTTCAAAATTATGAAGATTGAGTACAGAGATAGTTGAGTTTTAGCCAAATTCGGAAAAAGACACTATTAGAAGGGAAAAATTATTTAATAGTTTTTAGTTATTATTATAAGGATGTTAATAGTGTTTTTACCTTGGAAGTCGGTTTTAATTTTTTGTTAAAAATAATAATTTCGCTCTTTTTAGTTACCTAGTAAACCATCGCGTACTATACATAGAATAATACACCTGTATATTATTCTACGTATCTTATTACAATAGGCTACTAGACCTAATTTTTTTCTTCATGCTAATCGCTTCTTAATCATTCATTTTCACAAAAAAAAAATATTTTAATATTTTACACAGTAGAAACCCATAAAAATGTTGATTGAAAAACATGCCTTTTAAATGGCGCCGAAAACACTGTCCGCCTTGTGTCCGCCATAGTGTGACGTCATACGTTTTGTACTTTAAACTCTCTTTATTGAAATATTTTTTATGTGCTAAATGTACGAGTCTGAAAGTGCCCAAAAATTATAAAATAATTAAATAGAAATTATAAATCATTTGTAATGTTGAAAACATTTGGAGAAAAGTTTTAGCCATTTCATTTCCCGTCTACAATAAATGGAGATAATATATTTAAACTGATGTTTTATTTGAATTATTTAAGAAAATATATTTTACAAATCTTTCTAGGCTTATTCTTAATATTTATGTACAAATAAACTTACATATAACGAGCGCGATAAATAAAAGATATTAATTACTATGAGAATGACGTCACATCCAAATCGGTAGTACCGCAAAAGCGTTTTCGTCAGTACAAATCCTATTTTCATAAAATCATATTTTCAAATCGACTTTATTTATCAATCATAAGCTTTTATTTGATGATAAGGGTGAAATACGGTTTCCTAGGCCAAATTCTACTAGAAATATGTGTAGCATTACCTGCACGTTCGTTCGGCGATTGAAACAGAGAATACAACGCGCTCCGAAAGGAACGCCCGCCGTCTTTGAATACGTTCGTTGTGGAAGATTGAAACAGGGAAGAAAATCTAATAAGAATTCTTCACAACACAACACTACGCGTCTTCATATCGTGCCTAAATCGAGAGAGGAATCTTCGCAGCGCAGCCGCAGTCTTCATGGCGTTGCGCGAGCTTCAGATCTTCACAAAATGGCGGCACAACTACTATTATTACCGGCGCGGCGCCGAGCGACAGAGTGACGACGTCGGTATGAAATTCGCGCACGGACTGAATTCGCCGCGCTCGTAACTTCCCACACGCCAAGGCCGGCGAAGGGGCCCCGGGTGGGAAACCATGGTCAGGGGCTATGCCCCTCTACATGGGAAAGTACAAAATTTTAATACCGTTTTGGGAAAAACCCCCGCGGCAGAACGCGGGAAAAACCATGGAAAACACAACCAACCCATACCATGCCTGACCAGGCCACAATCTTCCATCAGACGCAGCAGGTTAACCAATGGTGCATGCGGGCCCCGGGCCGGGACCAGGGGAACGTGTATGAGTCCACTCCCGCACGCACCATACTACCACGCCTGCGGACCGAGCGACCTGGGAAAATAGGTGGATGGGAAACTGCTTCCGACCCCCGGCCTTTTTATTATTAGCGGACGGGGGGGAAGCTACTGGGAAATGGGGTAAGGGGAGAAAACTTCCGAACCCGGCCTTTTTTATTTTTGGCGGACGGGGGAAGTTACGCCGTGGGGACTAGGGCTGTCGCAGCCGTCAGGCCCCAGGCGGAAAAGGAGAATAAATAAAAATACGCCGGCAGGTAAGTTGCCGGCGCAGGGGAAAGGAGGGGGGGAGAACGATCCCACGGTGTTAGTGGGCACCGCGGCTGTCTGCCGCGGTGCGATCTCCTCTTCGTTGGTGGGGGGGCGGGGTGTCCGCGGTGTCCTCAGGGACGGCGTCTCGAGGCAGTCGGTGCGTGCCACAGCGCCAGGTCGGCCAACTCAGGTAAGCGCGAGGCGTCCGCTCGCGCGAAAAGGTTTTTCGAGAGATGCGCCACGAACGCCTCGACGCTCTCCACGCGCAGATCTCTCGCGATGGTCTCGTTCCTCACGTACCACGG
Organism: Lysandra bellargus; assembly: GCA_905333045.1. Classification (NCBI taxonomy): domain Eukaryota; kingdom Metazoa; phylum Arthropoda; class Insecta; order Lepidoptera; family Lycaenidae; genus Lysandra; species Lysandra bellargus. The sequence goes on along the minus strand of HG995330.1, from coordinate 11,264,722 downwards.
CGCTCCTGCGATACGGCGCAGCACCTTGTTCTGGAATCTCTGCAGCGTTCGTTTGTACGTGGCAGAGAGCAGATGGTGCCACGCTGGGGCTGCGTACGTGAGGCGGCTGCGAACATATAATTTGTACAGCGCTAAGCGCATGTTGAGCGGGATCTGCGGTGATGAGTAGGCCGAGTGCAGCTGGGCTACCGCTGCCTTGGCTCCGTTTACCGCGGCCTGGCACTGGGCTGCCATGGTGAGAGAACGGTCTATTACCACCCCCAGGTATTTCGCCGTTCTGCCCCACGGGATCTCGGCGTCACCGATCTTCAGAGGTGCTGGGAAACCTCGCCTCCTGGTGACGGCGAGCGCTTGGGACATGGCTGCGTTGACAGCCAGTCTGGGAGGAGGTCCAGCGTCCACTGAATCTTGATGGCCGCGTGATCTACCGTGAGGGAGGAGGCGAAGAACGCCGTATCATCGGCATACAGTGCCGCTTGGGTGCCCGGATCTTTTGGGACATCACTGCCGCGGCACGCGAGCCTATATTTATACTCGCGCGATACCACGCGCGGCATTCTTTTAGATTTGTAAATATTTTTTATTCGATTTTTTTCCCTTTCTAGCTTTTGTAAATATTTTGTATTCCTTTCTGTATGTCCTTCTCTAATGTTGTTAGCCAATCAGAAATAACCTTTTAACTTTGTGTACAGTTTTATAATAATAATAATTATGTAAAATTTTGTATATAAGCAGCACAAATCTCTCAATAAATCACTCCAGTTCACCACAGTAAATCGAGTTTTACTCTTTACTCCTCCGACCTCTAGTGAACTCTTAGAGAGACCAACCGGTCCTCAAAATATGCATTGTTCAATGAAATTGAATATAGGTCAAGTAGCCTATTTGAAAATCACACTTACAAAATGTAATATCAGATGCAGATAATTTTAAAAAATACATTAAAAAAAATCGAAGTGAACACACGGTGCTAGGTAATTTAACAATTGGGCCGCGCCAAACCGGAATAGCAGCGGCGAGGCGATCATATGATTTTAAACTTTATCTCCATTAATGTAATACATAGTATCGCTTGAGAAGTCGACGGCCGCCCGTGGCCGCTCGTGGGGCCGCTCGTGGCCGCGATTTGTATGTGACAGTGCACTTGCATGTTACCACAGATGACAGAATACATAGAATTATAACCTTACAGAATACATAATTAGTACCTCACGGTACATAAGTTTCACTCCAGAGTTTAGGTATGATAAACGCAAGCGTCCGGTCACCGGACTAGTCTCAATAGGATCACTCGCTCGACTTATCGCACACGCTGCCTACGCTTCCGCGAAACAAAAGTAATGGTACCCGGCCCCGCGACGCCGCGCGCCGCTCCGCTCGCTTGACAGCCCTGGCGGATTGAAGCGAGACGGCAGACGGTTATTGTACTATGAACGCTAAACGCAATGCAAAAGGTTGAAATTAGGTTGTTTTCCAGAATAGTAGTCTGCATAATATTGTTACTTGTATTATCGAAGCAACTTCTCAAAAGTAATGTCAAATGTGTGCCTTAGCTCTGTAGTTATAAGGTTGAATTTGTTATGTTCAATTTTGGTGACATTGGTGACCATGACGTGGTAATGATGATGATGATGATGATGATGAATGTAATTTGCATAGTAGCATATGCTTTCAGTTCTTAAAACAGCGCCTAAACCCCCAAACTTGTATGTATAAGGAATCCGGAGTTCTCTTAGTATCTTCGGAACCATAGTATACCTCGGTGCAAAATCTTGCGTTTTGGTAGCATATGCTTAGGATGCTTCTCATAAAACCAAAATCACCATATTATGTTTCCATATAAATTTTGAGGAGTTCTCATGGATTCGATTACTCATGGATCCCATCATCAGGTCACCACTTTTGTGAACATGGTACCAAATTGGAGTGAAACCTAATACAACGAAACAAAAATTTCGAAAATCGGTTTACAAACGGCGGAGTAATCGTTGAACATACAAAAAAAATTAAAAAAAAAAATATCCACAGCCGAACATAATAATATTATGTTCGGCTGTGGATATTTTTTTTACGAGGAGGTTATATTATAACCTCCTCGTTTTTTGGAAGTCGGTTAAAAACCAATTTGATAATAGTTTTCATAATAACATTTTGACACAACATTTGAATACCACCATGCTGAGTACCATCACAAATATGGCACTGTTGTTATAATAATTAAGTAGTTATTTTATTAATTTTTACCTTGTTATCACGCTTGTTATATTATAATTATTTATAGGTACATTGTTGAAATTATCAAGTGACATAATTTGTAAGTGTAATGTAAAATGCTAAAATGCTAAAAAAATATTTGAGGATATGAGTAGAAGAATCAAACAAGTAACATACGGACAATAACTCATTTTTTCCCTTATTATTTTCATAAAACTTGTAACTTATCTACTTACTTCATAACCTAGCTAATATATCTGGCTACGTTGTAGTCGTCCACTCCACAGTTTTTCTATTTCAAATAATTTTTCCGGCCCTAAAGCCTCCATTTAAGCAAAAAAACGGGAAGTTATTTCATGTTACTTTCCTTATTCTTCCACTCACCTCTTGATTTATTTTTATTTCATAATTTCTCTACAAACTCCAGTATAAGTACCTTAATAAATTATTATTTAAAAATAATTCTCATAATTTACAAAAAAATACTTAAAAGCTCTACATTTTACACTGACAATAGTACATGTTAAAAGTTATAATAAGTATATAATTTTGTGATGAAGGTCAATGAAGGTACAAGTACAAAATATTTATTTAGTTAACACTTATTATTTTCTTCTAAATTCGTTAATATTGCCTAGGCCCTAGGCCATAGGCATGGAATTTTGTATATAATTAAGGTACAGTTACACATGCTTATTTCAAACATGAAAGCATGCTTCAAATGAGCAGTTGCTGCTAGCAACTAAGGGTGGGTTGCACCAGAGGCGTGGCTATAGTTACAGTTATGGTCAAAGTTATGGTTTTAGTTAAGGCTAACTTAACTTTAACATTAACTTTGACCACAGAGTTTGACAGATGTCTGTTGCTGGACCGACAAGGCTTTAAAATTTAAATGAACGTGGGCGGGGCGCTGCTGGTAAAGGAGAACTGTCAAAAATGGCGTTTATGTATGATAACAGCGTTAGTTCCTTTTTTCGCCACGTTCATTTAAAGCCTTGTCGAACTCTATGGTTATCGTTAAATATGGCGTCCTGCCGCCTGCGTCTATTATTGACTTTAACCAAAGATTTGACATTTTGCATTGTAGTTAAAGTTACATTTATAGTTAAAGTAAAGTGGTACAACCCACCCTAGCTAAAAACAGCGATATAAGCATGATTATTTTGAGCAATGCTTGGACACACATGCTCCTAAGCAGCAACTGCTCGATTGAAGCATGCTTTCGTGCCTAAAATAGCATGTGTAACTGTTTACTGTACCTTTACTATTATTAGCAGGCTACAGTTATATGCTTCGGCTGCTTGTGGTCACTATGGGCCGGTTGTTTGATCACTAGTAAAAAATAACTAATAGTATCCGTAACCATTAGTTAGTTGACTGTAGTTAAACCTTGACCAGCTGTTGTTAAAATAGAAATACGTTGTTTCAAGGCGCGCCAAGTTATCGTAGTTGATCTCTACCCCACTAATGCAAGCGGCCATATTGTTTGTGAATTGTGACGTCACAGTGATTTGACCTTGCCTGTTGCTTGCCTGGTTCATTTAAAAATAGTACCTAATTTTTCAACACCTGCGTCTTGGTGATTTCCATGTATGTAGGTATATTAAATCCGAGTTCAGCTAAACGAGCAATGATAATAATATTCACTAAACGTTACGTTAAAATATTTGTACCTGTTAAAATATTTTTGTAGATTTGATTACAGTTCTGCTATCAATTAGCTGATTATTATTATTGTGTGATAATAATGTATTTCTACAACATTTTAATTTATAATCAATTTTAAGTGCATTATGCAGTTATTATTTTTTATGTTCTTTCTAATTTCTTTCTTTTATTGGTTTTGACCAACATAATTTTAAGAAAGCGATATTTTAATAAAAATGTTTAGGTACTATACTCCAACTATACTTATTATTTTCAGTTTGTTTTATTCATAAGTTCTCTTTAAATCGAGAGTAAAATATACACACCGGCATATTTAGCGGAACACAAAAAAAAGGTCCATAATTTAAAAAATATGGTTTTATTTTAAAATCTACTTACTACACTTCTTTTGTTATTTAAAATTTCATTTGTTTTACTTAAAATTAGATCACATTATGAACAAAATTTGCGAGTAAAGGCTATTTGTGAAAAATGGTACATTTTTGAACTTTTCATATAACCGGGAAAAGTGAAAATTATTATTAAAATAACAATTAATTAAATTAAAAAAAATGGTGATTAATATCGCGTATTTTCTCCACGTGCTCTTATTAAAGTTTCTAACCGTCTAGGCATACTGAGAATTATGTTATCGATGGTCTCCTGGGATAGTCTCCGCCATTCCTCAACTACGGCGATTCGCAGTTCACCCACGTTGGTAGGAGCTGGAATTCTTGACTTAACTTTTCTTTTCAGCAAGGCCCAAACGTGCTCTATTGGGTTCATATCCGGTGATCTCGCCGGCCACTCCATAACAGTGATATTTATATCATTAAGATAAGCTTGAGTTGCCCGAGCGGTATGCGGCCGAGCATTATCCTGCATTAAAACAAAATCGTCACCGATATATGGGGCAAACGGTACGACATTTTATTCTAAAACTTCTCTGATATAGCGGTCCGCAGTCAGACTCCCTCTGTCAATCACTACCAAGTCTGTGCGAGCTCTCAAACAAATGCCCGCCCAAACCATTATTGATCCACCACCGTATGCAACTGTAGTTTCAAAATTTGTCTGAATGTAACGTTCTCCTTTGCGTCTGTATATTCTTTGCCTGCCGTCAATTTGATTTAAGAGAATTCTGCACTCATCACTAAGCAATACCTTACTCCATTGGTCCGCATTCCAAAGTCGATATTCCTGAGCAAAAGTTAACCTGTTTCTACGATGATTTACCTCGAGCCTTGGAGCCTTGGCGGGCACAAATGAACCCAAATCAGATTCTTCTAATCTTCTTCGTACCGTAAGCTCACTTACGGTTACTCCCCGCACTGCTTCTAACTCATGTCGGGCTTGGACGGCCGTCAAACGGGGGTTCCTACGTACACGAAGCCGAATGAAACGGTCATCCCTACTCGAAGTGCGTCTTTTTCTGCCTTTTCCTGCTCTTCTCACATAAGTGCCAGTCTCCCTGAATCGTTTGACACTGCGATGGACCGTTGAAATCGATCGACGAAGATATCTGGCTATTAATCTGTATGTTAGACCAAATCTTCGCATTTCGAGTGCCTTGGCAATCTCCGTTGGGTCTAAGTCAGGCATAATTCATTCCTCAACTCCAAAAAGATACAAGATTGATATTTTTTTCAAAAAACAAACAATATTTGAATGAACAATTTAAATAAAATTCAGAAGGGAGAAATACTCGAAGTTCGCTCTACATAAGGTATATTCGAATAAAATTAAAACAATTGCATAAAATGTGATGTTCAATTGTTTTCCTAATTTGAAATTATTTTTTTTTAATTAAATGACGTATAAACCAGCCAGCAACCTTATATGATACTTATATCAAACCTTTTTTTTATGTTCCGCTAAATATGCCGGTGTGTGTATTTCCTTTTATAAATACTACTAATAAGAAGTAAGAACCTGTACATTTCTATGTACTAAACTTAATAATTTGTTTACAAGGTGTAACAAAACTAACTGCTGCACTCAGAGTGGAACATTAATTATTATTACATAAAATTATATAATTAATTAAAAAATTTGACAAAACTCAAAAGCCCCATACATTATCTGTCAAATTCTTCATTAAATTGAAGCTTAATCGTAATTAAATGTCTTTGAGTACGGCGGTAAGTGATAATTGTTAGGGTGTGTATGTGTATATATTATTGAGTTCATTGTGAAAGTAGCAACGCTGAAAGAGCAATTTTTTGTGATTTGTATGGGCAAGCGATACAGCGTCATGGATTTTCCCATACAAAAGTGAAAAAAAGTTACTGTTTCAGCGCTGCTAGTTGCTACTTTTACAGTGAACTCTATAAAGGGAATCTATACGTGCCCTAAACTCTAAAGTATTATCACTTAGTTTAGTTACTTATTTTAGCTATATACATTATACCACCTATTAATTTTGGATATATACATAATATCCTGTATATTACAGGATATTATGTATATATCTAAAATGAATAGGTATCTACAGTAGAAATAGATCCAGTGTGTCAGTTTTCTGTCTTATTACAAGGTAAATAGACTTAAAACTTGTAAAATAGATTTTTGGTGACTGTGGTAGAGTCGCCAAAAATTTGAATCGTAAATTATTTTAATAATTATTATTTCTTCAAAATTATTGTCTGTATTTTAACTGTGTTTTAATAGGTTGGCATGGCATCGGCTTGATAAGATAATATTTTCGTATTGCATTTTCATATTCTGAAACGAAAAGCAATAAAATGTAAGTATTTATATAAGTAAATATTTATAAAATACCAAACATATTAAATAATGTTTACCTTTAGTAGCTTATTTTGGACGAATGGACGAATTTTAAGACACTTCAGTTTAAACGCAACGATCCATAGATCCTTAGATCGTTTTAGGAAAACTCGAAACTTTGGGCATGAGAGATCTAGTAATTTGCTTCCATTTCAATAGCATGTCTTGTTTCATCTCTTTCGACTTTGAATCCTGAAATTAAAATTAAAATTAATTATTAAAGAATGTGGGTACAAAGGAGTAGGGCAGTGCTCTATGTAAAGTTCCAAAGAGAATTGCAAATTTTTTTAATTAAAATTCTAGTTAACCCGGTGAACTTATGAACTCCTAATATATAAACCTTGAAATATCCTTTGAAATATCCCTGGATTTCCACGAATATTTCAAGTCTAAATTAAGCCAAATTGGTTCAGCCGTTCTCGAGTTTTAGGAATACTTACAAAAAAAATTATAATATTTATATTCTGCTTATTTTAAATATCCAACATGTATTAATACTTTTATGCAAATAACAATGTAGACATTGAAAAATATTGGCTCACTAAACAGGTTCTTTTTTGAAACGTTTATAATTATACTGTACTCAGCGAAACATGGCGGTAGCGGTCATTGACTCCCTGTCAAAAACATGTCATTTTCTATACTGCCCTGCTAAGCGCAAAAGCGGTATCTCCAAAAAAAAAACGAAAATTTGTTTTTTATGGCATTGGATAGCTTAGAAAAATACGCGTCTATTGAGCTAAGCCTTATAGCGGTTTGTTATTCAAAAGTTATAAAAAAAAGGTAAGAAAGTTTTCTTTATCTCAGTTTTACCTTAAATTTCTAAAGATATCAGAGGTATATCAATATGACGTAGGCAAATAGCCGTATATTTAAATACCGCTAAATCGCTTAAAAACACAAGCGTTTTACACACGTTGTGTTCTAAGCCAATAAGCGGCATAATGTGACTATAACTTACTTACCGCTACAAGCGCGTTAGTATTTTTGTGCTTACTTGATTAGTAAATCATGAGATACGGCTGCAGCTGCAAGACAAATTGATCTTTAAGGCGTATTCTATACGGTCTGATTTCTGATACATCTTGCAATGATTTATCCCTGCCTTGGCTAATATTCGTTTTGGGTGATAAAATATTGTAAAACATTTTTGAATTTTTATATTTCAGACTAGATAACGCCCGCGGCTCCGTTACACCAAAATTCGCTTATCGCGCTGAAACCGTTCATTTTTCCGAGAAATTGGTTCACTGGTTTGGGCGTGAAAAGGTACAAGAATGAAGAAAGACAGACACACTTTTGCACTTATAATAATATTACTGTGGATATGGTAGGGACTTGATATGTTTTGTGTAATTTATTTTGTTCACGCATCCTTCATACTATATTTTACAGCATCCTATACTGCTTTGCAGGCTGTTTGTGAGTCTGTAAGCTTTTGATATTGTCTCGATACAGTCTAGATTAAAAGAAAAAAAACATGATTGTCACTCGGGAACTGCCGCGGTAAAGCGATTGCATACCACTTTGCACTTTTGTGGTACACTTTACGGAAAAACTATCACGCATGGTAATTTGTGCTTTAACATAGTAATTTTTATTTATATGTAGATGTGTAAATATCGGTCAATCAAGGTTTGGTTACTATTAAAATATTAAAAAAAAAAAACACGCAGAAAAATGACGCGGCTTTTAGCTAGTTTATAAAGATACATACATACATAGTTAGACACTATATAACCTACTTACAATCGGTTAAAGCAACATCAAAATGCCACGATGATGCTTCGTCCCACAAAAAACTCCCCACTTTTGAGTGATTAAAATTCATAGAACACATTTCTTTTTTAAATATGTTTTTTTTAATATTTAAAATTTTAATAATAAAAGAATTTATAAGTGCACTTTGATTTGTTTTTTTCTTTATAAGAATATGTATTTTATCCGACTGAAAATTCATATCATTTTGTATACAAGCATGTTAGGTGAAAAGCTAACCAAAAGGCGGTAACTCAAATCTCAAGTTTGTAATTACTAAGCGGTATAGCAGTATCTCATGGTTAAGGCATTTCCATGTATATTATACATATTTAACTATTTGTGATAGAAAAATACCTAATATTATATATAAATTACATTTAATAACCAAAAATAACAATTTGTAAATTAACGTAAAACAAATTTTACATAACGTCAATTATCTCTAAACTAGCTTTCACTGACATACCGCTTTTGTACTTAGTAGGGCAGTATCATAAAGTTAATATACCTATCGGAATAGAGAAACAAAGGCCTGAGCAAGCGAGATGTCACTATCAGTAACACTGCGTGATTTGAGGTTGCATAGCTTTTTTTTCATCTGTTTGACAGTCTGTCTGACCCTGTGCCGATCGTTGTCAATTTGGGCTCTCAGAAAAATTGTGATTTTAAGTTAAATAATGAATATTTTTTAGAAATACTGCTCTAGAAACATGGTTACATGTGCGAGGATTGACTGTGATACCACACATCGAAGAAACCCGGACAAATATTCATTTCACAGGTGAATTATTCTACATCGACAACACCTAGTTTTAAGTTTATTTTTGTTATTGGTATTGATTTTGATAATTCACTTCTATATATGTTTCATTAAATGGAAAACATAACTTGACTAGCCATGGTGCACAATTTAAGGATATTTTGTGTAAACAATTTTCATCTATTTTACACTAGGGCTGCATCAAGTTATCGATCAGTAGATATGAAAATATTTTTTAGTTAAGTATACTTACTAATTATCTAGGAATGTTGAAATGATAACATACTCATTCGTAGTTTATAATTAGTTTAAGTATATTAATATACTATCATACATAATTTATTGTTTTTAAGGGTCCGCATCCAAAGGGTAAAAAGCCAATTTTTCAGATTTCCTGCTGACCTGGACACCAGAAATTCATGGCTTAAAATAATTAACCGTCCAAACTGGACTCCGAAGAAAAATTCATGCATACTTCATTATGCAGCAAGCATTTTGAAGAAAAGTCATATTTTACTTCAAAATTACAATTTTATTATAAGTACATTATCTATGCAGTTTTATTTTATCCCATTTTATTATTTTTACAATCTTACAATTACTATTCCATGATCGATATTTTGTCGAATTACAAGATGTTTGTACATCACTGACACGCACACGTAAACAGTATACACAGATGTAAATCAAATTTTGGTTAAGCTTGACAGCTCGCGATTGTTTCTCTGTTCCGATAGGTATATTACCTTTATGGGCATTGGGCAGTATACAAAGCCGCGATTGACAACATCTGACACTTCTTTGTCAATCGCGGTTTTTAAAGAAAATGACAAGTTTTTGACAGGGAGTCAATGACCGCTACCACCTACAGTGTAGGCACTTTTCCTTAAAAATATTTGGTCTGTCTCTTTTACTTATTCGGGCACGAGTGAGACAGATAAGAAGCGAATTAGCTATGAAAGAGATAGAGATATTCCACCTGTTTTGCGACCGAACTTTGGGTACCTACAATATTTAATATTTTCCTGGACTAAGTAGATAATATTATGTTAATCTACTAAGGGCCTGTTTCACCACTTCCTGATAAGTGACGAATTGGCTATCCACCAATTAACTTGACAGGATATCAAGTATGGAGAATCTGTCAAAAAACTTAAAAAGTTGTGAATAGCCTATTCGGCACTTTAGCAGAAAGTGCTGAAACAGGCCCTGTCTCATTCTTTGAAATAATAACAAACAGTCTGGTAACTAAGTAAGTATTATCAGAGTGTTTTATTCCTCGTAACAATGTATTGTTTATGACACAGTAGAGGTGAAAACGTGACCAAATCAGAAAGTTAAATTGTATTGTGTAGCGAACTCTATAAGGTATCTGTATCTAAGTACTATAAACAACGATGTTCGAACGGCTATAGAGGCAAAATGTTCATTTACTTGGAAATCAAAAACATTATTTAAAACTGGTTTACCGAGCCAAACAGAAAACACGAATCGTGTTCGTAAAGTTTACTTTTAACAAATTTTTTACAATAAATAACTTAGGTATAAGTAAGTTAGTATTTTCAATAAAATAATATTATGTGCATTTAGTAATTGACCACTTACATTCAAAACTTGTCAACCAAACAAAAACAAGAATCACGTAGAGCTGTTGACTACATAACTTAGGCTGAGTTTAACCTGGTTTAACTAAGTCTTACTATAAGTATAACTAAACTTTAAGAATACCTGCTCATCCTTTCCAGTGGTTTTCAAAGTGAATATCAAGGAGAAGCTCAGGAATAGAAGCTTCATGGTGATAGCTACAGATACGACGATAATGAACGGAGTCATCTTGTTTTTCGAGTTTGGTCCACGACCGCGATACGCGAACTGCGCCGACCACCGCGCCGCCGCGACCAACTTGCTACAACACGAAGACTTGATAATTCGTAGAAGTGACAGAAATTTAATAGCACCTGCCTAATAGAGTTCCCTTTTCACGAGGTACCTAGCTAAATCCCACGGATTATTTGTTTGTCTTGACTTGACCTTTGTGCGTATTACATCTACATTTAAAAATCCGAGGAAAATGAACCTTATTGATTTCCTTCTTATTGACCCCGATTCTGCTACCTCAATCGAACATTTATACAACGAAAGGAATATAGTTTTTGTTTGGTTTGATGTTTTATATTATGAATATTTTCAATTTTTTATTTTACTACAGGGAGTAAAAAAAAACAAAGTGATAAAGTTTTAGGGTGTGTTTAAAATTTAAATCCCATGTATGAAGTTTACTCTGAAAGTAGCGGTGCTCATAGAGTAAACTTTTTTTGTGTGGGCAAATTTATGACGCTGGGCGCTTGCCCATATAAATCACAAAAAAAAGATGCCCTTTCAGTGCTGGTACTTTCGACTTTTATATAGACAAACCGCAAAACCATGACGCTGGGGCGCTTGCCCATACAAATCACAAAAAAAAAATGCCCTTTCGGCGCTGCTACGTTCACAGAGAAGTGTGAACTTTGTACAAGGGATTTATACACACCCAAAATTATTATCATTTTGTTTTGTTACACCCTGTGTACCAAGACTGCATCGAAAATTCAAAACTCTATTATTTTAGCAGAATCGACCTATGTTCCGGTCGCGCGTCGCTTTCACACTGTTCCAGCACGAACGAGACAGCGAGATCGAAACAGGATTGTGTCACAAATACCTACCTAGTTACCGGAATTGGTGCGCAGGATAAATGTACGGTCACCTCCAAGGATCAAACGAGGTTAAGATTTTTCCTCAAACATGTTCAGTCTAATGGTAAACACTTTAACTACTGGACTTTGAGTGATAGCTATTCATTTTATCACTAAAATTGTATGGACGGATCCTCCGATAAAATTACAATCAATCTTGGATGTCTCTACTATCTACCGACAATCTATCTATCTTATAAGTACCTTATAATCATAGTAAGTTGTAGGTACCTTATGTTCTGAATAATAATATGAATTAATACAAAAACAAAAAAATAAGAAACCTTAATAATAAATTTACTCTTAAATCTGATGTAAGTAGTTATAATGATAAAATTATTTTGGTAGATTTATTAACTACTCGTCTACTCTATGTTGGCTGCTTAGATAGGTGTTGGTACTCTATAGGTAAACTCTAGTGTTTATAGAGTGCCAACTACATGAGTGAAAATTATAAAAAAAAATATAAGCAAAATATTCATACCAAAATTCATAAGTTCTCCCTTTTCAACGCCTGATAAAACTACGCCAAAATTATATAATTGGTTCATTATTTCTTGCACCATGGACACTTCTGTGAGACGCTTAGGCTACATTTTTTACTGGCGTGGCCCCGTAATAACATTCACTTATTGTAGTTGAACCAATGACATTGCTTTGTCGAGAAGCGATTTACTAATTTTAATTTTCGTATGAATAGCGAACTCGTTTACGTAACTGCCCTGCAGTTTCTAAACGTAATAATTTGACTTAAACAGTAGGTATCTAAGACGTACAATTGGGTATTTAATCAAATAAGAGACTACGTTTAACATTTTGATGTTTGTATCAAAAAGTTTCAATCGACCAAATGAATGTAGGTACCTACCAAGCTATACGAAAATTTTAACAAAATTTGATTCATAGACACTTCTTTTGGAATGAACATGAGTAAGATAATAATTGAGCACGGCTAGTATGTTTTGTAATGAATAAAATAGATGACGAAATAATAAAATAAGCAAACAAATTAGGAACTATACCTAAATTACGATCGAAAATTTAATTTTTTGAATGCAAGTGGGCTATAAGGTTTGAATAGATAATAAATGATATTATAATAATAACCCCACACCGGTTTCGGTGACGGTGGCAGGTTTCATTGAAACCTACGCCAGGGTTGCCAGATGATACATTTTTTTTCTCGTACCAGGGTTGCTAAATATCTCGTAATTTCAACAAATAATCTCGTAAAATCATAAATTTAAAGAAACTCAAATAAAATTAATGATTTTATGCTATTTACTGTACTATGTAACTTGTGTAGTCATATTCTTTGCGCTTGGGGCTGTTAAATTCAAACAAAACAATTAAAACAAAAAATCTTTTTTTATTAGTTACTTATATTCAAAATAAGGGATGTTAGTAAAATCATCTTTATTTTTAGAGTATAGCCTTTCAGCTGTCGCCTGTCATTCTGGCCTCTCTCATAGCGCTTTCGGAAGCTAAAAGTGTACCATTTGGGTACTGTAGGTATCTGTGATAAGACGATTTCTTAAATCTATTTTAATTAGGTAGGTAGTTATTACTAAATACTCGCTCACAGTCTGCATTTGCATGAGGCAAAGCCAAGAGTCAAGACTGCGATTTTTGCATGTAAATATGCAAACTACTATTAATTAAATTAACTTTTTGGTTGATAAAGGTATGCGAAAATAGTCGTCATTGTTAAAATCTCGTAAAAAAGTGTACGAGATTTTTGTTAATCTTGAATCTCGTACAGACCCTCTAAATCTCGTAATGGTACGAGATTTCTCGTACGTCTGGCAACCCTGGCAGCGGGTCTACCTAGAATCAGGTAGATATAGTTATTTTGATAGATTTTATGGATTTATAGAACATTATTTGGAAGATTGGTATAAGTCTAATAGATTGACTATCCAGGCTTGGAATAATAATGTAATAAATTAAGATTTTGGTAAAGTTCAAACATATTGTGTACAGTACAATATCAACCCCTCTATCTTCGATCTCGTAGCCATAGATTATACACTAATATATTTGAGACTCATAGCCCTGTATGATGAATGATCGACACGACTGCTAGAGCTCAGGCCATTGGCGTACCCAGGTAGGGAAAAATGCCCCCCCCCCCCCCCCCCCCAGAAGATAAAATAAACGTCAATTTTCGTGGCAAGTGGGAATTAGAAACGTGTTACCTACTCTGCCCAAAATGAAGTGTTGGAAACAAAATATCTTTTCAGTCAGATTAATAAAAGACAATTTTCATGATTTTTTATTTCAATATACCTTCTCGAAACAGGTATGGTCCCCTTTAGTTGAAATCCTGGGTACGCCCTTGGCTCAGGCGCAGGACAAACTTTTTAAATGTCCATCCGACGCATGCGTCATCACCCGATTATATCTCAAAGAAAACTATTCACAGATCATTTTCCAAAAACTAAGTCTACGTCCTTTTGTTAGCCAAGAAGCCAAGAGGCCATTGGCTATTATTATCATCAGTCGCAGTATCAAGACTGTTATGATACAGTACTAATGGCCCGTCCCATTAGATAATGACATTATGTAAAACGAGAGTCAAGAGTACTTGAAGCGTTATCTCTTATTGTCTCTCACTTAATATGTAAAATTAATTAGGTCAAGGCTTAGGGCGGCCATTCGGATATCGTCATTTGTCAGGATCATTTCTATTTTTTTTTATGAAATAAGGGGACAAACAAGCAAACGGGTCACCTGATGGAAAGCAACTTCCGTCGCCCATGGACACTCGCAGAATCAGAAGAGCTGCAGGTGCGTTGTTGGCCTTTTAAGAGGGAATAGGGTAATAGGGGAGGGTAGGGAAGGGAATAGAGTAGGGGATTAGGCCTCCGGTAAACTAATCTAATTCTCTATTATATCTATCACAGATGAATAGGTATGAACTTGTTTTTAATTGGGATATCATAAAGCTTTCTAAAAGCCAGTTTATAACAGTAATTTATTTCCTACTAGCGACCCGCCCCGGCGTCGCACGGCCCACGGGTATAAAATATATAGCCACTGAAAAACTGATTAAAATCGATAGCCTATGATCCTTCACGTGGTCTACTTCTTATCTGTGCCAAATAACATAAAAATTGCTGCAGTAGTTCGCGATATAAGCCTTTTCAAATAATTTCCCCCGTTTTTTCCACATTCTCATATTAGTCTTAGCGTGATAAAATATAGCATATAGCCTTCTTCAATAAATGGGCTATCTAGCAATGAAAGAATTTTTCAAATCGGACCGTAAGTTCCTGAGATTATACGCGTTTAAGTTAGCCCTTTCAAATAATTTTCCCAGTTTTTTCCACATTTCCCTCTATGTCTTCGCTCCTTTTAGTCTTAGCGTGATAAAATATAGCCTATAGCCTTCCTCGATAAATGGGCTATCTAACACTGAAAGAATCATTAAAATCCGTTGCGTAGTTTTAAAGATTAAAGGGAACAAAGGGACATGAGGGAAAAAAGCGTCGAATTTGTTTTATAATAAGTGCTAGCTGACCCGACAGACATTGTCCTGTCTTAACGATGATTATTTAATTCGAATTAGTATAATTAAGTAAACAATACATTAAAATTAGTATCTTCATGCCAAATTTCATCAAAATAGATTAATTATTAGTATAAGCGAAAATCATAAGAGTTTATTGTTCTGGAACCGTTTTACGCGCTAATTGTTGTTGTGCAGTAACCGTACATTTTTCCGAGACAACTTTGGTCTTCGGGACTCAAAGTATCTCTTAGATGCCAAATTTCAGCGAAATCGGTCCAACCGTTCAGGCCTGATGTCGTGACCACGCGAATATTCACTTTTAGGGTTCCGTAGCCAAAATGGCAAAAAACGGAACCCTTATAGATTCGTCATGTCTGTCTGTCTGCCTGTCTGTCTGTATGTCTGTCTGTCTGTCTGTCTGTCTGTCCGTTCGTATGTCACAGCCACTTTTCTCCGAAACTATAAGAGCTATACTATTGAAGCTTGGTAAGTAGATGTAGTCTGTGAACTGCATTAAGATTTTGATACAAAAATTGAAAAATTACCGGTTGACCGGTTTTTATTTATTTATAGAGATAGATAAGGATTGAAACAAGGAATAAATGTATTAACTCAGCAGACTTTTGTAATTCGGTGGATGTAACTTGATGAAATGAAAATTCCATTGTGTTGTTTTGTTGCGCGGTTGTTAAGGCGCTATATTGAAAGTCATTTTACCGCAAGGGCAATTTTATACTCAATTTGTATGACTATAAAGTCGTGAATACGCTGCGGCCTGAAGCTATCGGCTCGCTCGGAAAACATGCGAAAAACGTAATTTTAATTATTTAAAAAATAACTAGGAGCATTTAAGCAAAATGCTTCTACACGATTTTGAGTTGCAAAGGTGTTTATCAATTAGACTAATTTTCTACAATACCTACATTCACTTTCGTTTTAAAATAATCTTCAAATTTCGTATTTTTAAGAGGTCATTTCGATCGAGAAATGTATCGGGACAAAATACATTAATCGTGTTTCTGGTTCTTCTCAAACCTAGATAAGGCTATGAAGATATGTATATCTCATTACCAGATTTGTAACATTTCTGAGGGTCCTATAGTATTACGTCAAAAAGGACAGTTTTTTCAATAAAGCGCCTTAAGACGACGCCTTGATAATTTGGCTGTAGCGATGCCGATTTTTCTCAGCAATGACTAAAGCTAAGAAACTAAAGTTCAGTATTCATCATGTCTTTGTCTATGAATTGCCCATAGCATAACACGATTCGACAACTTTTATAACACAGAATTATTAATCGAAAAGACCTCTGTAAAAGAAGGGATTCCTATTTTTCCAGCAGAGGAGAGTGATTTAAGGTTCCAAAATTTGTACATAAATTGGTTGAAGCATACACTTTAATATGTGCATAGCTTATATGAAATGTATTTATGGTATTTTAATTACGCGACAAAAACCATTTTGTCGCTTACGCCCTTTCCATTTTATGCCGTTCCATTGGTTCTTTTCTATGAGAGGCCGGCCTGGCCTGGCCTCTCATAGAAAACAAGCAATCTTAAACATATCCAACACGGTTTCTTACTTTAACGCGGCGTCACCTTAATACGTGACATAAATTAGTAGCATTATAAACGGCCATGCTTTACATTTTATAATCCTCCAAGATACGCCTCTTAATATTATGAATAGTATTAAAAGTAAATCAAGAACAGACTAATTTAATAAGTAATATATTACATAGTCCGTGCAATCCACGAAGATGCCCCCCACCAATTTGTGGGTGAGCATCTTTTCCTTTGACCGTGACGCTTTTTCTTATTTGTCCTATTTATTGCAGTGTGCGCGTGCACTCATAGGTAATTAGTGTGTACCGATAACACTCAAACATTGGCGAAAGCTTGCACACATATATACTATAAACGATTGGGAGGAATAGTGGAGCGCGTCTTCGTGGATTGCACGGACTAGGTATATCAACGTGTCTGTAAATTGAATTCAAAAGTAACTCACGTTGATAATTCGTTTACGATTATGAAAATCACGTTTGATACCTGACAAACGTGATTCTTGGACTTGTTTACTTGTAACGAAGTGCAGCATGCAGATCATGTAATAGAAAGTGTCTGCCGAAACATGTATTTTATGATCTACAGACTACAATAATGGCTAAAGTATGTGATTTAGCTTGTATAATATTATAGTCTTAACGTTATCACAATATGTTTTCGTAAAAGACAGAAAATTTATTATCTATAAATGGTTAACGAAAAGTAACAAAATAACGTGTAATAACGTAACCGGTGGTAGGCCTCATGTAGACACGACGTTCTAAAAGTGTTAACTTTGTGAACCCATTTGGAAATAAAATATTTTGATTTTGATTTTCGATTTTTGTTTATTCCGAGTAATATAAAATATTATATAATCTTCATAAGCAGTTTTGGTGTTCTGGTAGCTTTATTATTAGCAGCGTCATAAAAGTATTAGACAGGAACAACATTTTGTAGGACTAAGCCGTTTAGGACCTAGCCCCTAGGTTCAATGATATTGCTCTTTATATGAGTACCTAAAGTCTCAAATAATCATGTTCTACTACAGAATATACAGTGTGTAACAAAAATAAGTGATAATACTTTAGGGTGTATACTGTGTATTCCTTGTAGAAAGTTCACTGTGAAAGTAGCAGCGCTGAAAGACGATTTTTTTTTTCACTTTTGTATGGGCAAGGGCCCGAGCGTCACGAGTTTCCCCATACAAAAGTGAAAAAAAAAATTGGTCTTTCAGTACTGTTACTTTCACAGTGAACTCTCTACAAGGAACATGTACACACCCCAAATTATTATCACTTATTTTTGTTACATCCTGTGTATATTTACATACCTAGGTACATCTATACTTATATTATAATTGGGAAGAGTTTGCTTGTTTGTTTGTTTGTTTGTTTGTTTGAACGCGCTAATCCCAGGAACTACTGGTCCGATATGAAAAATTCTTTCAGTGTTCGATAGCCTATTTATCGAAAAAAGCCATAGGCTATATTTTATCACGTTAAGATTAACAGAAACGAAAAAATAGAGGAAAGTGTGGAAAGAACGGGAGAATTTATTTGAAATGGCTTATTTGAAATAGCTTATTTGAACGCGCTAATCTCAGGAACTACTGGTCCGATTTGAAAAATTATTTCAGTGTTAAATAGCCTATTTATTGAGAAAGGCTCTATGCTATACTTTTTTGCGCTAAGACTAATAGCAGCGAAGAAATAGTGGAAAGTGTGGAAAGAACGGGAGAAATTATTTGAAATGGCTTATTCGAACGCGCTAATCTCAGGAACTGCTGGTTCGATTTGAAAAATTCTTTCAATGTTAGATAGCCTATTTATTGAAAAAGGCTACAGGCTGTACTTTATGGCGCAAAAACTAATAGGAGCGAAGAATTAGAGGAAAGTGTTGAAAAAACGGGGAGAAATTATTTGAAAAGGCTCATTTGAACGCGCTAATCTCAGGAACTACTGGTCCGATTTGAAAAATTCTTTCAGTGTTCGATAGCCTATTTATCGAGGAAATCCGCAAAAAAGGCGAAAAAGCTGCACGGAACATCTATCATATCATAAAATATATTGTCCCACACAATATACTTTTATGATTTGCGCGTTAACTATTCAATCGATGTACGGGAACAACTATAAACAGCTAAAGTCCACGCGGACGAAGTCGCGGGCAACAGCTAGTAATATGATAAAACTGTAGAAATGATCATTCTGTACATGAAAAATATTCAAAAAATAATAAGGGGGGGGGGGGGTGTCACTACATCGCTATAGAAGCCAAAAATGTAGTTAGTTTTTTGTCTGTCTGTCTGTCTGTCTGTATGTTTGTTCCACTACACACACACGAAAACTACTGATCCAATTTGAATGCGGTTTTCGCAGATATATTTGTCTTCTTCCAACTTAACATCTAGTGTATAAAAAATCCCCCCCCCCCCCTCTAAAGGGACGAAAGAGGGGGTCAGATTTTGTATAAGGCTTTTGCTTTAACACGAAAACTACTGATCCGATTTGCATATGGTTTTCGCAGATATATCTGTCTTCTTCCAACTTAACATCTGGTGTTTAAACCTCCCCCCCTACCCTCTAAGGGGATCAAAGACGGGGTCATATTTTGTATCAAACTTTTTTCTTTAATGGACTTACTTCATATTATTAACTGTTTTTTCCAACTTAACATCTGGTGTATAAAATTTTCCCCCCACCCCTCTTAGGAGAGGGTAGGATTTTGTATCAACTGATGAAGTACAACAAGTACTTTAAATGGCAAAACAACAATTGCCGGGACAGCTAGTATATAATATTATAGTAGTACCAAGTTCTACGAGGAAGTTGACGAATGTCTGACGCTGCGATATACCGTTATCACTTATCTACTTATTGCTTACACATAATATATTGATATTTTTCGATAAATACAACAAATAGTACAATTAGGCCCACTCGTCTGGGTTACCGCTAGTCGATTGCCAAATATTGTGCTTTCTCTGTCATAAATACAAGGAAGGGGGGAGACAACATGCTAGTCCACAACTAACACTAACCTGCCGTACGTGGGCCTCGGTATTTAAACATTACAGTTTGGCCTGTTGTGTTTTAAAATTTGTATTTTCACCCAAACATGTCGTCCTATCACGCATTGTTTTTGATTTTGATGTGCGTTTTTCTGGGGCTGAATGTCCTCTTTCTGATTGGATCTATCTCCCTGACTCTGCATTATGAAAAAACTGTAAGTTTATTTTTTGGAAAAAAGATTAATACTGATTTTAGGAATTTGTCACAGTCTACAAAACGAAATGGCTTTCTACCCTGGCCTTGTTACTGGAACTGGCCGCCCCCCTGGAAGGTAAAATCAATGTCAATTTTTCTAGAAAGTGGGAATTCAAAACGTGTTATCTACTCTGCGTAAAATGAAGTGTTGGAAACAAAATATCTATTAAGGCCAGGACAGTTTGAAAAGACTGATTATTAAGCTTCCAGTCTGAAGAAATTATGTGGAATTCTCTTACATGTAGATTCAAAAAGGAACAAAGTAAAAAATAACCGAACATAATATTGAAAAATGGCATGGCATGGTAATTCTGTAAAAAAAAATATTGGCGAATATAAATAAGGGCGAAGCCAAACGAGCGCAATTTGTGAGTTGTGAGTCGCAGAATTTCTGCCAGGCAGAATTCTGCTGCATTCAGATTTCAGTTTCATACAAAAGTCATGTTTGATTCACACGGCGACTCAAAATGAGTTGTCATTTCTATGAAAAAAATTCTGATTCCCGGCAGAATTTTTTCATACAAATGACTGTTAATTAATTGCCCTTTACGTCGATAATCGCACTGACAGACATCGACTTGCTAATTTTAGGGACAGCTTGCCTTAAGTCAGATTGATTAAGAAGTAAATTTTGATGATTTTTTGTTCCAATATAATACCAGACCGACCATTTTGGTTCATATACCTGTACCCAGGATGGCAGTCCGTGCTGCCCCCCCTTAGCTGAAATCCTGGGTACGCCCATGAATACAAGTGCCCTGGGCGTGACTTCTTCGGCGCCCAGGGTGCTGGTAAAGCTAAAAAAGTAGGCGCCCTAGGCGCCTCTTTTTGTTTCCCTTAGCACTCTTTTTGCTCCAGCGCCCTCCTTTACAGGAGAAACCTTAATTTACAGGAGCGACAGAAACGAGACCTGGAACCAGCTCCGGCTCGTGAGTCGGTACGCAGCGGGAACCCACGTTCTAGCTTGGTACCACAGGCCATCATATACAACGTCATAGTCGAGTCCAGAAGATCAACCCACTCCGCATCCGGGGCCCCTGGCTCTCTATAATGTATGTGCATAACCCGACTAAATTATGTTCGTCACCTATCTGCCTGTGTGGTACATTATTATGCCCACCAAGTCTAATTTGACTTTAGTAATTGTTGGAGTGTGAACGAAAACTATTTGGAATTCATATTTGGAATTTAGAAGAAAATATTTTACTTGTCAGAACAACTTTCGCCCTGTGACATATAATAACATTGTACCTAGCTACGTCCGTGTATCTGTGTTATTTTGTGTTTCTTTCAATAATATAATATAATATAATATAATATAATATAATATAATATATTAGGTCCTCGCGTGTATCATTTCATCAGTAATAATGAAAATAATATATGTTACTCAATGTTTGTAATATATATTTTTTAAGACTTGAAACTAACATGAATCTTATAATACTTAAGTAAGTATAAAATTATGATAATTGATAAAGTTAAAAACTGTTATTTGAATTTATAAAACATGGGAAAAAGTTAGCGATTTCTGTAGCATTATTATAGAATGAATGTTTTCTTTGAGCTTCAGCAAAATATGCTTACTCAGACTTCAATTGAGCCTGATACATTTGTAAACCTATAATTGGTCTGATAGGTAGAGACAGCTCATTCCGAAACAAGACGAGACAATGCGTGACGCTGCGACGCCTTAAACTTTAAAACGCAAAGCATATTTTTTTCAATGAAATAATGGGGCAAACGAGCAAACGGGTCACCTGATGGAAAGCAACTTCCGTCGCCCATGGACACTCGCAGCATCAGAAGAGCTGCAAGTGCGTTGCCGGCCTTTTAAGAGGGAATAGGGTAATAGGGGAGGGTAGGGAAGGGAATAGGGTAGGGGATTGGGCCTCCGGTAAACGCACTCACTCGGCGAAACACAGCGCAAGCGCTGTTTCACGCCGGTTTTCTGTGAGAACGTGGTATTTCTCCGGTCGAGCCGGCCCATTCGCACCGAAGCATGGCTCTCCCACGTATAATATTTAAATTTTATATTGCTTTTTTGTGTCGATAAGTCGTGACTCAAATCACGTTTTGTACAATTCGTATGATAGGATTAAGGATATAATTAAGTAAGTACAATAAGAATAGATATTTTTTTAATTAAATGAAGTGTTTGAAGTTTTGAAGTATGTAACAGAATACCTAACTAAAGAATTATTTTGTAAACTAACTGCGTATGTGATTAATCTGAAAAAGATTATTTTTAAATGCTTGTACGTGATATGAACCAAAGAATCTTATCACATATTGATTGAAGATAAAATATGTAATGTGGAATACGTAAGAAATAAAACGATTATGAATATTATTTAAATTTGTGGTGGTTAATATAACGTATAGCTGAAAAAAGTAGCGCGCTATTTCTTCGCAACGAATAGCGCGCGCTATAAAACTATGCATAAGACGCTACGTTATAGCGTATCGCGCGGTCACTGACCTAGCGCGGCGCCGCTCGCGCTGCCGATCGCGCGCAAGTTTCGTTGGTTCATTGTCGTGTCGTTCGGGTCCAAATCGGATGAATTCGGCTGTCATAATTTTTTCAGTGTTGCGTTGCATGCATAGGTGAATTATAATGTTTTATAATCATCAGTAATTGACCCCCTGCTCCGAAGAGCACTGTACTGTAATATAATGGTAACTTCCGTTCCATGTGAACGTATTTTTTCTAAATCTGGATACGTTATTATATTTTTATATGTAAATAAAACGTAAAAAAAAAACTGTTGTAAGAAAAGATATAAAAATAATGACGTATATTACCAAAAGATAAAAAATTTAAATATTTCAAACATATGTACTTAAACAAATTAACCAAATAAACAATAATGCCTTCAAACGATTATATTATTCTTAGTAATTATCTTTAACAAACAAGTTATATTATATTAACTCACCCACCGCGTTATAATTACTAACGAAAGAATTCAATAACGTCGGTAACTTTACAACGCGTCCAATCGATCGTTTTATCGTATCATTCATTATAACGTAGCGTCAAAACTAGCGCGCTTGAAAGAATCGAGATTTCATTCGTTATAACTGTTATAAGTTATAACGTAGTGTCAAAACTAGCGCGCTTGAAATTTGTTATAACGTAGCGTCAAAATTAGCGCGCTTGAACGAATCGAGATTTCATTCGTTATAACGTATCGTCAAAACGCGCTTGAAAAATGTAGCGTATTCCATCTAGCGCGCTATAAAAATATAGCCGTTAAGAACTCCACTGATTTAAATACACTGCTAAATATGATGTAGTACCTAAATGACGCTCGCAACTCCGTTGCGCCGACGTCCTTTTTGACGTGATAACGTCTTATAATTCGATATGGGGTGCGCGCCCGAAAAACGTGACGGTTCATGCGTCGTTGCCTCGCTCTGAGGCGTTCCATATAAGGCTTGAAGTGCAAGCGAGAGCGCGGAACGAGCGACAAGGAAGCACAATCGGCCTTTCGGCAGCGTTCGACATCCGTCTCTCTCTCCTAAGTCCTACTTATATTTTAAAGAAAGCGAAAAGTAAGTATTGCCGCCGCGTGGACGCGAACCTGGAACTTGGCGCTGTGGTCTTGTTGGTCCAGCGGGACAAGCTAGATGCTCGTCCCGCTGGACCAACAAGACGCTGACGTAAGTGCTACAATTGTCGATATGTTGCTACTCGAAGTTGGTAGTGAGGTGACACTTGTAGTAATTACTATTGTTTTTACGTAACATTTTTAAATTTTAGTACTTTGGTGATATGTTCAAATAGAACTTTGTTCTTTGCATAGGTCGATTTGAAAGAAATACTTCTAAATAACTTTAGGTTACAGTCGAAAAAGTTTGTTTCTATTTATAAGAATTCGGAAGCGAGGTTTAAGGATAGTTGAACGTGACAACGTCATACGTTGTCACGTTCAACGTCATACGTTGTCACGTTCAACTATCGTCAGTAAACCGACTTTACAGACAACCGATTTTTTAGGGTTCCGTAGTCAACAAGGAACCATTTCGGCCTGTCCGTCCGTCTGTCTGTCCGTCTTTCTGTCTGTCCGTCTGTCTGTCTGTCCGCGGTCTTGCTCAGAGACTATAGGATCTACAAAGCTGTAATTTGGCATGAATGCACATATTAATGATGGCGACAAAATGGTACATGAAATCTTAAATATATTTTTTTATGGTACCATACCATACACATCAAGTGGGGATGAAATTTTTTTTTCGCGTCCAGCCCATCGTGTGAGGTGTCGTTGGATAGGTTTTTTAAAAATATTATGAGTTTTCATAGATCATTTTCCGATTTAGGGATCCGTTTGTAAAATATTAGGTTTTAAAGTGGAAAAAAACATTAGAGTCCAGTGTCCTCCCTTCTACCAGCTAAACGGTTACTTCTGGAAATGTGAAAAAATTCACGGGAGTAGGAAATATGCTGAATTTAAAGGAAAACTATCACGGCTACGAATACTTCATAAGTTTTTGAGTAATAGTCGATCAACTAAAAAAAAATATTCGGCGAAGTATACGGGAACTTTTCGTTTAAATTCCTTTGAACGTAACTGTTGTTAGTAGCGTAAAATACGTTATAAATGTACATTCATTGACCATACAAAAATTATCAAAAACTAGCGATACTACGGAACCCTATATTGCGCGTGGCACGACACGCACTTGGTCGGTTTTTAATGCAAATTTTTGACGAGGCATTGCACTTGGCATCCATGCCAGCCTCAGTTTTATTCACAAATTAGTATATTTATTATTAAACTAAGCGACCCTTCATAGACAATAAATATAATAAATATAGAACCTGATTAAGTACGGGCCTCTTGCGAAAGACGCAATGCCAAAATAATATTAATTTTCCGCCCCTAAACAAATTTCTCGGAAAACACTGGCTTCTGAGGGCCCATTTTTGTCATGCGACATTAGTTTATCGCGTAGGAATCGTACTTTTTTTCCGGGAAAAAAATAGTCTATAACATTTGAATTATTTGAATTGCTCATTCAAAAAACCTCGGATCGCCTCTTCACATTGCATTGCCATTTGTAATTGAAGTAGAGATCAACTACGATAACATGGCGCGTCCCTCCAAATGACTGTTTCAATGTGTGTAGTCACATCCTTATGAAAGAGTTTGTATGTAGTAAGTATTCAACCAATCACAGTACACGTAATATTTCTGTTAATGTCACTTATTACCAAGATTTGTTGGTCAACTAATCATAACTAGCCTACCGCGCAAGACAACGCACTTCAAATGTTTTGACAACGCACTTCAAACGTTTTGAATTTTGGAGGGGCGCGCCATGTTATCGTAGTTGATCTCTAATTATGTAACGTTTTGTGTTTTCTCCCGAGGTGACACAATACAAACTAATATTTTAAAAAAAAACCGACCAAATAATCTGCAGCTGAACAAATTAATAATCATCTTAATAATGCATAATCTTAGAAATCACTCATATTATCGATATTATGTTATTTAATCAGCTATTTATCATAATTCGCGCACGCTCACAGTAAGAGTCGCCTTCGAGACTGATCGTCCTTGGCCTTAATGCATATTTTGTATCTAGATTTAAAACCTGTGCATTTCATTATTCAGATACTCGTTTTATCGACCGCTTTTGAATATTATTTTGTATTAAATTTCTCTACGAGGTAAAATTAAAATCACTGGTGACCGCATCGCTATAATTAAAGTGGTAAATTGTCTTATTAAATAAAATATTTCATCAAAAATGTAAGTATCTGATAAGTAAATAACATTAATAACATAGAGTATAGACCGTATATAGTTACGGCCGCACTTAATTTTTTTAAATATTAGTTTATTGAAAATGTTGAACTGCTGATCTTTTTATCGAAGTTTAGTAATAATTGATGAATATCTCTAACTGCCGCACTCAGAGTAGGACAATAACCACTGTGTAATTAATTCAAAATTTTGACATAAGCCCCATTACATTATTTGTCAAACTCTTCATTAAATTGAAGGTTAATTACAATTAAATGTCCCTGGGTACGGCGGTAAGCTTATAGCAAACTTATTAAAAACGTGGTCCCGAAAATGTACTACGGTCTACGCCGTAGACCGTATAGAGGCTACATCCCGTAGGCGTCTACGGGATATAAATTGTAATCTAAAACTTTTTTAATCAGGGGCAAACGAGCAAACGGGTAAACTGACGGAAAGCCTTTACACTCGCAATATCTTAATAGTTGCAGTAGCGTTGCTGGCCTTTTAAAAATAAATATAACGCTCTTTTTTAAAAGGTTTGGAGGTCGTATTGGTCCTTAAATAATACGATTAAATTCATATAGAGTTTTAATCCCAAAAAAAAAGTAAAAGAAATTATACTTATTACCTTTATTTAAATTTAAATCTATGAATTCATTTCTGAGAAAGCAATGTGGTTTGTTCTAATAAGTTGCTTACTATGCTATGACATTGTAGGCGTATTAAATTTTAATTCTTCGAATTTTCGCCTTACGACCTACAAATCATACAATACTAATTTACTAACATTAACTTTAGTCTTTTTCATATTACTTGTCTTTTTCACATTATGATTCTTTAAATTACTTAAAAATATTAAATAATCTATTTATTTTTTGGTATTATTACTATATTTATCATGATTTATCGTAATAAATATCGAGATCTGCAATTTCACCATTTATTTTGATACTAGCGAGCCGCCCCGGCGTCGCACGGGTATAAAATATATAGCCACTGAAGAAATGATTAAAATCGATAGCCTATGATCCTTCACGTGGTCTACTTCTTATCTGTGCCAAAATAACATAAAAATTGCTCCAGTAGTTCGCGAGATAAGCCCTTTCAAATAATTTCCCCCGTTTTTCCACATTCTCCTTTTAGTCTTAGCGTGATAAATATAGCCTATAGCCTTCCTCAATAAATGGGCTATCTAACACTGAAAGAATTTTTCAAATCGGACGAGTAGTTTAATAGCGCGCGTATTAGCGCGTTCAAGTTAGCCCTTTCAAAAGCCCTTTTTTCCCGTTTTTTCCACATTTTCCTCTATTTTGTCGCTCCTATTAGTCTTAGCGTGATAAAATATAGCCTATAGCCTTCCTCGATAAATGGGCTATCTAACACTGAAAGAATCATCAAAATCCGTTGCGTAGTTTTAAAGATTAAAGGGAACAAAGGAACATGAGGGAAAAAAAGTGACTTTGTTTTATAATAAGTATAGATAGATGATCTGCGGGGCTAAAATGGTCATCAATTCACAAAATGAATTGTCAAAACTCTCAAAGTCACGAATGTCAAATTTAGACCAATTCGATTGGTCTAAATTCGTACTAATTTGACATTCGTGACTTTGACAGTTTTGACAATTCATTTTGTGAATTGATTGAGAGGAATTGCTATGTGACCATTTTAGCCCCGCTGTAGAGCTAAGCTTAGCGTAATCCGACCAAGTTATGTAGGTCCGACATCAGCGTCTGAATAAATTTCTCTCATAGAACAAGTGAGTAAACCCCAACATGGGCATTGGGAGGTATTTACTAATGTTATAAATATATCATAGCAAGGACCATTACCGAATGCCAGGCGTGTGTTATTATGGCAATATATGTGGCCTCGAGATTAGTAATTTAGTTTGTAAATGTTACTTGTAGTTTATTCATGGACGTAGGGTTGTTAGACATACCGAAAAAGCCGGACTTTTGATTGAGTGTCCGGCTAAAATTAAACGGAGTCCGGATTCATTTGTAGAGGCATGTTTATAAATTAATAAATCCTCTAAATAATGTTGGACTATATTAACGTCTTAAACTCTTATTAAACAGGAAATTTAAAATGGGGATGATTGTTATGTATATTATCAATAGGGACGAAATCTTTTATAGTTGAGGAGATGATCCTTAGTAGCAGGGTGCTGGTCCTTTTATAAAAACGTCTGGCTATCCGGCTGGTTGTCTGACCTTTACGTTTGGCGATCTGACAGCCCTACGTACAAGAGGCTCATTTGCGTTTAATAACTATATTATTTGTTCTCCAGTGTTGCAAACATCCTTAGTAACAATATTAAGGCTTACTTAATTACCTGATAACTCACTTAATTGACTTTATAGTACCGTTAAATTGTATGTTCAACAAATCAACTATTGATTTGCAGTAATAAAATGTTAAATGCCTTGCTTACACTTTGACCATTGCAATAAAATAAGCAAGAATCTCAATCGTTTGTTAAAATAATAAGACTTCTTTTCTAGAGCTAGAGATAACATGATCGATTTATTTGAATGCAGATTAGTTAGAGTAAGAGAACTTTTTAACTTCATAATATTGATTTTTAACATTAACTTTGTGTTTTTATTAAATTACTGAGAGAAATAAAACCATTAAGAAGGAGTCATTATTTTTTATTTAAAAACATGAAACGAGGGAGAAGAGAAGAGTATAGTATTCTAAAACTTCTCTTCTTTCTCTTTATTTACATTTCTATGAACGCGCATGTCTCTACGTTAGTAAAAAAATAAACTAGAGAAAGAAGAGATAGAAGAGCTCTACAACCTCTTTCTCTTTGTTTACATGACAACGCGCGTGTCACTTCGAGGCTCCGGAGGCTTTCAGCGTGGCATGAACACGCGTCACTACCGAGGCTCCAGTCGCCAGTCGCCAGTTCGTTGTGTGGTGAGCGGCCGCGTACTCTGACTCTGAGTTAGTACACGTTACAATTTCTAGTGGAAGTACTTTCGCTATCTGATCATCGATAATGCAGTGAAATTCTACCTGTTTCTTTCCCGTTTACCACGGCGGGATTACAAGGTGAGTTACGTGAATAGTGAAAGGCGAATTCCTTATTGTATTTTGAATGTTACATGTTATTACGTTAGTCCAGCGTAAAAGTTTGTAAATCGCAGTAAAATCTACTAAAGTATATTACGTACTTTTTTGTGTTTGAGTATATTTAGGTAGTTCCAAATAATTATATTTTATTGCATTAAACCTGCAACATACAAAGTATGAACTAATGACTATATTTAAATGTTATAATGATTGCTAGGTATAATCATAGCTACTGCCATTTCGTTTCAGTAAAAATTATTTATACATTTAAATGGACGCGTTTTATGGGGGTTTAACAAATCGATAGAATACACGACGGAATTCTGATAACGATAATGTTTTATCATAACATTTTAAAGCACATCATAAATTATAGGTGCAATAAAGAGTAGCATCATAATATTTTTACTTTTTATTAATTTTACCTTGATAATTTAATGTAATAATCACATAATATATCTCTAGCGAAATTAGTATAAAATATTCAAATGAATCAAAATATATTTTCATTTTCGCATAAATGTTCAAGTTTTTGCAGAGTTCGCTTCCTGTTACCTACTGATCTTTTGCCAGCATACTGTCTGGTTCTCTTTTATTAACCGACTTCCAAAAAACGAGGAGGTTATATGTTCGGCTGTGGATATTTTTTTTTTTTACTTAAATCATTAGATACCTATACGATATAGAAAAATTTAAACTAAGATCGTACAACAAGTTTAAAATAAAATAATACATACTCTATCTTTAAAGAACAAGTTTCTTATTGTTCTTGAGAGATAGAGTAAATGGTAAAATTAGGATTGTAACTTTCTAGCCACAATCCTATTTTACCTCAGTAAATTTTATTTCAAAAGCTTACTCAGGTATTCGGTAATATAAAAAGGCAAGAAATTAAATTGAATAATACTTACAAGAATTAACACATAATATGACAAAAATTTAAGTTCTATCTATTGCGAGAAAAACTAACCATTCGGAGAGAACTTGGTGTGACACCTATTTCTCACATTGATGTGTGTTAAATCGATTAAGTAGGTACAATATTTCCCAAAATATTATAATTCTTTATTACTATAGAATAAAATTTATGAGAAGTATCATCAAGGCATAACAGCAATATACGTTTAATAAGTTTTCTTCGATATAATAACACTAAAATGACTTGCGCTAGTTTAATAGAAATGGAAAGTGAAATAATATTCTCATAATGAAATTCAAATCTAAGTGATTAGGTTATTATGTAATAGCTGACAAACAAGTTTAGATTTATGCGTTAGGTAATGGTTGTGCTTAAATATTAACATGATTTTAACCCTTTATTTAATCTTATAAATCATTTTATTTCTGAGTAGATGACGCCTGCAAATCCGTTGCGACATATTCGTTTATAAATAAAATATATCTTATGTCCTTTCCCGGCACTCAAAGTATCTCCATACGAGATGAATGTTGATTAAGTTTAATTGTTATTTAACGAAGATTTTGACATAAGACTCATACATTATCTGTCAAAATCTTCATTTAATTACAGTTGAGTAAATAATATTTTCTCTGAGTGCGACAGTAATTGCTATGAATGTTTCAATACTTTTAAAGTCTTTGATATTTTATGGTAGGTAGTAGTTAACAGTTAATTGTTTAGCGTACTAAATTAGAGAAGTATGTGTGTAAAGCATTTCCACTATCGCCTTGGTAGAGTCGGTTACTTTAATTTTCATAGTTTTATTTTACAAACTCCGAAAATGGAAGTCCCTATTTGTTTGCTATATAAATATTATGCTATGCTTTGCTAATAAATACTAACTAAAAGCCGAGCTTTGTGTGGGCTCGCGTCGTCACGCCTTGACTGACTGATGATAAGTGATAAAATATAAATAAAAATTATTATGTTAAAGCACAAATCAATAGGCGTGATAGTTTTTCCGTAAAGTGTACCGCAAAATGTTCAAGTTGTGGGATATACTAGGGCTCGCTTGGCGTTCAGAGCTTCAGATTTTCCCACCTACTTGGTGTTACAAAAATATTAAATTGTAATCCAAATTATACTAAAGTTTTAATTTTAATTACAATAATACTATGTATATTTGCGACTGGGTTTTCGTGTTAATATTCGTTATTATTTTCAACCGTTTTCCAAAACATAGGAGGAGTTAGTTATAATGTTGTGGCAACGTTTTGCGATGTTATATCAGATTGCACTGTCGTTTATGGACTGTTTTTGTTGTAACCGAACCGAAAACCGAACACAGTTTATTAATTATCTTGTATATTTGCTTATCGTGGGAAATGCCCTGATACAGCGGAATTTAATAATTGTAGATAATTATTTTAAATTGCAATTTTCCCATTTACTTTTAGTTTTTATCAATTGACTAGCTGATGTGTTTATCATAAAAATGCTATTTTTTAATAAATCTATATATATTTTATTCAGGTATTTTTATCCGAAGACATGTCCATCCCATAATAACGCTAAACTAGACAATACCCGCAACTCCGTTGTGCCAAAATTTGTGTATTAGGAACCGTAAATTTTCCGGGATAAAAAGTATCCTATATCCTTTCCCGGAATTCCATACCACAGCAAAAACGGTTTAGCGGTTTGGGCGTGAGGAGGTAACAAACAGACAGATTCTCATTTATAATATGGATTATTATAAAGCGAAAAGCCGGGTAATTGCTTAAATTATAATAATTACACAATTACTACCAAAAATTCACTTCAATTTGGAAAAAAAATCAAGGATCAATAATCTGTAATAACTGCTTAACGCATTTAAGCACTATTATATTATATCCTCATTTCTAGAGAGGATACATTAAGCTTACATTACAGGTTCCTACAGTCACCGAAACCCCAAAGTATAATCTTGAATCTTATTGTGAAGGAAATAAGATTGAAATGTGATAAACACTTCATGTCAGCGACTGTACGCTACTCTATGTAGAGCGTGAAGATTGGTGATTGCGAATGACATTTCCTTAATATACAATCATTAAGGTAGTCTATGGTCACGTAAACGATGCTTAATCATTGCAAATTAATGATTCCATTCATCATTAAGACTTACTTTAATGATGCAAGGACTTATTCTAAGCAGATTATTTTATTCAGAAGTAAACTAGATGACGTCCGTCGCGCGAATTCGATTATTTTAAGGGAGCTCTTTATTTTCCGCAAAAAACCATCGTATGTTTTGTCGGGCCTTTCAAAGTATAATAATAAAAAACTTGAGAGGTGTCAAAGGACACCAGAATGAAACGGAGTTATTTCTTATGTTAAACAAATCTGTATTCTGTACATAATATACTTCTATCTATATCATATATACTATCAACGCGCAATGCCCTCTGCCCCTAACATGCAGGTACTAATAAAAAAGTGTCTGTTTTTAATGTCGTTTTTTTCGGCCTAGCCCCCTTTCGCAACGCGCGAAAAGGAACTCCGTTCCAATAAACCAAATGTCATCTAAATCGGTTTAGTTAGCCGTGTAAGCTTGATGAGGCTACTTTTTCAGAAAAAACATCAGAAGTCTATTACTTTCTCCTTCTTTTTGGAAGTCGGTTAAAAAGTAGGTACGGTAATTATTATTATCCATAAATAGATATATTATATAGCTATCTATATCTACGGATAATAATAATTACATTTTAACTTCCAAAAAGGAGGAGGTTATAATGTTCGTCTGTTTATTATTTGTGGTTCACCACTACTGTGGTCTGTGCCCGATAGCGACAGTGTTCTTGCAGAAATGGCGGAAGTGGTACGTACTACAGTTTGTAGATATTGTGTGTTATCTGACAACTTTTACAAACCTTGTAACATTTTAATCAAAAGCAGTAAATGCCGTCCGATATAATATTGTTGTGTAAAGTACTTAATGAATATTATGACTTAAAAAAAGTATGTAATCCATATAATTATTAAAATGTTAAAGTATGTCTGTCTGGCCGATTTAGATGTTTAGTGTTCCTGAGCCCGGCGGGGCTAAAATGGTCGGTTTGAAGAATCATATTATGAATCATAATATGATTCATTTTTAAAAAATCGCAAAATTGACACTCTGTTTGCAATTCAGATGTCTAATTTGACATTCGTGAGTTTGACAGTTTTGACAATTGAAGACGTGAGTAGAAGAATCGAACAAGTAAAATTTTGTAACATGCAGACAATAACTAATTTTTTCCCTTATTATTTTCATAAAACTTGTAACTTATCTACTTCATAACCTAGCTAATATATCTGGCTACACATATAATCCACAGTTTTTCTATTTCAAATATTTTTTCCGGCCCTAAAGCCTCCATTTAAGCAAAAAAACGGGAAGTTTTTTCATGTTACTTACCTTATTCTTTCGCTCACGTCTTGAATTCATTTTGTGAATTGATTGAGAGGGATTGCTAAACGTAACCATTTTAGCCCCGCGGGAATGGACATAGGATACTTTTTATTCCGGAAAATTTTACGGTTTCCGCGCGATAGGCGAATTTTGACTCAACTGAGTTGCGGGCGTCATCTAGTAATATTATAAATTATAATAAATCAAGACCTTTAGTTTTAGGCTCATATCATTGCACTTTTTAATTAGACAAACCAAAATGCTAATCACTACATATTATAAAACAAAGTCGCTTTTTTTCCCTCATGTCTATTAATCTGCGGTTTTATTTCATGGTATATATTTCCACGATGGTATATACCTAGTGTATCTCTAATATGGATATCCCACAATAACATTTTTTGTCATTTAAGCGGGGAATTGACTGCCGGGCCGCCCGCTACGGGCCGCCCGTCACGGGTAGGTCTGTCGCATGTCTGCTCGTCAATTCCTAGATACGGGCACAGACATGCCCGCCGGCCCGTGCCCGCAGCCTGCCCGCGAGATCGCATTTTTCCCGCGCGGGCACGGGCAAGTCTGTACATGAATGGTTGCGACGGGCGGCCCGTCGTCATTTGCGCCTTGGAGAGCGACTGAAGTGCACTTAAAATATTATTTTAAAACATAGTATTGTAAACAATACAAACATTAAACTTAAGAAAAACCAACAAAAACAATTTTGACATTCGTTAATTTCCATTTACCGGTGGCATCCTTGTTTGTGGAAAGTTATAAAAGCAAGGATTACATGAACACCGATCTACGTAAAGCCGCTTACAGCGAACTTATTGAAAAATCCAAAGATATCAATGCCGATGCTGATCTAGCATCTGTTAAAAAGAATATCGAGTCCATGAGTCCACGACCGAGCTGCAGCTCTCTATATATTCGACTGACTTGCCCGTTCTGTGTGTGTTCAATAGGGGCAAGCGGCAGACTTGTGCCAGACTGGGCGGCCCGCGGGCAGCCCGGTAGTCAATTCCCCGCTTTACGTTTAACTTTAAATAATGGCTATTTTTTTGAAGCGATTTTAACCAATGCGGTAAAAATCCTTATTGAATTAAATACTTTAAGGCGCTATATTGAAAAAACTGTCCTTTTTGACGTAATACTATAGGACCCGTTACAAATCTGGTAATGAGATATAAGTACATATCTTCATAGCCTTATCTAGGTTTAAGGTCTAGGTTTGAGAAGAACTAGAAACACGATTAATGTATTTTGCCTCGATACATTTAATTTTCGAAATGACCTCTTAAAAATACGAAATTTGAAGATTATTTTAAAACGAAAATAGATGTATTGTAGAAAATTAGTCTAATTGATAGACACCTTTGCAACTCAAAATCGTATAGAAGCATTTTGCTTAAATGCTCCTAGTTACTTATTTTTTCAATGATTATAATTACGTTTTTTCGCATGTTTTCCGAGCGAGCCGATAGCTTCTGGCCGCAGCGTATTCACGACTTTATATTCATACAAATTAAGTATAAAATTGCCCTTGCGGTAAAATTACTTTCGATATAGCGCCTTAAATACATTATTGATTTAATATATACCTATATGGCCCTTTACAGCATAGTAATTATATTTCATACCAGTGTGAAACCGGGGCGGGTCGCTAGTCTGTAATATTAACAGTATCTACATTTATTATTATTTATTATCTACACTTATTTTAAATACATTCCCAAACTGTGCGCCGCGGAAAGGCAAGAGGGGCGCCGTGAGTCGATCCTCTATCACCATGGTCCCCAACCTTTTTTTCATGCGGACTATAAACATGTTTTTGTCTTGGTGTCGCGGGCCGCAACAAAAATTTTTTAGGGTTAAAAAATAACATTCTTCAAAATTAACGTTTTAAAAGTGGAAAAAATTTCACGACTATCACGACGACTTTACATTGGTTTAACATAACACGGGCCACAAATAAAGTCCCGCCGGGCCGCATGCGGCCCGCGGGCCACGGGTTGGGGATAGCGGCTCTATCATTATCCATAATCACAAATATTATAAAATAAAATAATAATATGAACTATTATACAAAGCAGGCAGTTGATTAAATATTTGTTTATTATTATTTACTTGCTTAACCTTACTATAATTATTAAAGGTGTTTATTTATGTATATTTTTGTTATAGCTAGGTACAGTAGGGCGCCGTGACAAAATATTGACTTGTAAGTGCGCCGCAGGCTGAAAAAGATTGGGAACCGCTGATGTAGAGGTTACATAGTCGTATGTAACACTTATATACACTCACGTACGTTAATAATTCATGTCTGTCTGTTGCCGCCTGCGTCTAATATTATTAGTAAGTAATTACTAATTAGTATCAACTATAGATAAAATTAGGGTAGCAATCACCTAGACTTTTAAGAGTTAATGTGAATTGTTTTAGTCAAAAATTCCTTCGACTAAATTACTACGAACGCCCCTAGTTTTAGTTTTATTTAGTTTTAGTCAAAAATTCCTTCAACTAAATTAATACGAAAGTACCTAGTATTATAATTATATGTTTTGATTATATAAAATTACTAATGATTACAACTAACATGAGTGTAGATGTATCTTATAGAGACTACAGTGTAAATTACACTGTACCTAAGTAATTTACAAAAGGGAAAACAATAGGTCTTTCGGCGCTGCTACTTTCACAGTAAACCTCTACAAGGAACACGTACACAATCTAAAGTATTATCACTTAGTTTTGTTACACCTTGTAGATAATTTTATAATAAGAAAATTGCTTAAGAGTCCGTATACGAAATTTTTCCGATTTTGCCGAAATTGCAAAGGTTCGCTACAGAAATATTATTAGGTTTTTTCCCCTTATTAGACTTAAAAAAATATATATTAATTATTAGATTTAAAATATATTTAAGCGCGGAAAGCCGACTCGAACTTGCGGCGAGTAATATAATGTGAGATTTAGGTTGTTTTGAATCATGTTTTTTTGGCACAATTTGTTTTTTTTTTCTTTTTTCTCGAATTGGATATAATTTTATCTATAGATTATTTCTGTCGTTTTTTTTATGAATTACAGCTCCAAGTTGCCGAAATTAACAGCAATTCTTTGCCCATTTTCTCTAAAATTTTGCCGAGTTACATATTTTTTTACTCAACTATTTCTTATTAAAGTGGTAAAAAGCAATTCCAACATTTTATAGACGACTTTCTCAACAGTATTTTTTTTCATACCATTAAGACGTCAATACAATCCATAAACTACACTACTATACTAAGAACTACATAACACCGTAAAAGTAAGTTATTAAAACATCAATTGAAGTGTTGATTAATTCTTACTTCGTAATTAATAACTCTATTAAGTAGTAGCTACGGTATATTTAAATTTTAGAATGGCGTGCAAAGGATAGGTAATTACTAATTACGTACATTATAGCAATATCCGCAAGGTAAATTATGAGTTATGACCAATAGTTATGACTGTTTTGGTTAGCTTCCTCACTGTTATAAAGAGGCGTACATATTAGGGAAAAGAGGGAAGTTTTACCACAGTCATGGCTGTGACTGATGCATAACCTACCGTGTAAGAGCGTGACAGACGGTTGCACGAAGCTGATTGACGAAAATCTGGATATTTTGATTTTTGCTTCATGCAACCATCAGTCACGAATTTAGAGTGAGTGTTGTCACATCTGACAAAATCGGAAAAAAATTAGAAACGTATACCTTTGAAAATTTTGGCTTTGACTGACATAAAACTGAAGAGAATTGAGTGACCGTCTAATACCATTTTACATTCCATCAGTCACCATCAGTCAAACATTATTCATGATTGACGGAATTGACTGTCGCTTGCGTGAGCGTGTAAATGGATGCCCTCGTTCACACCCAGAGTATAGACCACGGATTAGCTCCATGGAGTAGACCACCCCACACCGTCGAGGCCCGAGGGCGCAGCGTACAGAAGAGAAAAAATTGCTCAAGTGAGGCAAATCATTGTTTTATTTAACGTTTTTTTTAGCATACTGCAGCAGGCTAGCAACACGCCTGACAACAGCCGCACCTTTCCCCGATAATTCGCAAAACCAGTGCAGTTTATTCATTTAATAATTAACACGTCTAAAATTTAAAATTTAAATGGGCGTTGGTAACACTGTTTTGGTTACTGGAGCAACGTGTGTTGCAAGCTTAAGAAGGCATAAGTTCATTTGAACACTTATAAAATCTATACTAATATTGATGTGAAAGTGAGTTTGTCTGATTGCCAGTCTTCCGACTGTCAAACGGCAAACCAAAGAACCGTTTATGATGACAGATTAAATTTACATTCAATACGGTAGGTAAAATCATTAATCAACTGAAACCCTAATATACGTTGTGATAACTATGAGATTAGGGGAATAATACGTAAAGGTCGGAGTAGAGGGCGCTACTAGCACATACATAGCACATAATCAGACCAAAATCTGATAAACACACGTCATATCAGAATATATTATAATTAACAACGTTGTCAAAGTTACAAAACTTTTTGTTTACTTTCTGTATAATATTAAGCTGGTGTTATATATTATATCTCGCCTCGGACAGGCCCTATCCAATATTATTAGTTCCAGTTTAACGTAATCTGTCTGTTATGAGAACAACGTAAGTATGTAGTATGGTAGTACTCGTGTCGTAATATGAGAAGGGATAAGTCGCCGCGTTTCAATATACAAAATAATTACATCTCCTGAGACGTGCCCTATATTTTCTGACGAGTGACGTCTACTTATTTACTACTCAAAAGTACTGCTAGAGAAAATAATATTATGGGCGACTTGTACCAGTCTGGGGTAGAGTTGGTAGTTAATAGTTCTTTCTCTTGTATTTCGTATATTTTAAGAAAGAGGAGGCATGATATCTTAGATAATTTTGGTGCTGTAGACTGTAGACTGTAGAGCCTTCACGCAGATGTTGCGGGCAGCAGCTAGTAAATAATAAAAATTAGAAATAATACCATAACACCGACTGCTGTAATTGAAAGTAACAATAAAGATAGAGATAAAGAAAAGCAACGAGCTATTTTTTTAGATTTTTCTTTCGGTAAACCACTATAATAAAAGGTACGATCCCAATTAACAAAATTTGTTTTCAATAATAGTTTTCTATGTCGTGAAAAGCACTGTACTTCCTAGTTAAAAAAAGTTTGCAATAAAAATATACCGAAGACTCTTCGTCACAGCAATAAAATAATATCTAGTTTCAAAAAACGATAGAAAACGCCTAGGCGTGTCTAGATGAGCAGACACCTCGTTCACCTAATGACCTTACAAAAAAATCATAACATAGCAACAATCAACATCAAAATTAAAATGTTTTAGTCGGTGAGTAAAAAGAATCTAATCTTGAATTTTTGTCTAATTTATAGCAAGAGCTATAAATAATTTAATTTGTATCTAGAGTCTAGATACAAATTAGATTATTTATAGCTCTTTAGATTCTAGACAATTATATGAGTTAATGATACATTGAAATATAAACTCTAAACTACGACGCACGTGAACGATATTGTAGGAAAGCACAGCAAACTATTGAAAAAGTAAAACCCAAATCAGATCAATAATGTACTTTTATTATACACTAACACTTAAGTAACTAATTGCACTTGTCGGTTCGACGTTTAGAACAGTAATGAATTACCAATATGGCTACTATCCTATTTATACCTTTCGGAATATAACAGTTTTAGAACTACCTTATAAATATTTGATAAAATAATGACTTGATTTTATAATAATGAAATAAAGTAAATAAATATTGATCATGATTGTAAACTATTATTTAAACGATTTCTAACAATTGTAAACTATTATTTAAACAATTTCTAACATTCGGCCATCCTGAATCAATGCCTGGCCTCAGGCAGAAAATAATGCTTAGTTACTTTCATACTATACTATTTATGAGAAACTAACAATATAATATTTAATAATATAATATGCAAGCACACTAACATTTTAACATATTGATTAGCTTAATCTAAATTTAATGTTTGTTTTATTTTCTTAGTTACTTTCTTATTATACTATTTATGAGAAACTAACAATATAATATTTTATAATATAATATGCAAGCACACTAACATTTTAACTACCTATCAATGTTTATTTATTTTCGGCCATCCTATTGTGATTATTGAATGGCCCCATTCAATTTTGATTAACGTTACAATATTCATTTCACTTCATTTTGTAGCTTTCTTCACACTGCACTCTATTATTTAATTAGTACTTTATAATTTCACTTCACTTTGGTTTCACTTAACTTTGAGCTAATTTTCGCATACACAAAACGCGCACTTTTCTAGGAAAGCACTAGAACAGGCTGCAGCCTGCAGGCATAACAATATAGCACACACGGGGTGTAACGGCGTAGTAGGCCGCACCACCGCGTACAAACACGAGGTGTAGCGGCATTGTAGCAGCTGGTGTAGCGTACACACACAGGGTGTACCGAAGTTGTAGGCCACACTACCGCGTACATACACAGGATGTATCGGCCTTGCAGCAATGGATGTAGCGTACACGCACAAGGTGCACAAAACGTGAGCCACACTACCGCGTACACACACAGGGTGTTTCGGCCTTGCAGCAATAGATGTAACATACACGCACAAGGTGCACAAACGTGAGCCACACTACCGCGTACACACACAGGGTGTTTCGGCCTTGCAGCAATAAATGTAACGTACACGCACAAGGTGCACAAACGTGAGCCACACTACCGCGTACACACACAGGGTGTTTCGGCCTTGCAGCAATAGATGTAACGTACACGCACAAGGTGCACAAACGTGAGCCACACTACCGCGTACACACACAGGGTGTTTCGGCCTTGCAGCAATAGATGTAACGTACACGCACAAGGTGCACAAACGTGAGCCACACTACCGCGTACACACACAGGGTGTTTCGGCCTTGCAGCAATAGATGTAACGTACACGCACAAGGTGCACAAACGTGAGCCACACTACCGCGTACACACACAGGGTGTTTCGGCCTTGCAGCTGCAGGTGAAACGTATACACACGGGGGTGTACGACTACACGTTGTCCGCAATATAATGCAATTGTAAATTTTACTTATATTTCGAGTCGCTTAAGATATTATGTAATAGTAACATAAATTCATTAAAACTATTTTAAAAATAACGATCAAAAATAATTTCGTTGTATAATTTGATTTATGTATAATGTATATGTATTTATGCATAATTAAAGATATTGTATAGTTTTTAAAAGTTGTAAATATAGAGTATGTAGTTTATTACATATAAATAATGTTCATGGTAAAGTATCATTCAGCACTTGAATCATTTGAATCATCACTATCGGAGCTACTACCGATAGGTCCCAACCTTATCCAAGGCTTCATTTTATCCGCCGAGTACACATTTTTATATTTTCTGCTCGAAAAACCGTCTATACTGCAGACTTCGTAACGATCGTTACCTAGCACAGCAGAAACCTTGTAAGGTCCACTGTATGGGGGAACAAGTTTTTTGCTATTACCGACGTTATTAAAGTTTTTTAATATCATAACTAGGTCTCCTACTTTATACGTGTGAGCAGTACAACGTTTTTTATCGAATCGGGCTTTCATTGCACTCTGTTCCTTACGTATATGTGATGCTACTTCTTCCCGAGTTTCTCGAATATTTTCGTTTTGCTCTAAATTCATTGAAGTCTCATGCAAATGACTTTCTGCAATATTCACAGTCTGCTTACCGAAAACGATCTCAGCGGGGGTTTTGCCTATACCTTTATTAATAGTGTTGTTTAAACTCCATTGTACTTTGTTTATTTCTCTGTCCCAATTGCGATCGTCTTCGGTAAAGTTAAGAGCAGTCAATGAGCCAAGAATAGAACGGTTATAACGCTCGATTTGACCGTTTGCTCTAGGTGTTGCTACCGCGTTTTTGACGTGTTTTATTTGGTTTGATTCTATAAACCGATTGAACTCTCCTGAGGTAAAGCTAGTACCTCTATCAGAAACTACAACTCTAGGTGAGCCAAATAACCCTATGAATTCCTGTAAGACTTGAATCGAAATTTTACTCTTAGTATTCCGAACAGCCCGTAACACAATAAACTTTGTAAACGCATCGATTATTCCTAATATGTAAGTATTTCCGTTCCTACTGCGGACAAAAGGACCTACATGATCTATATGTACACACTCGAAAGGAGTTGTAGGTTT
Source organism: Lysandra bellargus (assembly GCA_905333045.1). NCBI lineage: Eukaryota > Metazoa > Arthropoda > Insecta > Lepidoptera > Lycaenidae > Lysandra > Lysandra bellargus. The sequence continues at coordinate 11,223,057 of HG995330.1, read as the reverse complement.
GGGTATGGGATGCAACATGCCTTGCTTCTTTCCAGAAGGTTCTTTCGCGTAGGCACATTGAATACATGATCGCACATATTTTTTGACAAAACGTGTCATACCCGAAAACCAGTAATCTCTCCGCATTTTTTCTAGGGTCTTTTCAAAGGAAAAATGACCACTTTCATCATGACACAAAAGACAAACCTTCCATCTAGCATCATGTGGCACTGCCCATCTCAACGTATCCCCAACTTTTCTATATATTTTCCCGTCTTTTAAACAATAATTCTTCATAATATCCTTCGCTTCTGCACAATTTTTATCAAGAATACATTTAATGAGTTTTAATTTGGGATCAGCTAATTGTATAGATAATAAAGTCTGGGCATCTAAATTTATTTTAAGCACACTAATTTCATGTCTGTCTTCGTCAGTAAAGGGTAAAGAATTACGACTCAATGCATCTGCGTGTTGAAGCTGACTACCTGGTCTATATTCTACGGTAAAGTCGTAATCTTGTACAAGGAGCCACCATCGTGCAATGCGTGGAATAAGGTCTCGTTTTGTTAATGTTGTTCTTAGCGCATTACAATCAGTCACCACCTTGAACTGAATACCAATTAAATAAACTCTAAAGCGATTTAAAGACATTACTACAGCCAACGTCTCCAATTCGTACGAGTGAAGATGTTGTTCTTCTGGGGAGGTTTGACGGCTGTAGTAAGCAACAGCTCGAAGGGACGAATTTTCGTTTTCTCTTTGCAATAAAATTCCACCAATGCCATGTTGACTGGCATCGGTATGGAGCTCAGTGAGATAACTGGGATTGTATATGCTAAGAACTGGTCTCGACGTTAGGGATTCCTTTATTTTAGCAAATGCATTAATTTGTTCTTCACCCCATCTCCAAGGAATATTCGACCTAGTTAACATAGTAAGTGGCCTAGCTATAGTTGCAAAATTATAAATAAACTTACGGAAAAAACTAGCTAGGCCAATAAACTGGCGTATCTCGTGCGGGTTTTTAGGAGCCGGAAATGCCAATACCGCATCTGTTTTTCGAGAACCAGGCCTAACCCCATTACGTGATATTTCAAATCCTAAGTATTCTATTGATTCCTTAAAAAAATGGCATTTCTTTAAATTTAAAGACAGCTTAGCTTCACGTAATATATCAAGTACCAATTTCAATTTGTGTATCCCTTCATCTATTGAACTAGATCCTATTACTATGTCATCCATATATGCAAGGACAGCTGGTATTTTATGTTTAATTAATAATTTATGTACCATCCTTTGAAATACCGCTGGAGCGTTCGTCAGACCAAACGGCATACGGTTATATTCGTAGTGTCCGTCTGGTGTGACGAATGCTGTATAATGTTTGGAGTTCTCCGACATGGGAATCTGATGATAGCCTTGGGTTAAGTCCAAGGTGCTAAAATAGTTTTGTCCCTGAAGACAATCGATTTGATCGTCAATTAACGGCATAGGATATTTGTCCTTGATGGTTTTACGATTGAGCGCCCGGTAATCGACACAAAGACGCAGTTCACCATTTTTCTTTGGTACTAATATTATCGGGCTCGCATACTCTGAATTTGATTCTCGAATTATATCACTCTCCAAAAGTTCGGATATAATTTGAGAAACTTTTTCGCGCTCTGCTAATGAAAGCCTATATGGACGGTATGTAACAGGAGATTTGTCATGCAGATCGATTGTCATTTCGGCTACCGATGTTTTACCCAATTCACCGGTTGAGAACGCAAAACAATCTCTGTATTCAGTTAACATATCAAGTAATTTATTAACAGCCTCAGGTAAAAGCGTTTTGTCAATATTCAGGTCATTATATGAAATTTGGGAGTTATCGTTAGACACATGACTAACATTTACGATGTAACTATTTTTAATATTTTCAGGAAATATTTGATTAGGTATACCTATACCTCGAACCAAAGTTGTATCTTTAGCTATCTGTATATCCTTTGAGTTAAGTGGAATCAACACAATACTCCCTAAGCCTTTGGTTACAGAATATAAGCCAGGCAAAATTAAATATTCGGCTTCTTTATTTAACCTAAGATCGGGTGTAATGCTAACAAATCCAGTGAATTCCGTATTACTATATACTTCTATTGAACAATTATGACTAACTGTAGCATCTTCTTTAGATTTAAGGATTATCACATTAGATTTATTTGGAGAAACTTGGTAAAGAATTAGATCTTTGTCCGATTTAAATACTCGGACTGAGGGATGTTCTGTGAGAGTCTGTCCAATTAATATATCCGCGGGTAAATATATTGCAGGAACTACAAATGCTGGTACTTGTAATTCAACCATGTCCAATTTTATATGAATAGTTATTCTACCTTCAGGAGTAATAGCGCTGTTTCCGAATCCTTTTAAAGTTGGCAGATTAGTATCATTTACTTCCGATTTTAGGATGCTTTTAACTTTATCGCTAATCAGTGTACATTCACTTCTAAGATCTACATATCCAGATATATTCATTCCATCAACGTTAACCTGTTTAAAATATTTATTATTACCGTTGCCTAAAGTTTCGTCGATAGTCATGACCTGCTTTGAGTTTTGTTTGGGATCAGCAACTTTTGGACTTTCAATATTATTATTGTTTTTATATTTATTAGTCATACTAACTTTACAATTTAGCTCTAAATGACCGTAACGCTTACATTTGCCACATTTTAGAATTTCTTTTGTGCAATTTACTACCGTATGACCAGTTTCATTACAATTGTAACAGGTAACCGCTTGTATAATTTTTTTATTACTGGTACTATCGAAATTGTTTTTAAATTTACTATCTTGTGTATCGGAATGTTTTCGCAGGTTATCAAAATGACTACGGTCTCTAAAATAATTCTTTTTGAATATTGCTGTATCCTCTTTTATATGAGAAATATTCTGAAAGTAATTAAGTACTTGATCAGGATCACTGAATTGTGCTCCTTCTATATTCATTCTAATATTACTGTCGTAAACTCCGTGGCTTAAACAGTCTACAGCTTGCCTACCTTTTAGTTGACACCGATTAATCAACATAATTTTATCGTAAAAATATTCAACTAACGATTCATTACGTCGACTTCTTCTATTAAGCATCTCAACCAAAAGGTCAGCATAGTTGTGATCACTAGGGAACGTTTTCAACAATTTTTGTTGCCATTCTACCCAACTAAATTTAACGCTTGTAAGCCCATCGTACCACTTTTTTGCTAAACCGGAGAGTTTTGGTAAAGCATAAAAGATAGTTTGCTGTTCTGACCATCCATAAATTTCAGCCGATTCATTAATTTTAGCAATCCAATCGTTTATGGTTTGACTCTTTGAGGCTGGGTCAAATTCAGTTATTATATTTTGCGATCCCTGCACATGACTAGAATTATTATTACGTAAATTGTTTCCTCCCTGTAATGCACTGATTAACTGATTAAGTATATTATTTGAATTATTATCTTGCGAAGTGTGGGTTTCACTCAAGTCTGCACTCCCACACGGTTTATCGCGATCATTCCGTCGTGTACTAGAACGAGACTTTTGTCGGTGTCGAGGCGTTAACGAATCTACTCGTGACCGGCGATATCGCGAACGAGACCGACGACGAGAAGTACGTGCACGGTTACGTGTTCCGCGCGAGCCTGATTGTGAACTGTGACGTGTTGAAGCAGAGTCACTAATTCGAGATCTACGACGCGAGTGTCTTGTACGTGAACGACTGTAGCGACGTCTTAGATATCGACGATGACGATTGTGACTACCCGAACTTCCACTACGAGAAGAGGAGCTGCCGGTAGACGGGCTACGATGTCGCTTACGACTTTTTCGAGTCGATCTAGTCAAATTATTTGAACGGTTTCTAGAAAAAGGTGTAGGGCCGGTCGGTGTACCTTCACGGTCCGACATATTGATATTTAGGATAGTATAATATAACTTGTGCGAATGAATATCTTTACAATGATACTACCGATTATTATTATCTTAAATTAAAACGAAAATGTGGGTATTTGAGAAAATTAGATATCAATAATTTTTATAGTCCAACGAAAAAAAAATCGCAAGCTTTATATTACTAATATAATCAATGGCTTAAGCGAGCCGAGACACAGTTAAAAACAATAGCACAGATATCTGAAAATAATCACTTCGTTATTACTTCAAAACAGGTGGGTACTTAGAGTTAAAAAGAAATACCCGTTATTACAGTTATACTGTATATACATTTGTAATCTGGTGAATTATGAACCGTTAAACCAAATATATTGAATAATAACGGTAATAGGTACAATATCTCCAGAAAATTCTTTGTATTTCATTCATATACTAGTTAAATTTTTGCACATGAAAAATATATAAGTACAGTTAACTCGTAGCAATACAAATTCACACAGCATGCACAGATTTAAAAGGTAAGCCGTAGCTCCAGAATGAACGTTAATAATTTTGAATTTATATCTGTAATAATGTCATACAATTGCGACTTACCGACTTTCACGCGTCATCACTTCATTACCAGATTTAGGCCGTAGGCGATCTTTATCCAACACTTCTGATTTGAAAAAGTAAAACCCAAATCAGATCAATAATGTACTTTTATTATACACTAACACTTAAGTAACTAATTGCACTTGTCGGTTCGACGTTTAGAACAGTAATGAATTACCAATATGGCTACTATCCTATTTATACCTTTCGGAATATAACAGTTTTAGAACTACCTTATAAATATTTGATAAAATAATGACTTGATTTTATAATAATGAAATAAAGTAAATAAATATTGATCATGATTGTAAACTATTATTTAAACGATTTCTAACAATTGTAAACTATTATTTAAACAATTTCTAACACTATAAATTAGTAAACATTGTCGTAAAAAAAACTCTACTCTACTTCCATTTTAATGTATTCTATCTATATAGATTCTATAATTGTAGATCTGTATATCTACTCGCTATACTGCTAGTACAGGTTCCCTAGAACAATATAGACTACTTGACCTATATTCAATTTCATTGAACAAATGCATATTTCTAGTAGAACTTGGCCTAGGAAACCGTATTTCACCCTTATCATCAAATAAAAGCTTAAGATTGATAAATAAAGTCGATTTGAAAATATGATTTTTTGAAAATATGATTTGTACTGACGAAAACGCTTTTGCGGTACTTCAGATTTGGTAATCTTTTATTTATCGCGCTCGTTATGTGTAAATTTATCTGTACGTAAATAATAAGAGTAAGCCTAGAAAGATTTGTAAACTATATTTTCTTAGATAATTTAAATAAAACATCAGTTTTATATATTATCTCCATTTATTGTAGACGGGAAATGAAATGGCCAAAACTTTTCTCCAAAAGTTTTCAACATTACAAATTATTACTAATTTCTTATTTAATTCTTTTATAATTTTTGGACACATTTAGACTCGTACATTTAGCACAAAAAAATGTTCAATAAAGAGAGTTTAAAATTCAAAGTGTATGACGTCACACTATGGCGGACAGTGCTTTCGGCGCCATATAAGAGGCGTATTTTTCAATAAACAATTTTATGAGTTTCTACTGTGTAAAATATTAAGATATTAGTTTTTTTTGTGAAAATGAATGATTAAGAAGCGATTAGCATGAAGAAAAAAGTAGGTCAAGTAGCCTATTTTTGAAGTGGAAACTTCTTTAGCGGCGTTGAGCACTTTTGTGGGATGGGTAAAAACTGTGAAACTCGCGTCAGATTTTCGTGTCAATCGAAAAATCATAGAAAAACCGTAAGACGGTTGGAGAGTAGTGTTTTGTGTCGAACTCGAACTCGAACTCGAAAACTCGAAAACTCGAAAACTTGAACTCGAAGACTCGAAAACCGTAAGACGGTTGGAGAGTAGTGTTTTGTGTCGAACTCGAACTCGAACTCGAAAACTCGAAAACTCGAAAACTCGAACTCGAACTCGAATTGTAAGGGTTCCGATTAATTTAAAAAATTCGATTTTTAAAAATCGATTTTCATAAAAAATGCGTTAAAAATTTAATCGATTGTAAGGGTTTCGATTAATTAAAAAAAAACGATTTTTTAATAATCGATTTTCATAAAAAAATGGGATAAAAAATGCACAATGTTAATAATCAAGTCGTTTTCACTTCTGCCGGCACTCCCGGAGTGCAACCCATCTTTTTTTATTACTTATCAAGCTAATTTTTACGTTTTAGAGTTCTGTAATCAACAAGTCTTCGTTGTCTACGGAACCCTAACCAGCTGATTTTTTGTATATTGATAGGTTAATTTAATAGTTAGATACCTATATAATTTAAGTGTAACATTGTCCTACATAATATTATAGAACATTCCATATAGTAGGGGAGGTCGCGCTCAGTTTAAAAAGTCATTTCATACCGAGCGAAAATCGTTACAATAATAGTATTCCACTAATACATAACAGCTTTGATCGTCAGCCACTTCATAATGGGTGGAATAAAAATTGAGAGCATCTCAAAGTTGTTGTTGGGAATCGTATTGAATTGACATTAAAAATATCCCAATTCGCACCCAATAAAGGTTCATATCTAGATTATACACGTTTAGGTTCGGTAGGTGTTATTTTAGTTTTAGTATACAACAACAGATGGCGCTTTTAAAGTAAAATGTATATAATTCTTCTTCACAAATATTGACTATCGAATTATTTACTTGAAATTGCTATGGGAGATAATTTTATGGTTAATTCAAACGAAAATCGCCGTCAGCTGAATGTTTGCAGGTGGAAATGTCGTCTACGCGACGCGTAGACGACATTTCCACGCGATACATTGAGCGCGAAGTAGGGCTATATTGGTCATAACTTATATCGCTGGCTGACGGTTTTTCCACCATAGTATTAGCGACTGACGGTTTTCTTTAGACTTTATTATTTACAAAGTAGAAACATTCACCTGTATAAATTTTGTACGGTATAAAATGACTTTATATTCAAAAATTTTTTACATGTTCAGTAACGCGACTGACGTTGAATCCCCCGTCTGCAATACGGCTGACGGTGATTTTTTGTATATGTAATTGATTGTACTGACGGTTCTTGGTGGAAATTCATGTTGAACACTAATAAAACAATTTTTTGGTTAAACATGACCTCAATAATCATCCATCAAAGTTTCATTCGGTATAAAATCACTTTTCGCAACTTTTTTATTTACAACTTTGAAATACTCTCGCGGCAACTGACGCTGATTATATTGATTGATAAATATCAAGCTACCGCTGGACAAAAATTTGGCCGGTATGAAATGACTTAGCAAACGCTAGTACTACCTCCGCTACTAATATATTAGGACCATCAAATCGAAATCCTTTAAAGGAATTATATTCTACTCGTATCTCTGTTGGCTACCACTTTCGAGATTTTTCGCAGAGGAAATTGTTGCTCTTCTTATCAAAATGAAGCTACTCACGAAAAATAAGCTTGATAGTAATAAAAAAAAAAATGTTCTAGTGAACCTGTACTATGTGCTATTTTAAATGCACCTATATTTCTTGGTCGATCGTAGTGTGAGTGAGTGAATTTCCTACAGTATATTATGTTATCATATTTTTGTTTAATATATTATTGTTTGTTCAATATTTCATGAGAATACCAGTTTGTTAGAAAGATATAGGTCTACCAGAATCTGATGGCAATTTTTGACAGCAAATTTTCAAAAAATATCCTTGATCATTGGATATATTTTTTATATTTGCATGTTTCACACACAAAATAAGCCGCTAAAGGAATAAAAAAGGATGAAAATGTTTTATTCCTATTACCCCGGTATTGCTACAGTCAATTTATTTTCTCACTTTTTGCCATCAGATTCTGGTACACCTTTAAGGCTCCTCTCGCGAAAAAAGCGTGCAGATGAAACCACTTTTCATCTGCATTAACAGAGAAATTATATCAGAAAAAAATAATTAGTAATCTAATGATATGATACGTAACGTGGTTTTGCCATATATTTTCTATCGGTATCACATAATAAAGAAATAAAAAACCAAATCACCTCCAAATCGTTGAATGAAACCACTTTACTCCTTCATTATTTATCAAAAGAATATATAAAAAATATCTACTGCTTTGCAATACATAAGTTCATAATTTGGTTTTTTTACTTCTTTGAAATATGTATTATATTATGCCTTAAAAAGGTATTTCGCCCTATCATGGACGCGGCGAGCGTCGTAACCGCCACCGTACAAGGCGCGCTGTTATGAATGTTATTTTAATGTCATTTACGTCGATATTCGCACTGACACACAATGACCTTGGTCATTGGCAGATATAGAGGCCTTAATAGACTTTAATAGACCTAATTAAAGTTTAAAAAGTAGGAATTTGTATTGCACTCCGACAAACTCCTACCCCACTTGACAAGCGGCAAGTGATTATCTTACGATAATAACGCTAACGCTAACGCCACAAAATGTATGGAATTTGACATTAGTACAGTATAAAGTAGGTACTACCTTTTTGTTTAAAAAATTGAACGTTTTTTTTGTAATAAACAGCCCCCTTAGACAAAGTATCTTTCGTTAAAAACAATGACGAAATTCGTTATCAAAATGTATGGGATTTGACATTAGTCTTCGCAAACGAAATGTCATTTAGCGATTGTCATTTTGATAACGAATTTCGTCATCCTTTTTAACGTAAGATACTTTGTCTAATGGGCCAGATAAGTCATAACACATAAGTATATTCTTTTTATTTAGGCATTTTGTTTACATTAAAGAAGATAGGTATTTTTTACTATACATATAGATACTCTTTATGCATAGTAAATGGGTAATAAGTAATAAGTTATAGGTGTATTTATCGACATTGTCTGATGCAATTACCGTAACAATGGTATCAAGTGGCCCAGCTCTGAAGGTGAAAGTGTGGTACCGAAGGTCGCGGCGAACGAATTCGGCCCGTCGTGATACCCAGTCGTGATTTCATTAGCGATGCGCAATAGAAAGAAATGTCAACATAGTGAAGGGATGTCGATACTGAGACGACTCAATCACCGTCTTATGTGCTTGGAAATAGGGTCATTGGTGTAAACTTAAAATAAGGCTTAAGAGGGCGAATAAAGCAAAACCCAAACACTTTTCTTCTCTCTTTATTAACACGCCCGTCTTTCATCTACCTTGCTTCAGTTGAATGTATTATGTGATATTATATTATTATGTGAAAAGTTCCTTTACAAGACACAAAATATACTTCTATCTATATATCTTATAAAACTTCGCTTTTTTTCCTCATGCCCCTTTGTTCCCTTTAATCTTTAAAACTACGCAACGGATTTTGACGATTCTTTCAGTTTTAGATAGCCCATTTATCGAGGAAGGCTATAGGCTATATTTTATCACGCTAAGACTAATAGGAGCAAAGAAATAGAGGAAAATGTGGAAAAAATGAGGAAAATTATTTGAAAGGGCCAACTTGAACGCGCTAATCTCAGGAACTACTGGTCCGATAACCGATTTGAAAAATTCTTTCAGTGTTAGATAGCCAATTCATTGAGGAAGGATATAGGCTATATTTATCACGCTAAGACTAATAGGAGAATGTGGAAAAACGGTGGAAATTATTTGAAAGGGCTTATCTCGCGAACTACTGGAGCAATTTTTATGTTATTTGGCACAGATAAGAAGTAGACCACGTGAAGGATCATAGGCTATCGATTTTAATAATTTTTTAAATGGCTATATATTTTATACCCGTGCGGTGCCGGGGCGGGTCGCTAGTAGTTTATAAATTGACATATTCAACGAGTAAAGATACAGTAACATAACTCTAGTCTCCAACCTTTCATAACTTTATTTACTTTAAGGGCCAACCCACACGTACCACAACCACACGACAACCGCAACCACACGACAAACACACGACAAACACACGACGTGGTCGGGCATATATTTCGTATTGTAAATGAACTGGACCATTCACACGTACCACATTTTGCAGTCGTTGTCGACCACTTGTAAAATACCGACCACATCGCAACCACGTCGCAACCACATCGCAACCACAACGTTGCGTCGATGCAACGACACGCCGCCCGTGTTTTTCATTTCTTCAGGGGGGCGAAACTTTAACGAGAAAGAAAGAAAAAATTCCACGCCTCGTTTAAATTTAGAAATTTAAACGAGGCGTGGAAATAATATACTCCGGGAGCCCGAGAACAATTTTTATTTGATTACCATCAAGCTAATTTTTTGTGAGTAGCTTCATTTTGATAAAACGAACAACATTTTTATTTGCGAAAAATCTCGAAGGTAAAATAAACGTCAATTTTCCTGGAAAGTGGGAATTCAAAACGTTTTAACTCCTCTGCGTAAAATGAAGTGTTGGAAACAAAATATCTTTTAAGGCCAGGCCAGTTCCAAAAGACTGATTTTTAAGCTTCCAGTCTAAAGAAATTATGTGGAATTCTCTTACACCAAAATTGATGTAGACTCAAAAAGAAACAAAGTAAAAAAATAATACATATATCAAGGATAGCAACAATAAAGTGACTTTGGGCAAGACCTGTTTCCGCTATAAAAGCCGGAGTCGAACTACAATAGTTCGACTTGCACGCGACGTAACCACGTCGCAACCACATCGCAACCACTGGCCGTCGTCATTTTGTCGGTACCACAACGCAACCACAAAATGCTGCAGCGACACCATTCACACGTAACCACAGCTCGACGACATTTTGTCGTTGCGATGTCGTGTGGTTGTGGTACGTGTGGGTTGGCCCTTAGGGCCTGTTTCACCGCTTCCTGATAAGTGATAAGGCTATCCACCACTTATCTTGACACATAGAGTATGGAGAATCTGTCAAATAAGCCTATCGGGCACCTTATCAGGAACCGGTGAAACAGGCCCTAAATAAAAAAATATATAATACGAACTATATTTTTATATTTATTCGAGGGAAAGAAAAGTTTCTAGTTTAGGCACAGTATATCAATATGACATATCTAGGGATATTGCTATACTGTGGTATAGGTAGTAAGGTGTAAGTGTTGTTGGCAAATCTCACACACGAAACATGCAAATTAGAACTTATTTTAAAATGAATGATATATTCTAGTTAAATTGTAATGAAGCTTAATTTAAACACAAATATAATATGTTGACAGCTTGACACTGAATAATATCCCGAATTACTCAAGTTATTTGCTATTTAATTGCAGTATTCAAACGACAAGCAGTTTTTCTGAGATTTTCTACCTAGAGAATTATAATTCTAAGTAGGCCTATGTCACAGTATAAATACTTTGCAGTAAATTATCTTCATACCAGTTTGTCCAAAACACGCCTTCATTGATTTCAGATAACTTTAGCAAAGCAATGCCGTCTATCTTACAAAAAGCAAGCCGCCTTTGTGGATTTGTTGAACAATTGCAATCAATAAATATTACGCGCATAAATAGACGCGGCATAAATTTGTATGGATTTGATAAGACTTCAATTGCGAAAGACTCTTGCGAATGGGTGAATTTCAACATGTCCATATTTTTTTTCATTTCGGTGAACTTTTTTGTTTCTATGTTTTTTTGAGTTTTTACCGAAGTTTCCTCTCAATTTTAATGTTTTTTGACTACGAAACTAATGACATAAAAATTAAATAATAAACAAACGTAGCACACACGTTTACATTTTAGCTGTCACCGAGATGAAAAAGTCAGTCACCGAGATGAAAACAAAATTCATCGAAATGTAAATTGACCGAAATAGTATACAGCGTGATTGTAAAACAAGCGAAATAATGTATTTTTATGGAAAAATTTTGACACTATTGCAATTTTCGAAATTATCTCTAATATTTTTCAGAACAAAACATAGCCTATATCCATCACAAAAAATCCATCACGAACTCAGCTATAATTGTACAACTCTTTTGCCTCCGTGACGTACCGATGATAAGAAACGTGTCCATTATCCAGGCCAATGTTTCTATTTGAATTTCTACAGATCAATACGGCCATTTTAGGCATTGAGGCATTTTTGAAATTCCGATTTACGTCCGATTCCGATAGCAGGTTAAAGAACAGACTTTCGAAAGACGAGCATTGCTCGTCGTTTGGGAACGCGATATTTCACGCGAAGTACATACACATGCGGTATCTATCTTGATCTATGTCTGTGGATAGAACAATGTATTTTATTTAAAAAAAAATCATGTTACAAACGATTTTAATTACAAATAACAAAATATATTAATACTGGGAAATAATTGACACATTTGCTTTGAATAAAAATTATCACGCGCCAACTTCACGAAAAGGTATCTTCTAGTGCCTAGTTAAAATTTTTCGTTATAAAAATATACTTAAGTTAAATAGTTAAAGTAAAAATTGCGTAACTATTATTCTAACATTATTATAATCAAAACTACTTTTTGATAGGATTCATTAAATTCTCATATTAAATAATCATATTATATTATCTCGTACTGTTTTTGCGAATCATCAACAAATCAACAAAACACTAATAAATAAATTCAACAAAAGTCAATATTTTAGGTAATCCTAATAAACTACATGAGGTCAAAATATCAGTTCTGAGTTTTTTATTCATAAAATGAAAGGTAAATATTGTGTCCTTATAAATATTAAAAGTTAAAAAAAATAAAATACAAATGAAATGACTGAAACGACGTTATACGAATGTTAGGTGTTTTTCGTTACGGAATTTCTTGATAAACGCGATCAAAGCTGTACAATAGCTCGAAAAATGAAACATTAAGAAGCACCATATTTCTTTTTTCAATTAACATGATAAATTGAAACACGGAAATGTAGAGAAAAGTGTCGGGTGTCACCGAGACGATATACTTACGTTTTTAGCGGGAACACGCAGCGACGCAGCTAACCACCTCTAGCTCAGAAGGCACAAGCATGACTGGCGCTTGAGTTCAAGAAGCGGCATTACGTTCAAAAGTACTTCTGGTCTCGACAATTCATGTTTCTTTTTTATTCACCGAATCAAGACAAAATGTTGGGACAGTTTTATTTCTCCCTCTATTTTGAAAGTATAACGATTAATATCATGAAATTTGTATTGATTATACCTCCATTCTTTAAGAATCCAATAAAAGAATCCGCTTGTTTGTACCACTAATATTTTTTCCTCGGCTGACGAAATTAGGACTAAAAAGGTCGTTGGGACAGTCACCGAGGGGCCTAATTTCCACCTTTTTATTTTTATGTTCTAGTTATCCAATTAAAAACGTATCTGTTGCCTCATATGGATAATCACACAAACAATACGATGAAATTTTATTTAAACCTAAAAAGCCATTTCACACCCCCAATTTCACAGTAGCCGCGAAAAAAAAGCGGTTGGGAAATTCACCCGAATCTGTCAAAGCCATATAAATTTAGAAATGCATCTACGCGTCGCGTTGCGGTCTGAATCAACCCTGCGTATATTGTTGTATAGCTTTGTACACACTGTGCCTTTTTCTGTTCGTCAAGGGCATGCGTTATAGCGCAGTCAACAGCGAACGTGAGGTATGCCCGCAACGCATGCCCTCTGACCGTCTAAAACTTTCGCTTTGTTATTAAAAATGACTGTTGGCGTTGCGTTCTTTGACGCATTCAATTATTGAATGCGCCAAAACGGTAGCTGAATGAAAGAAGAAGATGAAAGCGCATAATGTGGACATAGCTCATCAGCCCTAATGCGTAGAGTTACGCTACTGTATAATGTTTAATGCCCATAGTCCATACACTAGTTCCTGATCTACATTACGTTGCTAGGTCTAGATTTGTCACAAGTTTCGCCTAGTTAGTATTACCACATTCGGCCTTACATGCTATAGAATGCGGTCATCTGTTGCGCAACTGTAAAAATTGTTACAGTTCTAATTGCTGTTACTTTTAGATAGCAGCGCCTTGGCTACTACCCGTTTTCGTTAATCCATACCAATATTGTTAATGCGAAAGTGTGTCTGTATGTCTATCTGTTACCTCTTCACGCTTAAACCGCTGAACCTGAACTGAGTTTGATGAAATATTTGGTATGGAGTTGGAGTCCCGGAAAAGGACATAGGGTACTTTTTATACCCAAAAGTCCTTTCCGGGAACTTTCATACCTTTCATCCAAATTGAATCAGTTGTGTAAGCGCAAAGAGACAGACGTACACACTTTCGCACTTATATTATTACTAGATGACGCCCGCAATTCGTTTATCGCGCGGGAACCGTAAATTTTTTCGGGATAAAAAGTATCCTATGTCCTTTCTCGGGACTCAAAGTATCTCCATGTCTAATTTCAGCGAAATCGATTCAGCGGTTTGAGCGTGAAAAGGTAACAGACAGACAGACAGACAGACACACTTTCGCATTTATAATATTAGTATGGATATGGAAGTATGGACTAGTTACCATTAATATTAAAATGTACGCGTAATAACTAATAACGCTTTTTATTATTCACTCTCACTCTCAATGATATAATCTCAACAAAACAAACTACACAAGTCGTAGTGGGGATGGATGACCTTAAAATACGGTTTTAAATGTCACAAAATGTCACGGATATTAAAACCACTTGATACGTAAAAAATCGCGCGATTATACCGTACTAGAGCGAGGAAATGTCCATTATAGCGAACCGGCCTTTCTTGTTCTGATATTGTAATACTGAATACATTATATACTGCTAATTCAAACAGGTACAATTTTTGCAGCCTCCTTCATTCAGTGCTTTAGATCATGCCTCTTGACTTGTCGTGGGTTTGATTCTCGGCAATGCGGGTAGTTCACCTGAAATTCTGACAATGATGACCACCAAAACCGGTGGGGGAGTATAATATACTGTATGATTAGTAATATCTTAGACATTATACCTACTCATGATACAGTTACATAAAAATGGAACTCATGTCATAGTAGTAGAAGTAGTAGTAGAGACATAATTTTTAGGCAAAAGGTGTGGTTAGCCCTAAATAGTTTTTTTTTTTTTATGCAATAAGGGGGCAAACGAGCAAACGGGTCACCTGATGGAAAGCAACTTCCGTCGCCCATGGACACTCGCAGCATCAGAAGAGCTGCAGGTACGTTGCCGGCCTTTTAAGGGGTAATAGGGGAGGGTAGTAGTTAGGGATTCGCCGGTTCTGGCTCACTGCCTCAATGTAGGGAAAAATGGGTTTTTCGATGACCATTCACCTAAAAAAAAAAAAAGGAAGTTTGGTGTCAAAATAGGGGTTTTCGGCCATCCTCGTTCGATATATGCGATCCATTTTTACGTATTTGCACTATTTCCAAAGTTAGCTTTTGTGTTTACCCCTCATTATCTACTATCTCCACGCTCCATTGTTCCTTCATAATTACAATCGCTACTTATTGCATTGTTATGCTCGCCTCAGTGTCCTATTGTTCGACCTTGCTTATCGCTTACGTCACCTTGCTTTCTTACAAGATTTTAAATAAATATGAATGATAATGAACTAACTAATGAATTATTGCAAATTAAAGTCATAATTAACTATGTAGGTCACCCAATCATTCGATGGACTTCGTAAACACACGACGACGCGGTGCGCAAACTGAATCTTTTAGATTTTAAATAAATATGAATGATAATTAACTAATGAATTATTGCAATTTAAAAGTACCTACCTAATATTATGTAGGTCACCCGATCATTCGATGGACTTCGTAAACACACGACGACGCGGTGCGCAAACTGAGTCTTTTAGATTTTAAATAAATATGAATAATAATTAACTAATGAATTATTGCAAATTAAAAGTACCTACCTAATAATTAATTATGTAGGTCACCCGATCATTCGATGGACTTCGTAAACACGACGACGTGGTGCGCAAACTGAGTCTTTTAGATTTTAAATAAATATGAAAAAATCCATAATTTTTTGTTTCTATTTTGAGTCGATTGATGAATTACCATGCTTAAGATGGAAAATGGTAAAAAATGTTATCAATTGAACCAAGTATTATTGAAAAGTTCTTACAACCTAGTAGTGTGGAAAATCCTTTATCTCGGGGTAAAAATACGCCCCCCTTTTTGAATTATATATATATTTTTAATTTACTTGTCTCTTTTCGCACTAATTTTCGAAGAATATCTTTATATTTTTTTATTTTTTTTTTCTCCTTTTCTTTGAGTGGTACTATAAATTGTATAACGGTATGAAAAGTTGAAAACACTCACATATACAATTTATTTCTTCCTTATCACAAGATTTCAAAAGACCTTTAATATATTTTGGTTTCTACAAATTGATTTCATGTGACTTACAAAGTTTGATATATTTAGAGATTGTGATAAACATGTTGTATTTATTTTTGAGTGAAAATTCTATGTTTGATTGATTTGAATTTCAACATTGAGCATAATTGAATATTTTTATAAAAATAAAAAAAAAACATTTTATTTTTCTTAGAGGTTTTTGAAAATAATGAAACAAACTTTAATAAATTTGAAATATTTTTAATTAAAAAAAAAAAAAAAAAACTTTTTATAATTTTCTAAAAAGTTTATGAAAATAATGAAACAAGCTTTAATAAATTTGAAATATATTATATTTAAAACAAACACGTTTTATATTTTTTTTAAAGGTTCTTGAAAATAATGAAACAAGCTTTAATAAAATTGAAATATATTATTCAAATTTTAATTTGAACCTCATATAATGAAACATAATTTAAAAATTTATGTTTTTAAGAAAATCTTGATTAAATATTATTATATTTTACAATGTTGTAATACAATGAATCTTTAAAAATTAAACATTCAGTACAATATCATACATATAAAAGTATAATATTAAAGTATGGCTACTCGAAACAAAGTATCACAATCTAGTTTACAAAAGAAAAAAAAAATCATTAGTATAAAATTATGTTATAACAAAGTACGTTTTACAGTAATTAATAACAAGAAAACAAATTAATATTATTGACTAAGCTCAAAAATACAGTTTCACGTTACAATGACAAATCACATACGAACAAAACATTTTTAGAAGGTTTTATTCCACTTAATTTTTCTCAATTTATAATGACCCTAAGCTAAAGTGAAGATCATTGGAAAAAATAAATATTTTAGTATCATTGTATAATAAACATGATGTATTTATTTTTGAATGAAAATTCTATGTTTGATTGATCATATGAGAACATTGAGAACATTGACCATGATGAATATTTTTATCAATAAAAAAACACGTTTTACAATTTTCTAAATTCGTTGTTTTTGTGACACATTTATTGACTCCTTGTCTTTGCAGTTAAATTATTGTCTGAATCAAACACATAAATTTTTTATCTCAACCCTACAATTTTTTTCATTATTTTTCGTTGTTTTCATCTTTGATAAAACTTATTTTTTCTTATTTATTTAAGGATAAACATTCCTATTATCAGAAGGATAATCAGATGTATCAAAAAATTTATGAAGATCTTGCTCAATATCATTATATAAATTTCGTGTGTATATTCGATATATTAAACTATCAGTATATGTAATCTGTATACAACAATTTTATATTATTTTGAAATTTATTTATCATTTAATTGTAGTGGAAATCATACATTAAAGTTTTTGAAATATCTAAAATAAATCGTGAATAAATTGTTTTTATAAAACATTTTGATTTTATGTAACTGAACAGTCACTAAATTTTCAGAAAAATCAATAAACTATAAAATTCCGGTTTCATCGTTAAATCTTGTGCACCTAGTAGAACTTTTAACGTTGTTGAAGCTGTGGATGTGACCTATTCCATTACGTAAATTGCGTGAAGACTTACATATTATACTGCTCACTAGTGTGTATGAAAGGAAGTCCACTCCTGTGTGGTATTGCAGAGGATCTCGAGGATACAGCGGGAGTGTGTAAACACCGATCACGAAGAGTGGTTACGGTTGGTTAAAGTCTCGGCAGAGTATTTCACTCACACCATATCTGATATCACATACGGACAAGTTGACAAGTGAACGGAGTTATAGGAAAACTAAATAAATATTATTGAGTATACTTTTTTAAATTTAAAAATGATATGAGGTTTTACAATCTTATCTAATGTTATCCTGTTCATTTAACGACTCACAGGAATAATCAGTAAAGAATGTGAAAGTGTATCTATTGTATGCTTTACCATTAAATGGATATTTAGGATGACTCAATAATTGTGAATAACGTTTATGATATTACGACTTTCCCTGATGAGAAAAAAAAACGCTTGATAATATTCTTGGGGCAAGTACTCAAAAGATTTATCATAGGATTAGTAAATAACGCAGCATTTAATCATTAGTAAGAATCTTTTCAATTTTGAAAATTATGGTAGGTATTAATTATTCATATTGTTTATACATAGATGGACAACACGTGCCTTCAAAAACTCTACAACCATCCTTCAATGGTATCTAATATGTTCACTTCAGTCTCTTATACATTATTTTCCGGCACCGGTATACATTTCCTTAATGAAGGAAATGGGATGTCAATTGATTCTAGTCTCTCTCAAACGAATAACTGTATTATATTTGCAGAGTTTGATAATGTTATAGAAAACTAGATAAAAACCGTAATGTAACTGTAGACTATAGAAGCTAAGAAAAGTCACATGTATGATATATATTTGAGTTAAAATGTGTAACGTGTGTATGTATGAGTGTTTACCTAATAGTGTGTAGGTATCATGAAATAAAATATTGTACCAAAGTTGTGTTTTAATTTGCAATAATTCATTAGTTAATTATCATTCATATTTATTTAAAATCTAAAAGACTCAGTTTGCGCACCGCGTCGTCGTGTGTTTACGAAGTCCATCGAATGATCGGGTGACCTACATAATTAATTATTAAGTAGGTACTTTTAATTTGCAATAATTCATTAGTTAATTATCATTCATATTTATTTAAAATCTAAAAGACTCAGTTTGCGCACCGCGTCGTCGCGTCGTGTGACGTGTAACGGGTGACCTACATAATTAATTATGACTTTTAATTTGCAATAATTTATTAGTTAGTTAATTATCATTCATATTTATTTAAAATCTTGTAAGAAAGCAAGGTGACGTAAGCGATAAGCCAGGTCGAACAATAGGACACTGAGGCGATCATAACAATGCAATAAGTATCGATTGTAATTATAAAGGAACAATGGAGCGTGGAGATAGTAGATAATGAGGGGTAAACACAAAAGCTAACTTTGGAAATAGTGCAAATACGTAAAAATGGATCGCATATATCGAACGAGGATGGCCGAAAACCCCTATTTTGACACCAAACTTCCTTTTTTTTTTAGGTGAATGATCATCGAAAAACCCATTTTCCCTACATTGAGGCAGTGAGCCAGAACCGGCGAATCCCTAACTACTGAGGGTAGGGAAGGAAATAGGGAAGGGTAGGGAAGGGAAAAGGGTAGGGGATTGGGCCTCCGGTAAACTCACTCACTCGGCGAAACATAGCGCAAGCGCTGTTTCACGCCGGTTTTCTGTGAGGACGTGGTATTTCTCCGGTCGAGCCGGCCCATTCGTGCCGAAGCATTTCAATAAACTTTGATAAAGAGTGTGAAACATGAAATTTATGTCAAAATATTCAGTTAAGTAGAGATCAGCTACGATAACATGGCGCGCCCCTCCAAAATTCAAAACGTTTGAAGTGCGTTGTCAAAACGACTTGAAGTGTGTTGTCTTGCGCGGTAGGCCAGTTATGATTAGTTGACCAACAAATCTTGGTAATAAGTGACATTAACTGAAATATTACGTGTACTGTGATTGGTTGAATAGTTACTACATATAAAACTATTTGTTAAGGATGTGACTACACACATTGAATAAGTCATTTGGAGGGGCGCGCCATGTTATCGTAGTTGATCTCTAATCCATACTAATATTATAAATGCGAAAGTGTGTCTGTCTGTCTGTCCGTTACCTCTTAACGCTCAAACCGCTTAACCAATTTTGCTGAAATTTGGCATGGAGATACCTTGAGTCCCGGGAAAGGACATAGGATACTTTTTATCCCGGAAAAATGTACGGTTCCCGCGCGATAAACTTGTTGATGGCGCAACGGAGTTGCGGGCATCATCTAGTGTTATATATTGAAGAGTGCGGCCATTAAAGAATTATTTTGTCGCAGTTCAATGAACATCAGAAATTTCTAGATTTGCTTATTCAAGGGCATTTTTGATAAAAATAATTAATATTAATAATCAAAAACAACAGTTTTATTGATTCAGATGTATACAGTGTGACGCACTACAACCTCTACGTTGAACAAATAGTTTGAAAAATATTGACTTTGTAATAATAAATCGATTGTATTCCGTGCACCTGAAATAATTATTTATTTTTGTTAAATTATAAAAAAATTATTAAAAGGTCGTTTATGACGACTAGTACTTAGGTAATTTATGTTTGATTTTGAGCAATCATTTTTATGATTAACAAAAAATTAAAACCGACTTCCAAGGTAAAAACAATAATAACATCCTTATAATATGAACTAAAACGTATTAAATCATTTTTCCTATCGAATAGTGCCTTTTTACGAATTCGGCTAAAACTCAACTATTTCTGCACTCAATCCTTCATCATTTTGAAGTCGGTACTAGATATAGCTGAATCTTCACTCTGCCAAAATATTTGAAACATTTGTAACTGGCACCGATTTCAAAATTATGAAGGATACGATCGTACGATCCTCGATTACTCATGGATCCCATCATCAGGTCACCACTTTTGTGAACATGGTACCAAATTGGAGTGAAACCTAATACAACAAAACAAAAATTTCGAAAATCGGTTCACAAACGGCGGAGTAATCGTTGAACATACAATATATATATATATATATATATATATACCGGAGGCCATCTCGCCGGACTACCGGCCACACGGTGAAGGCGGCGCGGCGCGGCGCCACAACGTTTTGCAGTATTGTAGCAGCGAAGGACTCGAGCTCCACCAATACATACCCGCCTCGTCTCGATTCCAGTGTCGGGTCGTCGGAGCGCACCGGACGGCGCCGTATGCCATACCATACATTTTTATACATATTATGTAGGAAACCGGAGCGGCACTAGTCAGACGCCGCGCCGCCGCCGCACCGCATCATATGGCATGGCACTTATGCTGATAAAAAAACCATTGTAGCTCATGAATAATTTCTCGTCTTGTATTAGAAATAATTGCACAACGTTGATCCAATTCACGATTTTCATCATCAATAAAATAAATTTGCAAAAATTGATGATCAGCGTCGGGTTACGGGAATAACGAACCAATTGATGATAAATCTGGCCCCGAATCTGTAACATGTAGGTATGCAATTTTTGGTTGTCGGATAAGAATTTTTAAAACTATCGTATACTTTATGATTAAGATTGTTATTTTTAAACATGGGACAATCCAGTTGAAAAAAATAATAATTTCACTCTTTTAAGATAGTTATATAAGGCTTTCTGTTAAGACTTATGTGATCTGCTTAATGACTTTGGATCCAGGATACACCTTCATAATACGAAAACTCATAATTTCAGCTGACTTCACTACCACCACTTAGTAACCGCAACACTAAGGGTCAATAATTTATACGGTACTCGTAAGTCGAAGCCCATCGGACCGACTCACTAATATTGAACATAACAATTAATTCAACGTTAACTCTAGAATGTAACGCACATGACAATCACAGTCACATGACATTGGTGACCCTGATGTGTTAGTGATGATGATGGTGATGATGATGATGATGAATGTAATTTGCACAGTAGTATATGCTTTCAGTTCTTAAAGCAGCGCCCACCCCCAAACTTGTATCTATAAGGGGTTGGGAGTTCTGTTCAGTACCTTCGATGTTCGAACCATGGTAATCATGGTGCAAAATCTTACTTTTGGTAACATATGCCTGGAATACTTCATACAAAAGCAAAATCGGCATATGATTCCATTTAAATTTTGAGGAGTTCCCTCGATTACTCCTGGATCCCATCATCAGATCACCACTTTTATGAATATGGTACAAATCCACGATCATACTCTATACAACAAAACAAAAAATATTTCCCCGTCTAAAAAATCCAACCATTTATTGAATTCATTTGTCACAAAAAATGTGATAAATGAAGAACCACTCGACCGATTTTGTGCACTTCACATAAACCATCTACTAAATAGTCCAAACAAACCCTGAAAATTTGGTTTGGATAGTTGAGCCCGTTCTTGAGTTATAAAGTGACAACGAAAATTGCCACTTATTTTTATAAAGATATTTTAAAGAACATAACTACATTCATATAAAAAATCATAACTCAACACGTAATGTTTTTGTGGGTTAGTACACGAATGCTTAACAACGTCCAATTAAGAGGCCGGGGTACCCTCGAAATTCTCATACATGCGCCAAAACTCACTACAGTCACTACCCAAAACGAACACTCTCCATAGCACTCGAAATGCGGATAGCCATGATTTGCCTTCTGCCGATGAGAATATCGTCAAAAGGACGAGGTCAGGCCGTCGTGTCAAATTTACTGACTATTATCGCCCTTGACCGTCTCTGGAGGGGGGTGATGTAGTGACTAATGTACATAGCTAATTTCTTTTATAAAAATCTTTTTATACTATTTTGTACGACTCTATAATTTATGATTTTTTGACTTGTTTACTTTTTGATAGATTTAGAGAGGAGATTAAAAAATAATTCAACTGGAATATCGAGTGTGCTATTTTATCATTTTCTCCGACGCACCTTCTAAACAAGATAGTTGAGCAAGCGATTCACCTCGCAACGACGCGAGGACCTTGCTCACTTCACCAGAATAGATAGCCCATTTATCGAAGAAGGTTATATTTTATCACGCTAAGACTAATAGGAGCGAAGAAATAGAGGAAAATGTGGAAAAAACGGGGAAAATTATTTGAAAGGGCTAACTTGAACGCGCTAATCTTAGGAACTACTGGTCATTTAGAATTTGGAACTTTGAACGATTGGGAAATTGGAACACAGGATTTGAAAAATTATTTCAGTGTTAGATAGCCCATTTATTGAGGAAGGCTATAGGCTATATTTTATCACGCTAAGACTAATAGGAGAATGTGGAAAAAACGGGGGAAATTATTTGAAAGGGCTTATCTCGCGAACTACTGGAGCAATTTTATGTTATTTGGCACAGATGGCTATCGATTTTAATATTTTTTTCAGTGCCTATATATTTTAAAATTATATAACTATTAACATACCAACATACAAAAAATCAGCTGGTTAGGGTTCCGTTTTAGGGTTCTGTAATCAACAAAACTTGGTTGACTACGGTACTCTAAAACGGTTCACATAAATCACACTAACCAGCAGATTTTTTGTATATTGGTAGGTTAATAGTTATATAATGTATAATAAAAAGTTGTGCACACGTGATAAGTGTTATTATTATAGCCTAGGATAGGCTAGACATCTCGATTTCATGTTCAATAGCTAAAGTTAAACTCATGTAGGTATCTTTAGGTTTATCTCGCCCTCGGTGTTATAATTATCGCGCGTGATAAAATATAACATGCTGCAGAGACACGACGTTTCTAATTGTTTGAACTTTCAAACATTCTATAGTAGTGAAAAAAAAAACTTTTTTTTTAATTGTAGAAATCAACTACGATAACTTGGCGCGTAACAAATGACTGTTTCAATGTGTGTAGTCACATCCTTATGAAAGAGTTTGTATGTAGTAAGTATTCAACCAATCACAGTACACGTAATATTTCAGTTAATGTCACTTATTACCAAGATTTGTTGGCCAACTAATCATAACTAGCCTACCGCGCAAGACAACGCACTTCAAACGTTTTGACAACGCACTTCAAAGGTTTTGAATTTTGGAGGGGCGCGCCATGTTATCATAGTTGATCTCTACCTACCTAGGAAAACAAAATAATATTTATTATGGTTTTGTGTTTTTCTTTAGGCACGGTATAAAAATAATATATTTCTAAGTGTAAGTCACAGATATTGTGTATAATTACATGCAAATAACGATTCTTATTCTTCGTATTAACACTTTTCATACTGCGCCTGCAGAAAAAAAGAAAGCAATAAAATAACATGTTAGCCACTGATTTTGAATATAAGAATTACATATCTTGGATACCCATAACGAAAAAAATGGGATATGTCTCTTTTGTGTCGGGCCTGGGTCACAAATGACCCGTCGTCTTTACTACTAAATATTTAAACACTAAAAAATAGAGTAAAATACTAAAAAATATACAAATAAATAGTAAATTTTCTACAAAATATTTAAATACTAAAAAATATTTTTTAAAGTTTAAATATTCTGTAGTAAATTTATTTTTATTAAATAAGGGGGCAAACGAGCAAACGGGTCACCTGATGGTAAGCAACTACCGTCGCCCATGGACACTCGCAACATCAGAAGAGCTGCAGGTGCGTTGCCGGCCTTTTAAGAGGGAATACGCTCTTTTCTTAAAGGTTTGCAGGTCGTATAGGTCCGGAAATACTGCTGGTGACAGTTCGTTCCAGAGTTTACCAGTGCGCGGCAGAAAGTTACGCGAAAAACGCACTGTGAAAGACTGCCACTCATCATGGTAATGAGGATGGTATGTTTTTCGCGTGAGATGATGGCGAAAAGTTGCAGGTGGTATGATTCCGAACAACTCCTCAGAGCACTCCCCGTGATACAACCGATAGAGGATGCAGAGTGATGCATACATCTCGGCGTAATTCCAAGGGGTCCAAGCTGTTTGAAACACTATGGCAGTCAACAATTCGAGCGGCCCTTCGTTGGATACGATCTAGAGGGAGCAGTTGGTATTTTGGCGCCCCTGCCCAGAGATGAGAACAATATTCCATATGAGGCCGAACCTGCGCCTTGTAGAGTTGTAGGCGTTGGTCCGGACTGAAGTATTGTCTCGCTCTGTTAGAACACAAAGCTTCTTCGAGGCTAATTTGGCCTTACCCTCTAGATAAGAATAAGAATAAGAACATATTTATTTTGACACCACACAACATCATGTAGAACACAATACATACATATTGTGTGATGTCGAAATTGGCCCAAGCTCAGCTATACGCAGCAAGCAAGCTTGCTGCACTGATATTCTGCAAGGGCCAATGAGTGACATCACCACAAAATAAGGGGGAAAAACTATACTATACTCTTATAATTATGACTTACAATAAAAGCTAACAATAATTTAAACAAAAAAGCAAAAACACTAATAATAAATCCAAAAAGAAAAAAAAAAACAACTAAAAAAAAAGAAAAAATACAAGGTCATTGAAAAAACACGCACACAGATGATATCGGAACTGGACTTCGCTCGATATGTTGACGCCAAGTATCTCAATGCTAGGGGAGATGGTTAAAGATGTACCCTCGAAACGAGGATGTACGACCATTGGTGACTTTTTAGTGGTGAACGCGCAAACTTGTGTCTTGGCGGGGTTGAATTGGACCAAGTTACGTCTACCCCATTCAGAGACCTTCTCCAATGAATTCTCCACCTTAGACACAAGTTCGTTTCGACTCTCAGTGACATTTTGCCGAGAAATATTGGGGGAGCTGGTATATACAGCATCACCTGTACTATCATCCGCATAGCAATGAATGCCGCTGGTCTGCAACATGTCATTGATATGCAGTATGAATAGAGTAGGCGATAGCACACAGCCCTGAGGGACACCAACATCAACTGACTGAGTTTCCGAGCATTCGCCGTCAACTACGACCTTTATGCTTCTGTCTGCTAAGAAACCAGTGACCCACTGACATAATTTCTCGGGCAGCCCGTATGATGGAAGCTTTGATAGCAGCGCTTTATGCCAAACCCGATCAAAGGCCTTCGCAATGTCCAAACTAACAGCCAATGCCGCTTCCTTCGACTCAATTGCCTGAGCCCAACGATGAGTCAGGTACGCCAAGAGATCACCAGCCGAGCGACCCTTACAGAACCCGTATTGTTTGTCGCTTAGTAATCCCTGGCCGTCCAAGTATCGAAGAAGCTGGCTATTATATAATTAAATAGTATTATATTAATAAATAATATTATATTTACTATTTATTTATATATTTTTTAGTGTTTTACTCTATTTTTTAGTGTTTAAATATTTTGCAGTAAATTTTTGTACAGGAACCTAGGTAATTACTATTTTAAGCTGAAAAATAACTCAAACATGTCAAATGTTTTCATATGAGAGAATGATTTTGGTATTACGTATGTATGAGAATTTCGAGGGTAGCCCGGCCCCTTAATATGCGACTAAAACAAGAGGTACTAATCCTTCTACGCGAGCTCTACGAAGACGTTGCCACGCAGGCACGTAGCTCGCAGCTACGCCACTCGTAGACAGCTACGTCACAAACACTCAAACTGTTTACAGCGACCTATTTTAATTTTGTCCTTGGTAACTGTTGTTACAGCTTGAGCCTTTTTGTATTTATATACTATATGGCAGTTTTATCGAATATATTTAAGGTCAAATATCATATAAGAAATATTTTTTGCAGGGACATAAATATAGCTAAGATGTTTGGCTACACAAAATGCATCAGTGATTTTTTTGCGAGTACATTTATTTGTTTGCCTAACTTCTTCACAATACGCTGCGTACGTAGTAAATCCAGAAAATTAATTTAAATCTAAAGGTTTTACCTACATTCAGATTAAAAAAAAGAGAGATTATTTCAACACCCCATACATTTCCTTAACAACACACCACGATTACAGAGTATATGCCACCCTAACCTCTGACATATTAAAGCCGTCCCACGCAACAACCTGTATATAGATACTGTATAACACCCTGTATGGCGCCGGGCAGACGCCCGCCCATGTCGTTATGCCAGGGTTTCCCAACCTTTTCTTGGCCAGAGACTGCTTAAATTTTTTTTCTTGTAAAAAGGGACCACTGTGAAGCCTTAATAGCTGTCACTGTGTAATCTAAACTTTAAAAAATCTTAAACTTAAGAAAAAAACGAGGAAATGATATAATTATAAACCTTGTCATTTTAGTAGAATTTATAAGCTTGCATTCTTTGATTCTTTCTCTTCATCTCTTTAGGTTAGGTCAGGTTCATATAATTTATATAAGACTAATATTGTTACTCAAAGCATTGCTTCCTGCGGACCACTCGTTGGGAACCAATATGTTACGCAGACTCTGCAACAAGTCGCTACCGCCTATAATTTGTTTTCAATAACCTTATAATAAGATATTCAATAACTTTATAATAGAGTTCACTGTTTATAATTATAATAATGATGGGGTTCCGTGTTTATAATAAACACAGTATTTAGTTTGGCATCGCTCGCGTTTAATTCTTTTACACTAAAAATTTCAATTTTATAAAAAGGGGACAATGAACAATGTTTTGTAAGTAGGTGTAAAATTACGTTAATTTCCGGTTTTAAACGGTTTTTATCAAGACAAAAAATCATTTCAATTTTCAAATATCTTGATAACACCACAAAGCTTGTGCCATAATAATTTCGTTCAATAACAGATAGCGTTTTGCTCGCAGTAGGGGGTTAAAACGGCACATTATTGTTTCCTGCAAATTCAATCAATAACAATTCAGTTGTCAATAACAAGGTTCATCCAAAAAGTATGTCACACCTAAAGGTAAGGGGATGGGGGTCGACGAAGTGTGACATGATGGTGACAAAGAGGTAAAGGGGGGTAAAGGGGAAGGGTAAGTTTTGTGACATCACATTTTAAATTTTATTAAATTTAAATAACTGAGAGCCGAGCTTTGTGAGGGCTCGCGTCGTTCTCCTGTTTTACAAGGCACTATAGATAGGCAGTCTTTTTATATTTTAATAGTAACCAAACCTTGACTTACCGATGATAACACATCTACATAATATTATGTAACTACGTTAAATCACAAATCAACAGGCGTGATAGTTTTCCGCAAAATGTACCACAGAAGTGCAGCTCAGGTTGTGGGATTGTGGCGGTACCCACAATTCGCCTAACATTCCTGCATCGCGCTATCGAAGTTTTCTAAGCGCGGCGGTATATATACGACAGCTGAAATGTATCACGTGGGCTTCGGCCTGACCGGGCATACCACCTCGCTCGGTCGGAAGATCTTCCTTTGTGGCCTTCACGCATTATTCCCACATTGGTGACCCTCGACAGAACACGCCTCCTTCATCATCATCACTCCCCGCCCCTCCACACCGCGCCAGCCAACATCGCCTCATCGGGTACCTCGTCCACTAGCCGCAATGTACCGCGGCCTGGGCGACTCCGCATCGGCATCATCGGGCTTTCTCACTGCACCGACCGGTCAGCAAGCAGAGCACATCTCTCCTGGTCAGCACGTAGCATCGGCCCCGCACGGCAGCTTATCCGACTCACTGGATCCCGTGCAGCAGCTTACAGTTCCGACTCACTGGGACTCACTGCAACAGTTCCGACTCACTGGAACTCTCTGGCACTGGCGACTCAAGCGACAAGACTTCAAGATTCGACCTCCGGTCTTCGGGGGGGAGTGATGTGGCGGTACCCACAATTCGCCTAACATTCCTGCATCGCGCTATCGAAGTTTTCTAAGCGCGGCGGTATATATACGACAGCTGAATTGTATCACGTGGGCTTCGGCCTGACCGAGCATACCACCTCGCTCGGTCGGAAGATCTTCCTTTGGCCTCCACACATTATTCCCACAGGATATACTAGGGCTCGCTTCGCTCGCTTTGATTACAAATAAATATTGAGGTGGTTTTAATTTTCTTACAAATTTGACCACCTGTGGGCTGTGACCGGGGGGTCTCAAAATCGTGTGAAGTACTTTATGAATGGTACCTTACTAATAAGTAATAACTTAAATTACTTTCACACAGTAAGAGATCCTTATGAATTATGAGCAATTTATATTATTGACAAAAATTATGTACTTACTAAATTGTAATTAAGGATTTGTGTCAACACATTTTATTTAAAATGTCAATTATATCTACGAGTAATAAAAACTACTACTTAATAAAATTCATTTTTATTTGTCTATAAAACATTAAAAATGAATATTTATGAAAAAACACTTCAGCCTCTAAGGGCTGGTTTACACGTATTAAATAGATAAGTAGTTAACTAAATTTTAACTTAATTTTAAGTTGTTAATTGCATGTAAATTGTAAACACAAAATTTAGTAGCAAGTAGCAAGTTAAAATTTAGCAAGTACTAAACTAGATGACAATTAGAATTTAGTTACTACTTATTTACTTAATACGTGTAAACCAGCCATAAGTGAAATCTGGAATCAATTTCTGATTACTCGTAATGGACAGAAGACAAATTGATACAATTACTAAGTTATTTGTCTGCAGAAAACAATACAATTAATCTTAATCTTTTAGCCATTTTCTTTGATGTTTTCATGTTTTGGGAGTTTTGAACATTATTGCTTATCGTATTTAAACTTTTTTTGAAGCTTAGTAAGTTATTAATGTCGACTTATTAATTACTAGATGACGCCCGCAACTGCGTAGCGCCAAAATTCATTTATCGCGTGGGAATTATACATTACTAGCTGTTGCCCGCGACTTCGTCCGCGTGGACTTCAGTTTATAGCGCGCGGTGTCAACAATATTGGTGTCAAATTTAAAAGCTTTTTAAAACCCTGGTACCCCTTAAATCAAAATACCCAAAAACAGCAGCTGTGCAGTGTACACATAATATTTCTTTTTTTAAATTAAGATTTATACCAAATTTAAAGCTTATTTAGCCCCCCATTACACAACTTTAGCTTTACCCATAGACTATACTTTATCATTGGTATGTTTAAGGTTACGTCACTACATAGATAAAGTACTGAGTAGTGAGTAGTGAGTTATTTAATGACGTGTATAACAATCGAAAGATGTTATTGTTTAGCATGTTAATGGTTTAGCATGGTACCTTAACTTATAGAAAGACTTATGAGCAAGCGATAGCGCGATGTAGGCGACTGAAAGCGCCATCTGTTATGAATTTTTGGAACTAACTTATTTTCAACAAATTTACGCATTTTCACCCCCTAACAACCTCGTTTTCCAGCTAAAAAGTAGCCTATGTCCTTTCTCAGGTTTTAAACTATCTGTGTACAAAATTTCATTACAATCGGTTCAGTAGTTTTGGCGTGAAAGCGAGACATACAGACAGACAGACAGACAGAGATACTTTCGCATTTATAATATTAGTATAGATTCTGGGATAAAAAGTATACTATCCTTTCCCGCGGGTCTCAAAGTATATTCTTAAACATTTTACATGAAATGGTTTTGGTGAGATACTTTTATTAAAATAAAGTTAAAAGTTTTTTTTTCATTTCCAGTTTCAAAAATGCCGCAGTGGGCGAGCGCAGAGGGCGGGGGGTCGGAGGCGGCGGCGCCGGACCAGGTGATGTGCTATGAAGACGAAACCTCAGAGTATTGTGAGAAGAATGGCGAAGATTTGAAAATAGAACAGGCTGGTGGTAAGTATTTTTTGTACTGGTAACATTTTTTTTGTGTATGAAAAGTAGAGTTGGTAGGTTTTAGGATCTTAACATTGCCTTCCTATACTAAGATTTATTTACATTTAGATCAAAATTAATTCAAACAAAGGCTTTACGTGAAATCCAACTCAAACGATTTAACTTCTGATATTTAACATGCAAACATTTTGTTTAATGCTAACCGGCACTTACCGGGCTTGGCGTAAGATTAGCGTCACGTTCAGTGAAAGTGAATCGCGGCTGCGTAATAAAACCGCAAAGGAAATAAATTGACTAATTTAAATACCACAGTCCATATACCACTTGTCTTAAGAACATTGTATTTATTATAACGTATCTCCCACAGAAGGACACGGAAGAAAATAATAATATGGATTTGGAATCAGCATTAGAATATATCAGCTATGTAGCAGAATAAATCGGCTATTAAGACGTCAAAGGTCTCAGAGTAAAAGGGAAAGCTTTTTCTATCGCTTTTAATCTAATTAAAGATCGTCCCACTTTGTAGTGCATACTGTATGTCTTTAGATTATGACAGCTTTTTAGCACGGTATATGGTAAAGTCATTTTGTATCCTGAGATGTCCTCAATGAAGTCGACAGTTGCTTATCGTTAACCACCGAATCTTAGAAAATTGCAAACTTTATATGACGATTCAGCATTGTGAATTAACAAACTATGTAAACTAACTTTACATTTGAACCAACTCCCAGTAAACTTGATACAAAAATTATTATTTTTAACAAAAAATTAAAACCGACTTCCTAGGTACAACAATAATAACATCCTTATAATATGAACTAAAAAGTATCAAATAATTATTCCTATCTAATAGTGCCTTTTTCCGAATTCGGCTAAAACTCAACTATTTCTGTACTCAATATTCATCATTTTGAAGTCGGTACCAGATGAATCTTCTGTTCTCTGACAAAATATTTGAAACTTTTGGAACTGGCACCGACTTCAAAATTATGAAGATTGAGTACAGAAATAGTTGAGTTTCATTATTTAATACTTTTTAGTTCATATTATAAGGATATTATTATTGTTTTACCTTGGAAGTCGGTTTTAATTTTTTGTTAAAAATAATAATTTCACTCTTTTTAGTTACCTAGTAAGCAAACGCGTACTATACGTAGAATAATACATCTGTATATTATTCTACGTATCTTATTACAGTCACACTTACAAAATATTATAATATCAGCTGCAGCCTGCAGATAATTTTAAACAATACATTAAAAAAAATCGAAGTGAACACGTGTGACGTGCTAAGTAGCCGGTCACCGGACTAGTTTCAATAGGCTGGCACTCGCTCGACTTGTCGCACACGCAGCGCACATAGTACCTCCGTGAGTAATTTGTATTCTGTGCATAGTACCCAGCCCGCGCGGCGCCCGCGCCGCCCGCGCCGCTCGCTTGACAGCCCTGGCAGATATGCGATGCGATGCGTTATTATACTATGAACGCTAAACGCAATGCAAAAGGTTGAAATTAGGTTGTTTTCCAGAATATCTCGGCGAAGTGAAACAGAATGTTACATTATCGAAGCAACTTTAACTTCTCAGGAGTAATGTCAAATGTGTGCCTTATGCTCTGGAGATAAGGTTGAATTTGGTGACATTGGTGACCCTGACGTGGTAATGATGATGATGATGATGATGATGATGATGAATGTAATTTGCATAGTAGCATATGCTTTCAGTTCTTAAAACAACGCCTAAACTCCCAAACTTGTAACTATAAGGAATCCGGAGTTCTCTTAGTAGCTTCGGAACCATAGTATACCTCGGTGCAAAATCTTGCGTTTTGGTAGCATATGCTTAGGATGCTTCTCATAAAACCAAAATCACTATATGTTTCCATATAAATTTCGAGGAGTTCCCTCGATTACTCATGGATCCCATCATCAGGTCACCACTTTTGTGAACATGGTACCAAATTGGAGTGAAACCTAATACAACAAAACAAAATTTTCGAAAATCGGTTCACAAGCGGCGGAGTAATCGTTGAACATACAAAAAAATAATAATAATAATAAAAAAATATCCACAGCCGAACATATCGTCCCCGTAGAAGGAAAACTAAATAACTCCGATTTTGCAGTTTTGAGATAATCGCGATTTAGTGTTTTTTTTTCAGTTTATGCTCATTTGTTAAAAAATGCCAGACAATTTTACTGTAGATAATTTTATATTTTGTGGACCTGATTACCTCTTACATTATGCTTAAACAAAGTGGACTTTATCTATAACTATAATAAAATAAAACATATAAAATCAAGTTATTTAATTTTGCCACAACTACTATTTCTAACGTTACTGCAGTTATCTATATATTTCGGCTACTTATTTAGTTTTCCCACAACCTAGATTCATCTGGTAGAGGAAAACAAGGCGAAATAAATGTAGTTATTGAATTTATCCAACCTGAAATACGCTTAAATGTAAAAGTTGATCATTTATTTATTACTTTGTTATTGTTAAATTATTGTTACAGCTGGTGCTATATAAAATAAAATGCTGTAATTTGACATAAAATTATTTATTAAATCAATAGGTAACAAATCAAAAGAAATTATTTAGAAAATGAACTACAAATCAAAGGTAAGTATAACAATAATTATAAACTTTAAAATAACTCAAAACTTACAAATAAAAATAATTCTGAATTGGTAATTAGGTAACTGAAACACAACTAATAGACTGTGCGCTATCTGACTGATCAGCCTATGATATAAAATTAAAAAAATACAATATGACTCAGTCATTAGTCATCAGGTACATTGAGTACAACAATCAACAAACTCGTAAAATACATTTCTTAGAATTGTTAATCTTACATATTAAAATAAAACATTTGCAACTCAAAACAATTAAAATCACGGTACTTATTAGATGCTTAAAGGTAAAGAGAGAGAAAACTTTTGTTTTAAGAGACATAATTATAAATGGTGGGCCAAAATAAGTTTAATCATCGACTTCAGATAAATCACTGCAGCAGGTTGGAGTACCCTGGCCTTCGCTTAAACATGGTAAACCTTCGTACCAGCCGTGAAGCTCTTTAGGAATGATATTTTTCTTACAAAGCTGTAAAAGGTCTTTCTTCTTTTGTTTGGTTATAGGAAGATATTGTTGATATGCCCGGGGAAGATCTTCAGCGCTTATGGTTGGCATTTCAGAGTTTTGAGTTCTTCTAGTCGATCTTCCTGGTTTACAAATAGCATTTAATAAATTATAGGGTCCATCATAATTGTATCTGTATTTAATATAACCAGGTAAATCCTTTTCAAATCTGAGACATTTAATTTTTAACCAACACACCTTCTCCCCGTTTTCCGATATAGATTTGTTTTTAATTATTTTTGAACAAAGTGATCAATCATGTCTTGATACGACAATTCAGTTACTTTATACGGAGTCACATTTTTATTTTGTCTTTTTGATCTTGCCCGCTGCATAATTCCTTTCCAATCTGTAATAGAATAAGTGTCTGTGTACTTTTTTTCTTTTTCTATAGCGCTATGCATCGAATCTACTTCCATATAGCTGTGACCACTTTCGAGATACTTTTGTTCTAACACTTTTATTGTCTCATGCGTGTGTACTAAGTACAATAAAAATGCTGCTATGTACTGGTTCCGGTTTTGCCCCGAGCATGTGTCTGAATAAATCGTGACGTGCGTAACAGCCTCGGGTAGATTCTTAATCCATAAATAAATAGCAGATGCTATTTCCACACTGCCTCTTTTTCCGTTTATTTCTGTCCAGATCATACAGTGAGCGTCATTCTGTGGGGGCTTAAACTGATAAATAGATAAATTATATAAATTTAATTTTCTGGAATAATACATTAAACTATCTGCAGTCGATGGAATCTGCAGTAGACTTTGCAAGTCCATGGTGACACACAAATATGAACCATCTTCTTCTGACCTCTTTTTATCCAGCTCTTTAGATCTATAAGACGCCTCTTTTCGCTCTATATGCTGAGTATATTCATTAAGTATATTTGTATTAGTTTTATCTTTATTATAATTGTTACACGTGCTACATTGGTCTTTCTTGGGATGATAAAATGCTAAATTGTATTGTGTGCCAAATACTCTCTTATAAATGTTAAATTTAACAGGTGTTTTATTGTTCTTTTTCATTTTCTCCACATACAAATCATACATTTTTGATATTGACAAGGTAGGCTCTAAATATTTCTTGGCAGATTTTTTTCTACAGTAATGGGAATCCATTACAGGAAAACTTTCAATATGATTTTTTACTTCTTCTATCTGTTCTTCAGGAGTTTTGTTTATAGGTGGTTGTTTGCCACGGTTATCCATTTTTGTGAATGCACCATTATTATCCACATGTTTTACTGCAGTTTCGATAGGACCAGTAGAAATACACAGAGTAGACATAAAAAAGTTCTTACACACTCGTTCAAACACATTCTTATTTTTATAAAAACCATATTCTCTGCTGGTACTTCTTTGTTTGTCGATCGGTACAGATTTTCTAGCAGTCTGCACCGGTTTGATGTTGATGCGCCTAAGCAAAAACTCTTTTTGTAGCTTATAATCTTGTATAGACCAGTAGGATTTGCAAATTTCTTCACGCTCGTTTTGTGTAAACTTTTCTGTGCATTTTTGACGGCAATTATTACTGCATTTAGGATTTTTAGGCATTTTAGCTGCACAAAGCTTTCCAGTTTTACTCTTATATGGCAAACATTTTCGTTTCTTCTCCAACTCTTTGTTTCTTTTCCAATTTGATTGATTTTTTTTCTTCCATCTGTATATTTCTTTTTTCTTATTTTCTGTTTCTATTTCTGTATCTGTTGTTTCTGCAATTGTGACATTGATTCTTCTGTCGGGGCTAACTGGTGAGACTTGGCCTAAAGGAGTTTTAATAATAGTGCGAGTTGTAATTTTACCTCTTTCATCTTCAGAATCACTCGAGGAAATATATATACCTTCAAATCTCTTAACTCTTTTTTTCTTCTTAGCTTCTGCAATATTGATATTCATTGAAGACCTACGTTTCTTTTCTATTTTATTTTCTTCTTCTGAGTCCGGAATCCACGACGATCCAGAATCAGAAAAAAGTTCTTCATCTGTTGAAGGTGGCATGGTTTCGACACCCGAAATGGGACTTGACCCTCTGACACTTTTATAGTTGAATAATATTATGTTGTCATCTTCACTTAAATTAATTTTACTGCTACACAAAGACATGGGACTAACATTTACGGGCATAGGTGCTGATTGGGGTGGTTTAATGTTATTAGTATTATTTTCGCTAGGCATTATTGATGCTGGGGCCGATTCACATGTAATAATTTTAAATTCGTCATTTTCAGGTAGACTAAGAACACCTGGAAGGATTTTATTATGATTTTTTTCTATTGTAATATTATCAACATTGAAATTTATGTCGTTCCAAACATGATTGTTAATATCGGATGGTGATTTCTGGCATGTTATAATATTATGTTTTTCTGGGCTGACTGTACTTTGGTCTTGTTGTTTTACTGGCTTATTTTCACCCTAAAACAATAAAAAATCTGTATTATAGGTATTCAATTACGAAAAAAGAAAAACAATAATAGTGTGACAAGAGTATGCAGATTACGTAGTGATAGCATGTAAATAAAGTTTAAAACTGAAAATGCTCGCTGCCGGCCACTGCCATCCGGTGTAGCTTGGCCCTATAAAAATAATAATATCCTTGGACGTTTCACACCACGTCAGTCTGGCCCCGTACTTAGTATCCGAAGAACTTGTATCACGGGTACCAGACAACGGGAAATATATTTAATATTTGTATACTATACAATATACATAATAATATATTTAATACTATACATACATATACTATACATAATAATAGATTTTTATTATATTATAAACATAATAATATTATTTAATACACATCCATGACAGGAACACAGGAAACTTTTTGTTTCATCGGCGGGATTTGAACCCGCGACTTCCGGCGTTTATCGTCGACGCGCTCCCCACTGAGCCTCAGAGGTCGTCAAATCTATGTCTACTTAGTTTGAATAAAATTGTGTGTAAAGTGGATCAAAACCGAATCGAAATAGTTCAAAATACCTAGCAAAAACAATTCATGCAACAAGTTAAAAGTAGCCTTAAGCCTAAAGCTTAAAGATCAAAATTCAAATAACGCCTGAAGAGTTATTTACTTCTCCCACATCTTAAAATTATTCATAATAGTATGAAAGTTCATTTAACTAATAAAGCGCGAAAAAAATAAAGTAATAATTTCGGTAATAAGATGACATAAATCAGTCTTGGTTTAATAGAAGATGCACTTAAGAGTTTTTCTACTTACTATTTTATTGGTTCTAAATTATTGTAGCTACATACCTTAGGTAAATTATCTTCCTTTCGGCACATTTTCACCATAAATCTACCCCGCGAATCCATTATAGCATAAAATCTTACTTTCACTATGGTCACTAAGTAAACGCATTAGAAGGTCACGCATTACCGTATAAAGTGCTAGTGACGCGTGCGAGCATTGCAGTCGCATGCGCTCACCCCCGCGCTTCCCCCGCGCTCTTCCTCGTTCCGATTCATTGCATAAACACTACAATATTTCGCGCCAAATTCTCTTAAAAATTTAATAACTTTTGTCACGTACATTTTATCTTTATGGCAATTATAAATAACTTAATCTATTTAATTGTATTTGCCTATCATCTCGTAATTAATAATCATCTAGTTGTGGAAGAAATAGATAACATAAAGTATTTATAAAGTAATGATTTTTTTGCCAGAATTCTGAGTAGGACAATTAAATAAATACAGTTATTTAGTTTTCCTAGAACTTTGTTAGTTTTGTGATAGATATAGCAAATTGAGGCAAAATTCAACAACTTGTTTTATTTAATTTATCGAAAATTCAACTTATCATTGACCACAGTTATTGATTTATTTAATGAGTTGTTTATTTTTCCTTCAAAAAATTAGAGTTAGTTTGAAGATGTGTATTTTTCCATCTGAACGACAAAAATAGCTATATTTTTGGAACGAAATAAGATAGGAAGACCCCTGTTAGACTCAAACATGCGTCGTGTTTTGGGTGATTTAAAAATAGGGAAAAGTGAAAATCGCCAAAAATCGAGTTATTTAGTTTTCCTTCTACGGGGACGATATAACCT
Source organism: Lysandra bellargus (assembly GCA_905333045.1). Lineage (NCBI taxonomy): Eukaryota > Metazoa > Arthropoda > Insecta > Lepidoptera > Lycaenidae > Lysandra > Lysandra bellargus. The sequence goes on along the minus strand of HG995330.1, from coordinate 11,185,385 downwards.
CCTCGTTTTTTGGAAGACAGTTAATCATTTTAGCGAGTTCCCACCATAACCAATCTTTAATCCATAAAACGTAATAAATAACTAATATCCTTATCTTTGTTGCCATAAAAGTTATCTGTGTTTTAATAAAAGCCTTTTTGTAAAAACATCAGAAATCAGCCATGGCGGGGCGTTAAAATCGATTAGTTCGTTACGCAAATGCTTTATCAAGCGAGCAGTCGCTTGCGTCACGACTCACGACTCGTTTCACAGTAGTCACCTAATCTCGATTTTCAAGTGGTATTCATGTTGTCGTAGGTTAAGCTTGATCAGCGTTTAATTGCAAAATATGAGCTTAAGCTAACTGCAAAATAACTAATAACAAAACCACTCTCATATCAGCATATCAGACAAGATTAGTATAATATAGGGTATATTATACTAATCTTGTCTGATATGCTCCTACCCTCTCAAGATGGGCTGTATATTAAAGACACTTAAGTCAAGGTTCAACCACACTTAAGACGCCTTCACACTTCAAACTTCAAAATAATTTAATCAAAATTGGTTTACAAAAACAAGTAACAGTTTGGCAGCATAGTAGATTCACAGAATAATAAATACATACTTAGTTAATTCATAAAATAGAGTGCACTCAGTTAATACGCCACTCCTCGAGAACAATCTTGAGCATAATATAACGATACGAGCGGTTTACTAATCCGGGCTAAATCTTGGTAAAATGATCGAATCTTTTTCGTCGCCTTTTGGGACAAAGTAAAAAAAAAAAATATAATACCAATCGTCGATTAGAGATCAACTATGATAACTTGGCGCGCCCCTCCAAATGACTGTTTCAATGTATGTAGTCACATCCTTATGAAAGAGTTTGTATGTAGTGAGTATTCAACCAATCACACTACACGTAATATTTCAGTTTTGTTGGTCAACCAATCATAACTAGCCTACTGCGCAAGACAATGCACTTCAAGTCGTTTTGACAACGCACTTCAAACGTTTTGAATTTTGGAGGGGCGCGCCAAGTTATCGTAGTTGATCTCTACAAAAGATTAATCTGTCAGTGAGAGGAATGGGCAACATTAGATCTGCTTATTCTCGTGCTATAAGTAATAATTATTTTATTGTATCCCGTTTTTTAATTTATGTCAATTTTTCACGTTTTTATATAATTACCTACCAATGGGCTCAGTTATATCATTTTCTCGTGATCCGGCTATAAAATCATTTCAAGACGTGTTTAATTGTAATTTACGTACTTAAAATATGTTTTATAGTAGAGATATACGACTTTGAGCTACATTAGAACTTAGTTCGTTTCATTCATTTCAAACTTTCATCGAACAATGTATTACCTAACCTAACAAGAGAAATAATCGGCCTGCATCGACTTTCATTTCGCCTAATTACTGGTGAACGTTCTAGATTTCTACGACAGCGGCAGCGGCAGCGATGAGCAGGTGCCAAGACGGGTGTGCCGGCCTCGCCGCACTCCAGTCAGCTCCTCATCATCAGGGACCACCAGCAGCTCAGGACCCGGCAGACGCCGCCGATGTGGAATATCAGCTCGGGAACGCAACCTGCGACGGTTGGAAAGCAACGAGCGGGAACGAATGCGCATGCACTCACTCAATAGAGCGTTTGAGGTAACTCTCATAAGGCCATTTTCAATTACATAATCCAGTATGATGTTGCACGACAGAAATTAATAAGTTGCGATAACTTTGAGTAATGTGCGCATATTATATGTAATTGATTGTACTGACGGTTCTTAGTGGAAATTCATGTTGAACACTAATAAAACACACTTTTTCTTGCACTTTATCCACTATATTAAGATATTATTATAACTTTTTAACAAATTACACGACCGGTTTCGAAATTATTCATCATCAGGTGTAAGTTTAACGTCGGTAGTTTTAAATAACTAAATATAATCAAAACAAACATTAAGGTTGTCAGCATCATGGTATTTTTTTTACAATTTGGTAGAATTTTTATTCCAAATAAGAGTATTTTCTACTAATGTTAAAATTAATATTTAGTTGGATTTACCTATTTTACATTGATAAATTAATAATTTTATGCTGGTAATGTCACATATACAGATTTCAGAGCCTAAAATTAAGTAATAATTGTTAAATTTCTAAATTAAAATTAAAATATGTCACAAAATTTTCTATAAAATTATTACTTAAATGTCAAACAAATTAATATAAACGATGTCAAACTAATAATAATAAAACTTAAGACGATACAATTGTCAAATTTCATCACCAATAATTTAATTTAATTGTCCATAATATTAAAATTATAAAAATTAATATCTATATGAATGTCAAATAAATTAAACTAAATTAAAATATCATGTCAATAAATAAAATATAATGTCCATAAAATTATATAAATTAATAATTATCATGTCAATAAATTAAATTAGCGGTGAAATGTAAACTGAAATTAATGTATAAGTAATAATAATTTAAATGTCCTGTAATAAAATTGAATTTGATAGGCATGTCTGTTCGTTTAACAAGTTCCCATATTTTTTGTGTCTGTTGACTTCGAGTGCTTCCAGTGCGTCCATTTTCTTGCTTTTGGGTAAAACATGTAGGTATTTAATGTTCTTGTCAGGTTCAAAATTATGGTCATTATTATTTAAATGTTCAGCAAACGTAGATCTTTCTGTTTTCCTTTTCCAAGCTGTTATGTGTCCTTTTGAGTAACAAGGAGACCAGAGTAGCATTTTACACTACGGGTTCCCTAAAAAGTATGTTATGTAATAACAAGGACAAGTTTAACGTCACGGACAATAGCGGAATATACAGCCTTTCTTGCGAAACATGTGGAGATATATATATATAGGTCAGACAGGGCGGAAATTTAAAACCAGGATAAAAGAACACATCACAGCTTGGAAAAGGAAAACAGAAAGATCTACGTTTGCTGAACATTTAAATAATAATGACCATAATTTTGAACCTGACAAGAACATTAAATACCTACATGTTTTACCCAAAAGCAAGAAAATGGACGCACTGGAAGCACTCGAAGTCAACAGACACAAAAAATATGGGAACTTGTTAAACGACCAGACATGCCTAATGCCTATCAAATTCAATTTTATTACATGATATTTAAATTATTATTACTTATACATTAATTTCAGTTTACATTTCACCGCTAATTTAATTTATTGACATGATATTTATTAATTTATATAATTTTATGGACATTATATTTTATTTATTGACATGATTTTTTAATTTAGTTTAATTTATTTGACATTCATATAGATATTAATTTTTATAATTTTAATATTATGGACAATTAAATTAAATTATTGTTGATGAAATTTGACAATTGTATCGTCTTAAGTTTTATTATTATTAGTTTGACATCGTTTATATTAATTTGTTTGACATTTAATAATTTTATAGAAAATTTTGTGACATATTTTAATTATAATTTAGAAATTTAACAATTATTACTTAATTTTAGACTCTGAAATCTGTACATGTGACATTACCAGCATAAAATTATTAATTTATCAATGTAAAATAGGTAAATCCAACTAAATATTAATTTTAACTTTAGTAGAAAATACTCTTATTTGGAATAAAAATTCTACCAAATTGTAAAAAAATACCATGATGCTGACAACCCTAATGTTTGTTTTGATTATATTTAATTATTTAAAACTACCGACGTTAAACTTACACCTGATGATGAATAATTTCGAAACCGGTCGTGTAATTTGCTAAAAAGTTATAATAATATCTTAATATAGTGGGTAAAGTGCAAGAAAAAGTGTGTTTTACCATCACATAAAATTTGTTATCTAAAATATAAATAATTTTAAAGTCACATCGATATAAAAAAAGAAGATAATGTATCTAGTTAAAACGTACAATATTTTCTAAGCTATATTAGCTAAGAAGTACAGCGCACCTACGGGTAATCTTAAGTGAGCATAATAATTATTGTTTTCATTTCCTACAATTATCGTATCTGCAACTTTGTTTCAGGATTTACGGCGGGTGATTCCTCACGTGAAGAAGGACAATCGTAGTCTCTCTAAAATTGAAACTTTAACTCTTGCCAAAAATTACGTAAAAGCCCTCACAAATGCGATATGCACGATGAGAGGGGAGGTGCCTCGATACCAGTAAGTATAATATTATACAAAACCTTGTTTGATGACCGCTTAGCTATTTAATTTTAAATACTGAGATGTATCTACTTATATAACAATGAGGTTGGTTTGAGGTCATTATATTTTGATACCAAACAAACCCTCAAATTTCGCCATACCGTTTTTCTTGTGTGTAAAGTATATGGGCCTGACCGCACTGCGCCGCGCGATTTTGACTGTCGTGAGTTTTATTTTCAAATACACATTTTTCATCGGCAGTGCGGATAGGTACTCTCGATTCAATGACCACCTCAGACCAATAAAAAAAGAAAGACGGAGTATTTACAGGTAATGGGGTGAAGTCGCTGTCGATCAATGTGTGCGTCACGCCTAGCATAAATACGCTAGGCGTGCGCTTGTGTGCAAAAAAATAATGTTGCCAACTCAGGGTTTCAGATTGTCAAACTCCCATCCTGTTGCAGTCTTATTAAACTACTAAGTAATGACTACAAAAGTTGCTATCAAACTAGATTGTTAATCATCATTCATTAGTAATTGCTGAAAAAAGTAAATACTTAAATATCTATATCTAATAAATTATGTGTTTCAACTAAGAACAGACAGACAGACAGACAGACAGACAGACATACATACATACAGACAAAAATTGTAAAGAATGTTGTTTGGTGTATGCAGTATGTATCGTATACAGATTAATATGCAAATAGTAAAAAAATCTTTCAATACTACAAACAGACACTCCAGTTTTATTTATATTAATAGATTTTAAATGAATAACGAATTTTAGGTTAAAAATAAACATTTGTCAGGATAATACAGCACGTAATAATATTTTTCCCCTTTTATGGGAAAAAATATCTTGCGACCAGCATGCAGCACTGGTTGAGGTTCTGTGTTCCGAGACTCTCGAGACAATTTTTAAAACTAATAAATTAAATTCGTTATTTCGGTGGTAATACATAAATATTCAACTAATTACTTGTGAAACGTACAAGGTTTCCCACAAGGTTTCTTTTGAGCACAAGAATTGTTTTTGCTCCATTTAACGATGCAGGACGGCATATTTTGATATTTCTTGACACAGATGAAAACGACATGCGCCGTCACTCGTTGAAACCGGAATGGCGGGCGGCCGGCTTCCTATGGCCGTATCGGCTTCCTATTGCCTGCCTCACCACGTTGCATGGATGGCTCTGTCTATCTTTTTTTATTGGTCTGAGTGTGTTACAAAATTGCAAAAAAAAAATCCTCGCGATTAAAATACGCAGTGCGGACATGCCCTTAAGATATTTTGTGAATTGACTGGATTTTCCAAACCGCTTTTTTGCGCGGCAAGGCTAAAAACTATCCTATATTTTTTTAAGATAAGGTTTTAATTTTTGATTTTAAAAGTAAAACATAATGCTTATAATTTGGTCCCGTCGATATTTTTTAAAAATAATATTTATTTTTATAAATAATAAACAGAAATAGGTGATTTCCAATTTTGGTGGCTTGTCGTGGACCTATTTTACTCAATATCTAGACCGATTTACAAAAAACTTGATACTGGATTGAATTTTTATCTTTACGTAGTCGTTTAATATAGTTGACATTCAAAATACCATTGATCCCTTAAGCATAAAAAATAAGCCAATTACTTCATTCAGCCACACGCTAACCCGTTTAGGAGGTGGCTGTGGGCTGGGTCGTATAAGTTTCCAGCCAGAAATGAAAGAAAACCGTTTTATCACAAAACCTCAGATTTTATGCAACTGGTGTAATTAAATAATAGACATGATGACATTTTTTTTTCTTATTGGTAATTGAAAGACCCTTAAAAAAGAAACATCGCTGAAAGAATGACTCTGATAGCTTAAAAATTCACCAAGATATGACAATTTCAAATATCTCATAAAATAGACCTGCCCGAAACGCTCCATACAAAGTGCTACGAAAGACTGACGTCACTCTTTCGTAGTTTGTACGGATCGGGAGAGAATTTTGTTCGGTAGGTATATTAAATATTGCGTTTATGGAAGTGGTTTTATGACAAAAGTTGCTTTTAATTGCATAAGTTATCGAATGGTATACAAATATTAAGAAATTTAATTGAAAAAAAAATCGACTTGAAGGCGCATAACAAAATAATCGGCCAAGTGTGAGTCGGACTCGCGCACGAAGGGTTCCGTACCGTTATAGAGCAAACATAGACTAAAAATTGTGTTTTTTGTATGGGAGCCCCCCTTAATTTTTTATTTTATTAAAATATTATTATGAATTATTAAATAACACATATATGTAAGGCCTTCGTGAAAGTTTCAAGTGCCTACCTCTTATCATTATTGATTACGAGCAAAAAAGGCCAAAAAAATCACGTTTGTTGTATGGGAGCCCCCTTAAATATAAATTTATTTTTATTTTAGTATTTGTTGTTATAGCGGCACCGGAAATACACAATCTGTGAAAATTTCAGAACTCTAGCTATAGCGGTTCTTGAGATACAGCCTGGAGACAGACAGACAGACGGACAGACAGACGGACAGACATCGAAGTCTCATGAATAGGGTCCCGTTTTTACCCTTTGGGTACGGAACCCTAAAAATACAAATGCTATCAAGCTGAAATTTTGAGAACACTTATTTTTTATCGTGATTTCTTTATTTTATTAACAAAATTCGCTAATCTTGGACCTTGTCATCATCCCTATTATCCTACTTGTGGCAATACATGTTGTTATTTTGAATATCGGTAGAGTTTTGGTTTGTTTATAGTTAAGTTAATGTGTTATAACCTTAGTGCACGTAGTTTTTTTAAAAAGATTATTTTTCTCGCGAACTCCAATTTTGGTGGGTAAGAGGGTGCGTAAAACATTATTTTTTACAAAATACCATTGATTCTTGAAGCATAAATACGTCGTTCACTTCATTCTGTCACAAGCTAACTCGTCTAGGTGGTGGTTGTCGTACCAGTTTCCCGCAAACACCTAAAATCTCTAATTTTGGTGGAAACAAATATTTCTACCAAAATTATATAAAAAATGCAAGTTGTTGAAATCCACTCAATTACTACCTACGTGTATACTTTCTCGTGTCAAGTTCTAAATTTGAAGCTATGAATTAAAGTTAAAATTTTTCAATTTTCAGATTCAACAGTGAAGACGAAAATGTTGAACCAGTATTTGTATTAAGCAGAGATCAAGAGCAGAACAATAATGTGCCAAACGACCAAGAAGAAGATCTATCGAGTCCGACAAATAGCCTCTGACATTAAATGGAGTAGGTTTAAGAGCAAAATATGCTCACTTAAGACAAGACAGTTTTAGACAGACTATTGCAAGACGAACTTTTGTTTGTGTGTGCATCTCTATGTATCTAAATTATACACAAACCAAACAAATTTTGTTTCTTTTGTAAAAGCTACATTCTGTCCAAAGACTGTCATGTCTCAAGTGAGCGAGGGCTCTAAAATCTACGCTGAAAAGATAGAAGCTACTAAAGCAAAGACTTGACTGAGGTCCTTGTATTTTAAATATTCAGTTTCGTTATTCATTGCTGATTGCAGGGAGGAGGCATCATTCCGATACTCAGCCTTAATATTTTTTTAAATCTGAGGTTACAGCTCCACGAGGATGTTTTTGCGGTTAACAATCTGACGTTTCGCCGCTATATTGTAAGGTGCTTGGGAAAAGCCTGTCAATATTAAGGGGAAGACAGCTGCCAATTCGACATCTTTGTGCAGTTTTCTAAACGTATGTATTTCATTGATTGGCACAAAAAAAAATATATGTGATTTTTCATTATATTTGGAAAAGCTTGTCGAATTTAAATAATAAAATAATGTTCTCCTACTGGATGAAAAAAAAATACCAAAGTCACATCTTTCAGGAACTTTAAACAGTTCTAACTAAAGTAATAATACAATCTATGCTTTAAAAATTTGTTTATTTGATACCTTTTACAAAAATTCAAAGATTGCCGGATTTAATTTTCGGTTCTGACATCTAGATTTCCTATAATATTTATTTTTTCCTCTAACAAGCGAAAAATGTATCCACGCTACCGAGTGAACACTTCACATCTCTGTTTCTCTGGCATGAAAATCAACACAGGTGCGAGAGTGATGCGAGATCAAGGTCATTGGCAGTTGTCAGCGTCTTAACTGTGGGTCTACCAGAATCTGATGGCAAAAAGTGAGAAAGTAAATTGACTCTAGCAATAGCGGGGTAATTGAAATAAAACATTTTGATCCTTTTTTCTTATAGCGGCTGATTCTGTGTGTGAAACATGCAAATATAAAAATTTATCTAATGATCAAGGATATTTTTTGAAAATCTGCTGTCACAAACTGCCATCAGATTCTGGTAGACCTATAGATACTATGATCTCACGCATTGTTGCCTTAATACTGACACTTGTAGAGGTGCAGTCGAAGTACAGATAAAATCGAAACTTGGTATTTAAAATCATATGGCCCTCTGACCAAATTATGGCAACGAGTAAATACCTATTTATATTATTGTTCGCTTAATGTACTTAATAGCCTATCTTTGTTGTAAATTATCAAACATATAAACTATTTTAGAAGAAAATTTGTAAAAACATAACAAAAGAACAAAAATGATACGCCTAGTCTTCGTTGGGTTAAGAAAGGTACAGGCAACTAATCTAACGGCCGCACAGAGACGATGATTAAATTTTAATTTAATGAAGAGTTTGACAGTTATGAGTTAATGTATATTGAGGCTTATGTCAAAATATTCATTTAATTATAGACAATAACTGACCTCCATTATACAAGTACGCTGGACTTATGATACCCACCTGCTTTTTAGGGTTCCGTTCCTCAAAAGGAAAAAAACGGAACCCTTATAGGATCACTTTGTTGTCCGTCTGTCCGTCCGTCCGTCTGTCAAGACCCTTTTTCTCAGGAACGCGTGGAGGTATGAAGCTGAAATTTATATCAATTACTCAGGTCTACTGTCCCTTGAAGCTGTGAAAAAATCAAACTTCTAAGCCAACGCAATCAAAAGATACAGCCGTTTATGCCGCAAATTTTCGACACTTGCAAGGGAATCAAAACCTACAGGGTGCTTCCCGTGAACTCAGAATCTTGAAATTTGGTACGAAGCAACGTCTTATAGCATAGATAAAGGAAAAATTACGAAAACCATAAATTTTTAGTTACATCACATAATATATTTTTTTTTTAATAATTTTAAACTTACTACCCATTTCCTCATAAACGCGTAGAGGTATTAAATTGAAATTCATACCAAATACTCAGGTCTATAATACCTTTAAGCTGTAACAAAATCAAACTTCTATGACGAACTTTGTAAACCTTGCAGGTTTGTACGGAACCCTCGGTGCGCGAGTCCGACTCGCACTTGGCCGGTTTTTTTTGTATTTGAAGCGGAATCAGCGCCCCCAATGCGGGGGAAGAGAACTAAATTTGACGTAACCACAACCAATAACAACAGTTGTCATTACTAGTGTTAGTTCCAAGTACTCTCACTACTGCTATCAGCGCCAATGTGGCGGCTTTCAATCGTCATTTTTACGTCAGATTTAGTTCTCTTCCCCTGCATTTAGGGCGCTGATTCCGCATCAATTAAGCACAAAAAATAGCTGTCATTTCAAAGGGTATCATAAGTCCAGCTTACTTGCTTGTATAATGGAGGTCAGTGTAGAGAATAGATAAGAATAATTACCTAATATAATTCGTCTCTGAGTGCGGTTGTAAAAGTTTTAGTAGGTATACTTACCTACGTATTTAGAGTTAGCCTGCTGCCTGGCTACAGACGTTCTGAATGTCAAACTCAAGTGGGAGGCTGGGTGTCTCATATTATAATAACACTCTATATTTCTAGCGCTGCCAAACCTATAAATGAAAATCGTCAACTATTACAGCCAAGGTGTTGCTTAATAGGTATAAAGATCTCTCCGATGGTGCCAATATTATTAGAATAAATTAACATTCCAATTATAAATAATGCTAATTATTTTAGGGATCTACCATGATCCATGTACGTAGTCAATTTGTTTATGTCAAATTACCTCGATATTACAAGTTCCACATTAAACATACGTACTTACCTATTATAATCAAACATCTACAGGCAACATTAATAATTATGTACTTACCCAAGATTTTACCAATATCAGCCTAGCCACAAACGTTCTTACTATAAAATTATTTAAGAATGTCAAATTTAGGTCGAACCAATGATATATTATATCATTGGGTCGAACGCAAATGCATGCGAAAGGTATCCATACTGTGTCCAATGTCCATACAAAATACCTATGTATACCACACATACCTAAGCTACTTACGTGTACGTGTCTACGAAACATTAAGTACTTACGGATGTGGGTTATAGAACTTATAGAACATGTTTTGTATAGAAACCAGCCCTTAGACCTAATTTTAATAATATTTTAAATTAAGAACATCCGTGGCTAGGATAAAAAAGTCAGGCCGCGCAATCAATTTAAGGTAGAGCTACTTCAGCTACCCTACCCTTAAAAATCTAAAAGAAACAAACTTTCACACGTAAAGGTATACATCAGGTAAGTTCACATTATGGCTTTTATTCCTATGTACGCCTAATTAGTAAGAGTTACCTACGTTGCAATCTCAGTTCCAAGTTACCGTTGTATTTTTTAAGTATATATTATTTAAAAGTACCTAAGTCAAATTATTGCATTTTGTCTGACCCTATTAAAGACATTATAAATTTTAAAATTTTAATTTTATATTTTATTGTACATTGTGATTTAGATAATATTATTAAAATATAAGATCTAATATATAATTATATTTTATGTTAAATTGTTAGTGTAAAAAGTACCGAATTTATAAAAACTGAATTATTTTTATGTGTAATACACTATTTAAAGCATGATTTTGTGTTTCCTTTTGCTAAATGCTCGCTAAAATAAAGGGTATGCGTATGCCGTATGACCAATATTAATTTTATTGTTAATTTTATATTAAGGTACTGTACGTGTACGTTTGTCGCCGCCCTAGAGAAGAAGGTCCAGAAAAAGGAGTCCAAGTCGGGTAATCCAACTCCACCTGGTCCTCTGGACATAGATTAAGAGGCGATGGGTCCGGAGGACTTCCTCGGTGATGCTGAGGGTAATCTCGAAGTGATTCTCAACCTCGTGGCTAAGTCCTCCAATTACGCCAATAAAATACGGCACGCCACTTCTGCGGTGAGATGCATAATTGATGCGCTCGCCTCGCGAACTGTGGCGGAGGAAACGCGGCGTCTCACCGCAGATAATGGTAGATTGCGCCGCGAACTAGCGAACCTCCGCAAGGAAGCCCGTGCTTATAAACGGTACTTCGAGGAGAGTCGGGCTTCGGCAGCAAAAGAGAGGTCTTCTCCAATGTCCAACGAAAAGTTGGGCATTTTGAAGAAGAGCATCGCTAAGTTGGTAAGAAATTTGGTAGATGGGAGGCTGGTGGGGATTGAGGCAAGACTACCGCCCCCCGCAGTTGCTCGCCCACCATTGGCGGCTGACAGGAAGCGGGAGGCTCTAGAAAAGAGGGGCTCCGCCGAGAAGAGCCCTGCACCGGAGACTGCCGCAGTTCGTGACTTGTCTCCGGTGCTGATGACGACTGTGGTTCACCGGCTCTCCCAGTGCGCCCTGCTCCAGCTCGGTCGGTAAAGTCTTCGGCGGTTTCGGGTGCTGTTCCGGTGGTCGAATCGTCGGAGCCATTGGGCGGGTAGACAGAGGTCGTACGCAGGAAGACCTCTGCGAAAAATGCGGCGCCGAAACAGTCGGCACAGGTGGCGGCTAAGAAGCCGACGGTACAGATGCCTCGCTCTACGGCCGTCCTCGTCAAATTAAAGGCGGTTGCGGCGGACAAGGGCGCGACATACAGCTCAGCGTTGTTGAAGGCGGAGGGCGCCATTAAGTTGGACGAGCTGGGGCTCGGCCCCCTCCGTATCAGGTAGTCGGCTACTGGAGCTACGTTAATAGAAATACCTGGTTCTACTAACCACGAAAAGGCGGACCTGTTGGCGGCCCGACTGTCTGAAGTCAAAAGACATTTCAAGGCCCATGAAATGCTCTAATTTTAAGCTCACGGGCCTTTCTAACGCTGCTACTCAGGTAGAGTCAGTCAGATCTGCAGTCGCAGGAGCGGGTGGATGCTCCCCCACACAAGTTTGGGTGGGGGATATACAGAAGGGGTCGGTCGGGACGGGCTTACTCTGCATTGCTCTTGCATGAGCTGCTCAGTGATGGCGGCCAAGAAGTTGGTGTAGCTGCCTGGGCAGCTTTGCCGTTGGTTGGAGCAGAGTGAACGCGCATCTTGTGGACGCGCGGCCAAGCCACTGTTTCCGCTGCCTGGAGTAAGGGCATTATGCTGCCATGTGCCACCCCCAAAATGAAGGATCGCAGTGGCTTGTGCTACCGATGTGGTACACCGGACACACCGTCTCTGGGTGCAAAGCGAAGCACCCGAAGTGCGCGGTCTGTTCCGATGCGAGTTTGTTTGTTTGTTTGAACACGCTAATCTCAGGAACTACTGGTCCGATTTGAAAAATTATTTCATTGTTAGATAGCACATTTATCGAGGAAGGCTATAGGCCAGGGGTTCCCAATCTTTTTCAGCCTGCGGCGCACTTACAAGTCAACATTTTGTCACGGCGCCCTACTTTACCTAGGTATTACAAAAAGATACATATAAATTTAAACACATATTTTAATGATTATAGGTAGGTTATGCAAGTAAATAACAATAAACAGATATTATTCTTCTGTATGCTTTGTATAATTCATAATATTATAATTTTATTTTATAATTGAGTTATGGATAGTGATGGAGGATCGACTCACGGCGGCGCCCCTCTTGCCTTTACGCGGCGCACAGTTTGGGAACCCCTGCTATAGGCTATATTTTATCACGCTAAGACTAATAGCAGCGAAGAAATAGAGGAAAATGTGGAGAAATCGGGGGAAAATTATTTGAATGGGCTTATTTGAACGCGCTAATCTCAGGAACTACTGGGCTGATTTGAAAAATTCTTTCAGTCTTAGATAGCCCATTTATCAAGAAAGGCTATAGGCTATATTTTATTACGCTAACACTAATAGGAGCGAAGAAATAGAGGAAAATGTGGAAAAAACAGGGGGAAATTTTATTTGAAAGGGCTTATTTTAACGCGCTAATCTCAGGACTACTGGCCCAATTTGAAAAATTCTTTCAGTCTTAGATAGCCCATTTATCAAGAAAGGCTATAGGCTATATTTTATTACGCTAAGAATAACATGAGCGAAAAAATAGAGGAAAACGGGGGAAATTATATGAAATTGCTTACTATCTTAACTACTGGAGTTATTTTTATGTTAATTGGCAAACTTGAAGAATAGACCACGTGAAGGCATTACGTAGAAGGCATAGGCATTTTGCGGAAAAATGTACGGTTGTGTGAAATTCTTAAATTACGCGGGCGAAGCCGCGCGGAACAGCTAGTAATATAATACAGATTTAGCCATTTTAGCAGTTCCCACTACAGATAAAAGGTTGAAACCATCTGGCAACACTGATTTAGACATTCAGAAACCAATTTTTTTCCGATTTAGGATCCTAATTAGGATCCTAGCTTTCTAAATGTTATTTTACTCATATATCACTTTCATATATCTGTAGTGGGAACTGCTAAATCTGTATTATAGTTAAAACAAGATCTGGAATCCATTCGTAGGTAATTTCTAAAGTCTGCTGGTTTAGAATAGTTCAGAAAGTTCATAATTCATAATTTTTCGTGGAGCAAAAATTCTTTCAACCATATTTTTCGTCTTTTATTTATTTTAATTTTCATTGAGCCAACAGCTAAGCCTATGAGAAGACCAATTTTTTGTTGCTTTGATAGAACTGGAGCCATTAAGAGCCCGCGCACACGAGCTACTTAGTTGCACGGCGATTTATTTGTCTCTTTCGAAAAAATTGCCGCCATGTCGCAAGGGTGCGCGCACGAGAGCGACAGCAACGCAACTTTTTTCCGATTTTTCTAGACAGTCATCAACATGGATTTGGTCGAGACGGCTGTGGTTGTTGCACTCGCAATAAAAAACCGAAGAAAGCGTCGCAAAATAGAATATTGGGTGCATCCATTATGGACTCTTGGGTCATACTGTGTTTATGAAAACGATTTTTTATTGAGAGCATACCCAGAAAAATTTTACGTTTTCTTTAGAATGAGTGTCGGTCCAGCGTTGCGAGATGGTCTCGGCGATTTCCCCCTGAACTTATTTGATTTCCCCCTAGAAATATCCTATTTTGCCTCTATTTTGGTCGAAAACCCCCTAAATCTTGCTAAATCTAGGGGAAAAATCCGATATTTTGCCTCTATTTTGCCCCTATCTTGGTCGAAAACTCCCTTTCGTATTAGCTCCTAGACTTGATCAAGAGACAAATAAATCGCCGAGCAACTAAGTTGCTCGTGCGTGCAGGGCCTAAGAAGACGTCTGGCCAAAATCGCCGCGTCGTCACAAGTCACACTGATTTAGTTACTAAATTACATAGAATTAATTAAAAATATTAGAACGTATTATATCAAAATACTCATTGATATCGTTGCTAAATTATTAGGACAAGTGGAATATGAAGCTTCTAATTTGTCTTCTTTTTAGGATCCTAATTAGGACTTCTAAATTTAGTAAAATGGAATAAGCGCTTTAGTTTTTTTTATTGTCTTGGGTATAATATCATAGACAATAGAACAACGAATGAATAACTTTTTTCTAATCTGTGCAAGATGAATGAAGGTTATGAGACATCGAGTGAGAATGTGAACGAAATGAGAGTGAGATTTGACTGATACAAAAATTATCCTCGCAGATGCATGTGTGAAAAGAATTTTCTTTGGTGTACATAAATTTGTGAAAAAACTTTTTACATAATTATCGTTAAACTATCGAAGAGGAATCGATTGGAATAACAGTGGTATTAGGTTTTTGTAACGTCATAGGCTAAAAGTTACATCAAGTAAAGATCTGCGTCTCGCAAATATGGCCGTCCTGTAATGAATCGGTGGTCAGTGTTATTATAGTTATTCGTCTCATGCAGAATTTCAAAATGGAACTTCGTGTTGGTAATAAATATCGACTGGGTCGTAAGATTGGATCGGGATCATTTGGTGACATTTATTTAGGTAAGTTTGTATTGAAAATACGGTAAACAAAGAAAGATGAACTATTGTAGGCCAGCTGCATTTTTTTATTTCGAAATAGTTACGATTCTTTAAATGGGTAACCTTACAATAAAAATAATTTAATTACCATTGGCACAGTAACTCAAAATAACATGGCTTATGAATTCTGCCCTAACAAACTATCAAAAACATGTGATTGGCTATAAAATCCATTCCAGTGTGGTAGCAATTTGTCTTTGTCTACAAATTAAATTAAGAGTTGTAGAGTACCACCTAAAGTATTTCAGTTATTTATCATCGTGACGCCCTTTTCATATAATACCATTGTTACTAATTGTATTATAAAGTAACTATTGGAAAAAACTTTCATGATGAACAGACTAAAGCTTTGTTGTTTAGACAGTAAGCTAATAAAACTGATTTTAGGAACAAATATCGCTACAAGGGAGGAAGTAGCTATAAAATTAGAATGCATAAAAACAAGACATCCACAACTACACATAGAGAGCAAATTCTACAAGCTTATGCAGGGAGGCAGTAAGTATCCTACCTATTATTACAATTTTGCCCTAGTTTTTTTCCTAGTGAAATATTGGGCAACTGTCATAAATATGTTTTTTTTTTTCAAGTTGGAATCCCGGCAATAAAATGGTGTGGCTCAGAAGGAGATTACAATGTCATGGTTATGGAACTGCTCGGCCCATCTTTAGAAGATCTGTTTAACTTCTGTTCAAGACGTTTCTCCCTCAAAACTGTGTTATTACTCGCTGACCAACTCATAACTCGCATTGAAGACATACACGCAAGAAGCTTCATCCATAGGTAAACATGTTTCCACAACTTTTATGGCTTTATACTTACGAATAATAAAAACTAAGGAAGAGTAAGTCTGTCAAAAAACATCCTCCAAAATACTTGTCAAAAAAGTGTACCTTAGGTACACATTTCAATACATTTGCAATATTTAGGTGGCCTTGAGTGGTTTAAAGGCTGACGTTACATGACAGTTCGAAAGGAACCAAATTTTAAACGGTAATATTATGGGAGTTACGTTACGTTACGTTTCCTTAGTTTTTATTATTCATAGCTTTATACTCAAACAGTATATGCCGGGCTAGCACGGCAACCAGTAGAAATGCGAAAGTATGGACAAACTGTGGACATAAACTTAAGGTACCATTCCGATCTTTACTGCGGCTAATCGCCACTGACTAAAATTCAATTGAAATGCCACCTTTTGACAGACTATATATATGTCATAAAGTAGGATATTATTTGAATTATAAGGACTTTAGTCTGTCATAAAGCGGCATTTTAATTGAATTTAAAAAGATTGGAACTTCACCTTAAGTTTATCTCCACAGTTTGTCTATACTTTTGCATTTCTACTGGTGGCCGTTCTAGCTCGGCAGGTGTTACATGTCTCCTTTATTATATATTTTGAGCTCTATTATCATAGATAATTACTGACTAACTGCTGCACTCCGAGAAAAATATTAAGATTTTGACAAAAGTCAAAAATATTATGAGTCAAACTCTTCATTAAAGTAAATTTTTATTTATCATTGAATTTCTCTGAGTGCGGCAGTAAGGGTACCTTTAGGAAGTGCTTAATATGGTCATACATTCCTAAGTCTAAAATGTTTCTCAATATAATTACAAAGCACTGTGCCATAATATTTGTTCATAAGAAAAAAGCATAGTCAAAAAATAAATTAGTTAATTACAATAGCTATAATTTAATTATTTTTTAAATGAATGAAGTGATGTTTGTTTTCATTAATGACACTGTTATGATCTTTTGTTGGTTTTTTTAATGGTTAACATTAACGGCCGTTCCCAATATTCGATCTATCTCTGGTTTTGCCCTACTAGAGATAGGAGTAGCTCTCATTAGACATTAGAGACATATATTTTATGTCAATTTAATGTTAGCTGCAATCGGTCGTATGTCAAACCAAAGATAGATTGAATATTGGGAACGGCCATTAGAGTTAAGTGTTTGAGTTAACAATAGACTAAATAATAGTTTTGTACTTGAATATTTAATATTAATCCTTCGATCGGTGATTCTCGGAAATGCCATTGTATTCTATTGTTGTCACGATCACTGGTGCTTGTATGTGGCTTGATGGGTTAATTAGCAAAAAATATATGTATATCTGCAGCCAACATAATCTCCTTTTTTTGGAAGTCGGTTAAAAATATGTTTTTAATTGCAATTGAGTTTAAATAATTTTGACAGTAAACTGTTGTAGTAGTTTACATTTACTATGTTATTGCTTGAATGAATTTAATAATTAACGTTATATATAACATTTCAAATGATAATGAAAGTGGCATATAACAAAGAGATATGTTCATCAATACATTGTAAATAACTATGTTGTGCAGGTCAAGAAGGTTGATAATATAATTTATACTGTTGACTAGATGATGCATGCGTCTGCGTTTGAGATTTGCATGGGAGACTTACATTTTGCGGGACAAAAGTATTCTATGTCCTTTCCTGGGCTCGAAGTATCCCCATACTAAAACTCAGCTAATTCAGTTCAGCTGTTTGGGTGTGAAGTCGGCAGACAGACAAATTTTCGTATTTATAATAATATATGTGAAAGGGATAAAATTCATTTTGATCTAAACTGGACCAAATTATTGTACGATATTGTATTTGTTTATCATTATAATGCGATGAATTTCATTCATATAATATTATATAAAACATAGCTGGTTATACTGAGCTTTGCTTTTGTTTAGATAAAAAATAATCCTCCTCTTATTAATCCTTCGATCGCAGATTCTTGGAAATCTATTGTTTATGCGGTTAAATTCGACCACTTGGGAGTTGATAGGTTAATATTATGAAGAAAAGTGGT
Source organism: Lysandra bellargus (assembly GCA_905333045.1). Classification (NCBI taxonomy): domain Eukaryota; kingdom Metazoa; phylum Arthropoda; class Insecta; order Lepidoptera; family Lycaenidae; genus Lysandra; species Lysandra bellargus. Next base: position 11,167,201 of record HG995330.1, on the reverse strand, counting down.
AACATGATACCTACTGATTTAACCCTTTTGACCTAACACTACCTACAATATGTCATCCTGTTTTCTTGAATTTACTAATTAACTTTTAAGTATAGTTTTTACAGAGCCAGTACTGGCTGCCAATAAGACTGGCAGCCAGTATTGGCTTGGTATATGCCGCTTGTGAACAGTTTTTCAAGCCAGGGCAAACTGTTCACACGCGGCATATACCAAGCCAATACTGGCTGCCAGCCTTATTGGCAGCCAGTACTGGCTCAGTGAAAACTATTCTTTAGTAATTTTGTAAAGAAATATTATCATTTTTTTTGTAAAAATAAGTGTCACATTTTTTCCATAATCCACTTGAAACTCAGTATAATTTTTATTGTTTCCTTTCCACAGAGATATAAAACCTGACAACTTTCTGATGGGTCTCGGGAAGAGAGGAAACCTAGTGTACATAATAGACTTTGGACTAGCCAAGAAATACAAAGATCCCCGCACCAATCAACATATCCCTTACAGAGAAAACAAAAATTTGACAGGTGAGAAAATTAACATTTTCAGATTATTCCAGACTGGCTGTTGCCCGCGACTTCGTCCGCGTGGACTATAGTTTATAGTTGTTCTCGTAAAGAAACCTATGTCCTTTTACGTGGTCTATTCTTCATGTGTGCCAAATAACATAAGAATTGCTCCAGTAGTCTTTTAAGATAAGGGTGGTTCTACGAAAATTGGGTAACTTTTAGGGATATTTTGTTTACTGTAGTTTTTATGGTAAATTTAGACATGTTTCGGTTTATAAGATGGGTAATATAATGAATATATTGTTGCAAATCGGGACAGTCACTTTTTAGAGTAGTTTTTAAAATATTTAGATTTTTCTGAATTTGACTGTCAGAGGACTGACGAGACCGCGAGGGTGACACAGTACTGAAATATAATGCAAACATATTAGAAATATATGACATTTATGGCATTTATTAAACGCTTATAAACTATATCACTAATTATTTTAATGTATCAAGTTCTTAGTAAGTTAAATATCGAAAAATATTTTGTAATAATGTGGGGAAAACACTATCACAATCTTAATAAGAATTTCGACAATTTTTTTTTACTTTTAAGTACTTTTACTTAACAACATACATTAATAATTAATATCAACAAACAACAGAATTAAAGTTTTCGTTTTATCCGTCGTATTTCGTTCGTCCATCTGTCCGTCAATACGTCCATCTGTCTATCTATTTGTCTTTCACCAGGCTGTATCTCAAGAACTGCGATGGCCAGATAGTTTTTATTTTCACAAATGACGTATAATTGTGTTGCAGCTATAACGAAAATACAAAAATAAAAACAAAATAAATATTTAAGAGGGCTCCCATACAAGATACGTGATTTTTTGTGCCCTTTTTTGCTCAATGTCAATAATGCAACCAGGTAATTTTAAATACTCTGGAAATACTCAATTTTGTTCCTACTTTATTAATAAACAATAAAATTATAAGAAAATAAATATTTAGGGGGTCTCCTATACAACGAATATCCTTTTTTGTCCTTTTAACTCAACGCCAATAATGGCACTAGGTCAATAATGGCACCAGTCAATTTAAATGTTCACAAAATACTTTTTTTTTTCTTCTTTTTTAATAGTAGATAATAAAATTAAAATAAAATAAACACTTAAAGGGAGCTCCTGTACGAAAATAGCCATTTTATGGCACGAGGGCTTCGAGCTGGAGTCTGACTCGCACTTGACCAATTTTTTCAAGTTAACCATTAGCTTTTGAGATTTCTTTACCATTTTTTCTTTGCCCTTTCTCCTTTTCTTAAGAACATTTTGTAATTTATGTTTTTCTTTGCTAATTCAGCTTACTTGAAGAGGTAGTGAGCAAGAAAGTCTTTTCAGCTTCTCTTTTCTTATTTAATATATTATACTTCGGTCTGTCTTTTGTGGTAGGCGCCATTATGTTTTACACTAAAATAAATGAACAAAATATGGTTAACACGCCTTAATTTGTTGTGATAAAAGTGATCCTATAGGAAAAAAAAACATCAGTACTTTGGCAACATGTCAGTCCGTTGGCACGATTTCAGGCAAAGGACTGACGCCAAAGGACTGATGATTTTGGCATAAATATAAGGTTATAATTAAAGTTAATGTTTCTTTTCATATTTTCTAATATCAATATAATATTTTTTTAATAATCATAGTAAACAGTATAGAAATCAAATAAAATTAAGATTTATAAGGAATTAACGACTTACCCACAGTACTGAGTTTTTGACTGGCCCTGCTCAAGATTATGTCATATCTGACGAGCTAGCACTCATACTGTAATAGTGGTAAAGAAATGCTGCAGTTCTTAGCTGACAACATTACCAACTAAACATAATTAATAGGAATTTGACCATATATACGTGTTTTTTTTGTTAAAAAAATTCGCATTTGAAAGTTGCACAAAGGACTGACGAATGAAACCTATGACAAAGTTTCGTCTCATTTTTAAAGGCATTGTAAATATTTTTACATTATGAAAGTCCTGACATTCATTATTACGTACATTAAAGATTGTAATTATATATCGAGTTTTCTGAAATTAATCGTAAAATCTGATGTATTGAACATTTTTGGGTTTGTGACAGGTCAAAGAACTGACGTTTTGAGCATACTCTTTTAATTTTATACAATTTCTAATTAAATTACGTATCTGAAATTGAGTGACCAAAAGTATAAAATCTTTAAAATATAATGCGATTTAATTTAAATTGACTGGTGACAGCGAGTTACCCAATTTTTGTAGAATCACCCATAATAAGCAATTTTAAATAATTTCCTCCATTTTTTCCACACTTTCCTATCTTCGTCCCTATTAGTTTTAGCGTGATTTAATATAGCCTATAGCCTTCCTCGATAAATGGGATAACACTGAAAGATTTTTCCAAATCGGACCAGTAGTTCCTGAGATTAGCGCGTTTAAACACACAAACTAACAAACTCTTCCGCTTTATAATGAATGGCCCTATGTAGCCTGAAGTAAATAAATAAATAAAAATATAATATTAGTATAGATTATTGCAGTAATTATTACTGCAATAATCTATACTCATTAACATTAAACATTAATCTAGGTGCACCGTAGGTCGGTAGTGCGTCCGCCGAGATGATTATACTAGACAGCATCAGATCATGCTCAGCAGATCATGCTAGACAGCAGTACAGACAATAAACAAGAAGTTTTGTTCGACGTTTGACAATGTTTATCTATAATCTGTTAATAAATTATTATCGTGGTGTGAGTGGAAGAAACGAACAAGTAACATTTCATAACATACAGACAATAATTAATTTTTTCCTTAATTATTTTAATAAAACTTGTAACTTATCTACATTATAACCTAGCTATAGATATATCTGGCTAAACAAATCTATACTAATGTTATAAAGCGGAAGAGTGTGTTAGTTTGTTTGTTTGTTTGAACGCGCTAATCTCAGGAACTACTGGTCTGATTTGAAAAATTATTTCAGTGTTAGATAGTCCATTTATCGAGGAAGCACAGTGTGATAAAAACCTTGATTTTGTTTCACCGCGTTTTTCTTTCAAAATACTATAGTTGATAGCTATATAAACATTAGAGTAAAACTCCGAGATCGATATTCTTAGTAGTTATTTTTTTAAAGAGTGTCAAAGTTGCCGTTTTTCCGGGTCAAAAATTTGCATAAAAATTAATTTAAAAAAAACTAATCAAGTAACATTAATTTTGTTTGTACCAATTGAACAAGCACTTAATACTTTACTTTTTCTCCAAATTTGGTTAACCTACTGTGATCAAGTAGGGAGATATTTATTTATTTAATAATTTTAGTTTTTCATTTTTGATTTCGCGATTAGATCGAATTAGAAAAAGTTTTAAGCAAGAAACGATAGTGTGAGTAATCCTTTATCAATGTTATTAAAAATCACACTCTATTAACGTCTGTGTCAGAAGTTATATCCAATTTATTTATTTTTTTAATAAAAAATCGTTTTTTTTGTACCTAGGGTTGTCACTAAAGGTCTCTTGTTTGATTTATCCGGTTGATACGCAAATTCGCAATCGATATCCTATACGAAAAATATCAAGATCACGTTCAGGTAGGTCTAATAATAAAAAATCTAAAAAGTGAAAAAATATAACGTACTTAAATTAATGATTTTATATGCTCAAACAGTATCTAATCTGTAATCACCTTCTGATTAGTGGTGTTTCTAACGGCTATATTTTCATAGCGCGCTAGACGGAATACGCTACATTTTTCAAGCGCGCTAGTTTTGACGCTACGTTATAACGAATTTCAAGCGCGCTATTTTTGATGCTACGTTATGACGAATTTCAAGCGCGCTAGTTTTGACGCTACGTTATAACGAATTTCAAGCGCGCTAGTTTTGACGCTACGTTATAACTTATAACGAATGATACGTTATAACGATCGATTGGACACGTTGTAAAATTACCGACGTTATTGAATTCTTTCGTTAATAATTATAAAGCGGTGGGTGAATTAATGTAAAATAACGTGTTTGTTAAAGATAACTTAGATTAATATAATCGTTTGAAGGCATTATTATTTATTTGGTTAATTTTATTATGTTAACAATATAATTATATAATATATTAAAATTTAAATGAATTGGTTTATATACAATTCTTTTTTTTAAGTATTAAATTATTTATATGGTTTTTAATTATTTTTTTTATTTTTTGGTAATATGCTTAAAATATTATTTTTACATTTTTTTTACAACAGTTTTTTCTTACATTTAAAAATATAATAACGTATCGATTTAGAAAAAAATACTGAACATGGAACGGAAGTTACCATTGACATCTCAATGGAAGTTACCATTATATTACAGTACAGTGCTCTTCGGAGCAGGGGGTCAATTATTGATGATTACAATTACATTATAATTTACCTATGCACGCAACGCAACACTGAAAAAATTATGACAGCCGAATTCACCCGATTTGGACCCGAACGATACGACAACGAACCAACGAAAGTCGCGCGCGGTCGGCAGCGCGAGCGGCGCCGCGCTAGGTCAGTGACCGCGCGATACGTTATAACGTAGCGCCTTGTGCATAGTTTTATAGCGCGCGCTATTCGTTGCGAAGAAATAGCGCGCTACTTTTTTCAGCTATACGTTATATTAACCACCACTACTTCTGATGTAGTCGGGGAAAATAAAAAATCAACTTTAGTGACAACCCTAGGTATAAAAAATCCGATTTTTTATTAAAAAAAAATGAATTGGATATAACTTCTGACAGAAGTTATTAGAGTGTGATTTTTAATAACATTGATAAAGGATTATTCACACTATCGTTTCATGCTTAAAACTTTTTCTAATTCGATCTAATCGCGAAATTAAAAATGAAAAACTAAAATTATTAAATAAATATCTCCCTACTTGATCACAGTAGGTTAACCAAATTTGGAGAAAAAGTAAAGTATTAAGTACTTGTTTAATTGGTATAAACAAAATTAATGTTACTTGATTAGTTTTTTTTTAATTAATTTTTATGCAAATTTTTGACCCGGAAAAACGGCAACTTTGACACTCTTTAAAAAAATAACTACTAAGAATATCGATCTCGGAGTTTTACTCTAATGTTTATATAGCTATCAACTATAGTATTTTGAAAGAAAAACGCGGTGAAACAAAATCGAGGTTTTGATCACACTGTGGGAAGGCTTCAGGCTATATTTTATCACGCTAAGACTAACAGGAGCGAAGAAATAGAGGAAAATGTGGAAAAAATGAGGGGGAAATCATTTGAAAGGGCTTATTTGAACGCGCTTAATCTCAGGAACTACTGGTCCGATTTGAAAAATTATTTCAGTGTTAGATAGCCCATTTATCGAGGAAGGCTATAGGCTATATTTTATCGCGCTAACATTAATATGAGCGAAGAAATAGAGGAAAATGTGGAAAAAACGGGGGAAATTATTCGAAAGGGCTTATTTGAACGCGCTAATCTCAGGAACTACTTGTCCGATTTAAAAAAATATTTTAGTGTTAGATATCCCATTTATCGAGAAAGGCTAAAGGCTATATTTTATCACGCTAAGACTAATAGGAGCGAAGAAATAGAGGAAAATGTGGAAAAAACGGAGGAAATTATTTGATAGGGCTTATTTGAACGCGCTAATCTCAAGAACTACTGATCCTTTTTAAAAAAATATTTCAGTGTTAAATAGCCCATTTATTGAGGAAGGCTATAGGCTACATTTTATCACGCTTAGACTAATAGGAGCGAAAAAATATAGGAAAATGTGGAAAAAACGAGGGAAATTATTGGAAAGGGATTATCTCACAAACTACTAGAGCAATTTTTCTGTTACTTGGATCAGATTGGAAGTAGAGCACGTGAAGGATCATTGGCTATTTTTTGTGGACTAATTGCCTGTGATTTGTGAAATATCTAATTTAAGCGGTCAAAGCCGCGCGGAACGTCTATAAATAATAAAAATGAATCCATATTTCCCTTGGATACGACATCACGCGTAAACAGCTGGACCGGTTTTGCTGAAATTTCGTATAGATATACTTTGAGTCCCGGAAAAGGACATAGGATACTTTTTGTCTCGGAAAAATGTACAGTTACAGCACAATATACTTTTATGAATTGCGCGAAAACTATTGAATCGGTTTTGATGAATTTTGGTATGGAGATACTTTGAGTCGCGGGAAGGACAAGGGATACTTTTTGTCCCAAAAAATGTACGGTTCCCGCACAATAAACTTCTATGATTTTCGCTTAAACTATTCAATCTATTTTGCTGAAATTTGGTATAGAGATACTTTGAGTCGGGGGAAAGAACATAGGATATATTTTGTGGCGAAAAAATGTACGGTTCCCACAAAATGTACCTTTATGATTTGCGCGTAAACTATTCTATCGATATGCGGGAACAACTATAAACTGAAGTCCACGCGGATGAAGTTGCGGGCAACAGTTAGTAAGTAATCCATAGTTTTTCTATTTCAAATAATATTTCCGGCCCTAAAGCCTCCATTTAAGCAAAAAAAAAAACAGGATTTTTTTTCATGTTACTCAACTTATTCTTCCACTCACGTCTTGATTCTTTTTATGAGGTGTGCAACATGTCAGATTTTGGTTGGATTATAAATACTGTATGTGCTAACTGCTAGTAGCACCCTCTGCCCCTTTGCATAATATTTCCTAATTGCAATGTTAGACACAGGTTAGACGGTCAAATTTTCATCAATCTGATCCATCAATCCGGTAAAGATTGACGAAAATTTGATTGTCTGTCACCAGCTACATGGTAAAATTTTCATCAATCTGGTGCGGATTGACGAAAATTTGATTGTGTATGCCAAGGATTGATGGATTGATCGTATTTTTAATATGAACTTTTTATAACCATCAATATTCCGTCAATCAGATTGACACTAGATTGATGGATCAGATTGATGAAAAATTGACCGTGTAGCCAGTGAGTGGTGACTCTAACCCACGGATTGATGGATTGATCGTATTTTTAATATGACCTTTTTATAACCATCAATATTCCGTCAATCAGTTTGATGGATCAGAGTGATGAAAATTTGACCGTGTAACCTGTGACTTATAATTCGCTTTGGTGACATTGTCAAACGAGAAAGGGATTCTACATAATTATAACTTATTGGAAATGTTTGATACATACCCTTATAATATGCTGTATTTTACAGGCACAGCAAGATATGCTTCAATCAACACTCATTTAGGTATTGAACAATCCAGACGTGACGATTTAGAATCATTGGGCTACGTGCTAATGTATTTCAATCGCGGAAGTCTTCCATGGCAGGGACTGAAAGCGGCCACCAAACGGCAGAAATACGAAAGAATATCCGAAAAGAAACTATCCACACCTTTTGACGAGCTCTGCAAGGTAAGCATTTAGACCTATCATATACATTTTTGCAGAGGCGGCGTAAGGCGTGGGCGACGTGGACCGCCGCCCACCGCCTCGCGGTCCAAAGGGGCCTCGCGTGCACAAGGATTTTCTTAAGGATTTACTAGTTTTAATAGTTAATTTTTATAAACAAAAGTTTGAGTATCAAAAAACTTTCAAATATTTAATATACTGTATTTTGCTTGAGGCTTATAGTTTAAATCTCAATTTGGTCTCTGTCAACATTGGCAGACAGTATTCAGCTCTCACCAGATGAGTGTGTATTAAGAGCAAGTCAGGATTAAATTACATGTCTTTGAAGTGAGAAAAATGCATGGCAAAAAAAAAACAATTTTTTTTTCTAGAATCATCCAATTGAATTCCAACTGTACTTGAAGTACTGCCGACGACTCCACTTCGAGGACAGGCCGGACTATCGCCACCTGCGTCAACTCTTCCGTACATTATTCCACAGACAAGGATTCACCTATGACTTTGTCTTCGACTGGAATATGCTGAAATTTGGTAAGTAGCAGTAGTATTTAATGTAAATTACATTTCATAAAATTAACAGTTTGTTATCTGTTATTGTAGACTTGTAGAGATTTACTAAGTATGATGTCTAAACTATAATAACTAAAATAGCACAAATAATTTGGATGTTTTGAGGTTACTATAGTAAATAAATGTCTCAAATAAGTTTTACTGTTAAGGATGACCCATAAAGTATTTATTTTAATTTTAAATTAAATTGTGCTAACAGGAGTGCAACGAGGCAATTATCAACCTGGTACCAATGATAGAACACTAAGGCGCCATGAGCAGACTCAAGAGCAAGAAAACTGTAAGTATTTCAGAGTTTGTTTCATTGATATAATGCAATAAATTATAAAATATAACCTCCTCCTTTTTGGAAGTCGGTTAAAAAAAGCAAGTTAAGAGACTATATTATATAACCAGAAAATTCTTATAACACTGCAAAACAGACAATTTGGAAAAAAAGGCTAAATAATAAATCTATACTAATATTATAATCGGGAAGAGTTTGTTTGTTTGTTTGAATGCGCTAATCTCAGGAATTACTAGTCCAGTGTTAGATAGCCCATTTATCGAGGAAAAGCAGGAATTAATATAAAGTTATTACATATTATTATCATCTAAGTATATGTACTATAAAACAAAGTCGCTTTTTTCCCTCATGTCCCTTTGTTCCCTTAATCTTTAAAACTACGCAACGGATTTTGATGATTCTTTCAGTGTTAGCCCATTTATCGAGGAAGCCTGTAGGCTATATTTTATCACGCTAATGGAGCGAAGAAATAGAGGAAAGTGTGGAAAAACGGGGGGAAGTTATTTGCAAGGGCTTATTTGAATGCGCTAATCTCAGGAACTGCTGGTTCGATTTAAAAAATTATTTTAGTGTTAGACAGCCCATTTACCGAGGAAAGCTATAATAGGCTATAATTTTTATCGCACTAAGACTAATAGGAGCGAAGAAATAGAGGAAAGTGTGGAAAAAACGGGGGAAATTATTTGAAAGGGCTTATTTGAACGTACTCTCCAGTAAATTCCAATAAGTTGGCTCCGCCATTTTTATGTTATTTGGCACACATGAAGAATAGACCACGTGAAAGGACATATATTTCTTTTTTGGGGAAAAATGTACGGTTTCCGTGACATTCCTAAATTACGCGGGTGAAGCCACACGGAACATCTAGTAATAATATAAAATGTGACCCGAATACATGCATACTTTATGCATGTATTTGGTACACAATTTTGTGTAAATATAGAAGTGACAATTAATGTCAACGGCTTTATTTCGTGAGTGTTGATGTTTCATTGCTATTGCCATATTTTAGTGTGCGAAAAGGAACTAAATTCAAAACGGTTAAAGTATGGGAGTTAATTTCCTAAGTTTTTATTATTCGTAGGTTACACGTATAAAATACGCCGTCAAGCTAACACATCAAGCTAACCAATTTCTTGGCTAATCCGAAGTAATATTTTCTAGCGGGCACGAACAACGTGGCAGGCAGTGCGGCGCAGCCGAGCACGGCGGTGGCGGCGGTGACCGAGTGGCGGTGAGGCGGCTCGCAACACCGCAGCCGCGCGCGCCCGCACATGTGACGCGCGCCCTACACCCGGCGCCGCGCCCCGCCCCCAGCCCCGCCCACACCGCAGTGAAGTGATCTATTATATACCCTGCGTTACATTTGATGTTAAAAACGATCAAAACGCTCAAAATTTCTAGCGTTTTCATCGCTTTTAACATCAAATGGAACGATGGGATACTGTACTCGGCGAAACATGGTGGCAGTGGTCATTGACTCCGTCAAAAACTTGTCATTTTATAAACAAATCGTGATTGACAATGAAGTGTCAGATGTTCCTAGTCCATTGTCAATCGCGGTTTATATAGAAAATGACATGTTTTTGACAGGGAGATTGACTCCCTGTCAAAAACTTGTCTTTTTTTTGCTACCGCCTTGTTTCGCCGAGTGCAGTATAGTGCTAGTGCCCCGGACTGTATTGCGGGTCTACCTCTGTGGACGATTAACTCGGGCCGCCGCTGGCCCGAGGAGTGCTTTTATATTAGATCAGATTGTGTTTTGACGCTACGTTTAATAGTTTGTATACACATTGTACAATATTTTAACTAGGACGAGTCTAGTTCGATTTTAGAAATCGGATTTCTTTTGATCGATGCTCGGTCACCTCGTGATGAAGGCCTACCGGTTAAAAAATTATTGACTAAGTAGTTTCATGTCGACTTTGTCTCTGTGACCTGCCATTAGTGAAGATAAACTGACTCGACGAGTACTAGATGCAGTAGTGAATCTGAAATACACTGTTGGTCTTACTAAATTTGGACAGTGTTTATTGTCATTTATTTATCTATGGCTAGTTGCTGCGATTAAGCTCATGCATACGATGAAGCTGTCGTTTTTATAGAAGAGATGCGGTGTCGGTGGTGCGAATGTGTAATCTGTTCATAGTATGTGAGAATCGGCGTCGCCGATTTCATTATAATATTTGTGACATAGCATGCACGTTGTCGGAGGAGTGTTCGATGTTACTAGTAAGAGTTTTGTAAGCGTTCACGTTACATTTCATATATTGTAAATTATTTTTAGTCTAAAGAGTGGGATGGACTAATTACTTTCGTGTCTAAGGGCCAACGCTAAAACACGAGCGGATACGGGCGCGGGCGCACGCGTCGGAAGACCGCCGCGTGCGCCGTGCGCCCATCTCTTTAGCGCTGCTAGTATAATTTTTATCTCTAGCGTGTACAGTTGTGTCCAGTAGATTACCGTGTATTATTTACTAATTTATTATTTGGCAAAAAGACGTCAACGGAAACAACGTCGTTTGCGAAAAGCGTGCGCCCGCGCCGTCCGCCGCGCGCCACGCGCCTGCGCTGCTCATACTATTTTTCATTATACACACGCGAGCGTGCGCCCGCGCGAGTTTTAGCGTTGGCCCTAATAATTATAATAACTCTTTGGCGTAGCTGGTAAGGGCGAACCTCGCCAAGCCCCGTCGTCTTGTACTTTATGCTCAGTTATATTACAGTTTAGATGTAAGACAGGTGAACCATGTTCAAATGTGTGCATTCATGTTTGTGCTACATTAGGGTCAAAATATTAGATACACAATTAAATAAAAACAAAAACAACAACATGCATTTAAATGACCTGACTTGATTGATCTGTAATAATATTCAGTTATAAAAACCATATTTTCAAATTGTATTCCAGTCAAATTTTTTGATTCTTTTAACAATTTGTACTAAACATTGTTTGTTTATTTTGTAGTGTATATTATTGCTTATTTAAGATTTGTGCAATACATTTTTTTTTTCACTATAAGAGAATAGATTGTCTTCCATACAACAATGTTAAAATATTATTTCAATATAAATTGATGGAATCAAAATATTGCAAAGGAAAATGATCTAGAAATTATTCAGAATTCAATAAATAGTTACCACACATCTGCACAGAATTATCAGTAAAAGGGATCTGAAATTATTAAGAACTTATTCGTAATTAGCGAGGTTACTAATATAAAGATTGTTTTGGTACATTTTAAGTCTGATGTAATTTCCACAGTAGTACGTACATCGGTGCAACGTCCTGACACTGCCATAGGTTAAATGAGATTGTTGCGTACTTTTGTATAAGGTTGAACTTTTCAGTTAAAATGTGAGTCAATAATTACGATGGAAGACAATTTTATATTGAATGTAAATTCATTTTCCTTTTAACATTTGTCTAACTTTGATCTCATGTTATTTACCAAAACATGTCTCAGAATTTGCTTTACGCCATTTATTAATGCTTGCTATGTACCTCTCAGGGATTAAAGAATTTATTTTACCTACCAATAATTCTTAGTCTGAAATAAATAAATAGATGAATATGTAGGAAACTATGTAATTAAAGAGATGTAAACTGAAACTTAATGATATCAATAAGTAACTTATGTGTTTCATAACAGTAACTGTTAATTTAAGAGTATGTAGTTTAATTTTCTTTGCTTTTTTCGATCAAAATATTAATATTTTTGTTACTTTTCTATGCAACTTGAATTTTTGTTACATCAATAATTTCTAATTTTTCTCAATCCTTTACAAAGAAGTTTGCTTCACTCAAAACTATCTCAGATTGGATGTCTAATGTGTATGTATCACACTTAGTGACCATCCTTTAATATGACTGAGAATTAGGTTCAACTTTGTAAATATTATATTTTAATATTGTTTAAGATTCGGTGTAAAAAGGCAGGTCGTTGAAGTCCTGGTTTATTCATTATACATAATATGTATAAGATTTAGTTATAAATCACAGTAAGGTTAAGTTTTTTTTTACCTAGCACATCGAAAAACTATAAAATAGTAAAATTGAACTATCAGTGCGTGTTGATATATTGATACATTTGATATCTAATAAAAAACTTTCCTCCCAATAAGTTTAGTTTATATTTAAGTATATTTAGCATTTTAACGACTATAAAATCGTTCAAGAGTTACGGCCTCAGTGGCTTCGTCTGCCGAGGGTGGGTGCCAATTGTATTGTGTTGGCATGTATGTAAGTACGATCGATATTTGATATTTTAGGATGTTTGTGTATTAATAATACCCAAATATATATTTTAATGATATTGTTTACTAATGTTAGAAGTGTTACGTTAGCCGATGATCCCGTCGAATCCGTGGCTCGAGGTGAATGCACGTCGTGCAAGTGAAAATATTAAGAACATAAAATGTCATACCATTTTGTGTTTAGAGATGAACTAAGATAACATGGCGCGCCCCTCCAAATGACTGTTTCAATGTGTGCAGTCGCATCCTAATGAAAGAGTCTGTATGTAGTAAGTATTCAACCAATCATAGTACACGTAATATATCAGTTAATGTCACTTATTACCAAGATTTGTTGGTCAACTAATCATAACTAGCCTACCGCGCAAGATAACGCATTTCAAATGTTTTGACAACGCACTTCAAAACGTTTTGAATTTTGGAGGGGCGCGCCAAGTTATCGTAGTTGATCTCTACCCCTCTGAGAAACGGTCGTGACTTTTAACAGTTTTGTCCACTCTGACAAAAGACTAAACTTAATTTTTGTAAATAATAAGATAGGTGAAGCGACACACTGTTTTTATAATATCTTAGGTAATGGAAACAAATACATAACTGTTGTAGTGTTAAATCAAATATTATTTGGCTTATATTATTGTATACATTTTAATTGTCGATAATATCCTATGTAGTCGAGTGTCTTGCTCATATTATGTCAGCGAAGTATCACAGCCTAAAATGACATTGGAAATTAAATTTTTGGTTAAATTAGTGTAATGTATACTCTACAAAATTGACGGTATTCAGCTTAAATCTTGTGGATTAAAAAAGAAAAGGAATGAATTAGATGTAGGGTACTAGGAAATACGATGGCTTTTATTGGATAAAGATTGTAAGAACTGATTGTTTTCTCTACGTTGAAGCGACATAAGACCGTATACTTTGGTTGATATTGTGGTCGTGTTTTCAAAACCCGTGCTGGCCGATGTAGATTAGCATAATATGCTTTTCATTATATAAATTTATTATGCTTGCATTAATTTCCACGTCCAGTATGTATTGATTCATTTGGCACAATAAACTGAATAAAATAAATGTCTTTTTTAATGTTATTTTATTGAGCACCTCTATGTAGCCAAGTAACCTCCGTCCACGGGCAGCTGTGCGCCAGAGATCATGCTGGACTTATCACTCAGTAGAAACAATATAGCGTTCACTACCTCGTGCACTTCACCGAATCTGTAGGAAAAAAAGTATAGAAAGTAGAATTGTTGGCAACTGGCTGGACAGATAAGTCCAAGTTAAAAGATAAGTGTTTTATACTTTTTTACTATTTTGAAATCTTTAGTTTTCTATGTCATATTTTTGGTTATTGACATTTTATATTTTTGTTACACAATTTACCGAGACTCGAGAGAATACAGTTGTCGTTGCAGTTCTGAGTGTATCATTTATAGTTATCATTTATTAGTTATAGTTATTAGTAGTTCTCTTCATCTTCATTATACAGTCCACCCTCCCATCGTTATCATTTGGTCCTTCGAGCCGGATCTTTCGGAACCATGTCGGAACCATTATTTAGTTTTTCGTCGTAGTTTTTTCGTTTTAGTTTTATCATTTGGTCATTCGTCGCCGTAGTTTTCTAGAATTATTACGTACATATTTAGTTTTTCGTTGTAGTTATAGAATCATTTTAAATTTTTTCGTTGTTGCTATAGATTTATTTTTAGTCCGTTGTAGCAACATATTTTTCTTGTTATTATTTTGTTCATAATATCACTCGCATTTAGTTCACAATTTCGTTGTATAATACCATAAAATATGCAACGGCAACTGCAGCAGAGACCGAACGGATTCAGCCCCGCGAACGTATTACCTCCTAGCGAATCACACTGCGCTGTCCGTTCGGCCTCCCTCGAGTGTTCTGGCAACGTTGGCTGGCATAGTCGACCCCGCCGACACGGCGCCTTCTGGCGCGTCACAGGTAGTCGGCCCTCCAGACACCGCGCCCTTTGGAGTGTCGCAGGCGTCCGACTACGTCAACGTCGACTACGCTAGCCAATGCCAGAAAGGCTTCGCCACATCGTCGAAATCTAACGTTGGCTTGCACAATAGGCGGATGCGTTCAGTGGCCATCGAAGCTGAGAAGCTGGCTCTTGTTGCGGAGTATCAACGTCGCCGCCAGCAACGAGAGCTCGAGCTAGCTCAACGAGAGCACGAACGCCAGCGGAGGCTCGCCGAACTACAGGCCAAGGTCGAACAAGCGGAGCTACGAGTGAAACTTGCTGAATCTAAACTAAAAGATAAGTCCCGTAGCTCACTAATTAGTAGTTTGTCACGTCGTCGTCATCGTACCGGTCCGTGGCTGACTGAACACAATGTGGCACCGGCAGTTAACAGGCCAGGCGGAGCCCCGGCTGCGACCTTGGAGGATACCCAAGCCCTTGCAGTCGGGTGCTCCCGCCTACGAGGCCCCTGCGTTACCTGTCACCGTCAACCCGTGTCCACCCACACAGACCACGGGTACGACCGACAGGGTTACGGCTGACGAACTACCGCACACCGACCAACCTGTAGACAGTTTCACAACGCATCCACCTACTACGTCTCTTGGCGCGTCGCGGGCTTTCGTTCCCGACGACACCGCGCCTCCTTTAGTGCGGGCGAACGACCACGTCGACACGGCACCAGCTATTAGCGCGGTTCAAGCGCTCAACCCAGACAACGCCACGCCTCTTGTCGACACGGCACCTTCTGGCACGTCACCAACAAGAATTAACAATAATTGTAAATAGTAGTTTTCTACCGTTGCGCTTTGTCCTCAGTTTCCGTCGCGCACAGTTAACTAGACTAGTAGTTTTGGTACAACCTGAAAACTGTTGTCAATCCCTTTAAAAGTATCTAAATCTTAAAATGCCGACATTGCTTGCAAGTTGCAACACCTCTGATATTATGGATATCCATGGGTGCTGAATTGCTGATAGTTAATTGCCATTAGTTTGCCCTAAACTTTGCCTCTCTCTAACTCTCCACCAATATTTCATCTCAACGAGCTCAAAAACCAAACTAGAATCTAACTTCCAAGGGAGAATATTATCTCCTTTCCTCCCTTCTGATTAATTTCGTTGCGGGTACCGATTTATAGCTTCTCCCTCGGCACCCCTGAGATCATATCAAAGGCTTACATGGTTGGTTATAGTCCGCGCGGAACTAGTTGGCCGCTCTGCCCGTATGCTCACATACCGGCAGAGCGGCCAACTAGTTCCGCGCGGACTATACCTCTGTTGATCCTGGCGAAGCAGGAGTTGCAGTGGTGGGAATGCGTGATGGGCCAATTGCCCGTTTGAGAAAAATACCTTCCAAGAGGAATTTGGGCCAGCATAGCCCCCGACTTTTCAGGGCAAGCCCACACCCTGCGGCCCAGTTCTGTCATGACCACTGTCGGGTTGATGGTATTAACCCTGATGCCGTGTGGTCCCAGCTCCAGAGCCATCACACGAGTCATCGCGTCCACGGCACCCTTTGAAGCGCAGTACGCAACGTGGTCCTTAAGAGCAGCCTACAAAAATAACAAAAATAAGCATACTTAGCATCCTTAGCACAAGTTTTCAAACAGAATCATCAACTTCAGTAAAAACATTACTTTTAAGTATAATATAATTAACCCGTCGATCTTGGGAAAACGAGACACAATAGATATTCTATTGTGTCTTGTTCACCGGTGACTGTATGGCGCTTGATGAATTAAAGTGTGACAAGATACGTGGCTATGTCACGGTTTTACGAACTTTGAACAGGGCCGGTTTTATATTTTTATGAGTAGGTATAGGCCACTAACCACTTTAATTTTGCCGCCCCTATGTATGTACGAACTCTGCCGCCATCCTACGACGCTGCCGGAAATAGGCTACGGCCTATACTGCCTATATACATAAATAAAGCTGACAGCTGAAACGCGACGGGATGCGGTGCTGCGTAGTTCTTACAAATGTAACAAAAATTGACTAACTAAGCCAGGAGTTCCCAATCTTTTTCAGCCTGCGGCGCACTTACAAGTCAATATTTTCTCACGGCGCCCTACTCTACCTAGCTATTACAAAAATATTTTAAGCATTTTTAATGATTAATGATGAAGTAATTATTTACTTGCTTTAATCCTTCAGGCCCCGCGCAAGCACCGGTGATCGCGACAACAATAGAATACAATAGCAATTCCTGGAAATTCCGACTGACCTATTAACCTTATTAAATAATAAACAAATATTTATAATTTAATCATCTGCCTGCTTTGTATAATTCATATTATAATTTTATTTTATAATATGTACCTACATGTGGTTATGAATAATGATGGAGGATCGACTCACGGCACACCAGGGCGCCGCGGCGCACAGTTTGGGAACCCCTGAACTAAGCGCAACAAGACGCAGTCGCGTTTCGCAGTAACTGATCTTTTTTGTGGTGTCACATAAAATTACTTACTTACCATTGATGCTTGTGAGGAAATATTAACAATTGACCCTTTAATTTTGTTCGCTATCATTTTCTTTGCAACGACTTGCGAAATGTTCAGTATCGCTGTTGTATTAACTTGAATTGTCCTAAAATTGGGAAATATTGCTTACTTATTTATACATTCAATTAATTCAAGTAATTATATAGATAAGTAGAGATCAACTACGATAACATGGCGCGCCCCTCCAAAATTCCAAACCTTTGAAGTGCGTTGTCAAAACGTTTGAAGCGCGTTGTCTTGCGCGGTAGGCTAGTTATGATTAGTTGATCAACAAATCTTGGTAATAAGTGACATTTACTGAAATATTACGTGTACTGCAGCAGTGATTGGTTGAATACTACATACAAACTCTTTCATAAGGATGTGACTACACACATTGAAACAGTCATTTGGAGGGGCGCGCCATATTATCGTAGTTGATCTCTATAACACGGTCAAATTAACTTGACGCATCGCTGGAATGCAATAACCTGCCCGCTCCATAATGACGTCATCAAATTATGCGTCAAGGTGACGGTGTTATAACTTTTTTAACTTGCCACCACTTTTTTGTTTCTACATTCTTTAAAAAAACTTACTGTTCAAAAATATCAGGCGAGCATTCTAGAAACGGTTGAGTGATTATAAAACCGGCACAATTCACAAGCCCATCGAACACGCCCAAGGAGTCAACGACCTCTTTCGTCTTCTCCCAATCTCTGAGGTCGACGCAGGCTGTCTTGATGTCTGGGTACTCCTGTTTAAGTTTCTCCAAGCTATCGGCTTGATGAGACAAAGCTACAACGCTGGCACCACAACGACATAGTTCAGTTGCTGTGCCTTTTCCGATTCCTGTACAAAACAAAATTAAAAGTAAGTAACTAATTTAAGAGCGTTGGTCACCAGTTTTCATTATATTGTAATCCGTAAGTATTTCATATCATTTTATTTTAATGAAGCACAGAATCTTATCCAGATGAATTTACAAGACCTCATAGCTTAGCGTAGCTTGACACTTTTTGTGCTGTAGACATGTACTTAACTACTTACTGGATGCTTATATATAAAAGTAGATAAATTCATCCTAAAATTCTTTGCCATCAGGTGTTTCATATGCTCTTTTTTACAAGTACAGAAGAAAAACTTACCCGAGCAACCTCCAGTGACCAGAATCCTTTTCCCCACGAAACATTTAGCCATTTTCGTCAACGCAAAAACTTTAACTAATTACCAAGTTATAATATCAAGTATTTGCTATCTTATTATGTAAGGGTCAAGGGAACTATCGTACCGTAGCTATTTATCAAATGAGTTCAAAACAAACGATGTACTTATTAATAACTTTGTGATAAGAATGTTTTGCATATTGTGTAACTTTAAGTCAAAGTTTCTACTACAACCACTTCTGTATTCTAGAATTATTATCAAAGACAGGATATTTTGGCATAAATAATATTAATTTTGTTAAGTCTGCAATTTGATTATAAAAGATTATTTAGTATTCTAATTTCTAGACATACAATTTTGTTGTTACATCGTTTTTAACATCATTTTTATAAAGAAAAAAAAACTGCAAAAGCAGGAATTAATATAAAGATATTACATATTATCATCTAAATTCTAAGTATACATATTAACATATAACCTCGTTTTTCGGAAGTCGGTTAATAAAACAAAGTCACTTTTTTCCCTCATGTCCCTTTGTTCCCTTTAATCTTTAAAACTACGCAACGGATTTTGATGATTCTTTCAGTGTTAGATAGACCATTTATCGAGGAAGGCTATAGGCTATATTTTATCACGCTAAGACTAATAGGAGCGAAGAAATAGAGGAAAATGTGGAAAAACGGGGAAAATTATTTGAAAGGGCTAACTTGAACGCGCTAATCTCAGGAACTACTGGGCCGATTTGAAAAATTATTTCTGTGTTAGATAGCCCATTTATTGAGGAAGGCTATAGGCTATATTTTATCACGCTAAAACTTATAGGAGAATGTGGAAAAAACGGGGGAAATTATTTGAAAGGGGTTATCTCGCGAACTACTGGAGCAATTTTTATGTTATTTGGCACAGATAAAAAGTAGACCACGTGAAGGATCATAGGCTATCGATTTTAATAATTTTTTTCAGTGGCTATGTATTTTATACCCGTGCGACGCCGGGGCGGGTCGCTAGTTAATAATAATATTATAGATTAAAAGAGAATATTTCTTATTCTAAGTTAAAACCAATCAATTAAACGAAAGTAATTTATTATTTGCACTTTGCATTAAAGTAATAACAGATTGTTTGTTATACAAAATCAGTTTCAAATTTTGAATATGTATTGATAAGTAGCACTTTATAGTGAATTAATTTAGTTTCTCATAATGTTAAATTGTTTTTATTAACGATTAAGTTTAACTATCAAGGAATAATAGACAGGCATTGAGAAAACAATGGCTACATACAGTAACTACTGATAAACGTTACACATTGGGTAAGCCATAAGTAATATTATGTTTATCCTTTAAACAAAATACTTTTTCAACATAGCATACAAGGATAAAAGTTTAAAACATTCTGCAGCATAGCCTTTGAGTAAGTTTTATTAGGAGCGTATGAGATAATCATTTATATTGGATCATTTATATCTTATATATAAAACTAGCTGTTGCCCGCGACTTCGTCCGCGTTAGCATAGTAGACTGTAGATCACATCCCAAGTATTATTTATTTATTGTACAAAAATATTCAATGTACAGAATTGACTTTCCTACGATTTTTTATTACATATAGATGTTTCGAAGGGCTTCGCTTGCGTAATTTAGGAATTTCACGCAACCGTACATTTTTCCGCAAAAAATAGCCTATGTCCCTTCACGTAGTCTATTCTTCGTGTTTGCCAAATAACATAAAAATTGCCCCGGTTGTTTTTAAGATAATAAGCAATTTCATATAATTTCCCCCGTTCTTTCCACATTGTTCTCTATTTCTTCGCTCCAATTAGCTTTAGCGTGATAATATATAGCTTATAATAGCCTTCCTTAATGAATAGGCTATCTAACACTGAAATAATTTTTCAAATCGCACCAGTAGTTCCTGAGATTAGCGCGTTCGAATAAGCCCTTTCATATAATTTCCCCCGTTTTTTCCTTATTTCTTCGCTTCTATTAGTCTTATCGTGATGAAATATAGCCTTTAGCCTTCCTCCATCAATGGGCTATCTAACACTGAAAGAATTTTTCAAATCGGATCAGTAGTTCCTGAGATTAGCGCGTTCAAATAAGCCCTTTCAAATAATTTCCCCCCGTTTTTTCCACATTTTCCTCTATTTCTTCGCTCCTATTAGTCTAAGTCCTATTAGTCTTAGCGTGATAAAATATAGCCTTCCTCAATAAATGGGCTATCCAACAGTAAAATAATTTTTTAAATCGGACCAGTAGTTCCTGAGATTAGCGCGTTCAAACAAACAAACAAACAAACTCTTCCCAATTATAATATTATATAGATTCTCATGTCACAATGTTAGTCCACGAACTCCTCCGAAACGGCTTTACTGATTTTTACCAAATTTTATATGCATATTCAGTAGGTCTGAGAATCGGCTATTCGGTACTTTATATATTGATAAGTGCATTTGTTGAATAAATAATAGTAAATTATTACAACCTGAGACTAACGGCGACCATTGTTTGTGCGACGGGATAGCGATCGACGTTGCCATGGCGACATTCTTATTTAGTCACTTCAATAAAATAATATGGCAAATATATTATGGCAAAGTAACCGTTTGCCGGGACAGCTAGTGATCATATATTATCTGATCCAATATAAATGATCATATTATTTTGATCATATCTGTGTTATTACATTATCATATTTCATTGATCATATTATTATGTAGTTGCAATGGCGAATGGAGAACGCTAACGCTGACAGGTATTGACGTCAGGGTAAAGCTGGGAACAAATTATCGGACGAACGTCCGCGGACGTTTTCATCGGATGCGGCTTGCTTCTATCTGATTAATACAAAATACACTAAACTGTGCACATTGTCTGATATAAGTCGAAGAACGAACTGTCACCAGCAGTATTTCCGGACCTATACGACCTGCGAACATTCAAGAAAAGAGCGTATTCCCTCTTAAAAGGCCGGCAACGCACCTGCAGCTCTTCTGATGTTGCGAGTGTCCATGGGCGACGGTAGTTGCTTACCATCAGGTGACCCATTTGCTCGTTTGCCCCCTTATTTAATAAAAATAAAAAAAGTCGTGGACGCGACCTTGAGCGTTCGGACGTCCGAACAGAATCTGGCGGGTCTGATGTTTTGGAATCCGCGGACGTCTGCCATTGACATATAGGTTAGGTCATTGACATCCGCGGATGAACCGTGCACATTGTTAAGCCGCGTCCATCAGCCGCGACTCATGGATGCGTCGGATAATTTGTTTCTAGCTTTACTAGATCTCAGAGAATTTGATTTGTCAAAAGACATCGTCATTTTTAATATGGCTTATTTTTTGTTATTTCAGCAAGATTATGCAAGTATATAATTAGAAAAAGAATTTACATTACATTATTTTAAACATATTAAGGAACAATTAAAAACTCTTTTTTTATATTAATTAACTGGCAACACCCGTTTCTATGACCATATTGGATCCAATCTCTCAGCAAATGTCAAAAATTAATCATATGTCTATATAACATTATCCAATGTAATTGACTCAATGATCTAGGATCCAATATAAATGATAATCGAATATGTCCCTTAGTAAGGTAAGGGGTATGTTATTATAACATTATGTTATCATACCCTCATTATTTGTTTAATCCCTGTCTTGTATTTGAACAAGCTAATAATTTACAATGGCAATTGCTTTCATTTCTTTGGTAAGTACTACTTATAATTATCATATAAAAATATTAACAGATCTTAAATATTATACAAGAACTGCTTGTTCTCAATATCTTTGGTATGATTTGGAGATTATGTAGCGAGGAATCCTCCATCGATGGGCAGTTCTACTCCGTTAATCATGCTGGCCTTGTCGCTCAACAGGAACAACACAGTGTTCACCACTTCAGAGACTTCGCCAAATCTGAAAATTAAAAATTTCAACTCATTCATATAAAAGCAGAGGTTACTTTTTTATTTACATTTTTGACTAGGCTTATAAATGCACTTGGCATCTATGCCAGCCTCGTAGTATTTTTCAAAATTAGTTTGATTTAATTATGCAACCCTTGACAATAAATAGAACCTAATTAAAGTACGGGCCTCTTGTGAAAGAGGCAACAACAAAATAATATTAATTTGCCCCCCAAACACTGGCTTCTGGGATCACGATTGGTTATTTTTTTATTAGCGTTTTACAGATACATATGTATATAATAATTTTTCTTTTGCTTTGTGTAATTATTTGCACATATATTTGTATGTCTAAGATGCATTTGGAATTTGCACAGCTGAAAACAGAGGTATAAAATATATATTACAAGTGTTTTAAAAAGACAATACTAAATAATGAATACAACTTATCATTTTGTTAAATAAAAAAATATAATATTTTACCTTCCAAGTGGTATTTTGGCTTTCATTTCTGAACTTTTCTCTGGGTCCGACCAGCCAACTTTTGCCATTGCAGTCATTATCACAGTAGGGTTAACGGCATTTACCCTGATACCATGAGGGCCCAACTCCAAAGCCATGGCACGGGTGAGGGCATCCAAAGCGGCCTTGGAAGCACTGTATATGGCATGGTCTCTTAATGCAGCCTGAAATCATCAAACGAAAGTAATTATCTAGAAGTTTGCATAAAATTGTAAACTTGTCCTGATAGAGTTTGCAAAACTAAAGTGACAATAGACATTTTTTATGTAATCTATATTGTTGTCTTGGGTCTTTAACTTAAAAATGGTTAAATTACACAATTTTGGTTAACATTGAAGTTGCAATAAAAATTTCTTATCTTGCAGCAGATAAGCATTAAAATATTGCTGTCAGAACACATGTAATCCACTCAATGTTGGTAATTATTATAGAGATAAAGAAAAAATGATAAGAATATAACATCAATGTAACAGACGAAGCAACTATGTGAATTGAAGGTATTTTCAATACATAATGGCTTAATATTTTGTGAAAATAAGCATCATTTTATACTTATTTTCTTTGGACATTTCTATGAAGTAAATTTTTAAATAATAATAAAGAAGAAACTTACTTTTGATGCCTGTGAGGAGACATTCACTATGGCGCCATGAACTCCTTTCTCTATCATTTTTCTGGCAACTACTTGGCTTATATTTAATACAGCTTTAACATTGACATCAATTGTCCTGCAACAAAATTTAAAAATAGATGAGGTCAAGAATTAACATACATTTATGGCGTATGGGCAAATTTTCTGTACATGCTTTCTATATATTTTTTCATATTTAACACTTTCACAGTACACCATACAAAAACAAAATCTAACTTCTCTCAAGTCCACTCCAATATTTATTGTAAATTATTTACTTATTTATAATGGACTAGATGATGCCCGCAACTCCGTTGCGCCAAAACTCGTTTATCGCACGGGAACTGTACATTTTTCTGGGACAAAAAATATCCTATGTCCTTTCCCGGGACTCAAAGTATCTCCATGGCAAATTTCAGCAAAATCGGTTCAGTGGTTTGGGCGTGAAGAGGTAACAGACAGACAGACAGACACACTTTTGCATTTATAATATTAGTATGGAAGTAGGGATATTACATTATCAACATACAGTGCCAATAGGATGCATTGGCACTGAAACAAAAAAGCATAGAAAATAAGTATAATAAATAATAATATACATGGACTCCACGGTAACCACATTTTCGTATCTATTTGGATACCATGGTCTGTGAAAGTGTTAAGGGTAATGCATAATATAATCTTACTTATCAAATGCATCTGGCGAACATGTCAGGAAGGGCTCGCATATGGCAATAGCAGCATTGTTGACCAAGGCATCAAAGTGTCCCAGCGACTCAATAACCGCGCGCGTCTCAACCCAGTTGCCGATGTCTGCGACGACGATGTCTATCGAAGGGTATTCGCTCTGCAAAGTCTCTAAATGAGCTCTGGTTCTCGATAGTGCGACAATATTTGCTCCGGCTCGCCATAATTCTATCGCTATGCCTCTTCCGATGCCTTGAAATTAGAATGAACATGAATAGAGATTGAAGAAACATTATTCATGCATAAATTTAGCTTAATCTGATTAAAAGTAATCCTATACGAGCAATAAAATGAACAAACCTTGTCCTGCACCGGTAACCAGAATTCGCTTGCCTTTGAATGAGATTTCCATTTTTCACTATTATAGACTCTTATATATTTTAATAATATTCGATAGTATAGTTTATACTTAAGCAAGTGATATTATCATTAGAGATAAAGTGCAGTTTTTTTTTATTTTTACAAACAGGGTTTACAAAAACTCGAGTGACAAGTGAAAAACGTAATGATTATTATAGATTCCTTTTGTATTCTCTTTGGACAAGTGACAACTGACCACAGATTACTAGTATATACAGTGTTGTCACACCGAATTTTCGAAAATCAGTAGACGTCATGCCAAAAATTGGTAGAATTAAGTAGATGTTAGAACCAGGGCTTCATAACGTTATCGAATAACAGAAAAAATATCGTTACGTACCGTTATTTTCATAATGGTAGCCAGATAACGGTTATTTTTATAACGATATCTAGTAACATAACGTTATATTTACCGTTATTATCATAACGATATTTTTTCGTTATATCATAACAAAAAAATATCGTTATAATAATAACGGTTAATATAACGTTATTTTCTGGTATCAAGTATGCGATCGAGCACCAGTGTTACCAGATCAGGGGATTTCCTCCTATAGTTTGTTCGTTCTAAGATGATATGGGTGACAGTTCTCATATTCCTTGCTACGGATTTTTTTTACAAGAAAACAAAAAAAATCAGAATGTAATAAATTATATTCCATCTACAAAAATAAATGTTTCCTGTAATTGTAAATGAATAAAAATAAAAAGTCGCTAAATGCTAACTTATTGATATAAAATTATAAATATTAACTTTGAAATAGGAGTATAAAATTATTGTTACGAAAATATTTGAAAAATGTCAGATGCATGAAACGGAACTTATGTCAATAGAGATTGACACAGTTGAATCGAAATCAAATCGATAAAAAAGGACGGCCATCTTAAATCGCCGGCGTCACTCTGAAACATCAGTACGAAATCGATAATTTCGATTGCAATTCCTTTACGAGGTGATTCGATATTTTTAAATTATTCGATTAATTTTTTTAGGTAACTTCCCTACTATTGTCAATTATAATGTGTCACGCATATCATCATAAAACGAACAAACTATAGATTTAGGGGGTTTCGACCAAGTTAGGGGCAAAACAGGGGGAAAAAATATTTGGGGGATTTTTTAGGGGAAATTCAAAATACACGTCAAATACAGTTTTTTTTGCCAAATATCACGTTCCTTATATTTTTTTACCATTTAAATTACTTGAGCGCAACAACAACTAATCGAGGTCAACTTTCGAGATGTTGAAAAGATGAATACAGTTCGACAAGGCTTTAAATGAACATGTCAATGATGTCAATGGGCGCTGCTGGTAAAGGAGAACTGTCAAAA
Organism: Lysandra bellargus; assembly: GCA_905333045.1. Classification (NCBI taxonomy): domain Eukaryota; kingdom Metazoa; phylum Arthropoda; class Insecta; order Lepidoptera; family Lycaenidae; genus Lysandra; species Lysandra bellargus. The sequence goes on along the minus strand of HG995330.1, from coordinate 11,141,018 downwards.
ATGATGTTTTTATATAATACAATCGTTACCTAGTTCCTTTTCTCGCCACGTTCATATAAAGCCTTGTCAAACTGTAATAAAGTTTAGTAATATATATTTTTATTGAATATTAAAAGAAAAAGTAATCTAGGGGATTTCTAGGGGGAAATCAAATTAGGTCAGGGGTACGGCGCCGAGACCATCTGGCCGTTGCGTTGATTTACATACAAATAACCAAGGAGTTCACACGGCGCGCTGCGTCGACGCAACTGTTTCGTAATAACGCTGCGATGTCACAGCGCCCGTGTGGCCGGTTATGCGTTAAAATATTTTTAATAATTAGACGACGTGGCTCTACACGTTCAATCTGGCATCAGTTCAGTCCATCAGTCTGAGATTGGAAAATAAAATCGGCCAAGTGCGAGTTGGACTCGCGCACGAAGGGTTCCGTACACAGAAATAAATCAAGATTTCTTAATTTATTTCTGTGGTTCCTTACCATTATAATTATTATGTAGAGCAAAAATAGTGGCTAAGGCTTAGAATCATGCCCAACGATTTTAGTGGTGAGATGGGTTGAGGAGAGATGGGTTGGATGAGGGAAAGCCCCCTGTACCACTGTTACCCTCAAGAGACCCTTCGTTTATGAGAAATTAGCATTTAATTTTTTTTAAATTTCGAGGTTAGGTCATAATTATGCTGTTTGTGTTTGAGTGTTTTCAAGACATCACAAGGCTGTGGTGAGTGGAGGACGAATATTTCATCATTCCAAAACTATATACAGGGTTCAATAATTATACCTTCCTGCCAAATTTTTTCCAGGGCTTAGGCATTATTAGGAGAGTCCATTTATCCAAAAAAAATTGGTTGTAAAGTCGGTTTACTGACGATAGTTGGACGTGACAACTACCTTTGTTGAGTTGAACTTCATAATATTTTATAAGTAATTTTAGTTCCGCGATTTGATAACAGATGTCGCTGCTAGGCCTCTAGATCGCGCTATCGCTTACCCGACAACATTTGGTATATGTAATTCAATGGAATTAATTCTCGTCTTTTCGCTGACACTCGCTGGTTGTTTTATTTATTATTACGCCAGAGGGATTTGCGTCCCAGGGTAACCCTACAGAACGGATCGGACCAGTATTAGGCGTCTGACGTCACTCAAGTAGGACTTTTATAGGAGAGAAACGGATGTCGAACGCTGCCGATCGCAAAGGCCGATTGTGCTTCCTTGTCGCTCGTTCCGCGCTCTCGCTTGCACTTCAAGCCTTAAATGGAACGCCTCAGAGCTGTCAGCTAGGTAACGCCGCATGAACTGTCATGTTTTTCGGGCGCGCAGCCCATATCGAATTATAAGACGTTATCACGTCAAAAATTGGGTGTAATTTTTATGAGGGCTCGCAGGTTGCGTCGTCACACCTTGACTGACTGATGATAAAATAAATAATAAATAAAAATATTAAAGCACAAATCAATAGGCGTGACAGTTTTTCCGTAAAGTGTAGCACAAAATGTACATATTGTGGGAAATACTAGGGCTCGTACTTATACTGTGCGTGCCCGTAGGCAGTTATTGCCTACGGGCACGCGCATCGTGTACCTACTGTAGGTACTACGATGCGTTCGTAGGTCATCGCAGGGGCGCGGGGAATTATTGTGCAGTTCCTGTATTTTTTATATATAAGTACATATTTTTGAATATTGGAATTCGGAATATTAAAAAAATACTTTTGATTTCCTAAACCCGTTACCTATTTGCTGCTGCGGAATCCTTCACGGACGAGTCCAACTCGCACTTGTTCGCTTTTTTACGTTATGCTATAATATATACAATGTGTCCCGACACCGGTGTCCGATCCTTTAATGTCATGATCTATGGCATAATTTATCGACAAATTGGCTCTAAATTTTTTTCTCTCTCTCTCACGGTTGTAAAATGGCAGCCATTTTAGTTTTTCTCGGGCTTTCACACTAATCTGACCAGTAATTCTCATGTATATATCCTATGAAGATAAAAAGGGTCTCATTTGATAGCTAAACTTGTGGACTACGCTTACACAGGCAATATGTTATAAATTTCGTGGAATTAAACATAGAAAAACTAAAGTTTAAGAAAAAAAATTGTGTATTTTTAAATTAATGGCTTTTTGTGAAAAATCTAGTGCATTAAACTGGCTCTTTTGGTTTTCATATTAAATAAATTCCTTACTTCAATGCTCTAAGTCAGATAGTTTAGAAGTTATAACGATTTTCCTATGAAGTATAGGTCAGATTAGTATGAAGTCAGAGAAATTTTTTTTTTCAAAAGTTGGAGAAAACAAAATTTAAACTCATGATTTATGGCACATTTTAGTTACAAATTGGCTTTCAAATTTTTTTTTTCTCCAACTTTTGAAAAAAAAAATTTCTCTGGCTTCATACTAATCTGACCTATACCTTATAAGAAATTCGTCATAACTTCTAAACTATCTGACTTAGAGCACTGAAGTAAAGAATTTATTTAAGATGAAAATCTCCTCTATCTTTGTAAAATAAAAAAGAACCAGTTTAATGCGCTAGATTTTTCACAAAAAATCATGACATTAAAGGATCGGAGTCGGACACCGGTGTCGGGACACATTGTATAATATATACGCCTGTGGATTTTACTAAATGTTATTTTGCTCAATAATATTGTATAAATTTGTCATATAAAACTTTTTTTTTTATATTTACAGACGCAACACAGTGGAAATTTGTTGAGACATTTAGAACATCATCACAAAAATCAATATAATGAAGTAATGGAAATAAATAAAAGTAGAAGCGAGCTAATGAATACCAGCAACCAGAACAGCATTTCTAAAAATGTATTAAAAGAATGCACCAACTTGGTGGCAGTACATGGGCGTCCTTTTTCTCTGTTCAAAGATAAGGCCTTTAAAAATTTAATATCAATGATCCCGGGAAATGCAGCCACTATCAATGCCATGAACATACGGGAAAATGTCAAGACAATGGCTTATAAATTGAGGTATGAAATTGGTAATGAATTAAAGGATAAAATAATTTCCCTTAAAATTGATATAGCTTCATTGGGTACAAGAAGTTTTATGGGGATTAACTGCCAATATGTCACAAATGGGCAAATTATTTTAAAAAATTTAGGAACTGTTGAGATATTTGAACGTCATACATCTGAACACCTCAAAGACTTACTAATTTTTAATCTTAATCGTTTCAATATAAATCTTGAACATAATAAGCACATTTATTGTATTACGACCGATAACGGAAGCAATATGATAAAAATGAGTAAATTAATTAATGAACACTTGTCTCAATTTTCATTAATATCAAACGTAGTTAATGATAATGAAGTAGCCGGTCCTAGTAGTGAAGATTTTACTGAAATGAGAGATATAGAAAATTTATCCGATTTATCCAATACAGAAGCTATCATGGAGATGGATAATTTAGAAACTGATATTGATGCGACTGAGCAATCGTTTACACACCGTATCACAGATGTTTTAAATGCTCATTTTGAGATAGGTATAGTGAGATGTGCTGCTCACACGCTCCAGCTAGCATTACAAGATGCTTGCAAAAACGCAGCATCTTGTAATATGCTGGCAAAATGTCGTGAGGCTGTACGAAAACTACGAACACCTAAGTTTGTAAGAATTTTAAGAGAAAATAAAAAAAATATCCCCAAATTAGATTGCGCCACAAGGTGGCATTCGGCTGTTGACATGGCAGAAAGTCTTTTAGCACTTAAAGAAATTTGTACGTCACATTTTGAGCTTTATTTGTCAAGTTCTACCTGGGATGAAATAGAGACATTCGTCGAATGTTTGATGCCAGGTAAGAACTTGACAAAAAAGTTGCAAGAAGAGCAGCTCACAGTAGGAGACTTTTATTTGTCTTGGTTGATTTGTAAATTTCAGTTAAATAAATTAAATTCCCAATTAGCCTTGGACATCCTAGACTGCATGAAGGCTAGGGAAAATATACTGTATGAAAACGATATTTTCATTAACGTCATAATATTAGACCCAAGAATAAATTCCGTTTTATCCTCAGACCAACTACAGAAAGCTAAAAAAACTTAGCTAAATTGTATATGCAATATATTTACAAATTAGAACAAAGTATGCAAGGAAACCTAATTCCTACCTCAACGTCAACATCAGCTGCAGCATTAAACACATTATCAAATACAGACGCAGCTGATATGAATGAGCTTGATGATTATTTAACTGTTGCATACTTAAGGAAACATGATGATGTAGGCGTTCTTATTGGTCTTCACCAAGATCGTGATACATTAAATGCTTTACAACAATCAATAAATATGTTTTTAGATGAACCCTTACTAAAATCAACAGAAAATATATTGACTTACTGGGAAAAGGCTCAATGTAAATTTCCTTATTTACACAAATATCATCCGTGGTAATAGGTGCACCTATGACTCAAGTAAGTGTAGAGAGATTATTTTCGTGTCTGAAATTTGTTGTATCGAACTATAGACTATCAATGAAAGATGATATTATTGAAGATTTATTATTTATTCGAAGTAACATAATGTTTAATTCCTAATTTAAAATGCCTTTCTAAGATCTCTTTCCTGATAATTACTGTGATCTTTATTGAATACTAAAAACCTGTGTTGTGTATAAATATTAAATATTATTATGACTGATAGTGATAATAGTTTTATAAGTGTTTGTAGATTAATAGCCTGTTTATATACTCTTAATTTATAGCCTATAGGACCTTTAATCTTATAGGTTATTAAATTAATTACAATTTGTTTTGATTTAAAACATATTATAAAGTAATAAAAAATCTTAAACATGACCAAGCCTGCGTTGAGTATTTAGATACTTATGAAGAAACTAGCTGTTGCCCTGCAATAGGCTACTTGACCTATTTTTTTTCTTCATGCTAATCGCTTCTTAATCATTCATTTTCACACAAAAAACTAATATTTTAATATTTTACACAGTAGAAACCCATAAAAATGTTGATTGAAAAACATGCCTTTTAAATGGCGCCGAAAACACTGTCCGCCATAGTGTGACGTCATACGTTTTGTATTTTAAACTCTCTTTATTGAACATTTTTTTATGTGCTAAATGTACGAGTCTAAAAGTGCCCAAAAATTATAAAAGAATTAAATAAGAAATTAGAAATCATTTGTAATGTTGAAAACTTTTGGAGAAAAGATTTGGCCATTTCATTTCCCGTCTACAATAAATAGAGATAATATTTCAAACTGATGTTTTAAGCTAATTATTCAATAAGATATATTTGACAAATCTTTCTAGGCTTATTCTTATTATTTATGTACAGATAAACTTACATATAATTAGCGCGATGAATAAAATATATAAATTACTGTGAGGATGACGTCACATCCAAATCGGAAGTATCGCAAAAGCGTTTTTGTCAGTACAAATCCTATTTTCATAAAATCATATTTTCAAATCGACTTTATTTATCAATCATAAGCTTTTATTTGATGATAAGGGTGAAATACGGTTTCCTATGCTAAGTTCTACTGGAAATATGCATTTGTTCAATGATATTGAATATAGGTCAAGTAGCTTATTGTTTCTTTCTAAGTTTTATCATGTTGTTAAATAATAAGGATTATTTTTTTAAAATAAGTATGCAAAATATACCAAACATTCTAAGTTTTAACTATATATACTTTTATTATGACTGATACTTGATAGTGATAAGTAATAGGTTTATTAATGTTTGCGGATTAAAAGCGTAGCCTATAAGACCTTAGTCTTCCAGGTTTTATTTAGCATTAAGTTTTTAATTAACATATTTAAAACAAACAAATCATTCTAAGTTTTATTATTAACTTTTTATTATGACTAATAGTAATTAATATTTATTTATATATTTTGTAGAATAAAAGCCTAATTTATAATAATTACCTATACTCATGAAAAGCCCATAAGATTTACTTAAGGGCTCGGGTTACGCGCTCGATCAAATGAAATTCGATACCGCGCCAGTACAAGTTTTATATGTTGCTGTCTCGTACGCCGTGCGCCCCGCGCCTGAGACCCCCTCCACGGCAGCGTATTATATGTGTGCGTGCGTCGTCATTCATTATTTTACTCTGATCAAGTTATTCAAGCCGTGCGTTTGTTGCGATTTGCGAAGTATTATATTTTACTGTTTCATGAATCATTAACAATATTGTTTTTGTGGTTGTTTTATATATTGGAATAGTAGGAATACGAGCGCGGGCGTAGTGTCGTCGATCTTGTCACTGAACTGAACAGAATACAGATTCTACATAATATATTAAAATAATATACTTACTATAATATCTACATTGGACTCTTCACAAATCACACCACATCAGCCTGGCCCCGTGCTAAGTACACTAAGGACTTGTGTTACAACTTACAAGTACCAGACATATAATACCGAATATATTATAATTTATACTAGCGACCCGCCCCGGCGTCGCACGGGTATAAAATATATAGCCACTGAAAAAATGATTAAAATCAATGATCTATCCTATGATCTACTTCTTAGCCTATGATCTACTTCTTATCTGTGCCAAATAACATAAAAATTGCTCAGTAATTCGCGAGATAATTTTCCCCCGTTTCAAATAATTTCCAACGTTTTATCCACATACTCCTATTAGTCTTAGCGTGATAAAATATAGCCTATACTCTATAGCCTTCCTCAATAAATAGGCTATCTAACACTGAAAGAATTTTTTAAATCAGACCAGTGTTCCTGAGATTAGCGCGTTCAAGTTAGCCCTTTCAAATAATTTCCCCCGTTTTTTTCCACATTTTCCTCTATTTCTTCGCTCCTATTAGTCTTAGCGTGATAAAATATAGCCTATAGCCTTCCTCGATAAATGGGCTATCTAACACTGAAAGAATCATCAAAATCCGTTGCGTAGTTTTAAAGATTAAAGGGAACAAAGGGACATGAGGGAAAAAAGGGACTTTGTTTTATAATAAGTACCTATATTATTTAGATATAGATTTCCTTTTTATTATACTCAACTTATTTAAGATCCATACTTCCATACTAATTGTAAAAAATTAATAAAAAAGTGTGTCTGTTTGTCTGTCTGTTATTAGCTTATTACCTCTTCACGCCCAAACCGCTGAACCGATTTTGCTGAAATTTGGCATGGAGATACTTTGAGACGGTCAAAAACTCGTGTCCTTTGACATATAATACTTTTTATCCCGAAAAAATGCACGGTTTCCGCGCGATAAACTAGTTTTGGCGCAACAGAGTTGCGGGCGTCATCTAGTTTTTACAATATTATTATACACATATTTAATACACATCCATGAGTCATGACTCATGAGTCATGAGTCATGACCCAGGAAAACGTTTTGTTCCGTCGGTGGGATTCGAATTTCGAACCAGCGACCCCCGGCTTGAGCTACCATGCGCTCAACCACTGCGCCACAGAGGTCGACGCTTTTATTTAAAAATTATTAAAAGACAGTACGTAACAATAAAGTTTCAAAAACAGAAAAAAGGCTACTCCAAATATTCCTCACATTGTTATCATTCAAAATAATAAAATCGGACAAGTGCGAGTTGGACTCGCCCATAAATGGTTCCGCAATCCGCAGCAACAATAAGGTTTATTTTTATGAAATTATAAGGTATTTTTTTATAGTTTCGGAGAAAAGTGGCTGTGACATACGGACAGACAGACACACAGACATGACGAATCTATTAGGGTTCTGTTTTTTGCCATTTGGCTACGGAAGCCTAAAAATCAAAAGAGTATTATTAATTACTAGCTGTTGCTGTTCAGTGTTAGATAGCCCATTTATCGAGGAAGGCTATAGGCTATATTTTATAACGCTAAAATTAATTGGAGTGAAGAAATAGAGAAAAATGTGGAAAAACGGGGGAAGTTATATGAAATTGCTTATTATCTTAAGATCTACTGGAGCAATTTTTATGTTATTTGGCAAACATAAAGAATAGACCACTTGAAGGGACATAGGCTATTTTTTGCGGAAAAATGTACGGTTGCGTGAAATTCCTAAATTACGCAAGCGAAGCCGAATAATAAAATCGTAGGAAAGTCAATTCTGTACATTGAATATTTTTGTACAAAAAATAATACTTGGGATGTGATCTACTATGATAATGCGAACGAAGTCGCGGGCAACAGCTATATTATAATAAAGTCATAGGAAAGTCAATTCTGTACATTGAATATTTTTGTACAATAAATATTAATACCTACTTGGGATCTGAACTACTATGCTAACGCGGACGAAGTCGCGGGCAACAGCTAGTATGGAATATCTATTTCTTCGCTTCTATTAATCGTAGCGTGATAAAATATAGCCTGTAGCCTTTCTCGATAAATGGACTAACACTGAAATAATTTTTCAAATCGGACCAGTAGTTCCTGAGATTAGCGCGTTCAAACAAACAAACAAACTCTTCCGCTTTATAATAATATTATTTAATTATTAAGGTATTTATATTATTTAATTGAATAAAACTGACATCAGGAAATAATTACTAAAAATACAAACTAAAATAAAATATACAAACATAGGTATACAAACTTAGAATACAAGTTCACTTTTATATTTTATTTTATTTCAAGACAGAAATTAGCAAGTCTGTTCAGAAGTTCTCGAGTTTTAGCGAGACTAACGAAATTAATTATACATAATATCAATGTATATTGTATAATCATATTATAATATTAAGACTATCGCTAATATTCCTAAACGTTATTTACAAAATACAGTATATAAGAAAATAATAATATTATGATTTATGATATTCATAATTATTATTTATTTTAAACTACTGTGTGATACATCATACATCCCACCTTTCGGTATCCATTATTAATTATTATCAAAAGTTTAAGCAATAAAAGCAAGTTGTTCAAGCAATTGTCTTCAAGTATCACATAAAAATTTTCAAAATCAACATTCAACAACAATAACATTCTCTCGATCGCGGATTCTTGGAAATCTACTGTTATCGCGCGCGCGGTCGCATGCGACCGCTTGGAGCTTCAGGGAATATTGTACTTGAATAATGAATGCCTTGAATGAATTATTGTCACGTGCACCGGTTACAACACTCCGCCACCCTGAACGCGCCTCCCGCCCGTTGCCGCGCTCTGTCGTGTGAGCGGATCGGCACGATACCATGTTGGAAATTATAGAGAAATTTCGTTGCATTTACGAATACCAAAAATGATGAATGAAAATTTATTATATTGCCATTCTTTTGAAGACATTCTGTAACTACACAATATAAGCTGTGTTCCCAGGAAAAATACATTACGATTCGATGAGTTTTTAATATAAACAAGTGTGCGAAAAGTATGTCAACAATGGCGTAAAAATTTATGAAATGTAATCGCTTATATTTTTTAGTGTGTAAATATTTTGAAGTTAATTTTTCTTCAGGAACCTAGGTAATTACTATTTTAAGCTGAAAAATAACTCAAACATGTTAAATATTTTCGTATGACAAAATGATTTTGGTATTACGTTTGTATGAGAATTTCGAGGGTAACCCGGCCCCTTAAGAGTATATTTTGGTAATTAATAAGTAGATTTAAATTTTGAAAATATTTCAAACATACCAGAACCTATATTGAATATTAGTTTGAATAGGTACTTAAATAAAATAATTACTTATTGTAAATAGAACAAAATCTTTTTAAGTTTTTTATACTTTTATTGTGACTGAAGAACCTTTTGTTTGTAACAATAACTGAAAATCCTAGTCTTATTGGTTATTTACTGAGAATAGGTTGTTTCTTAAGGCCAGGTAGACCCTAAAATTAGCAGGTCGATGTCTGTCAGTACGAATATCGACATAAAGGACATTAAAATAACATTCATTTCAGCGTGCCTTGTACAGTGGCGGTTACGACGCTCGCCGCGTCCTTGATAGGACGAAATAGGAGAAAAAACCTTTTTACTTAGATACTAAATATGTATCCAATCAATACCCTGTAAAATTTCAATAGTAATCGAACTGTCAAAATTATTTTTTGATTGATTCCCTGTAATTCCTATAAAACTCGATGTCGGATGTTGTTACTGATTTTTTTTATCGAGTAAAATTGTCTGTACCTATTGTGTTTCTAACCAAAACAGTCACTAGTTCAAAGATGTATCTATACATGTATATATTTTTCAGTTTTTTTGAATGACTATACTAAAAAATATTTTTAGTTTAAATATTTTGTACTTAGTAAAATTTTGTGAAGGAACCTAGGTAATTACTGTTTTTACTTTAAGTATATATATATTTGAGAATTTCGATGGCACCCGGCCCCTTATTAGGTTTAAATAAAAAATATTTAAAACACATACAAAGCATAAGTTTCATTACTAACTTTTATTATAACTGATAAGTAATAAGAGTACAATTAATAATTTAAAATAATGGGCTATTCAAGACCTTCAATCTTATAGGTTTAAGTAAATATATTTATTATGAATATGAATATTTTGTTAATTGATAGATTTGAATTTTAAAAATATTTAAGAGAAACCAAAATCTGTGTTATGTATAATACGAATAAATAAAACAAATTGAATCTTTTATTTACTGTGTTTATTTACTACTTCCAGCAAATCTTTCCAAAAAATTTCCAGGTTTTCTTCTGGGGTTGGTCTGAAGGAAACGGGGCACTATGGGAAAAAGACTGAAAAATTTTAAATACATCCCCCAATGACCACCCCTTTTGAATACACCAATCGATAGGGGGCGCCAAGGGGAGTAAGAAAGCTCAGATAAACTTTTCTCGAAAATCAACCCCCGGCCAGATATAGGCCGATATACGAACCTCGTTAGTTTGGCGAAAATACTTAAAAAAAATTTGACGACAAAAATACTTAAATAAAAAGGGGTGGTCATACCTTTTTATTATACGAACTGATAGGGGGTGCTAAGGGGAACAAAAATCTTTACATACTTTGTCTACTTTTGGACTTTCTGGATTGTGTTTGTTTTTGTTTTGGCGGGGAGCGGGAGCGTCAGAAAACAGAATATGATCTTATCTGAACATTACGAAAATCTTAAATGCGAATTTCTTCTAAACGGAGAATTTACTGGCGGTGGAAACGGTAAGTAGGAGTTTTTCTCACCCAAAACAACCCTCCTTAACCCATGTCACCAACATTTAATTTACGTAGGTTTCTAAACCTTAGCCAAATTTTTCTAAGTATTTTCGCCATACTAACGAGGGTCACATTTGGGCCTGTCACTCGACAGGGGTTGATTTTTGAGAAAAGTTTATCTGAGATTTTTTGCTTCCCTTGGCACTCCCTATCGATTGGTATAATAAAAAGGGGTGGTCATAGGGGTTGCATTTTTGTCGTCAAATTTTTTAAAGTATTTTCGCCATACTAACGAGGTTCGTATATCGAGGCCTCTATCTGGCCGGGGGTTGATTTTTGAGAAAAGTTTATCTGAGCTTTTTGCTCCCCTTGGCGCCCCCTATCGATTGGTATATTCAAAAAGGATGGTTATAAGAGGTTAAAATTTTGACGAAAAATTTTTCTTAAGTCTTTTTTCCATAGTGCCCCGTTTCCTTCAGTCCAACCGCTATGGTTATTTAATAAAATTATTAGTTATTCCTTCCTATAGGTACATTAAACAGCAACTAGAAAGACGATTACGTATTTGCGATAGGTACCTACCAATTAAGTGCAAGATATTGTGCAACTGACTTCTAAGTGTTTTTTCTTTTGGATTTTAATATGCTAGTATTGGCTCATACTATTCTATAACTCTGCAAAGTTTCATCGACTGAGGAATTAATGCTAGGCTACTATACTCCCCTATACAAAGAATCGGTTCATTTCCTACGCTAAATAATATGCACGATTTCTCCCTGTTGCTTCGAGACCGCGCGAGAGCTGTTACGTAAGCGATGCCAAAGTGCGTACCGTAGTGAAAAACTGCAATAATTGTAAGATTGTAACACATTAAGAGCCCGGGTTACCCTCGAAATACTCATACATACGTAATACCAAAATCATTTTCTCATACAAAAATATTTAACATGTTTGAGTTATTTTTCAGCTTAAAATAGTTATTACCTAGGTTCCTGTTCAAAAATTAACTTCAAAATATTTGAACACTAAAAAAATTTTTTTTACTAAATTTACTACTATATATTTAAACACTAAAAAATAGAGTAAAACACTAAAAATATATATAAATAAATATTAAATTTACTACAAAATATTTCAACTCTAAAAAATATTTTTTAGTAAGTATTAAAATATTTTGTAGTAAATTTACAAATATTTTTTGTGTTTTACTCTATTTTTAGTGTTTAAATATTTAGTAGTAAATTTAATAAAAAAAAATTATACACAAAAAAATTTTTTTTAGTGTTTAAATATTTTGAAGTTAATTTTTGTTCAGGAACCTAGGTAATTACTATTTTAAGCTGAAAAATAACTCAAACATGTTAAATATTTTCGTATGACAAAATGATTTTGGTATTACGTATGTATGAGAATTTCGAGGGTAGCCCGGCCCCTTAATCCTTCAAGCCCCGTATGAGCACCGCTGATCGCGACAACGCAACAATAGAATACAATAGCAATTCTTAGAAATTCCGATCGAAGGAAAGTGAAAAAAAATAATGGAATATAATATTTTCAGTAAATATATTATCTTTATTTCAATATATTGATGAATTTTTCTCTTGCTTCAAGGCTATTTTCATTTATATTTTAATAATATTTACAATTTACGGTTTGTGTAATGTGCGCATCTATCCCTTTCACACTCGCGTGAGTCCCGCGGCCCGCCAGAGGAATGTTCATGCTAAGTAACGTTCAATGTCAGTAGAATGTAATTCTCATAACTTTTTGTACGATTGTGAGCTTTATTCAATTAAGTTAAGTTTATTTTTTCAATGCACTTGATTAGGATATATGTCGTTTTGTTTCCGATTTTCGTAAAATTTTATTGCCTTGGGCCTTTCGACCAGAAGATATTAAAAAAGGAAGCACAAAATTATTAAATATGATAGCATTTACAAAATATGTAGGTATTATAACATGGAGAATATTTTAAGGAGCGTAGCGCGAACGATAGCACAAAGGGAATCCTATAATATGCGCAATATTATAGCCGCAGACTCGATCACACAAAAAGTGTCTTAGTATTACCAACGCACACCAAGGGCAAAATGACCGCGCCGCAGCAGGTCCCCGGCGGGTTCTGGCGGCGCGGCATGTCCGCGGCTGCCCACCGTGGGCACCAGCACCAGTTTACATGCAGTAACGCAGACGGCGCGGCGCAGGGCGGCAGCCAGCTCTATTCTCTCTATCTCCACTAGAACGAACGTCCTGAACTGACTGCCTACATCAGTCGTGTGCTTTGTGTACCTACGCGGCGAGGACAGCTGCAGAGTGCAGACATCGACAGGCAGACGCGATCTTTATTCCTTCGTGTACAAAAAGCCCGCCCCGCCCCGTCGTCTGCAAAACAACAGAGTCCGCCCGGCAGCCAGCGCACGGCGCACGTGCTGGCAATACAAGAATTTACTATACAAACCATAAATTAGTAATATTTGAACAAAGATACTGAGTACCTACTGAACTACTGACCATGTCATTCTCATTTGACGTCATTTTTCCTATTAAATACACCAGACACGTCTAGACTAGTTTAATTTTGTGCATACTGCATACTGAACTGACTGATTAAATTAAGTACTTTTACAAAGATAACGTTATCAAATAACATATATTTACCGTTATAAACCCTATATAACGTTATAACATTTACCGTTATTAATATAAATTTATAACGTTATTTCTAATATCGGGTAAATTTTCATAACGTTATCCATGCCCTTGAAGCAATAACGTTATGAAAAAATAACGTTATTTGAAGCCCTGGTTAGAACCAAAAGTTGGTAGATCTACCACCCTCATATCGGCATTTTTTTTTAGAATAAAAAATGCTAGTTTATCCATAGAGAGAGTTTTATTGATAGTGTTTATACATATTTTTATTGAATAACTAGATGTTCCGCGAGGCTTCGCCCGCCTAATTTAGGAATGTCACGGAAACCGTACATTTTTCCGCAAAAATGAAACCTATGTGTCCTTTCACGTGGTCTATTCTTCATGTGTGCCAAAGAACATAAAAATTGCTCCAGTAGTATCTTAAGATAATAAGCAATTTTAAATAATTTCCTCCGTTTTTTCCAATTTTTCCTCTATTTCTTCGCTCCTATTAGTCTTAGCGTGATAAAATATAACCTATAGCCTTCCTCGATAAATGGTCTTTCTAACACTGAAAAAAAAATTCAAATCGGACCTTTCCTATCTTTCCAGTTCCTGAGATTAGCACGTTCAAACAAACAAACAAACTCTTCCGCTTTATAATATTAGTATAATTTTTAAATGTTCAGCACTCGGCTCTTCGTTCTTTTAAATGAACCTCTTCGTATGAAGCAAACCTTCCAATCACCAATGTGTCAGTGCTGACTGCTGAGTGAGTTTCTCTGACAAGTCATTAAAATAAATTGTTGAGGAGAACAGTCTCTCAACATATTTTGCACTGCTATGTGGAAATGCAAGTACTTGTCTCACAAAGCAGGGGAAATATTGGGGACTGGTCTCCTTTTTTTATTGTTGCAACATGTTTCCAAAAGACTCAGGATCAGTCTTTTATGCAGGCACTTCACATGGCTATTTGTATTTGCTATTGGCTATTTGTTGTATTTGGCAATATTATTGACGAATACGCAAACAAGTAAATAAAGACAAATACGGCCTTCCACATATGGACGTCAAATACCGAACTTTTACTTGATTTTCTTTACTTGCCTATTTGACTCCTTTGATGTGCGTCAAAAACCGACAAAGGTACGGATACGTGTATTTGGTATTGGTCACATTTGTCAAATAGGCAAATAAGGCCAATATTTGCCAAACATACCGTCTACACATGGTATTTGTTTGGCGAATACATCAAGTACGCAAATACAAATAGCTATGTAAAGCGCCTCCATTAAATTTTTTGTTACCACTCTTGTAACGTTTCGGACCGTTCACAGACTAATCTGCGTTTCGAAAGTGAATGAACGGCTCAAAAGAGCTGCAGCTCGTTAATTGCTGAAGGAAGTGTTTTACCAAGACGACTCAGTGTACCGAAATGCTATCCGAGTAGCCTGTAACGTTTATTATTTCAAGTACGTGAACAATGATATTATGTTGAAAAATAGGTAGATTTGATACCGAAGTTGGTAGATAGGTAGAAGGGAGGTGAAATTAGATCTACCATAAAGTTGGTAGATGTAAGATGTGACAACACTGAGTTTTACTCTATCTACGCACTGAGTATAATATATCAACTGACGTCTACTGTCTAGAAGGAGTTTTGATAAATGACAGCTGTCATTTTTTTTTACAATTTAAATGAATGCCTTAGATCGCGTGCGTAACTTCCATTAATGCCTGCCATACACGCTACGGCAGTGGTCCCCAACCTTTTTTTCATGCGGGCCACAAACACGTTTTTTTCTTGGTGTCGCGGGCCGCAACAAAAAATTTTTAGGGTTAAAAAGTAACATTCTTCAAAATTAACTATTTAAATGTGGAAAAAATTTAACGAGTATCACATAGACTTTAAGTTATTTTGCCGGTGGGCGTGAATTTCAAAATAGGCTACTTGACATATATTTAATTTCATTGAAAAAATGCATATTTCTAGTAGAACTTGGCCTACGAAACTTTATTTCACCTTTATCGTGAAATAAAAGCTTATGATTGATAAATAAAGTCGATTTGAAAATATGATTTTATGAAAATAGGAATTGTACTGACGAAAACGCTTTTGCGGTACTTCCGACCAAATTACTTAGGTCCGCCATCTGCATAGGAATCAACTTCTCTAATAGTACATTTATAACGTGTTTTACACTACTAACAACATCATCTCAGTTACTTTCAAAGTAATTTGAACGAAAAGTTCCTTTATACTTCGCCGAAATAATTTTTTTTAGTTGATCGACTATTACTCCATAACTTATGAAGTCTTCTTTGCTGTGATAGTTTTCCTTTTAAATTTAGCATATTTCTTAATCCCGTGAATTTTTTCACATTTCCAGAAGCAACCGTTTAGCTGGTAGTTCCACAAACGGATCCCTTAATCGGAAAATGATCTATAAATCTATGAATCCAACGACACCCCACACGATGGGGTGGACGCGAAAAAAAATTTTCATCCCTGCTTGATCTGTATGGAAGGTACCATAAAAAAAATGTTTTTTTAAGATTTCTTGTACCATTTTGTTGCCATCATTAATATACGTGCATTCATGCCAAAATACAACTTTGTATAACTCGGGCGAGTTAACATGACACCTGGTTCATTTGACGTTTCCCAAATGTACTGAGTGAAAAAAAGGTGTTGTTTATTTTTAATTCTTATTAAATTAAATCAATATTTACGTAATACTTCAATATAATATTACTAATTTTAAATTTATTATGCGTAATAATGGCATCTAGAAATTTATATTGTTGCGTAGTTACGATTAGGTATAACTAGTAATGTCTATTTTGTATTGCTTATCACATTTCAAGCCAAATTAGGTAATTACTAGCTGTGCCTCGCATTTTAACAGGGAAAAAAATTGTGATATATTATAATAAATTGTGTAGGTATTATCACTGTAACACCTTATTACAGTGATAATACCTACAGTAAAATATGTAACAACATACGAAAGTATGTCTAAACTAAAATATTAAGATATTAATTACTTTAAAATTTAGTTAAAACAGATATGCTAACGGTACTGGACGCGCTGGGCGAGAGCGGGGCGCCGCGCGGGGAAGCGAGAGGGGATAAAGTTTTTAGCCAGGTGTCAAGTTAATTCGCCCGAGTTGTAGGTCCAATAGTCTCTGAGTAAAACCGTGGACAGACAGACAGACGGACAGACAGACGGACGGACCGAAACTATAAGGGTTCCTTGTTGACTACGAAACCCTAAAAAGGTACAAATTGAATATGTAGATACTCATTAAATAAACTATGGAATGAGTTATTTGTTTTAATTATTACAAAGTAAGTTGTTCGTTTACTTATTTAGCTGCAGTTTCTATGTAGCTAGAAATCCTCCATCGATCGGTAGCTCCACTCCATTTATCATACTGGCTTTGTCACTGAGCAGGAACAAAACTGCATCTACTACTTCATTGACTTCGCCAAACCTGTAACAAATTATGACAAATAGGTAATTTTCAAATACCTGATAGAGACGTAGGTCTCGTAGCTTGGTCGTAGCTTGAAGCAATGAAAGTAGTGAAGTCCTTATTAAGACCTGTTTACAATAGGTATCTAGGTACCTACTTAAAGAGTATAAACTTCCCGCGACACGGTGGACCGACGATTTGAAGAAAGTGGCTGGCAGCGGATGGATGAGGGCTGCTCAGGGCCCATTGAGGGAGGCCTACGTTCAGCAGTGGACGGCATTAGGCTGCTGATGATAATAATGATGACGATGTACGTTCCGTAAGTGTTTGATAATTTCAAAAGGAGTCATTACCTGCCCAAAGGTATTTTCGACAGCATAGTATTGGCTTTGACAGGATCCGACCATCCCTCCCTGCCCATTGCCGTCATTATAACAGTTGGGTTGACAGAGTTTGTTCTTATCCCGTACTTCCCGAGCTCCAAAGCCATGTTTCTAGTTACCGCGTCCAAGCCGGCTTTTGTAGCTCCATAAATTGTATGGTCTTTTAGGGCTGCCTGAAAGGAACAAAACAATATTTTCTTATTGTACCGGGTTATCAATATTGTGAAATATTTCATCTTTATATAAGTATACTAGAAACAGTATAAAACAAATCTACGTTCTTGCTTTAGAATTTAGATTCTGTTTCATGCCTGCTAAGATACTTCTGAAACTACTGTGCCCCGTGTATGATATTTTTCTATGAACTAGTAACTACTGTTTATCCAGGTGACTTCTTCGTTACTACCTACCTATCTATGCCCAGTTTTTTTAAAGTTTTTTGGCAGAATTTTAACTAGGTATTCATTCTCACAAATTTATTATTCAACTATTCATTATCTAATAGTGCGTTTGTTTGGTTTAACATCAAACACGGACTCATTCAACAATGCTTTTGAAAAGTTATACTTCTGTTATGGACCTCAGTCACATGCCATTACTCATTAGGGTCAATTCAGACCGCAACGCGACGAGGCGAGGCGAGGCACGGCGCGGCATAAAGTATGGATTCGACAGATTTCAATTGCATGAGACGTCTTGCAAATCTGTGAATTCCATACAAAAGAAATGCATCTACGCGTCGCGTTGCGGTCTGATTTGACCCTTAGTACGTTACATGCGCTATACTGTACTCGGCGAAACATGGCGGTAGCGGTCATTGACTCTCTGTCAAAAACTTGTCATTTTCTATATTCTCGATTGGCAACATCTGACACTTCATTGTCAATCGTGGTTTATATAGAAAATGACAAGTTAAGGGCTCCATTCCACTGCGGCGCACGGAAATAAATCAAAGAAATAAATCCATGCACGTCCACGCGTGTGCGTAGTAGTAGGTAATTAATGCTCACTTTGGATGCCTGGGAGGAAATGTTGACGATAGAGCCTTGTATCTTGTTCTTGATCATGTTTCTAACAACCTCTTGGCTGATGTTGATAACAGATTTAAGATTGATGTTTGTTATCCTGGAAAATATCAAAATAATTTTATAACGATACCATACATACTGAAATCTTAGAGAATATAATATACCCAATGATAATAAATAAAAAACTCAAAGCAGATATGGTATTATCGCGCGCGTTATGAAGACTCAAATACGACCCAATTGGGTCGTCTTTTATTTAGTCTGCCTTTTTTATGTTAATGGCATTTCGTATCTTTTGTTTCACTTATCTGTCAAAGTCCAATTTTGAATTTGAAAATTGTTCGGAAGAGATTTAAGGCGGAAAATAGTATGAACGAAACAGCTGATCTGTATATGTAGAATATCATTGAATACACCTCTAAGAAGTTGCGGGTTACATAATATTATAGTGCTCTATATTTTTTATCTCTTAGAATATAATTTAAAATTTTATAGGTGTCCAACCGCGGCTGCTCAATGTCCAAATTGGCGTCCATAATCGCTAACTCAGCGATCATATTATTCAGAATATTTAATTCATTATTTAAATAGGAAAACGACCATCTCCGAATCAATTCCATATTAAAAAAAAAAAACTTACGTACCTATCAAACTCCTCCTCGGTTATATCGAGAAACGCTTTGGAGTGGCCCAAAGCGGCGTTGTTGACCAACGCATCGAAAGCACCCAGAGACTCTATGAGTTTCTTCGTCTTATTCCAGTCTCCAACATCAATATCTACTATTTCTATGGTCGGATACTCCTTCTGCAGGGTCTCCAGGTGGGACCGGGTCCGGGATATAGCTACGACCTTCGCCCCAGCTCGCCATAGCTCAATAGCTATAGCCCTACCGATACCTGCAAAAAAAAAAAAATCATGAGCTGTTCCTCGCAACTTCAAACTAAAAAAAAATTACGGGAAATGTTCATTTTTCAGTAATAGCAAATTTTACTCTACCTACAGTGTGTAACAAAAATAAGTGATAACACTTTAGGGTGTGTACGTGTTCCTTTTAGAGAGTTCACTGTGAAAGTAGCAGCGCTGAAAGATGAAATTTTTTCTTCACTTTTGTATCCAGGGCAAGGGCCCGAGCGTCACGAGTTTCCCCATACAAAAGTGAAAAAAAAAGTTGGTCTTTCAGCGCTGCTACTTTCACAGTGAACTCTCTAAAAGGAACACGTAAACACCCTAAAGTATTATCACTTATTTTTGTTACAATAGCCTGTATAGCTGTGGTAAGATTTAATTGTTTTTTCAATATGGTTGTAACTCTAATCTCATTCTTGATTCTTGAACGATGATGTGACCAAGGAAAACAGTGTAGTTTTGTAACCAGTAACAAAATTTAAGTACAAAAATAAAATATATTACTTATACCTATTCTACATTAAAATAAACGTATAAAAAAGTTATAGCTTATAAGGGAATCTTACTTATGTAAACCTAATTAATTAACTGGCACTTACCCTGTCCAGCCCCGGTAACCAGCACTCTCTTATTCTTGAAAGAAATTTCCATTTTGTTAGTTATAAAACTGAAATGTAATTGTTTTATTTAAATAACACCGAACACTTACGATTTTTATCAGATTAGGCGTGTAACAATTCGCTGACAAACAAGAGCTGATAAGCTGAACCGGGAGCAATGTCAATAAGGCTAGCCGCAAACACACGTTTTTTGTATTCGATTTCCAAATTCGTTTTCCGTTTACGGAAATCCGAATGTATGGAATTAGTAGAAAATACACTGCACACGTTCGCTAATCTTTCCGAACGAACGGAATTCCCAATCGTACCTATTTTTTCTTTATTTTAAAAACTACAAAGAAAATAGTAAATACAATCATAAACTTAGTCTAATACAGTGTAACATAAGCCATTACTGGTTTTTCCGCACACTGCCATTCGTCTTCGATAGCTCTTTTTAAACAATAATACTATATTATGTAGTGTTTAATCTAATTGGACAATAATTATTATACCTAATTCCACATTAGGAAATCGAATACTCCGTAATGATTAACTCCGTAATGGTTAACCTTGGGTAAAATTATATAATTTATTTTAGGTCCCTACCTTTTTTTTTTAGGAGGGGAAATACTTTGCGTATCCCCCACCCCCTCGGAGGAAGGGGCGGGGGTATGTGGGACTCCCCAAAGAGGTCTACCCACTAAAACCCCCCCAGCCCTCCGTCATGCGCCTATAGTGCGGGAGGGACGGGTACTGCAGAGCATTTCAACTCCGCCCCTTCCCGCGCGCAGCCGCAACCGGCATCCTCTTCCAGCCTCTTTGGCCGCTGACCTCACCGAGAGACCCCGGGCTATAGAGGGGCTGTCTTCTCGGGACCCTTTATGCGGACGGGATCCCCCGATCGCCGCCCGCAGGTCTAGACATCCGTCTCCATAACAGCGGAGGCGCTCCGGCGGCTCTCGGGCTCCCCCAGCGCCTTTAGGCTTCGGCTTTTGCCGAGCCTTTTTGGACGGAGCCTTCTCTTCTCCGGGGGCCGGCTTTTTCGCTGCAGACGGACATCCGCTGCCGCCCAGCACGTGCCCCCTTTTGACCCTGCCAGCGGCTTCGCACAGGGCGCAGTTTGGTTCTGCGGCCCCGCACTCCGCCGCCTTGTGTCCCGGTTTTCCACACCGGAAACAAGTCCGACTACGGTCCACCGGGCACCGGCACTTGGCAGCCACGTGGCCGGTGTCCTGACAGCGGAAGCAACGCGTTGGCCTCGCGACCAACAACGTCACCCTCGCCGACACCCAACCAACACGCAACCGCCCAGAGCTCGAATGCTTCTTGGCGACCGCGACTGGGAGGCGGACCCAACACGATCCGTCCCCCCGTGGCCCCTCTCTTATTTGCCCCGCCCGGACATTGTCGGCCAGGCACTCTCCTGCTCGTGCGACCGCTTCCATGACTTCAGCGGTCGTCACGGAGTCGTCAAGGCCGGCGATGCGCATCTCCGCGCATGCGGCTGGTCGCCCAACTTTCACCTCCGCAGGCAGGACATTCTTAAGCCTCGCGGCGAAGGCGTCCGCCTTCTCTCTTGCGCCCTCACCAACTATGGTGAGAAGGCGCCCTCCGGTTCGGGCCCGGCGGAAGCGGACTTGTGGAATGTCAATATCCACAATGTTCAACGCCCGCCGGGCATCCTCAATGGCCTTGGCGTAGGTCAGACCCGCCTTCACAGCCGACTCTTCTATTGTAAGAGCGACGGCCGCAGTGGCGGGGACCCGAAGCCTGGGCTTTTTCTTCTTCTTCGGTGCGGCTGTAGATTGTGTAGCCGCCCCTTTCGTCCTCTTGCCCTTTGGACCCACTGTGGTCCATGGCGTCTCAGCACGGGGGGAACTGGTGTTCACTCCCCCTTGCATCGCCTCCTGAGCGGCTATTGTGAGCCACTTCTTCTTTTTCCTGGCCTTTTTAGGCCTGGGCGCCGTGGAAGCAGCAGGGGCCTCTAGAGGGGCCGATGCAGCAACTGACGTTTGCGACTTCTTCTTCTTAGCCGGTTCCCCTTTCGCCTTCTGCAGAGGGTGTCCCGGCATTTCTTCCTCGATCGGCCTTATGTCCGACGCCAGCGAGGGTCTCCGTCTCGGCTCGGGCAGGAGACGATCCTCCAACCCAGCAAGCCTGGCGTTGAGCATATTGCCAAAGGTCTCCACGTTTGCACGGGAGACTTTCACGCACGTCACCACCAGTTGGCCGGGAGGTCTGTCTGCGCAACTCGTCAAGCTCCTGGCGTAACTTCGCCACTTGCTCTTCGAGCCGCGCATTCTGAGCCTCCAGCCTCTTGATCTCCTCCGATGAGGAATGATCTTTCAGCTCTTCGAAGACCATTTTAATGGTCGCCACAGATTCTTTAAGGTACCTTACGTAGATACCCTTAAGATTGGAGGACTTCGTGGCGACCATTTCAAAGGTCTTCAGCGAAGTCTCCACATGAGGTCAACGGCTGTCCGCTCCATAGCCTCTTCTCGCTTCTTCTTAGGTCCCTACCTAAGTATTTGTTTGTATATATCTAAGTAAGTTTTTTATGAAGTGATAAAACTAACTGACCTGGCAAACGTTGTTTTTAATCGACTTCAAAAAAGAAGGTTATCAATTCGATGCGTATGTAATATGTATGTAATATTTCTATGCTTTCAGAACTGCCCAGTTTTTGTATATTGTTAGTCTATTTCAGTATCTGAATAAATATGCCAAATTTCAAAAGTAATATGTAATTAGTAATTACTAATTATGTATGTATGTGCCTAAATTGCGCCTAAATTTTTTTATTGCGCGGGAACTGTACATTATTTCGGGATAAAAACTATCCTATGTCCTTTCTCGGGACTCAAAGTATCTCCATGCCAAATTTCAGCAAAATCGGTTCAGCGGTTCGAGCGTGACGAGGTAACAGACAGACAGACAGACAGACAGATGGACAGACAGACAGACACACTTTCGCATTTATAATATTGTTAAAGCAGTGCCATCTGCAAATGAAGGAGAAGAAACAATAACACAAAAACAATTTGGTAACGTAATTCACACATTTTAACACCAAAAACAAATATTATTATGGAATTATGGATTAAGGATTATGGAAGTATGGATGGACAAGTACTCGAGCGTCATGAATTTGCCCTGGATATACATAAGTTTAAAAACACAAGCCAGGTAATACTTTATCACCACAAAAACTATAACTTTATTTTGTTACTCCCTGTATAATCGCAAGATAGTACTTCCATTCATTCGTTTTCTTTATTCCAAGTTACCATAATAATAAAATTAGTGCTAATCTAGGTAAGTACTATACCTTCAGTGTCACAACCAACAGCAAACTGACAGAATTATATAATTTATAGTTTTATATTCCGTAACAAAACCCGTCCGTTAAGGTCAAGATAAACGAAGAGATAATTTTATCAAATCATAAAAAACAACTCGTATATGCGATGACAGTGCTAAATATTATGTACTATCAGAGAAGTTGATTCACAGGCACATGAGGGACCTATGTAATTTGGTCGCGTTATCTCAAACGCAGCCGACAGATCACGTCTAATATTAAATTGACATAATGCGACCAAATGCCGTAGGTCCGTCACCTCTATGAATCAACTTCGATGGTACTTTGATGCGTGTTCTGTCATGGCTCAGTGCTTAGCGCATCAGAGCGTTCATTAGTAGATCCCGTCTAGTAGCACAAAATATATTATTTATTTTCTTTATGTTGATCCTATGCGTTCAATGTAGAGAATGACTCTCTGTATACTGCCAGACACTCTTAAACTTTCATGAAATATTAGACTTTGAGGGTGTCTAGCAGTGGGAAGCAACTGTCAAAAATGTCTGGCACTGGTAGACGAGATTCTTCCACTTACCGCAAAGAATATAAGTTATGAAATTGAGCTTCACTTTTTCTGGAAGGTCAGGTAGACCTTCAGAATTGGATACCTCCTAAAGTTACCGCGACCGAAACTCCATAGTTGCTGGTCTTTCTTACGGATCCCACCTCTGGAAAGGCCACAAACAGGTAAACTTTTTAAAGGTCTGGCCATCGCAGGCTCTTGGTCCATTTTATTTGTTGTCAACATAATATTTATTTAACTACATGAAAAGATGGGGGGGGGGGGGGCACTATTCTAATACCCTGATTCCAGAACCATATCATATAATATTATATAATATACCGGCTTTATAATATATTAGTTGTTACGATTACATTTCCCAATTAATTAATTGTTAATCTTTAATTATTATTCTTGCAATTAAAATTTGCCTAACACTGGTTACCGGCGTTTTAAGAGGGAATTTTCAGAGGGTGGGGTAGGAAATAGGGTACTGGGTAGGGGATTGGGCCTCCGGTAAACTCACTCACTCGGCGAAATACAGTGCAAGCTCTGTTTCACGCCGATTTTCTGTGAGCCCGTGGTATTTCTCCGGTCGAGCCGGCCCATTCGTGCTAAAGCATGGCTCTCCCAAGTAGACTTATTTAATTTAATACTAGCTATATGACCGCGATTGACCGAGCTTCGCTCGGTATTCAATAAATTAAAAAAACACACATAAAATGAAATTTTATGAAAATTATTCCTAGCTAGATCGATTTATCGCCCCCGAAACCCCCTATATACTAAATTTCATGAAAATCGTTGGAGCCGATTCCGAGATTCCATATACAAGAATTGCTCGTTTAAAGATATAAGATAAATAGTTATTTTTGCTTGTATAATCTTATACAGGGTGTAACAAAAACAAGTGATAATACTTTAGGGTATGTACGTGTTCCCTGTAGAGAATTCACTGTGAAAGTAGCAGCGCTGAAAGACCAAATTTTTTTTTCTCTTTTGTATGAGCAAGGGCCCGAGCGTCACAAGTTTCCCCATACAAAAGTGAAAAAATTTTTTGGTCTTTAAGCGCTGCTACTTTCACAGTGAACTCTCTATAGGGAATACGTACACATCCTAAAGTATTATCACTAGTTTTTGTTACACCCTGTATATAAAATTCTCGTGTCACAATGTTAGTCCAACAACTCCTCCGAAACGGCTTTACTGATTTTTACCAAATTTTATATGCATATTCAGTGGGTCTGAGAATCGGCTACTGGGTACTTTATATTATATTGATAAGTGCATTTGTTAAATAAATACTTATTAGTAAATTATTACAACCTGAGACTGACGGCGACCATTGTTTGTGTGACGGGATAGCGATCGACGTTGTCATAGCGACATACTTATTTAGTCACCTCAATAAAATAATATGGGCGAAATACTTTATATACTTAATAATATGGCAAAGCAACGTTTGCCGGGACAGCTAGTTAAATATAAGATCCTAGGTCCTCTGATAGTCTCAAAATGACAACGCATTATAATATTTTTTATAAAATTTTATTAAAAATCTAATATTATAATATATTAAAATATTTTTAAATTTAAAAATAAGTTATTCACATGATTACTGTAACATTCATATCCATCATTAGCTATTCCCACACTGTGCACTTTTATCTTCAATTTTCGTCATCTTCTTTCATTAAATTTTCGTATTGGCGCATTCAATAATAGATAGATAGAAAATTATTTGTACAAAACTTAGAAACTAAATTACAATATAAAATAAAATAGAATATAAAATAAGAACCTGGGGGGGTGTGCCAAAATGTTTTCGTTTTCGCTTCGTTATAGAATCGCCGATGAAAATGTATGGAATTGACATAATAAGGGCTCGTTATTATGACGTTGACGTTCGACTCGTCTTATGTAAATTCCATACATTTTGATCGGCGATTCTATAACGAAGCGAAAACGAAAAGGTTTCGGCTAAATGGCCTGTACAAAATAATTGAATGCGTCAACGAACGCAACGCCAACATTGTCATTTTTGTTCAGTTGCAGTGTCTGCCAGCCTTAAATTGTAACATGTGCGACGAGAACATTTTACTGGGTGGAATATGTGCGCCGTAATTGGTCATAACTCATAAGAAATTGCAGAAAAAAAAAGAACAAAGCGAAAGTTTTGGATGCGTCGCGGGCATACCTCACGTGCGTTGTTGACTGCGCTACAGTTCTACAAGGCTTTAAATGTATATGTCAATGATGTCAATGGGCGCTGCTGGTAAAGGAGAACTGATGTCAAAAATGACGTTATTGTATGATAGAAGCGTTAGTTCCTTTTCTCGCCACGTTCATAAACAGCCTTGTCGAACTGTATGATGCATGCCCTTAATGAACAAAAAAGGCACAATGTGGACATAGCTAAATAATAATTTAACGCTTACTTTCATGAAACTTTCATGCTTAGTGAGTCTACTTTGTTACTTTTTCAGTTTTCTATGCAAAATTAATCGTTATTACAATATGTAGCAGTCGGCAGTCGATGTTTTTACAGTCTATATACATTTTATTTTATAATATTATTATATTATTGTACTTCGGAAAACGCTACCTATATTATTGGAAAATGTTAACACTCATTTAACAATATTATGATAATATTATAACTTTCACCCTGAATTGGAACACTCACATTATTATAACATCAAATTATATAAGTTACGTGTAATTATTATTGTTACGTAAATTTTAAAAATCAAGTTTATTTTCTATGAGAAAATGTATATTTTTAACATTGCAAAAGTTTTAGCCATGTTAAAAATTACTTTAATTTTAAAGCGCGACAGAATACACAAAGTTTAAATATACGACTAAGTATCCAAGTAGTAAACATTTTAAACAGTGTGCTTTGTGCAGATCTAGCATTTCATATATATTCTACTTTTTGATTTTTACAACATTGTGCATTACTCATTACGCAGATAATGCGATAGCCTCGAGGATTCCGCCGCATGCTATCGCATTATGCTTCCTGTCTCAG
Organism: Lysandra bellargus; assembly: GCA_905333045.1. NCBI lineage: Eukaryota > Metazoa > Arthropoda > Insecta > Lepidoptera > Lycaenidae > Lysandra > Lysandra bellargus. Next base: position 11,113,979 of record HG995330.1, on the reverse strand, counting down.
TCTAGCAAATCGCAGTTCTAAGCGACAGAAAGAGAAAAGGCGACGGAAAAAGGCGATTCCGTGCTGCCAGATGAGGTCCAACCCTTAAGATAGATTCTGTTACTGCTAAGTTATACAATTTCCATTATCACCGAGATTCATAATTATTCAGATAAAACACACTCTGCTTTTAGCAAGAGTGACTGGCATTGTGTTATTTATTGTACTTTAGGTACGTCATTGCTGTTTATATATTTGGCCACAATGGTCGCTAAGTACCTACGAAAAAAAAATCAAATTTGGAACATTTCTTCTAAAGGCATCATGTAAGGCACTGTAGGTAAAGTCATATAGACTATAGGTTTATCGCTTGTATGGCGCCTTGCGGTATCTCCCCCTCTCCTCTTCGTCACGGATGTCTAGGTAATGGCTGAACACCACCGCCCATAAGTACAGGTAGATGCCTGCAAAAAAAAGTTTAAGAAAATGTAGAGAGGTGTATGAAAAATGTTGAAAAGATTGACATAATTAAGTATTTTAAATATTGCTCTCTTCAGAAACTTATCATTAACTAGATGACGCCCGCAACTCCGTTGCGCCAATAAATAAAATTTATCCTTTGTCCTTTCCCGGGACTCAAAGTATCTCCTTGCCAAATTACAGCAAAATCGGTTCAGCGGTTGGGGCGTGAAGAGGTAACAGACAGACAGACAGAGAGACAGACAGACAGACACACTTTCACATTTATAATATTAGTATGGATGGTTTTACGAAGGTCTAATGAATAATCAAAAATTACTACTTATACTGGCAGTCTACAATAGCCTTTTAAATATTATAGTTGCAGTGGGTCAAGTGGGTCTCTGATTTCTCGAAATGAAACACAAAATATCATGGTATAATATTATAACTTTGTCTTAGAGAATTAGGTATAGATACCTAATTCTCTACATAGCTTTGGCAAGAAGTTTCATTAATACGCATTAATAATAATTATTATTTAAAAGCAAGGCTTTAAGAAAAACCAATGGGACATAATGCCTAGAATTTGGGACAATACTCGTATTTCTTAAGAACCACAATTGCATCCGTCATAGTTAATTTTAGAGTCACCGGCCTGTAGAGTTTTGGACTTCGAAGCAATTTCATGCTTATTAATAAGCTACGCTCCGTTAATAAGTAGTCAATAGCGTGAAAACGACGTGCGTTTCCTTATTACAAAATGTTATGTGAAATGTTAACGACGTATAAAATAGTATTATAACTTATAAGTTGAAAAACACTGCCATAAAAGTATCAACATCACACAAAAACATTTGCATCTGAATTATAACCCACCCCATTGTCACCCAGCGCCTCCTAGCGCTAAACAAAAACGTTTCCAGCAATGCTAGTTTCTCCTAATTCCTAACTCCTGAGGCCCTAAGGACTTTGATTACGCATAAAGGTTTGTGAAATCATAATGGTGTCTGCCCTTGAGTATCCCCTATACAAATTTTCCAAATAAAACAACAATAATTTTTATGAAATACCAAGGAAACCTTTACACGGATCACCCACTGGTAACATAAAATTACCCCCGCTTAAGGACTCTACGTTTCGTTCACTATAAAGGGTGACAGTAACAAAATTAAGTGATAATTACTATAGGTATAGGGTGTGCTCGTGTCCCTTATATTATAGAGTTCACTGTGAAAGTAGCAGTGCTAACAGGGCAATTTTGTGATTTGTATGAGCAAGCGCCTGCGTCATGAATTTTCTGTGCACGCCTTATCTGATGTTTTGATCAAATTTCTCTTCTTAGGACTGCTGGAAGAAATCTCTTTAGTGATAAGCAGTACCTGTTGTGTCGTCTTTCTTTATAAGTATATCTTGTTAAATGTTTTTGTGTACAATAAATGGTTAAATAAATAAATAAATAAATAAAAATAAATATGTTTACGAAGTCCATCGAATGATCGGGTGACCTACATAATTAATTATTAGGTACTTTTAATTTGCAATTATTCATTAGTTAATTATCATTCATATTTATTTAAAATCTTGTAAGAAATTAAGGTGATGTAAGCGATAAGCCCAGGTAGTCATTACGAACAATAGGACACCGAGGCGAGCATAACAATGCAATAAGTAGCGATTGTAATTATGAAGGAACAATGGAGCGTGGTGATAGTAGATAAATAGGGTTAAACACAAAAGCTAACTTTGAAACTAGTGCAAATACGCAGAAACGGATCGCATATACCGAACGGGCATGGTCAAAAACTCCTATTTTGACACCAAACTCTTTTTTTTTTAGGCGACGTCGCCACTCGAACCGACAAAAAGTGATCGAGAAAGTTTGCGAGCCGCGACCGGGGTGGACCCAGAATCGTGATCCAGAATCCGCGAAAACACACTACTTAACTTTGACCATCCGTAACTATTAAACTATTTATCGAAATTTCATGTAATTTGGAGGTTAAGCTAGTTTTCATACTTGCTCCTAGTGACCAAAATTCTAAATCCCTAGCTTTGTTAACATCGAAGATAAAGGGGGTGTGAAATAGCCGCGAACCGCTTCGAGAAAAGTATGGTACGGCCGTCCCTTTGCTACAAAGCTTGCCCCAGCACACCGTGTCCCCAGATTTGGCGGCTTGTGCATGAAGAGGTGACAGGCAGACAGACACACTTTCGCATTTATAAAGCATGGATATGGATAAAATACTTTATACATGCGAAAGTGTGTCTGTCTGCCTGTCACCTCTTCATGCACAAACCGCCAAATTGATTTTGCTGTAATTTGGTATGGAGATACTTTGAGTACCGGAAAAGGACATCTAAGGATATTTTTGATCCCGGAAAAATGTTTTCCCGGGCGATAAACGAATTTTGGCGCACCGGAGTTGCCGGCGTCATCTAGTTTAAAATATGTACAACTTAGTCGAGTTAACTCCGTACCTGGCGGCCATACTATATATATGGCCGCCAGGTACGGAGTTAACTCGATCAAATTGTATGTGTAATACTCACACAAGTAAATAAGTCCCCCGATGAGTATGACGGTGGCGTAGAGGTTATGATCAGGTATGTCGTCCAGGTAGTACGTGATTGAGGTGTGCAGAATGCTGATGAGCAGGCCGATCGCGAGCACCACGCCCAGGACCACGAACGGGAGCATCAGCCATGAGCGTTTCTGGAAATGACGAGGTAATGGTGAGCCAAACTGTAAAGGTAGAAAATGAAAACCGAATACTACATGGTGTACCTGTGTAGTTTTTTCTTCGGTACTGTTTTTTTTTTTTTTTAATAAGTATTAGATAATGTATCTTCCAACAAATATGTTACAAGGGTTTTATGTTGGTATTCTGCTCTTATCTATAATTATGATTTACGACTAGTCAGGTAGAAAATAAAAAAATCCGAAAACATAGAAATACTGAAGACATAAGTAATAACATTGTAATTTGTAAGAGAATTGATTCATAGGCAGAAAGCGGTCTACGTAATTTGGTCGAGTTATGTCAAACCAAGCCCACATTACAACTAACGTTGACTTCACATAACCTAGCGCAGGGGTTCCCATACTTATTTGTCTACTGCCCACTTTCAGAGGCGGCGTAAGGCGTGGGCGGTGTGGGCGACTGCCCACGGCCTCACGGTCTAAGGGGCCTCGCGCCCCTTGGACGTGATCTAATGACAGGTTTTTAAAAAGGATTTGCTAGTTTTGATACTCAAATATTCATAAAAATGTTTTATAAATAAAAGTTTGAGCATCAAAAAATTCTTTCTCTCCAAAAATCCGTCTTCTTGCGTCATCTATCATTGCCTCGCAAAGTATATTTTAGGGGGTCTCGCAAGATATATCTTACCCACATCAAATTTAGGTCTTGCCGCGCCACTGTCCACTTTGAAAACAAATTATGTTTTAGCGCCCCCTTTATATTAATTTAAAATGCATCCAGATGAAATAAATCACCCCCAAACCTCTACACAACGCGTCCATTTTTATTCCGGGTCCTACATCGCCCCCCTTTAGACCTTCAGCGCCCACAAGGGGGCGTTATCGCCCACTTTGGGAACGGCTGATCTAGCGAAATAACGTAGGCCCGCCATCCGCCCATGAATAAATTTCTCTGATAGAACACTAATTGTAAACATATAAATGCCTATAAATAAACTATAATTAAGTAAGTAAATAGTCAACAGGTGCGATATACATAATACACGACACTATAATGGGGTCGGTGACAGGCGGTGCACTTGGGTGCTGAAAAAACGCGTCGAAATAGACACGTGCCGGAAGTGGGTGTTAGGTCGTCAATAATGTGCAACGCGGTGTATGACAAGCTAAATCCGTCGCAGGTGCAAGTAAAGTTGCACATTTCCAAGTAACACACGCTTTGTAAATCTTGTTTCAGAAACTTTAATGATCTGACAGTTCCTGAAAAAAATGTTTTAGGAACGCTCTTTACATGTTTCAGAAACTACATTTTGACAGTTCCTTTCTCATGTCTTGGAGTAAATTTTTAATTTAAAATTTAAATTTGCTTGAGATTTAGCTCAGTCATATCAAATCTAGATCTACAAAATCTATTCAGATCAATTGACAAGACAATAAAACAAGGTCTAAAGTCAACAACCATTCATGAATGCAAATTATATTATGACATATCAATCATCTAAGGGTGCGTCCACATTTGTATCATTTGCGCGATCAGATCTCCGATCAGATCTCCGTCGCGTATCATCGAAGCGTGTCAAAATGATACGCGTATCATGATACGCCCCGATCGCTATTAACCGCGTATCTGATACGTGTCGTATCAAATACACACATGATCGGCAGAATGATCTAATAGGCGTCCACACGATACGCATACTTGATACGGCGCGATGATCGCGACGGAGATCTGATCGGAGATCTGATCGCGCAAATGATACAAATGTGGACGCACCGTAACAACTAAGGCAGTGCATGGTATGTTTCTATAATATATACGAGTATTCTTACCGAGTAAGAAGTCTGGATCCCGTCATAAAAAGAAAAAAGTTATTAGAAAAAATATTAATACGCTTTTAAAAGTTAACAGAAACTTTTATTAACATTGGCTAAAGAACTCTAGATATAGTTCTCTGGCTAGAACAAAACATGAGAGGTACGAAAAAATTAAGGGCATTTTTCACTACTTACTGATAAGTGCTGGATAGGCTGTCGACCATAACTTATCTGTCAGATGAGTTGTGAATAGCCTATTGGCATTTATCAGTAAGTGGTCAAACAGGCTCTAAGGCTTAATGTACTTTTTAAATTTTGTAAGTAAGTACTAAAAAAAAAATAAAAAAAGCATTGTCATACCTTTAGTACAGCTACAATCAGGAGGCTGCATATCAATATTGTAAAACATAAGTTTACAGTCAGGATTATTCTTGGAACTGAAAAGAAAACATGATTATGTTATTGAAAAATGTAGAGTTTCTTTTGTTAAAACAAACTTTGTTCATTAATTTAAATGCGTGCGTTTTCTAGTTTTATTCATATCGCGGGCTTATATCCAGGGCGTATAAAAGTCATTTTTGTTAAGAAGAAAATAGACCTCCACATACCACAACTCAAAATTTGCATGTGTAGAGTCTATGAAACTTGAAAGTACTTTCGTAATTCGTGAAATCATCTTTTGTATTTCATAAGTCATAACTATTCCAAAGCTCTTGTGGCGGTACCCACAATTCGCCTAACATTCCTGCATCGCGCTATCGAAGTTTTCTAAGCTCGTCGGTATATATACGACAGCTGAAATGTATCACGTGGGCTTCGGCCTGACCGGGCATACCACCTCGCTCGGTCGGAAGATCTTCCTTTGGCCTCCACTCATTATTTCCCACACTCTCAATATTGCTCAAGACTTACATCTATTTTCTTCTTTAAAAAAAAACGATATTTATACGCCCTTGTTTGAAAGTTGAAGCCCGCGATATTTTGTTCTAATGAATCACTTACTATCTAAATCCGACATCTTCTTATCAAAGTCCGCGTCGAATATGAACGTCCTGTAGGAGATGTTGTGCTTCTCCATCACCCAGATGAGGATGATTGTGATGATGGAGAGGATGATGCCCAAGGCGCCGGTGATAATGGACCCGGTCCGCGTGGACGCGCAGCAGCAGCATGTCCGGAGACGACCCATCTTGATAATTTAGTGGTTCAGTTCTTTCTCATAGTTTCTGTAACCAAAAAATGTAATTGATACTTGCAATAATTATTATAGAAGCTTTATTTCATGGTTTCTTATCCACCCGTAATTTTATTGACAAATTGAATGCAATATGAATGGCAGAATATGCACCTATAATAAGGGCAACGATATATAAAATACAAATACTTTAATCGTAACTTAATTAAACAAAAAATAAAAAAATAATAAAAAAAGCCTTTATTTCCATACCCTTGTTTTACATTTTCTGATTCTTAATTGTTAGGGTTAGTATTTGTTAGTTATTATACTTATAATCTAAGTGTTAGTAACGGGTTAGTTAGCTGGGTTGGATATGGACCCCTTCTCGGGTGAAGGCCTCCTCCAGTTCCTTCCATCCACTTCTGTCCTTGCCGATTTCTTGCCAGTCCTTTCCTGTTATGTCCGTTGTATCGTCACTCTTCCTACTCTTCTTTTGCCTATTGGCCCTTTCCATATTGTAGTGTTGATTGTCCAGCTGTTGTCCGTGTATCTCGAAACGTGTCCTGCCCATTGCCACGTTACCTTTGTTTTCTGTCTGATAACTTCACTCCCGATTTTTTGTATTTTCCTTATGTTGAGAATGCTTCTCTCCATAGATTTTTGTGTTGTTGTTAGTCTTTGTTTTGCTCTTGCCGTGTAAACCCATGTTTGGCAGCCATACAGTAGACAGGACAATATGCAGGTGTCTAATATAGTTTTCTTTAGGTTTATTGAATAATCTCCTTTCAGGATTTCTTTCAGTGACCAAAATTTCTTCCAGGCTAAGTTTGTTCTTTCGTTTGTTCGTTAAACAAACGAACGAACAAAGTTGGCAACGATATAATAAAATAATATTATGTTTCAACCTTAATTCATTATTAAAATATTAATGTTAAGTACATAATGTAAAGTTGATAAATAAAAATAATTCTCATGACACATGACTTCATGAGTAATAAAAAGCTAAGTTGTTAATGAATTATTAATGTTAAAAATATTAAAATGGAAGAGATTAGAACCGCATAAAACTTTATAGTTTGCATCCGGTTTGTCACCGTCGTGTCGTCATTAGTAAGGTTTGTGGTTGAATTTTTTGACATAAATAAATTGAATGATCCCGTATGAATGATTCTTTTATCTGTTTGAAATTATTATTTTTGAAATTAATTATCAATACTCGTAATATAAAACATGCATTTAGGTTGACGGTCTGTTTCACGTCTTCACGCTTAAGAGACTAAACCTGGATATTAATTGCAAGTCCCGGGAATGGATATCTGATAGTTATAAGGAAAAATGTACGGTTCTCTAAAAACGCAACAAAATTGTGGGCACTATTTAGTTAGTACTTAGTCCAAAGTAAACTGCCAGTAAATAACGTACAAGCGGTGGATCCGTCGATGCGGTTCTTATGGTAATAGAAAAGTGTACGGTTCCCGTGTGACAAACGCAACAAACTTGCGGCCAATATTTAGTACGTATAGGTCTACCAGAATCTGATGGCAAATTTTGACAGCAGATTTTAAAAAAATATCCTTGATCATTGGATAAAATATATTAAGAGTCCGTATACGAAATTTTGCCGATTTCGCTCATTTAACAGACGTGATTTAACAGTTAAAATACAGTATTTCTATAAGTTTTAATGCACAACATGTAAGATCATTTCAATTATAATATAGTGTTGGAGCCAGATTTTTTATTTTTTTTAAGTATCTTTAAATAATCCAACTCAAGCCCGCGACAGTTTTGTGATATTTGATGTAAAAGGTTTAGAATATCACCTTTTTATGGATTGTATTGACGTCTTAACGGTATGAAAAAAATACAATGTACTGTTGAGAAAGTCGTCTATAAAGTGTTGGAATTACTTTTTATCACTTCAATATAAAAAACCCTTTAAAAACAGAAAACCTCTATCTGCCCGCTAACTTGGCGATCGTCCTTTTTCACCTGGCATATGAAAGACGGGCGTGAGTGTGAAGAGAGCAGTAGAAAAGAGAGGACGGGCTCTTAACATGTTTCACACACAGAATCAGCCGCTATGAGGAAAAAAAGAAGGATCTAAATGCCAATCGCCTAAAGGATCTAAATCTACGCCACCTAAGCTTCTTTAGTAGTTTCCAAAGTAAACAAAGTAAGCCAAATATCATATTAAGCAAAAAATCGGTTGTCTGTAAAGTCGGTTTACTGACGATAGTTGAACGTGACAACGTATGACGTTGTCACGTTCAACTATCCTTAACCCCTTAACCCTCGCTTCCGAATCTCTATAAATAGAAACAAACTTTTTCGACTGTAACCTAAAGTTATTTCGATGTATTTCTTTCAAATCGACCTATGCAAAGTCTATTTGAATATATCACCAAAGTACTTTTATTGTATTTTTTACTGCTATCGGACCTCTACATTTTATAAAAAAATAAAAATTTAAAAATGTTACGTAAAAACAATAGTAATTACTACAAGTGTCACTTCACTACCAACTTCGAGTAGCAAGATATCGACAATTGCAGCACTTACGTCAGCGTCTTGTTGGCCCAGCGGGATAAGCTAGATATCACAGCGCCAGGTTGCAGGTTCGCCTCTACGCGGCGGCAATAATTACTTTTCGCTTTCTTTATAATATAAGCATCGCTCACTCAAGTAGGACTTAGAAGAGAGACGGATGTCGAACGCTGCCGAACGCAAAGGCCGATTATGCTTCCTTGTCGCTCGTTCCGCGCTCTCGCTTGCACTTCAAGCCTCAGAGCGAGGTAACGACGCATGAACTGTCATGTTTTTCGGGCGCGCGACCCATATCGAATTATAATACGTTATCACGTCAAAATATTACATTTAATATGTGCGTCGTTTACATTCCTGATTACATACCTTCTGATATTGTGGCAAGATTTGCTGATACTTGCACGAGTGTTTCTAACACTAATCAAACCACATGTATTATAGGGGATTTTAATCTACGTGACACTACTTGGGTAAAAGAGTCTGACTGTCCGTCAAATTATTCTTGTGAGAAATCTAAGGTTATTTATAATCTCATCCATAACACATCTCTACGTCAAATAAATTATATACCCAATGCAAACAATAGGTTACTTGATTTAGTTATCACCAATTGTGAACTGTTTGAACTATCATCAGCAATTCCCATCTCTTGCCAGGATAAACATCACCCGCCCTTAGAACTCAATTGGAAGACGTGTATGTCCAAGCCATTGATGTTAAATTCATCCTTCGAAAGATTTTGTTTCCGCAAAACAAACTATGTTGAATGCAATAATGATCTTCTTCAAATTGACTGGAAACAAATGTCGCTCTCTCTTAGTTGTGATGAGTACACCAATTTTTTCTATGACACTCTATACTCATTAATTGAAAAGCACACCCCTAAGGCCAGGGCCATTCAAGGCAATAAGTACCCTCATTGGTTTTCTAAAGGCCTTAGAAGACTTTTAAAAGCTAAAAAAAAGTATCACCAACGATTTAAAAAGTTTGGGAATCCCCGCGATTAAGATACGTTTTCTATGTTAAGAACTAGAGTTAAGAATATGATGAACGAATGTTTTAAATTGTATATCGAACAAATTGAAAATGAACTGACAATAAATATTAAATCTTTTTGGCGTTACATCAAATCAAAGAGGGCAACTGATCACATTCCGTGTAAAATGTTCTATGAGGATCGAACAGCTGATAAGGGTGAAGACATTGTGAACTTGTTTGCTGACTACTTTTCCTCAGTTTATGATACAAGTACAGGAACCAACTATAAAACGTCCACGATCTGTGTCATCTTACTCTTCGATAATTGACTTTGAAGTGCAAACTTCTGATGTACTTAAAAGATTGAAAAAAATTGACTTATCAAAGGGAGCCGGTCCTGATGGAATACCGCCTATTTTTATAAGATTCTGCGCCTCAACTCTAGCATTACCTTTATCAATAATTTACAATAAATCTTTAAGTGAGGGCTGCTTTCCTTCCTTGTGGAAAATAGCACGTATCACACCAATTTATAAGGATGGTGATAGGTCTGATGTCAAAAATTATCGACCGATTAGCATACTCAGTTGGTTTTCCAGGATTTTCGAAGGTTTTGTACATGAACATATATATAACTCTATTAAATGTAGTCTCAATCCCAGACAGCATGGATTTGTTTCAAATAAATCTACTACTACAAATTTACTTACGTACACTACATTTATTTGTAATTCCTTTAATGAAAATACGCAGACCGATTCAATTTATATTGATTTTTCAAAAGCCTTTGATAGAGTTAACCATGATATACTACTTGAAAAGGCTCAACATTTGGGTGTTCATGGCAATCTCCTACGTTGGTTGTCATCTTATCTTCGCAATAGAACGCAATTGGTGGCCTTAAGAGGTTTTGACTCGATACCTATTGCAGTGACATATTCTGGAGTACCTCAAGGATCCAATCTTGGTCCCCTGTTGTTTCTTTTGTTTATTGATGATTTGCTTTATATTATAGTAAGTGAATGTTTGGCATATGCAGATGATATAAAAATTTATCGACGTATCAAATGTATTAATGATTGTTTGACCTTACAGAAAGATATTAACCTTGTCGTTCATTGGTGTAAAAAAAATCACATGTTGCTTTATATTAAAAAATGCAATATCATATCATTTACCAAGAGTAAAAAGGCTTTATCACATAATTATACAATTGATGACACCGCAATAACACGTACTAAAGTAGTGCGCGACTTAGGAGTCATGTTTGATTCAAATCTGTCCTTTAGGCATCATTACGACGTTATATGCAGTAGAGCAAGTAAAATGCTGTCATTTACTATTCGAACTGCCAGACCGTTTAAAAGTTCTAAAACATGGATCATACAGTATTCTACATTAGTAAGATCGGTTCTGGAATATTGCTCATCAGTGTGGTCCCCATTATATCAGATACACATTGACAGGATTGAGTCTATACAGCGCCGTTTTCTAAGATCACTGTTTACTAGATGTGGGATCAGATGGAAGATCCCCTTATACGAGGATAGACTTAATAAATTCTCCATAAAGAGTCTTGAAGGCCGCAGACAGATGTTGGACTTATGTAATTTACAGAAAATAATTAACGGAACCGTGGACATAGAGATTTTGAATCAGATATCGATTAAAATTCCTACCCGATCCGTACGTATACCCTAACTTTTTAATATCCCGAAATATAAAAACAATGTAGCTAAGAATAATCCTGTTCAAAGAATGTGCTCTCTTTACAATAGTATTTGCTCAGATTTTGACATATTTCATAGTAATCTGTATTCATTCAAAAAAGACATATTAAAATATAACTTTAAATCCTAATCAATAATATAGTGACATATCTATGACAATAATAATAATCAATTATTAATTCTATTCATGATTATAATAATTATCTATTTGACATCTATGATAATATTATGATTTTGTTTTTGTGTACACATTTTTTCTGACTTTTCACTATATCTTATTGACATGTATAATCTAATATAATTAAATTTACAATAATTTACAATACAAGGGCTTAATTGAACGCGCTAATCTCGGGAACTACTGGTCCGATTTGTAAAATTCTTTCAGTTTCAGATAGCCCATTTATCGAGAAATCGCTATAGACTATATTTTATCACGCTTAGACTAATAGCAGCGAATAAATGAAAGGAAAATATGGAAAAAAACGGAGGAAATTATTTAAAACTGCTTATATTATCAAGAAAGTACTGGAGCAATTTTTATGTTATTTGGCACACATGAAGAATAGACCACGTGAAAGGACATAGGTTTCTTTTATTGCGGAAAATGTACGGTTTCCGTGACATACCTAAATTACGCGGGCGAAGCTGCGTGGAACATCTATTTACTATTAACTAAAGTCTACGCGGACGAAGTCGCGGGCAACATCTAGTAAATAAATAAATAAATAATGTCAACCAGTGGCTCCGTCGAGCCGCGCCGTCGTGAATGATGCCTGTGTCGTAATATGCGGATATTTTTGTTTTAAAATATTCCGCTTCATTATAAGTTCCTGACGAGTTACGACTGCTCACGTGCGCAAATTAAGACAGAAACTATCAAAGACAAAAATAATAGGTTCCTGTCTTTCTTCTGTACTTATAAGGCTTAGTATACGCTTGCGAGAGTAAATCTAAGCCAATTTATTGAGTATTTTGTTTGAGACAAAATACTCTGTAAATAATTTGATCTGTGTACTGATATAAGTAATACCCTGTAAATAATATCTAAGGTACTATCGGAGAAATTTTTATCGGATTCCTAGGCAGTTGACGGATTTGCGTCATTTGGTCGGTTTATGTCAATTCAATATTAGTTGTGGCTGCCGGCACAGAATATATATTAGTTGTACCAACTGCCGGCTGGGTTTGACATAACGCAACCAAATTGTGTAGGTCCCATAGGCCATAGCGCGCCATCTGCCTAGGAATCAACTTCTCTGAATATAATTTATATTAATTACTGTACTTATACTTACAAAATATAATAAACTACCTACTAAATATTTTTAGTCAAAATATAGCACTTGATCGAAAGAATGAACCCTCAAATTAAAAGCACTGTAATTAATATAATTCCAGAAAAACTACTGCCTACATAATAATATGAATCGATTTAAATATAGACTATTACACACAATATTTATAAATTATTTCAAGCAAATGTTGGATTTTCTAAATCTGAATCAGCATCTAAAAGCGTTGCTGACATTATTTTGAATGGATCTTGCGAAATTTTAATGTGTTTCCGATCATTAGGCGAGCCCGTTACACAATTTAAAAATGGAACAATATTGTTACACAATGCTGATGTATGATCGATACGCGCCAATCAGTTTATTCACTACCGTCCATGAGAACGCCATCCATTACGTTATATTTATGTATACTATAGCCAATGATAATATCCTATTACAGATCTGTTACGTCCATACTATTTTCCGGCTTAAATCGATTCCGAACAATTTTCAAATTCAAAATTGGACTTTGACAGATAAGTGAAACAAAAGATACGAAATGCCATTTATATAAAAGAGACAGACTAAATAAAAGACGACCCAATTGGGTCGTATTTGAGTCTTCACAACGCGCGCGATAGTAACATAATTATGCTTTGAGTTTTTTATACTTAAATAATATAATTGCTCGTTTAAGGATATAACATTTTCTAAAAATGATTCCTAGCTAGATCGATTTATCGCCCTCGATACCCCCTATATACTAAATTTCATGAAAATCCTTGGAGCCGATTCCGAGATTCCAATTATATATTTATATATATACAAGAATTGTTCGTTTAAAAATATAAGATAAGATTTACGTCCGTAATGTTATATTAAAGATGTTTAATAAATAATAAGAAATAGTTGAGTTTTAGCCGAATTCGGAAAAAGGCACCATGAGATAGGAAAAATTATTTAATACTTTTTAGTTCATATTATAAGGATGTTATTATTGTTTTTACCTTGGAAGTCGGTTTTAATCGATTGTATATTTTGATGTTTTCTATAACAGTGCGCACATAGCCTTAGCTAGACTTTGGACAAGAGTGTAAACTCTAAGGCCTAAGGTAACAAAGAAGGAAATTATAAATACGAAAAACCTGTTATTCCTTTTCACTTAAACCTTAGCCGATTAAGATATTTTTATAGGGCTACTGCCTCCGGTTTTTATAAAAGTATGTAATCTACTAATTCCGCGAATTTTGGCTCTGTGAAGAAATCAACTTCTCCATTGCGCCGAAATTCTTATATAAAAATTACAAAATATAATATAGTAGTAATATAATATAGTACAGCTGCTAGCTATCACGTCATGTATGTATGTAGCGGGATAGTTGCGACATTGACCTGACCTACATCGCGGTGTGCTGGTAAATGTCTCTATTCTCTACCGTGTCTTGCCACACCTTACCCTTTTAGCTCAATTTCAACGGCTAATGTAACGTAAATATATTTTCCCGTTTCATCATCAGCGTAATGAGAAATCGTATTAGAAATTAGAATGTTATATTGTTTAGTCAAAGTACCGTACCTTTTAAGTATAAAATTAAGAAACAAACTAACCCTTAACGTGCATTCTACAGCAGCTATAGTTCACAGAGAAACCAAAATATGAAACGAGTCAATAGCTTTGCCTCGTTTCATTTGGTTTCCTTGTGAACATAAAAGCAACAAAAATAAAAATGTTAAATAGCAACACGTCGGCCGCTTGACATCTCAATTTGTATCGCTACTCGCTATCATGCATCATGCATCGTCTCGTAACGTTATCTTCTCTAAATAGTCTAAGAGCGAGTGTTCGGCAATTGGCAGACTTTCAGTAAAGTAGCAAACTCCATATTAATGTCAGATTTACGCGGGCGAAGCCACGCAGGAATAGTGAAATTAATATGGAGTTTGCTACTTTACTGTAAGTCTGCGGAACACTCGCTCTCAGTCTAAAAGTCTAAAGGGTAATGGTATATAATAGAAGCGGTCTATAGCATGCACATTGCACAATCGACGTAAACCATAGGCAATCACAGACAAAAATAATGAATGGGCCAACACAACTGTAAGTTATAGGAAGTGTGACAGTTTTCGTTTCGTTCCCCACCGCAGTTCCCGCAAGTTTCAACGACCTTTGTCACCGAAATACCTCGTAGTCAATGGCAAGAGCACTTGGCAATATTTGATATATCGCTCTCAGAATAGCATTCCTCTATTATTACAACTGGCTCATTTTTGTTTCCTTTTATCTTTGAATCTCAAAATAAGTCTTAACTCTCATAATATCAGGCTCGATTTATAATAGGCGTTCGACCGAACGCGCGATTTGGCGATTACACCGCAATATCACATAGATGATAGAAAATTTGATTAACTTTAAGTTAAAAGGAAGAAAGCCTATTCAAAATTCAAAATGTTTCGTTCGTATTTTAAGTAGCGACCTTAATGAAAAAAAAATCAAACACACAAAATAGTCTACTTTTGTAAACTTCTGATTAATAATATATTATACAAATAACAAAATATATTCACGTACATTCACGTATTTATATTCTAACTGCTGAACCAATATTCAGTATTTGCAGACGTTTCATAATTGCGGCATTAGTCGCCATAATGTGTGTCTGTAAGTGAAAACTAACATCTGGAACTCTTTACAAGAGGTTTGATATCTTCGCATTTTAGACCAATGCAAAATGTACTTTCCTGTTTACCGAATAACTAGTACGAGTAATTATCTAAAACACTAAATATTTTGTAGGAACTGTACTTTTTGCCGCAATGAAGGAAGACTATAATAATGCTCTATGTTCTTGAAATAACTACTATTTGACCGACTTCCAAAAAGGAGGAGGTAATACGTTCGGCTGTATGTATTTTTTATGTATGTTCACCGATCACTCAGCCGTTTGTCGTCCGATTTTCAAAATTCTTTTTGTGTTGTATAGGGTTCAACTCGAATTTAGTACCATGTTCACAAAAGTGTTGATCTGATGATGGGATCCTTGAGGAATCGAGGGGACTCCTTAGAATTTGTATGGAAATATATAGTGATTTTGATTTTTTCTGAAGCATTCGAGGTAAATGCTACCAAAAAGTAAGATTTCGTACCAGGTCATTCCCTGGATCCGAAGGTACCGAACAGAACTTTTGAATGCTTATAGGTACAGGTTCGGGGATTTCGGCGTTGTTTAAACAACTGAAAGCATAAGCTAACACATCAATTTGATTGGTCATCATCATCACAACCATAATCATACCATTGGTCATCACACTATGACCCAATTATTGGTACTTTTCGTGATATTTTGCATCGATGCAGATGTTTTTGATGATGATTTCGCTGTTTGAGGACAGATTTTCAAATTTCTCGTGTTGTTGTATAGGATATAATCTTAATTTTGTATACTTAATAATTACAAAAGTGGTGAGCTGTTGCCCATATCTATGAGCAATCGAGGGAAATCCTTGATATTTATCAAAACACTCATAGTGGTAAAAATTTTGTTTCTAGTAAATTAAACATACTTATTTTACTTAAAGAGATATAAAACTTGTGAACTTATAAAGTTATTTTTATTATTTTAAGGCGCTATTTTTATATGCGCGCTATTAATTTGTATGACTATAAAGTCGTGAATACGCTGCTTTATGTTACGAATAAGAGAAATTTCATACAAAGGTGTCTCTTGGTCTAAAAGCACTGAACAGAACTCCTGAACCTTTAAAGATAAAAGTTTGGAAATTGCAGCATCGCTTAGGTAACTGCAAGCATTTACCACAATTTCGCTTACAGTAACATAATGTGAATAGTTAACATTCGTATTGGTTATTTACGCATAAAGCCTTATTTTGTAGATACTTAAGTAAAAAGAGTGAAATTATTATTTTTAACAAATAAATTAAAACCGACTTCCAAGGTAAAAACAATAGTTATATTATGAACTAAAAAGTATTAAATAATTGTTACTCTTTAATAGTGCCTTTTTCAGAATTCGTCTAAATCTCAACTATTTCTGTACATACTACAGTCTTCATTAGTTTGAAGTCGGTACCAGTTCCAAAAGTTTCAGATATTCTGACATTGACTGAACTCACGATTAAATTTGCTGGTACCGACTTCGAAGTAATGAAGACTGTAGTATGTACAGAAATAGTTGAGATTCAGACGAATTCTGAAAAAGGCACTATTAAAGAGTAAGAGTTATAAATTTAATACTTTTTAGTTCATAATATAACTATTGTTTTTACCTTGGAAGTCGTTTTATTTTATTTTTTGTTAAAAATAATAATTCAAGTAGAATATCATCAATACAATTTAACTTGAGTCTTGACTGTAACTTTATTATAGGTATGATAACACTATGACATAAACTGAATGGTGTAGTTAGTCGCAATTACAAGTTATTACTAATCATACAGACTATTGTTGAGGTTTCTAGATAGTTCTGAGGTATTTTGCGACCTACACGACCTCTTGTAATCAGCATCATTCGTTCCAGTGCATTGTCTTAAGAGCCCGGGTTACCCTCGAAATTCTCATACATACGTAATACCAAAATAATTTTGTCATACGAAAGTATTTAACATGTTTGAGTTATTTTTCAGCTTAAAATAGTAATTACCTAGGTTCCTGAACAAAAATTAACTTCAAAATATTTAAACCACATTATACACAAAAAGTTTTTTTAGTGTTTAAATATTTTGAAGTTAATTTTTGTTCAGGAACCTAGGTAATTACTATTTTAAGCTGAAAAATAACTCAAACATGTTAAATATTTTCGTATGAGAAAATGATTTTGGTATTACGTATGTATGAGAATTTCGAGGGTAACCCGGGCTCTTAACCACATGCGGTATACATTTCGTAGTAAGTGGTACCTGGATAATATGATACATAATGCAAGAGTCAATATTGAGAAATGCACGGATAAAATAGCTGGCTAGATCATAAAATGTCATACCAACTACGATACACGTAGATAGTTTAGTTATTATGAAATAATTTTACTTACTTTTTTCGTAGTTTAAAAATTGTTTAGTTATAACTTATAAGTCAGAATAGCGAAGCTTTTATATAACGAATATGTAACCTAGTACCTACAATCTTTTAATAATTTAAATTACAATTTATAACAGTTCTAGACTTCTAATTAAGCGAAATCCACACTTTATTCTTATGCACATGTCACAATTGTTCATAAGACATAAAAATGTGTATGTAAATAGTAACAGAACACTGATAGGACAAGGAAATACCAGACCAAAATGGGCCAATCTGGTTCAGGCAATGAATACAGATTAATTGATACATTTTCATCATCTGCTTAGTACCGGCTACTGTGTTGGTACTCACAGTAGTCGGTACTCTCTGTGCAAAATTCATGCTATTTGAACCCTATTACCAAAGAAAAGTACCTAGTAAAAAGATTCTTCTTCAAAAGTTTACATCTATATCTATATCTATACTTATTATAAAACAAAGTCGCTTTTTTTTCCCTCATGTTCCTTTGTTCCCTTTAATCTTTAAAACTACGCAACGGATTTCGATGATTCTTTCAGTGTTAGATAGCCCATTTATCGAGGAAGCTTGCTTATTATTTTCTAGATATGTTACATTGATAACCTCGAAAATTATTTTCTCAATTTCAATATAATGTGAACAAGGTTTCTGATACAGCTTTGATTTTATTATTCGTCCACGTACTACAAGGCATCTTTGTACTTACAAATTAGGATCAAGACGCTCGTTATTTAACCTAGGGTTGCCGACTCTAGTTTATAATTCATTTATTATTTACTAGCGACCCGTCTCAGCGTCGCACGTTTATGAAATATATAGCCACTGCAAAAATGATTAAAATCGATAGCCTATGATCCTTCACGTGGTCTACTTCTTATCTGTGCCAAATAACATAAAAATTTCTACAGTAGTTCGCGAGATAAGCCCTTTCAAATAATTTCCCCCTTTTTTTCCACATTTTACATTTCCACACTATTAGTCTTAGCGCGATAAAATATAGCCTATAGCCTTCCTCGATAAATGGGCAATCTAACACTGAAAGAATCATCAAAATCCGTTGCGTAGTTTTAAAGATTAAAGATTAAAGCGAATTTGTTTTTAAATGTATAGAATATAGACATAGATAGATGACGCTTTTAATCAAATTATCAGTATAACATTGTTAATTATTCTTTGAATTTCAAAATTTACAGAGTGATTAATATTTTAAAATTAATTATCGCTATTGCTTCTCTGAATGACATTATCAGACATCGGAAGCTTAGGTCTTTACCTTATAGAATTCTTCTCTAATATTTCCTTGCTTTAATTAAATGTCTCCTTATTCTGTTGTGGTCATACGTGTACTTCCTGCATCGGCATGTAAACCGGTTAGTTTGGACATCCTTGCTCTACGTACAAGGTGGATTACGTCAGAACTCAGTCTCGATTCATCTCACGTCGACCTTCGCGGCTTCGCATTGTCGTCGGGATGAAATAACACTTAACAGCCAGTATTTATTTTTAGTTGAATTTTAAATACTTAATTTAAAAAAAATATCAAATTAAAAAAAAAAAAGTTTATTTTATTTGTTACTAGCTGGTGCCCGCGACTTCGTCCGCGTTAGCATAGTAGATCACGCCCCAAGTATTATTTTTCAAAAGTATTCAATGTACAGAATTGTCTTTCCTACGATTATATATGTAAGTATATATTATATGATGATTACCTATATTGACTTAGTTTTTTCCTAAAAAGGAGAAGTAAGACGCAATGCAAACGCCACGACACAATTTCGTTATAAGCAACAGAACTATGAGGGGGGGGGGGGGGGGTTTGAGGGGGGCGCAGCCCCCCCAAATTAAATGACACTCGAAAACCATATGTTTAGTTTAGTTTTACACTTCGTTCTTAAAAAAGTAAAGATATAACGCCGCGACACCGTTTTGTTTTAAGCAAAATGTTTCACCGTTCACCGTTGTGCTCGTCGCATATTAACGACATAACGACATAACATATTAACGACGCATATCAAACGACACTCGAAATCGGTGAAGATAAGAAAGGTAAAAGCTCGTAGCAAGGCAAGGAGTGGAGATAGATACAAAGTGTAAAAGACAAATTTGTAGGAAATTTTATAAGCTTTCATTATGTACCGGACTTTTTTTCTCTACGACGCACTGTTTTAGCGATATGAGCAAAAAACTAAAAATATTGAAACTTGAGCCCCTCCCCCCGATCCTAGGTGGTATCGTTAAAATTTATAGCCTATGTGTTGACCCGACCTCTAAGTAATATTCGTGCAAAATTTGAAGTAAATCCATCCAGTTCTTTCTGAGCTTATCCCGGACATACATACAGACAAACAGACAAAAATTCTAACAACTATATTTTTGGCTTCCATATCGATTGTAGATCACGTCCCAAATATTTTTTTTCAAAATATTCAATGTACAGAATTGACTTTCCTACGATTTTATTATATGTATAGATATAGATATTTAATTCCATCGAGCCGACTCGATGCGAGCCTTCGAGCTGTGAGTTTTGCGGTATACACTGTGGTTTTTGCAGGATTTGAAGTGAAAATCTACAAAACCGTATGTGCCTAGCATTAGATATGTTTTATCTTTTCTTAGAAGAAAGGTAAAATGTTTTACTGTCTATTATTATCTTTCTAATAAAATTATAGTTATCTATGATCTCGGAATATAATATTTGTAATAGAAAAAAAGTTTGTTGATAAACACTTTATTACCTAATGTTTGAAATGTACGGACAACACAATGTACTACGCAACGGATTTTAATGATTTTTTCAGTGTTAGATAGCCCATTTATCGAGGAAGGCTATAGTATAGGCTATATTTTATCGCACTAAGACTAATAGGAGCGAAGAAATAGAGGAAAATGTGGAAAAAACGGGGAAAATTAATTGAAAGGGCCAACTTGAACGCGCTAATCTCAGGAACTACTGGTCCGATTTGAAAAATTATTTCAGTGTTAGATAGCCCATTTATTGAGGAAGGCTATAGGCTATATTTTATCACGCTAAGACTAATAGGAGAATGTGGAAAAAGCGGAGGAAATTATTTGAATAGGCTTATCTCGCGAACTAGATAGACAGATTATCAGATAAGAAGTAGACCACGTGAAGAATCATAGGCTATCGATTTTAACCATTTTTTTCAGTGTATATATTTTATACCCGTGGGACGCCGGGGCGGGTCGCTAGTAAATTATAAGACCACAATGCAACCGCTATGAAATTGCTGAAGATCATACAGTTTGGGAATAACGCTGTTTTTCAAAACGCGCGTGGGAACCGTACATTTTTTCGGTAAGTATAAAAAATATCCTATGTGTCCCGATAAAGATATCGGGACACAAAGTATATCCATAACAAATTTTAGTAAAAATCAGTCCAGTGGTTTGGCCGTGAAGAGGCGACAGATAGACACACTATCGCATTTATAATCTAATATATAAAATTCTCCTGTCACGGTGTGCGTAATTGAACTCCTCTGAAACGGCTCGACCGATTTTCGTGAATCTTAGCGAGCATATCGGCTAGGGTTGAGAATCGGACAACATCTACTTTTTATATTGATAAGTGCATTTGTTGAATAAATAATAGTAAATTAGAACCTGAGACGGACGGCGACCATTGTTTGTGCGACGGGATAGCGATCGACGTTGCCATGGCGACATACTTATTTAGTCAATTCAATAAAATAATATGGGCGAAATACTTTATATATTATATGGCAAAGCAACGTTTGCCGGGACAGCTAGTATTAAATGGATTTAACGAAAGCCACGAATACGTCATGTACCAGTATTCGTCATTCGGCAGTCGCAAAACCCATGTATGGTCATGTACCTTGCGCGCTTGACATTGACAGACGGGCGAGGCCAGCCACAGTCCCCTAAGGCTAGCCGGTACAGATTAAGATCGATTATTATTTAATTAAACTTCATTTAAATTAATAGCATGGTTAAATTGATATTTTTATCTTCTATGATATTTTTTGCATAGATCATCGCGATTGTCATCGCGGTATTGATATTAGTACTTGCCAAAAATATAATAATTACAATCTAAATATTGAAAACAAAGTAAGAATTACGATTTTGATTTTACTATGCATACGTGCTGCTAGCAAAGTGCTCGTTGGCTAGTACCAATAATTTATTTATTCATGTCTTCATTATTATTCACTAGCTATTTGACCGAGCTTTGCTCGGTATTCGATAAAACACGAATAAAAGGACATTTTCTAAAAATTATTCTTAGCTAGGCCCCCGAAACCCCCTATATACTAAACTTCATGAAAATCGTTGAAGCCGATTCCGAGATCCCAATTATATATATATATATATATATATATATATATATATATATATATATATGTAACAAGAATTGCTCGTTTAAAGATATAAGATTGTTTTGATGTGACGTCATATTCTGACATGTAAGTGCGACATTATGTTTTATACGCAATCTACCGCAAAGCTGAGTAATGCTCAATTATTGAGTAAACCTTAAACTAAAATAACCGAAGGTATCGGATGATTCCTGGAATAAAGTTCTAGTGACTCAATCACATTTCATTGAACTTTTCGATGATGTCATTGTTTGAAATCGAGAGTTCGTTCTCATGTTTTCATTAAGTTGTAGTAAGTAGCGATGTATGAAATTAATGTCTTCTTTAAATCTTTTTGTATGCGAAGTTTAGAAACGAACTTTTAGCAAATGGTTTAATTAATTTAAACAAAAATGTCTTTACATTATGATTCTTATGTCTCTATAAATTGCCAAGTTGTGCCTCGTTTCGTCTCGTTTCCGTATGACCCTTATTTATATTTACATACATTGCCGCCTACGAATAATAAAAACTAAGGAAGAGTAACTCCGTCAAAAAACATGCTTCAAAATACTTGTCAAAAAAGTGTACCTTAGGTACACATTTCAATACATTTGCAATATTTAGGTGGCCTTGAGCTATATAAAGGCTGACGTTACATGACAGTTCGAAAGGAACCAAATTTTAAACGGTAATAGTATGGGAGTTATGTTTCCTTAGTTTTTATTATTCGTAGACTGCCGCACTCAGAGACGAGTATATTGTCATTAAATGACAAATTATGACATAATATGCTCCATGGATATATTATTTATTCTGTAACTTGTAACGTTCATTTAAACCGAAGGGGTGGCCAACCGGTCGATCGTGATCGACCGGTCGATCGCGCTGTTATTCCAGTCGATCGTGGCCAGGCGAAAAATATGAATAATTAGACCAGAAAACCAGACCAATAAGCTAAACTATGCTGTTTCATTTAAGATTTCGAGAAGTATGAACTTGGTAGATCGCACAGGGTTTCGTTAGTAAACGGTAGATCTAAACCAAACAAGCTAGCCAGTAGTAAGACTAATACTGGTTAGTAGAGACTACTTAACCAGTAGTAGCCTTAGTAAAGGTTAGTACTTACTAACCAGTAACAAATAAACCATTATTCCAAAACAGGGTTATCTAATGGGAGAGTAAACTAAACGCTAACCGTTCTCTTTTTTAGGTCGCTTTCGTAATTAGTGATAATTTTTATTTTGGTGCTGTTTGATTTTCTTATCAGCGTAGAGTTTTATTAGTTCACAGTCTACTTTTAAGTTATTTGTGTAGAGTCAGCAACTTGTTATACAAAATGCTTTTTCTGTGTATAATTAATAATTATTTATTTATTCAGGCACCAATTAACGGATTTAATGTAATAAGTTTTACGAAACTAGCTAAACACTAGAAAAAACATATTTTTCATAGCCAACAATATTAGTCTCAAGTTTAGTTTATTTCATAAAACTTGTTATTTTTTCGCACGTTCGCAAATTTAGTCGACTTTATGCTGTTTAGGTATGCAGTTGTAAGCGTCGTTTTATTATACAGGTAGTTTTAAAAATTTGTAGGATCTAGTAACCTTGATATTTCCTTAATGTAGCGCAAAATTTTAACATTCATTCTTAGCATTAAAATATTATACAACTTATAACTAAGCAAATAGGAGGAAAACATTGATGATATTTATATTATATATTATATTTAAGTCAACGTTTTCTGATTATTTAATCTCGTGTTTATTATTAACTCTACAGTTTGTTAGTAGAAAATATATTATCATATAATAATATATTATCCATAGTTTATAATTTAAATGCGTGATTGCATTAATAGATGTACGTAATTGTAATAATATGTCTATCAAGTTCTGTTTGTTTGTTACCTTTTCACGTTTAAACTATCAAACTGATTCTACTAGTTGTAGAGAAGCTCCGAGAAAATGCATAGAATAGTTTTTATTCCGGAAAATGTCTGATTTATATGTCTGGAAGAAACCGCTGAAAGGTAAGGCCGCCTATTTGCTTTATTCCTTACCTTGTGTTGTTCTTGTTTTTGTTATGTAATACTATTTATATTCAAATAAAGAATTTATAAATACTTATATGAAAATTGACGATTTTATGCACTGACAAAGATGCAGAAAACAAAATATATATAGTAGTATAGTTAAAATCTATCAATACACCTTGGTCACCAATTTCATCCACTGCTACTAGTGAAACCTCTAGCATGCAATCACGTAGGGGATTGGAAAGCACGGATTGTTTATCCATCGGCACTGGCACCACGGCCATGTTTGGACACTAGGAAGATGTGTTCACACGCCTAGAATCCCACACGTCCACATAAGGCAGCGTTGACACCACATAGCTTTTTCGTACGAGATTAACGGAACTAACAGTTCTTTTCGACATCTTAACGCTAAGAATAATAACGGAGATATAATTTCCTTTTAATTGGTAGGTACAGGGACTGAAAATCGTCAATAAAGTTAATATGCCGCTCAAAGAACCATTAATTTAGGTTGCACCAAAATGCGTTGGTCAGTTCGAAAAATCTATACTAACTTTTACAGTAATAATTATTATTCTATACTAAAATTGCTTAAAACCTAGTTAAATACCAATTTATATGTGTTGTTTTCGAAGAGTGAATAAGGTATCTACTATGAAAGTTTTTGCTTCTGAAAGTGTTTGTTTTGAGATTTAGATAAAACATTTTAAAAAGTTTAATGATAATGTAGAGACAAAACAAAAGCGATGTAAGTAACCTATCAAAGTGATATGAAGCAATAGCAGCTTTTAGCGTCAGATGTTTTGATAAAATCTTGAGTTTTGTTCAATTGAATGATATATTAGACTATCAGCGTGGGCTGTTTCTCCCACACCGACGTTCCCACTGCCCACAGAGTAAATATTTCTGTTTAAACACATGGTATCACTGCTACCGGTTTAATAGTTTTTTATACAGTATAATGCAATATAACTTTGGAAACAGATGTACGATCATTTGCGTAGCTCTAGCATCTGTCTATGAATCAATTTCTTTGATAGCACAGTTTATGGTTTTGTACAGAACTAGACGCTGCCCATAACTCCGTTGACATTGAAGTACGTATACCTATGTGCCCTATTAATCGTACATTTTCCGCGAGTTAAATTGTCCTATGTCCTAAGTTTTAAAGCATCTCCATACTAAATTTCATGAAAATCGGTTCAGCGGCCTAAGCGTGAAGAGGTAACTGGTATTTAGAAGCTACAGCTTGTGATATTATATTGATAACGAGTTAATCAGGTTCTTCTGATTTATTACTTTTGTTGTCATGTTCACCACTATTATACATTTAATTTTACACTGTGTTTTATCTTATTATATACTTTTAGTTGCTAGGTATGCATAATTATAATGTTGCAAGAAAAGCAAAACTTAACAAAATTTGTTAAGTTTTGCTTTTCTTGCAACATTATAATTATACATTTATGTCTCTACATTTAATGTAGAGATATGTGTTTCAAAACAAAATGTTAAAGATTAAATCACCTAATAGGCTAATAATACCCCACACCCCAAATAATTACTATTAAAATTAGAGGCCCTTAGGCCGTGAAACCTCTGAGGATATTTGGAACCTTTGTAGGTAAGGGAGTGCCTTTATTAAAGTTAAAGTGTCTTTATTAAAGTTAAAGTTAACAAGCTATGGTATCAAGATTATTATAATATAATTATTAACCAAAAGAAAATTTAGCTGTATTTAGATAATATTAAATTCAAATCTATGACATTGCAAAATTCGCGTAGGTATTTCATACGTATCTGTTAGTTACTGTACAAGAAAAATAATTATTTATTCATGTAGATAGGTAGAGTATGATAGAACATGTGTTCGGTGAATAGAACATAACCAGTTTTTAATATTATTTAACTAAAATACGTTAAAACTTCTTTTGTTAGATAAATTTTGTCTTGAATGGAAATAGATTTTTGGTAGAGTCATTTCTACTGACTTTCAATAATCGTAAATGAAACATTTAAACTAAATTATTGCATACTTTAGCTTACTAACCATTTTATTTGAAATGCTGGAATGCAAAATATAATATTATAAACAAACGTTTATGATAAAATACATTGTACAGTCTTCGTAGAATAATAATATGATCAAATTGTAGAGTAGGTATTTATTTTCACAAGCGATAAAAGGGGTGACGCTATATGAAAAGCGAAAATAACCAGCGAGTCACACTTCCCAAGGTAAGGAGTAAGGACGCAACCTATATTATGCATTCAGATATAAACCAAGGTTACGATTTACGATTAGCCAAATTTTGTTTACGTTTCACGAGAAGGGTTAAAAAAAAGAAAAAAATCTTACCTTTACGTCCAAAGAAAAAAATTAACTCCGTACACACTTTTGCACAAACTTCAGAACAGTTCTACAATGACGCCACCACTAATAATGAAACAAACGCGCGCTTTTCCCGAGCGCCGGAGATCATCTGTTGTGACCACAAGTTATGACGCCGCGTGCTCTACCGCTCTACATACAAATTACAATAAAGCCGCGAACACAACGAATTTTAGTGAGATAAGCTATGTTGATGAGTCGAAAAAGAGTTACATAGCAGTTGAGAATCATTGTATTGTTTGGGTATAATATAATTTAACTCTTTCTGGTTAGCAATATTCTATGTATGTATGTTCTATGTATGTATGTTTAGGGACAAGTTCCTTTGCTTCAGCTCTAGCTCCTATATTAGTTTAGCTTATAACTTATTAAGTAATAACACACAGGAAGAAATTATCTATTTTACTGGGATGAAAAGTATGATGACTCAAAGTATGTATATAGTCTATACTATAAAATCATTTCAACGTGTAAATTATTGAAATGTTATATAATGTACCTGAAATCCTCTACCTGATTTAAATTAGGTCCGTATGGAATCCACAAGCCCAAAATCTATTAGCGATTTATTTTAATAATATTATTTTATGTTTTGGAATAATGAACTTGCTCGTAACGTGAAAAAATAAAATATAAAAGAAACAAAAATGTCGCAAAATGACAACGTACCTATTAATGTCAGAATGTAGTCGGTTACTGTAGATAAAAAATAAAAACATGTAAATAAAATAAAAGATAAATTATACGAACATGGTGAACTTACTAATATACGCGGGCTTCAACGTACAGAGCGAGGTGTGTTTTTGGGCGGTCCTTGGAATATTACGGACGATTTTAGACGCCAGTGTAGCGTTCAAAGTCAAGTCGAATCTAAAACAGGTATTACAAACTCTGCATAGGTTCTATACAATTTTTTATTTAAATTTGGGAGGGGAGCATCATGGTAATTTTGTGGGTAGATCCTATCCGGGGAGTCCACACACCCCGGCTTGATGTCCCAAATCTGCCGAGATGCGTAAAGCTATTTCTCCATAGTCCATGTAAAAAATGGTTCTCAAATCTAGAGACTATACCACAGAATATATATTAGTTGTACCAAACTATACTAATTAAGTAATAATTATAAATGAAAATACATAGTACAATTTTAAACAAAACATGACTGCATACAGCATACTTCCCTCATTTCAAACCGATACGAATCTAAGGAAACGTTTCAATATTATGTGAACTAAAATTAATAAGTGTAAGTCACGTGTAAGTGATGGTTTATTATGATGGTGAAAATATTAATCTCTGTCTCTCCCTTTAACTCTTGTTTGGCAGGCGAGTAAAAATGAAAACAATTATTAGTTTCGATATCAGTGTCTGGTTGAGTACCTGCTGCGATTATATAGCAGTTAAATTGTTGGCGTCCTGCTATTACATGGTGCAGGCAATTTAAAATAAAGGGGCTAGTTGGTCGATACCTAACTCATAAGACAACGGAAAATCTATTGAATAAATTTTATGTTATTCTCGTTTTGATAATGTAGCATAATCCTGGCTGAATTTCTGACATCCTTCCAATATAATATTTAAAAATATGGCGACGTCTTCTCAAAAATAATTAACATATCGGAGACCGGAGAAATACCACGTTCAAAACCGGCGTAAAACAGCGCTTGCGCTATGTTTCGCCGAGTGAGTGAGTTTACCGGAGGCCCAATCCCCTACCCTATTCCCTTGCCTTCCCATCCCTACCTTCCCCTATTACCCTATTCCCTCTTAAAAGGCCGGCAACGCACCTGCAGCTCTTCAGATGTTGCGAGTGTCCATGGGCGACGGAAGTTACTTTCCATCAGGTGACCCGTTTGCTCGTTTGCCCCCTTATTTCATTAAAAAAAAATAGTCTAATTCTGTCTGATCTTAGCTAATCACTGCTCTTAGCTATTCTATGGTGTCCATCACTAACAATAGATATAACATTATGTCTAGATATGGCAGATGCGTCTACCCTCGGAGCTGGATGTGCGTCTACAGCGGGTGCTGCGTGCGATGGTCTCCGGCGTCATGGTGGTGCAGTGTGTCTCAGTCTACGTCTATCTAGCCGCGTATATTGTTCTACTGTATCCGATATTCCTGGTTAGTTTTTAGAAGTTCTCTAGAGATAATAATTATTATTATCATAAAAATTAAAATACAACGAACTTGTAATAATAATAATCTGACTGTGAGCTTCCAAATCTGATCTGTCGTTGGACAGGAAAGGTCATCGAACATAGAACATTTTTAAAGAGGCCCAAAGCTTTAACTAGTACGTTGTACTTATGAAAACATTGCTGGCTTAGTCTACACGAAAAATTATTTCATGAAACGTTAACACAGTTAAAAAGTGATAGTGTGAGGCTAGGTTTTTACGACCCGGTATGTTCTCGAACAGGCTCACAATGGGCCTAAGCCCTAAAGATCTTGTATCCAAGGAGGTAGATTTAAGTAAACTTACAATACGGTCTACGATAAACATACATCACTTAATCTAAAATGTTCACAGAATTTATGTATTTCAGGAAGAGAAGCCGGCGTTAGTCCTTCCTTGGCTGTTGCTGTCACTGATAAGGTTGCTATGTGAGCTGATCAACTTGTCCATCGGGCTGGCGACTTGTGTGCTACTCGGCTCGGGAAAACCACCCTGTGTCAAGTTCGTCGTTTCAAAGATAACGAAGATAGCTCTGTCGGTTTATATGTGGAAGTTGGTGCACTGGTGTGTTGCTATTTTATTTAAAGAGGCGTTAGGCAATATTTTAATATTAATAGTTTTGTCCTGATGGTTGCATATTATGAGTTATGACACCTTCTTATTTGATATTATATCTATAATTTTTTTCTGTTACTTGCATATTATGAGTTATGGAGTTATGACGCCTTAATACTTCATTAATCATTCCTGATAATATACATATATGATCCCCATCCTACTCAAATTTAAACCATGTAGAGTTTAAAGATAAAAGTCGTCACGGTAGATGGCCAGATTATCATTAATAATTATTTATTCAACAGGTTATATCAAATACTGCAAGCAGAAACATGTAAGCCAATAGCAATGGTATTGCCGGCTTCTAAGCCCGATGATGAACGTTACAAACGCGGCTTAGAACTTGCTATACGAAGACGACGAACCAAGTCTTTGTTGAGCGAAGAAGAACTACGACAGAGCATTATATCTGATTTGTAAGTCCTATAATATTTTTAAAGAAGACAGACCCGTGCTTGCTTTTAATTATTTCGTCACTGAAGTTAAAAATATTAAAAAAATGTTTGTTCGCTAAGTGACATGGCCTCTACAATGCGACGTTGAAATTATCGATTGCAAGTTGTCTAGGTACCCTGTGTCTAGCTAATTATGATCAACTAGTTTCAAATGTCGTTATAGGTGAACGCAGATTTGGCCGCACCGCACGCACCGCAGTCGCTGCATTCGGAATTCTTCATATAAAGAATGTAGAAGTTGCGAAGACTGCGGCGCGGGTAGGTATGCGAGCTTGTCTATAACTTCATATAAAGAATTCCGAATGCGGCGACTGCGGTGCATGCGGTGCGGCCAAATCTGCGTTCACCTTATATCTATATTGCAAAATCCTAATTTAATACGAGGACCTACTTACAAGGCGCCTTACTTTGCTTGATACGGCAATTCAAATTAGTCGATTAGCAACATTTTGCATCGTAATAGCTTCTAATATATTATGCCATAAAACAGCTTCATTGTGGTCAGGTGCCAGGAGAGGACTCAAACTTTGAAAGGTACTTCCTTCTACAATGACGCGTGGTCTTCCGGCGCCAGAAGTAGTGAATTCAATGACCCGATGCAGATTTTTCAAAATTTACCCATGACTTCAAATAATGTCGTCGATACAAACGCAAACGATGACTGTATCAATATCGAAGTTGTTACACCAAGAGATTCAGACCGTGTCCTAGATCAATTCGTTACTATGATACTTAAAATAGGAATTTACCTAAAAATGGGCCTAAATGATGAAAGTTTACAACAAATACAAATTAACGATAACTCAGAAAGAGATGTTTCTGATCTGAATATTAATCAGAATGCAATACACTCCAACGGTGTGGAATCTCCACCGTCTGTTATAAGTCTTTCAGCGGGGAAGTTTTCTTATATCCATGATTATCCCGGAATATTCCTAAAAGATAAATCACAAAGAAAACTTCTTCAAGAGAGCACAAATGAAATAGATAAGCAAAATGGGCGGCGCTCAAGAATATCCGTTGTCAGAATGAACAGTGATTTTTCAAATAAAATTAATATGAGTTTTGGAAATGATGCTAGTTCTACATCAGAAGGTACAAACAATAATAAATTAACTGCACCCGAAAATTCTACGTCTGGAAATGATGAAATTATTTCAAATGGTCAATTTAAAGATGATGACGATGTTGGAAGTATAAAATCAAAATCTAATACTAAAGGTGATGAACAATAAACAACAGCACTTATAATATTATATCATATTTTCTAGTGTAATATCAAACACAAACTATGACTTAAATTATGACTATTATGGAAAATATTATATTCTTACAACTTTGGATAAAAATGGAATAAATAATTTGTACAAAAGTACGTAAAGCTTAAGATGTCATTTTATTTTGTTTCATTGTTATTAAAATTGTGATAACAAATAATTGAAGCACGACGCTGCATTTGAGGTGTTTCCTAAATTTATATTATCTGGTAATAAGTTACTACATAATATTATAATCATTTTAATATGAATATTTACAAAGGCACTTAAAAACAAAACTTGTTATTATGATTGTTGAAATTGCAAAAGAAGTTCATTTATTTGGCATTTAGTTTACTACATATTTTCTTTATATTGTAGTACCTTACTTACCCTTAAACTAAATATAAGCTATAACAAAATTATTTATTCAGTAATAATATTGTGGGTCACAGACCGTATTCTGAATTGCCAACGTTGGATGTAAATAAATAATTCTAAAGTTGTATTCATTTGGATTCAGCAAATTGAACTGGTACATGGGCAGTCTGTTGGATATAATCCAAATAATTTGAGGAGACTCGTGATCTATACGAAGGTCGTTGGGGAATACCAGTGTGAAGTTATTTCTTGCCACGACTCCTAAATTATGCCTTCTATAGTCAGTTAATGTATTCCAACACGCAATACTGTCTTGTAATACTAGGTTGAAAAACATGACACCATTGGCGTCGATAGCCGCGGCCGAGACCTGTCCTATTGCGCCACGATTTTCTCCTAAAAGCTTGAATTCATCGATAGAGTTGTCCACGCGAGACGGATCTCTTATGACAGAAGTGCTGACTACGAACTCGTTCGCACTAGACATGGAGTGGTAGTAAAGGAGATTGTTCTTCTTGTCCACTGACACGCCGAAGATTCCGTCCGGCCACTGGAAGTTCACGCCGTGCAGAGTGTAATTGGACAACAGGGGCTCGGGATAGAACGTGTAATGGTTAAACCTCCAGAAGGAGGCGTCGGAAACCCTCAATACGATGAGTCCGAATCTTCGAACGTCTGCGATGTAAATGTGTAGATCTTTGCACTGAGGGTCTCTCGAGTCGGTTACGATGTTAGTAATGAGGGAGTCTTGGAGCACAAATCGGTCCGGGAGAGGAAACTTCGCCAGGACCGTGTCTGTTGCCAAATCGATTGCGAATACAGTCGGTGGGCAGATCTGGCGCGGCGACTCGAAGCCTTCCACTTGGCCCGCGTCTAACGCCCACATCACGCCGCAGTCGTCGATGCTCATGCGGAATATCGACGTGAAACCGGAACAATTGCCTGAAATCAAAAATAGAAGTTATGTAACTTTTGAGCAACAATAATGTAGGTCGATATCTAATCGCATAATATATAAATTATGTATCTCACATTAAAAACTCATTGGTGGAATAATAATGCGGGGTTTGATTAAAAAAAAATTGATACCTGCAGCTGACTGCCATCCCCAGTTAGGGTATGGAACTAGGAGGGGTGAGTCCTGTTCAGCTGGTACCGGCAGTACCGACAGGGTGGCGGGTATGCCCTTCTTCCAGCGAGGTGTGCTGACGAATACGCGGTTCTTCCAACGTTCAATCCCCAAGGGCACGACATTGGGTTGAATGAAGTCACTGTAATAGTCATTATTTGTAATAAAGCTGTTAGTATGTTGCCTTTAGTTTAGTGTAAATTACCTAAAATCTACCCAAAAATGTGTAAAATTCAGAAGCTTTCACTAAAAATATATAAAATATGTGTAATCCTCAAGGCCAGTGACCAAGAACCAGTCTTTCCCTAAGTAAAACTACAAGAGAAAAACAAAAACTTGTTTATTTACAAACTTTGTTTTCCTCATTTGACAATTATTTTAAATCTCAATAACTAAAATACCTACTTCTCATGATTATAAAATACCTATATATTTCATTATTTTGCATATTTAAGTAAACAACAATCACCCCTCAATGATATAGGCTGTGATAGAATTATCAGTTCTAAGAATTTAGCCTTGCAACTAGGCGACCTGCTTTGAGTTTTTAATTCACCATAATCACTGATACTACCATAAGTACGTCCCATACAATTATGTTCTTAGTCATACGACATATGTTATCTTTACTGCAGCCACGCTTCATGCAAGTCTTATTACATTTCTCTAGTTACCTCATAAATTGCAATTCGACAAAGAAAGATATAAAAAAATCCAAAAATAGTAAATAATTACGATAAGGAAAAAATTAACATAAAAACATCAAAGTCAGAAAAATTACATACCCGTTTTGTATTGCAGTTTGGCGTTCTTGCTCACTGGAGTACGCAAAATCTATTTGCTTCCATCGGTACAGAGTGCCTATAGCATTTTTGTTCGTACAATAGCATTTAGTGTTGCTCGTCAGTAAAATTGCCACAACTAAATAAATAGCAAGCATTTTTATATTCTGCAAAACAAAAATATTTAAATATACACTTCGCGAGCGACTTTTAAGCGCTCTACTTCAGAACTGCGGGCGGACTAAAAGATACTTAAGGTTCTCATATCGCTTAAATATTAAGTGAATTCTTGATTAGCCTCATAACCAGTTCGCCTGCGGTAATTTACTTGGGGACAACAAATCTCAGCGACCGCAACTGATCTGCAACTGCCGGAGGAACTAGCCGTGTTATGAAATTTAGGACATCCTGATACCAAAGACTTATATAAGATCCTTGAAGCAGGTATTACAGCGTCGTAGATTGTTTTATATAAGAATGGACATGAATTTAATTAACGATATTAATGACTAGATGACGCTCGCAACTCCGTTGCGCCAAAAATCGTTTATCGCGCAGAAACCGTACTTTTTTCCGGGATAAAAAGTATCCTTTGTCCCTTACCGGGACTCAAAGTATCTCCATACCATAGCAAAATTGGTTTAGCGGTTTGGGCGTGAAGAGCTAACAGACAGACACACAGACAGACACACTTTCGCATTTATAATATTTGCATGGAAGTATGGATGGAAATGATTATAAATATTAATGATGTTTAATTAATATGGTTGAGCCTACGTTTTCTTGGAAGGGTAAGTATAAATTATAGTTATAGTTATTTACTATCTTTTTGCTTGGGTATATTACGGTATAAATCAGTGGTCCCCAACCTTTTTTTCATGCGGGCCACAAACATGTTTTGGTCTTGGTGTCGCGGGCCGCAACAAAAAATTTTTAGGGTTAAAAAATAACATTCTTCAAAATTAACGATTTAAAAGTGGAAAAAATTTAACGACTATCACGTAGACCTTACGTTATTTTGCCGGTGGGCGTGAATCTAAAAATTGTTTAACATCACGCGGGTCACAAAAAAAGTCTCGGCGGGCCGCATGCGGCCCGCGGGCCGCGGGTTGGGGATAGCGGGTATAAATAGTCTTACCTGTTCAACAGCTACAAGAGACGTTTGCACTACAAGTTACAATCACTTAAACTAAAAATTAATTACGCAAATAAATGAATAATTATTGACCACGCCTTCATAACTTATCACTGACGTACGACCTTATAATATTTTTTGCAACGGCACACTCCACTTACGCTGCTCACTTCACTGATATTTTAAATATTGTCTAATTAATTCTATATTCACAAGGAACTTTGGCAAGCAAATTTCTTGTTTAACCAAGTTTTTTATAAAAATTTGTAATAGCAGCAATTTTAGAGACGTCCGCTTCTTCCAGTATTGCATGCTAAGAAGTGCATTTTGATAAAACTGGTGGTTAAATACTATGTTACGTATACTTAGTTCCACCCAGTTGTAATGGAATGTGGTTAGCGGTTACATTTCGTACATTACTAATTTTCACCATTTACTTTTTGATCCATTCGTCCGTAATTTCTCAAGTTACGTAGCAAACTACATTAGAAGTTTGGAAGGTCTACACAAATAAAAGGCAGTTTGTTATGTCTTTTATATTGTTGAAACACTTTAATTAAAAAACAGAGTATTTTAATACCTTCCTTAAATGCGACTAGTTACTTTAACCTACTAATTTGTACATAATATGGTCTGACTAAGGTCACTTTGTGGGACTACCACGTCTTGGAGTATGGATCAAATTATTGAGCTGTTCTGAATTTTCAGCTTAGAAAATTTTAATGCCTAGCTTTGCTTATTATTACTTTAAAATTCAATTCCATAAGTTCGCTTAATTAGGTGGTAATTCACTTAAATATCAGTGATGCCATCTTGAATGACTCCATTGAGTAGGTGCAGATGATGGAACAGTTGGGTCACACACAGTGCCACGTACTGCCTGTGTTGCGTCTGCATACAATATTCGATAGTTGTAGTCATCAGGATCCAAGGAACCGTCTTGAAATATTGGCAGCTTATTCGATATCACCCAAACGTTTTGTTTTGTTTCTTGGTCAACTTTTATGTCATTAGGAAAAACTAAAGTCTCCACGTTCTTTGCTACGACACCCAAATTTCTTCTAAGGTAAGGTTTTCGTGTGTCCCAGCAACCAACTGTATCTCTTGTCACCATTCCATAAAACATTACACCGTGCCTGTCGATAGCAGATGCAGACGACTGCCCCATTGGTCCTCTGGTCTCGCCAAAACTTTTGAACTCTTCAGCGCTACTATTCACAGCCGAATGGTTTTGTAGTATAGAAGTTTTAACGAAGAACTCTCTATCACCTGACATGGAATGGAAGAACAGAAGTCTCTCGTTGTTGAAGTACGTGGGAGTTAGTGCGAGCCCAAAAATTCCATCCGTCCATTGAAAATTTAGACCATGTAGGGTGTAGTTGGAAGAAAATGGATCGGGATAGAAGAAGTGATGTGTGAACCTCCAAAAACTGGCATCACTCTCTCGAAATACTAAGAGACCAAATCGCCATGTATCTGATATGTAAAGGTGAAGATCAGAGCAATCGCTTTCTCTTGAGTCTACGACGATGTTCGAGAATAGGGAGTCCTGTAGAACATACTTCTTGGGAATTCTGTATCGAGCTATGATCATGTCGGTGAGTAGATCAAACACGACGATGCTAGGTGGGCATAGCTGCTTCGGTTCGTTTTGTGAGTCGATCTGTCCGGAATCGAGAACCCAGAGTCTTCCGCATTGATCAACATTTATTCGGAAGACGGATGTCAGTCCAGTGCAATTGCCGCTTTTACCTGGAATTCACAATGCAAATGGGATAGGTATTTAAAGAAAACAATAAAAATACTTTTTTCAAGATTATGATATTTTTATTGATCTGATTTTTTTGTTTGTGAAGTGTAGAGATCAACTACGATAACGTGGCGCGCCCCTCTAAATGACTCGTTTCGATGTGTGTAGTCACATCCTTATGAAAGAGTTTCTAGGTAGTAAGTATTCAACCAATCACAGCTGTACACGTAATATTTCAGCTAATGTCACTTTTTACCAAGATTTGTTGGTCAACTAATCATATTAACTAGCCTACCGCGCAATACAACGCACTTCAAACGTTTTGAGTTGTCAAAACGTTCCTCAAAAATTCAAAACGTTTCAACCCCTCAAAAATTCAATTTTGAATTTTTGAGGGGCGCGCCATGTTATCGTAGTTGATCTCTAATTGATTAGTGACAGTGTTAACCGCTTCAAGTCTTTTAAATATATTTCAACTTGCTGTAACTTTTACGAGGAATAAATGCTATAATTTTTTTAGTAAGTTTTAGGGTCATTCTAGCATTAGGTACTTAAAATAGTTCACTATTAGCTTATTTGGAATCTCAAAAGACAAAATACATAATTATTATAGATATTACTAGCTGTCCCGGTGAACTTCGTGTCACTTTAAAACCTTCCCTGGACTTCTACGAATATAGACTTAATACTAAAATCGGCCCAATCCGTTCAGCCGTTTTTGAGTTTTAGCGCGACTAACACATTTGAAAATCCATTTTTATATAATATAAGAAGATTGTTACAAATATTGTATGTTATGCGGAGGTAACTGGATGTAGCAAAAAAATACAAACTTAGCCTTCGATTGACAGTGATTTATATTTTATTTATGATGGCCAATTAGATTAAGGCAAACAAGTTCGTACTTACCGGAAGCTCTATGATACTTCCAGTCTGGATATGGTTGGACGAGGGGAGATTCGGTGCCTTCCATTCGTGACACTGTGCCCAGAGTAGCCGGGACACCCTTCCGCCAACTTGGGAATGTCACCCATATTCTTGATCCCCACACCTCCAAACCCAATGGCAGAACGTTCTCGGGTATGTATACTCTAAAGCGATAAAATTTAACTAGTTTCATACAAAAAATAGAAGCATGTTTTTTTATTCAAGAAATTACACTACATACTTCGTAGGATTTTTTTATTTTTGTAAATAGCTGTAACTGAAACTACATTACGAATTTTGATATAACGCAGTACCTATTGATTATGTATGATTCATAGTTATGACGTCACTTTAATGGGGCTTGAGTCTTGACCAATGACCATTACACGACCAAATTACGTAGGCCTATCATGTGTCAAAGAAACAAAATATTCTCTGATAGTACCACGATGGTACCATCTAAGAAATTTGACGTGGGAGAGCCCTGCTTCGTCACGAATGGGCCGGCTCGACCGGAAAATACCACGTCCTCACAGAAAACCGGCGTGAAACAGCGCTTGCGCTGTGTTTCGTCGAGTGAGTGAGTTTACCGGAGGCCCAATCCCCTACCCTTTTCCCTTCCCTACCCTTCCCTATTTCCTTCCCTACCCCCTTTACCTATTACCCTTTAAAAGGCCGGCAACGCACCTGCAGCTCTTCTGATGCTGCGAGTGTCCATGGGCGACGGAAGTTGCTTTCCATCAGGTGACCCGTTTGCTCGTTTGCCCCCTTATTGCATTAAAAAAAATTGGTTCATAGGCAGTTGACGGACCTACATCATTTAGGCGCATTATGTCAATTCAATATTATTCGCCATCTGTCAGCTGAGTTGGGCATAACGCGACCGAATTACGCAGGTCTGCCCATAAATCAACTTTTTCGATAGTACATAGAGAAGTTTATAGATAAGCCTCTCTTTTTCACGATTTCATGAGTATTGAGCACAATTACCCTGATTGTATAGCATTCCTCCGGTGTCTCTCTGAGAGGAAGTGGAAGTCGATCTGCTTCCATCTGTACAGGGTCGAGAAGGGCGGCGTGTCTAGCGTCGGCCAGGTGTTGGTTAACCCTAACATGGTCATCCACAGAGTCACACCGGTCAGGCCAGCTCGTTCTGAAAATTACACACTCCAATAAGATATCACGTAAGTCGATGTAACAGGTAATAGGTATAGTGGTAATGAACGTTCTGCTATTGTAGTTATTTCATACAAAATATTTTGACGTTGGACTGAAAAGACAGTATTATATCGAAGAAATACATCAAAAAACTATTTAACTACCGCACACTGAGATAATATTTTGATTACTCTTAGGCCTAAGCCTTTAATGTGATAATATCACAATTCACAATCACTATTGAATTAAGGGCTTAGGCCTAAGAGTAATCAATAAGCTTCTTTTTGCTGTGAAACTCTTCATTAAAGTTCAATCAATAAAAATATTATATCTGAGTGCGACCGTATTGTATATTTTTTTTTTGTTCAAAAAACGCCTGATTTTATCGAAAACGCGATAGCTATCACATTTGTTAAGGCACCTAATTATTTTTCCTTTATTTTAAGCCGAAGCGAGTACCCCTAATTTTATATGTGTTTTAGCTGCCTGCTCATATTGTTACGTGCTAGGGTTCGAGGATTTGGAGAGAAAGACCTGGTGACTCTCTTGAAGACTTTATTCACAAACACTAGCTCACACAAATCACTAAGTCCAAACACTAAGCACTAGATCCAAATCACTGAGCACTATCACTGTCCTAGGTCGTAGCCGAGTCGTTAGTTCACTATCACAATCACTCACTATTGATCACTTGTCTCACTTTGAAGTCGCCTTGATGATCGCTCGGATCGAACTGCCTTGACTGCCGGCTTGTTTACCTTTTATATGGCCCGCGTCGAATTCTGGAGCGTTCTATTTTGGATTGTTTACGTAAACACGCAATCACATAAACAAGGGTCGGGCTTTTCTAGAAGGTACGCGCAACTGTCGCGCGCAGGTAAACAACTGCCCGTATTCGTAACACGTAAACAACTTCCCGTATCCGTAACACTACTCCCCTCTTAGAGATGCTCGTCCCGAGCATCGTTGTTACTGCCATGATAACGTGCCAAACGGTCTATGTGTACCACTTTGAATGTGCCTCTTGGTGGCTTTTGAATCCTGTAAGTCACATCATTCAATCGGGTAACCACTTTATATGGGCCGTCCCACTTAGTCTGCAACTTTGGAGATTTCCCTTTTCGGCGAGTTGGGTTATGCAGCCATACCAGTGACCCTTCTTCGAAGCCGCTCGTGTTCGCTTTCCGGTCGTATCTGGTCTTCATGTTCTCACTTG
This sequence comes from Lysandra bellargus, assembly GCA_905333045.1. Taxonomy (NCBI): domain Eukaryota; kingdom Metazoa; phylum Arthropoda; class Insecta; order Lepidoptera; family Lycaenidae; genus Lysandra; species Lysandra bellargus. Next base: position 11,074,490 of record HG995330.1, on the reverse strand, counting down.
AATGTAACCCATTTTCCCGAACCATGGCGTGTATGTAGTGCATCTTTTCCCTTAAATCGCAGACATAGTCTGGTACGGTCTTTGGTTCCTCCGGTGACCCTCCTGTCAAAAGGTCTACTGGAACTCTTAGTTCCCTACCATAATTGACATACGCCGGGGTAGCTTTTATGCTTTCATGCTCGGCGGTACGGTACGACAGAAGGAAGAGTGGTATATACTTGTCCCAATCTTTTTGTTTGTCATCTACTAATTTCGCCAAATGCCTCTCAAGGGTCTGGTTAAATCTCTCGACCATTCCATCAGATTGTGGATGGTACGCGGTAGTCCTCATCTTATGCATTCCCAAAATTCTGCACACTTCCTGGAAGACCTGCGATTCGAAGTTCCTGCCCTGATCGGAATGGATTTCGAGAGGCACACCAAAGCGAGATATCACTTCCTCGACCAGCTTAGAAGCAACTGTTGTAGCTTCCTGGTTTGGTATGGCGAACACTTCGGGCCATTTGGTGAAGTAGTCCATGACAACCATAAAATACTTGTTTCCCGATTCCGTTACAGGATATGGCCCAGCTACGTCAACTGCAATTCGTTCCCACGGTGCGCCAACGTTATACAAGCGCAGGTTCCCACGGCTCCTTGTCTGTGGTCCCTTGACTGCAGCGCAAGTTGTACATTTGCGGCACCACTCCTGCACATCATCTCGGCAATGCAACCAGTAGAACCTTTCTCTCACTTTTGTTAACGTCCTCTTGACACCTAGATGACCTCCTGATACGCCATCATGCATTTCACGGAGAACATCCGGTACTCTCGTTCTTGGGACAACTATCTGAAGATGGAACTCTCTGCCGTTAGTCTTCTCCCATTTTCGGTAAAGTATTCCATTTTGAAGTATCAGACTATCCCATTGCGCCCAGTACGCCTTAGTGGCAGCGCCAGTGGGTGCAACCTCACTCCAGATTGGTTTTTCGTCACCTCGTTTCTTCCATGTGATGATGTGTCGTAGGTCGTCATCTGTTTCTTGAGCCTCCCTCATAGCATCATTCTCCCATGGACCCAAAGGACTTGTTTTCGTTAACTTTAATGTCACTTCATTAGATTCCTGCTTAACACAATGTTTGCAGTCCTCTGAACACGGTCTTCGTGAAAGTGCGTCGGCATTCCCATGCGTCTTTCCGCTGCGGTGTTCCGTCTTGAAGTCGTACTCTTGGAGCTGTTCAATCCATCGAGCTACTTGACCTTCAGGGTTCTTGAATTGCAGTAGCCACTTCAACGCTGCGTGATCAGTTCGCAGTAAAAACTGTCTGCCGATGAGATACTTGCTGAAATGTTGTAGCGTCTTTACAACAGCCAAGAGTTCTCTTCTTGTCACACAGTAGTTTCTCTCTGGCTTAGATAAAGATTTGCTGAAATATGCAATTACAACTTCTCTTTCGCCCTGCTTTTGAGATAACACCCCTCCAATGGCCGTGTTGCTTGCGTCAGTGTCGACTATAAACTGACCTTCAGGTTGTGGATACCCCAGGATTGGTGTTTCACACAGATGTTTCTTCAGTTTCTGAAAAGAATCTTCAGAAGTCTCGTCCCACATAAACTGTCGTTTATCGTCCGTCAGCCGATGTAATGGCTTGGCTATCTCTGAGAATCCCTTGACAAAACGCCTGTAGTAGGAGCATAGGCCGAGAAATGCCCGCACTTCGGTTTTGTTCTTAGGGGTTGGCCAATTTTGAACTGCTTCCAGTTTCTCCGGGTCCGTCTGGATTCCATCACTGGAGATGACATGGCCGAGATAATTGACCTTACTCCTGAATAAACGACACTTTTTCGGATTCAACTTTAACTTGGCCCCCTCTATTTTAGCGAAAACTCGTTCTAGGTTTCGCAAGTGGTCCTCGAAGTCGCGGCCAACAATGATGACGTCGTCCAAGTAGACTAAGCAAGCCTCTCCAACTAAGCCTGCCAGTACACACTCCATAAGTCGCTCAAATGTGGCAGGTGCGTTGCACAATCCAAAGGGCATGACGTTAAACTGCCATAAACCTTTACCTGTGGAGAAAGCTGTCTTCTCCTTGTCTTTTGGATGAATTTCCACCTGCCAGTATCCAGATTTCAGGTCCAGCGTCGAGAACCATTTCATGCCACTCAAGGTATCCAGAGTATCGTCGATTCGAGGTAATGGATAGCTGTCCTTCTTAGTGACATCATTGAGACGCCTGTAGTCCACACAAAATCTTGTGCTGCCATCTTTCTTCTTCACCAACACAACAGGTGAGCACCACGGACTTGCAGACGGTTCAATAATCTTATGCCTTCTCATGTCCTCCAAAAGGCCTTCAACTTCTTTTTCCTTTGCAATGGGTATCCGTCTTGCTCGTTGACGAATTGGGTTCTCACTTCCGGTATCTATTCTGTGCTGAACCATCGACGTTCTTCCAAGGTCGCCTTCCTGACTGGAGAAGATATTCGCGTGGCGCTGTAAAAACTTCTTAGCTTTCATGCTCTGCGAATAAGTCAGATTACTCTTGCAGTCGTCGAGTAGTTCAGTCACTAATCCGTAGTTGCTGCTTGCTTGGGAGACAACAGTTATTGGGGCTTCCTCCGCGTCAGCCAGTACACGCCTCTTAGTCCTGGCTGAAGCTCCCTGCTTCTTCAGCTCCTCTACTTGTTGCTCGAGCCTTTTCATCCTTGACATCTGGGTCTCCTTTTGCGGGCAGTTGAGCTGAAGATGGCCCCTCTTCCCGCACTTATAGCACATGGCTTCAAATATTTTCCTTGCAGGAGCCTTTACTTCGGAGACCTTGCGGATCTTATGGGTCTGCTGTATCTCATGGCGAACAGCCTCGACCTCCAAAGCATGCGCCAACGCTTCCTTTAGCGAGGTGTGGTGACGTAGCCTCACTGCAGCTCTGACCTCCAGATCCCTGATTCCGTCGACAAATGCTTGCACAATATTCGTGTCGACCATCTTGGAATCGGCTCCTGGGTGTGCCTTCTTGACCAGTTTTTCAATTTCCAACGCCCATTGCTGTAGTCCCTCTCCCGGAGTCAATGGCACTGCGTCCTTGTCCTCACACTCCCCTTGAACTCCTCTCTCGGAGTCAATGGCAGCAGCTCGCTGCGCCCTTGTCCTGACACTCCCCTTGAAGTCCTCTCTTGGAGTCAATGGCATCTTCCAAATCTCACTTCCGACACCAGTTGTTACGTGCTAGGGTTCGAGGATTCGGAGAGAAAGACCTGGTGACTCTCTTGAAGACTTTATTCACAAACACTAGCTCACACAAATCACTAAGTCCAAACACTAAGCACTAGATCCAAATCACTGAGCACTATCACTGTCCTAGGTCGTAGCCGAGTCGTTAGTTCACTATCACAATCACTCACTATTGATCACTTGTCTCACTTTGAAGTCGCCTTGATGATCGCTCGGATCGAACTGCCTTGACTGCCGGCTTGTTTACCTTTTATATGGCCCGCGTCGAATTCTGGAGCGTTCTATTTTGGATTGTTTACGTAAACACGCAATCACATAAACAAGGGTCGGGCTTTTCTAGAAGGTACGCGCAACTGTCGCGCGCAGGTAAACAACTGCCCGTATTCGTAACACGTAAACAACTTCCCGTACCCGTAACAATATTTTGCTAATATTTTATTAACATGCTGTCTTACACCTACAGAAGTAAAGACTTAGATTAATGTAATAAAACAATAAAGGCTTTGATTAGAGATTGTTCTTTATTATAACAATTCATGAGATAACCATAGATAATCATGTCAATGTATTACATTGCTACATAATATATCCTTGGCATAATCATATAATAGTTACATCAGACTATAATAAGGATTTTATTAATCACTTAACACATTTTCTGCTAAAGATTTAAAACTTTTTAAAATAGTTGTTTACTGTTTGGGTACCTCTTTGGGTATGAAACCCTAAAAAGTATAACTTGAAATAAAATAAAAATAGGTTTGTGCGTAATAAATTTAATTTTAAATTTAATTGTGTCTAGTACCCACTCAAAACCTTACCCACATACCAATTCATTACTTACTTCAAAATATTACGGAAATACGTGCATTACAGAAATAAACGGAATATTTTTAAATTAATAACTAATTTATTTTCATTACACACATAATATAAACATTTGTGATCATAATATTTAATGAATGCTTAAGCAATTTTAAAATTTAAACTATTTAGTTTAATTTTTAATAAGTTTGTAATTGTGAGTTTAGTTTTTGCAGCGCAGCGGGCAAATTGATAATATTATAATAATAAGGCCATCTTAGCGATGCTTATTCTGATTGTTGCTGAGCATTTGCAGAGCATGACCAGTGAATACTCTCCACAACAGACATATGGCCCGTATTCACTTTCATTAGTAGTGATTAGGGCAAGTGATTAGTTATTAGGAAAAAGTAAGTGTGGACAGCGACGGTGGGCCTGTATTCACTTTGATTAGTGCGAGTGCAAGTGATTAGTTCAAGAGATTAGTGATTAGTAGAAATCAAAGGACTTGCACTAATCAGTCGCTGTCCACACGTACTTTTACCTGATTACTAATCACCTGCACTAATCACTTGCACTTATTACTAATCAAAGTGAATACGGGGCTTGCAAGTGATTAGCCGGCTGCGTAGTAACGTGATTAGTTCTGTATTCACTTTGATTAGTGATTAAGTGCAGGTGACTAGTACAAGTGATGAGTGATTAGTAGAAAGTAATGTGGACAGCGACTGATTAGTGCAAGTGACTAGTCGGCTGCGTAGTAACGTGATTAAAAGCGTGTTCTAATTTTTGCGAGTGCAAGTGCGTGACAGATGAAAACCAATTTTGGTTTCGTTTGACAGCTCGAGATTGTTACTATTATTCCGCTAGGTATATTAACTTTATGGGCCAGACTGACGTGGTGTGCCGTGTGAAGCGTCCATAGATATAGTATATCATTATTAAATAATATACCTATTAAAAGTACAAAAGGACACCCTTTCAATTACTTCCATACTAATCCATACTTATTACTTACTAATATACTAATAATATTATAAATACGAATGTGTGTCTGTCTGTCTGTTACCTCTTCACGTTTATACCTCAGAAGTCAGAACCGATTTTGCTGAAATTTGGCATGGAGATACTTTGAGTCCTGGGAAAGGACATATAAAAATACTTCGTGGTCTTTATATATAAAACTCAAAGGTGACTGACTGACATGTTGATCTATCAACGCACAGCCCAAGCCACTGGACCGATCGGGCTGAAATTTGGCATGCAGGTTTTTGATCATGAGGCATCATCATGAGGCAAAAAGGATTTTGATCAATTCTACCTCCAAGGGGTGAAAATAGGGGATCAAAGTTTGTATATAACAATACTTCTTAACGCGAGCGAAGCCGCGGGCAAAAGCTCGTTTTTAATAAAACCAATATTAAAAATGAAGGACATGTCAAAATGGCAGTTTTATTTTTGAAACTTGGACGCTCGTGTTGACAGCTACTACTGAATTTACTAAATTAAATTACTAAAGAGCCACTAAACAAGAATTGGACACTACTTGCACTACACACCTGCACTCCACTGCCTCAATTACTAATCAAAGTGAATACAGGCCTATAAGGCCTGTATTCACTTTGATTAGTGCAAGTGCAAGTGACGTAACCATTCTTGATGTGCGAGCATATAATATTATTTGGTAGGTACTCAATCTTTTTTTTTATACGGGCCACAAACACGTTTTGGTCCTGCTAATAAACTATAATAATAGACTAGATGACGCCCGCAACTCCGTTGCACCAAAAATTCGTTTATCGCGCGGGAACCGTACATTTTTCCTGAATCCTATGTCATTTCCCGGGACCCAAAGTATATCCATTCTAAATTTCAACAAAATTGCTTCTGCGATTTGGGCATGAAGAGGTAACATACAAACAGTCAGACCGACGCACTTCTTAGTACAGATGTTGACCAAATCTTCTCTGCTCCAAAACTTTGTATTCGCACGAGAGCCTTATGTTTTCGAGATAAATTTCATCCTAAAAACTCTCCCTATCTCTTAGATACCCATTAAAATATATTTAGGGATTTCAGGGCGAAGAGGTAAAAGACAGACAGGCAGACGAACTTACTTTCACATAAATTGCCATATTAACATAGATATTATCTACTATAGGAACTAGCTTAGAAATATGATTGTTGACTGATGAGGCTTGGCAAATGGCAATAATGTTAAGTGCCAATTTTACCAACAACTGCTGAAGGTAATAGTCGATTTAACATCATGTTACCTCTCATGTTTTTCGTATAAAATGAAAGAGAAGGCAGTGTATTTTAACAAGCCATTAACACTAATGTGTTGGTTAAATTGGAAGCTTGTGTCGAATGTCGTGTTATAATAACTATGATAACACAATGAGGCATTACTTAGTTACAACTTATTAAGTTATTACTATAAACTCGAAGCCTTGTTGTAGTTTTTGTTGTAGAACTGTGCTTTAATACTTGTACTACAATTAGTAACAAGCATTAAATAATTATTTAATGCTTGTTACTTGTACAAGTGTCATCTAGGTAATACTAGATTTGTTGAAGAACTTCGTATCGAAATGACGCAAAAATATTTTTTCATTATCAGTAAATAAAAGCTAGTATATTGCTAACTGTTAAGTTTATTCTAAAGTACCTAATTGTTAACCCCTATTTGTTAAGTCCTATACTAAAGAGTGATTAATTTTAACTTGATTTAAAATTTTATAATTTATTTGGGTTAATGAAGCCTGCAAATAAAATATAAAATTATGATTAAATCTGTTACAAATAAGTTAACGTGAATTTCTAATGATGTTTAGAAAAAAACATTTAGCGGAAATCGACGACAAAAACAGCTAACGAGATTCGAAAACCGTCGTAGCGGCTAACGGCCTTTGTAAATTGTAGCTGTAGTTATAACTTGTAGTGTGATAGCAGGTGATAGCTGATAGGATTAAAGCTATTATATTAATTATTTATATTATAAACTCTTCCTGCTACAGGCTGCGCAGAATTTAAAATAACTGGGCATAAACTGGGAAGACGCAGTGTCCGAATTTTTGATTTGCACTCGCACGAAAAACAATATTGGTTACATAGGCGATCAAACGGTATCCTTATTAGTGGGTTGCGATAATACTATGACTCGATTGGTTGCTATTTTAGGTTATTTGTAGCTATGGTACACATGTGTCACCAGTGTGGCCGCAGACTTCTTATAGACGAACGGCACTGGTCGACGGTACGCATCGACTGCTGTCGACAATTAGTGCCGTTTGTCAGTACCTACTATAAGCCTATAATCTCTATCAACTACGATAACATGGCGCGCCTTTCCAAATGACTGTTTCAATGTGTGTAGTCACATCCTTATGAAAGAGTTTGTATGTAGTAAGTATTCAACCTATCACAGTACACGTAATATTTCAGTTAATGTCACTTATTACCAAAATTTGTTGGTCAACTAATCATAACTAGCCTACCGCGCAAGACAACACTTCAAACGTTTTGACAACGCACTTCAAACGTCTTGAATTTTGGAGGGGCGCGCCATGTTATCGTAGTTGATCTATACCACCAAGACAGAGGCACAGAGTATATTATATTAGTAGTACCAAACAGAGGTAAAACAAGATTTAACGTGGGATGTTTCATGTTTATGGTTCGGCAATGGGCTCTACATAACTGAGGCTGTTTTTCCAGATCCAATAGAATTGCTGCTGTTTTAGCGATTAGTTTATCCTGTCTCAAAAACATAATATATCTCGCAAAACAGTTTAGCCCAGCGCCGGTAGAAATGCATCCTAATACGACTCTTAAATATGTATACGTTTTGGAACCTTCTTAAATCCCATACACATAAGACGTCGATCACTATGATGTAAGGGAAATTTATATTCTCGGTATACACCAGCACGTGCTTGACCGCCGGTGAAAGTCAAGTCTATACTGTACCTATACTGTACGACTTCCCAAACGTTCGAGATCGAGGAACAATATTTATTTTAGGAACACTATGAACTGGGTAACTAACAATTTAAAACTGTCGTTCTCTGTAGGACTGAGAACATTATTTGAAACAATAAAAATGTGCATTTTACGCTAGATGACGAAGTAAGTAGGTTACAAATAAAGAAATGGGGAAATCTAGACGCGCGGTAGCATGTCAAGCCAAGTTCCAGCATAAAACTGGCGAGCAGCACCGTGTGTAATATAATTGTTTTCCGGAAAGGGTTAACGGATTCTGAGGAAAGTTACGCAGGCAATAATATTATATATTCTACATTGACAAAAATATGTATGTACCTAATAAACATATTGGATCACGTCAACAACTCCGTTGCTCTAAATTATTATAATTATTATCGCTCGGGAACCTTACATTTTCCTTAAATTGTAACCGATTAAAATTTTTGGGGGGAAAATGCTTAAGCTTGAAACTGTTTTGAGCGTGAAGAGGTTACAGACAGACACACTTTTGCATATTTTATATTATTTTTAAATTATAAGGATAAAAAAATTAATAAGTTAAAAACTCAACAGTCAACAGGCGACTGTCTGAGATATCCCTCGGTACCGCAGCTGCCGCAGACCAAACTTTGGGAAACCCTGCTCTGTACTATACAACTCTAGTATATACGGAAACTATCGACTAAATGGATACAATAATTAATTGACCATATAATATTTCTCTACTGGATTTTATTTTGCAAGAAACTTTATTGCCGTACGTAATACGGAAAGTTTTTGCAATAATTCTTTTCGCTTGTAGAATTTTAAGATTGAGCAGGTTTGAGTAATTGAACATTTTTCTCAGATTTTTTTTTGCTTTACGTAAAACATTAGTTTTTCATATGGCGTTTACTTTGTTTGTTCTCTTTGCGTACAAAAATGTATTAAGCGAAAAAAGGACATAGTTATTATGTTGCCCATCTGTGATGCCGTGGTAGTTTTTTCCAACTTCGTTACATGGATTACGATTCTGATTTTTTCAATTATTATTTTCGAACCTTCTTCAAAGATCTGCCTGAGTACTACTTTACAAAAAATGAGCCTTTTAGTTGAATGTCTCGAGAAAGGGGTTAATTATAATTATTACCGATACCTAAAGAAATCATTAGATAATTATTATTTTTTGAAGTGAAAACTTCTTTAGCGGCGTTGAGCACTTTTGTGGGATGGGTAAAACTGTGAAACTCGCGTCAGATTCTCGTGCTGATCGAAAAACCTTGGAAAAACCGTAAGACGGTTGGAGTAGTGTTTTGTGACGAACTCGAACTCGAACTCGAAATGATTGTAAGGGTTTCGATTATTTAAAAAAAATCGATTTTTTTAAAATCGATTTTCATAAAAAATGGGTTGAAAATTTAATCGATTTAATTAATCGAAACCCTTAGTTTCGATTAATTAAAAAAATCTATCACTTCTGCCGGCACTCCCGGAGTGCAACCCGTCTTTTTTTTATTTAATCTATAGACCAAATTTGAATTAAGCCTCTCAATTGTAATTATGCGTGAAAGTGTTGATGACTTCAAACAATCGTTCGGGTGGAAAAAGTAAAATCGGAGCCAAGGGCCATAAAGTATAGTTCAAGATTCGGCTTATTTAAATAGGCTTTTTCTATTTTCAATTGTTTTTTTAGTCCTGTTGGTAGATATTAATGAATTAACCAGTCAAGCCCCATAAGCTCACTAGTGAGCGAGACACAATAGAATAACAATAGATTTCCAAGAATCCACGATCGAAGGATTAAATGTCAAAGTTTTGTTAATAGTTGTTATGTAACTTAAATTAAAACTGTACCTAACTTTTTACTAATGCATTACTTTTCTTCCTATGCGTTCACAATAAAAAAAACTTGTGATAATAAATAAAAAAAAATACAAAATAATAAAAAAGCTTACCTTCATTTTCAAGTTTACTCCTGTAATCCTTAGTAATCTGTGTCCTCTGCCTGGTTTTTTCACTCAAATATTGTGTTTCATATCGCGTATCTCGCAAACTTTCGTGTTCATTGTTAAATGTGTTGATGTTCCATTTGGAGTCAATATGCTGGTACTCTCTGCTGATGTCAGCTAGAAGTATAGGAGGTGACGACCACTGCACAAACCAGTGATGGGACACGGCCATTTCTCACACACAAAAAGTTATTTCATCATCGCTATTAAAAAAATAATAAAAAAAACAACACGTCTAATATGGCCTGTTCCTTTTTTGAAATTAAAAAAAAAAACGCGCACGTGAACTCAATAACAATTCTAAAGTTTGTCTGTTATTTGCTGTACACCGGACGCAGCGGTTAAGAGCTCTTCACAGAAAACTCCGGCCTTTCTAATGTCGACAAGTAAAGCGTACATGTGGGAAGGCTTTATTTTATCCCTTTTATCGTCATTTATAACATACTAATATAATTGCCTCGTCGTAAAAAAAAACATGATGCGGCAAGGTCAATGTTTGGCAAGTGGGGACTAGTTTTTTAAAATCGGTGCTTTTTTACAAAAAAGTGGGTGTATCTATTCATTTGTTATTATATTTATCAATTGAATTAAATACATTGCATTATATTTGCAGGCTTGATAGATAAGTTTTACGACTTTACTTTCAAAGATTCTTCTACCTCTTTTGCTAATAAGACAGAAGAAGTTAATTCTGTGACAAATGTGTCAAGATCAAGAAAAACATATTTTACTTTGCATGAAATAGAGCAGAAATAGAGCATAAATAGAGTTTATCAATTATAATTTTAAATATTAACTTTAGTTATAATGGGACTTTCTTTAAAACAAATAAGACAACAGGCGATGAACCTCAGCAATGCCAAGGGCGGGAAGAAAGAAAAAGTTCTGATACGAACAAAAATTCAGGAGTTCAATCGTGAAATTGAGATACATACTCGTATAAAAGATGAACTGGCAGAATACTTTAAGCAAAAAGTTTCTAAAATAAAGGAGCCTGTTCTGAAACGTGAGGTCGAGTCGACGTGGAAATCGTTTGAAAGAATGCTAAATAAAAAGGACCATCAAGTACAGTACATGACGAAGTTGATGACTATAGCCAAAGATCAGTTGCGATATGCAGTTGAATTTCATTGTTCTGCTATGGATAACATGCTAAACTCTTATTTTCAAGCTCTAGAAGCGCTCGCCGAAGAGAACAAAAAAATATTAAATAAGCGTTTTAAATGTGAAGAACATTTTAATGAAAATATATCTATGAGCCAAAATTTAGCAGACACACATCTACAAATACTGATTTATGATTCCAACTCTAAAGCTGAATCTCAAAAATGCACTCAGAGAGGCATAAATTCAATGACGGAACAAGATAAACGTAAGAGAAGTGATAATAAACGCGGGATCATGCATCAGTATTTCTTGAAAGCGTTCCTCGACATGTGGAATGAATATAGAAGCATTTTTACGTCGTATGTTAATAATACTACCGATATTAATAAAGAAATGCGGAAATTAAGAGAAAATGATAAAGTTCTAGCAGGCATTGTATCAGCTCAAGCAGTACAATTGCAACAGAGCGATAGCCTGATAAAACAACTCCGGTCAGAATTGCAAGCTATAGAATCTATACAACGGACAGAGCTTCATGATTGTATAAACAATTATAGGGCTGCGTGTAAACGACTAAAAGTAATTTTAAGTGAAGTTTGTAAGTCAGATGATAAGCAGATTAAGTTTTTAGTCAGTGATTCTAATAGCGCAATGGATTCACTGGAATCCGCGCGCAAAAAAGGTGAAGCAGTACTAAAACTAGCAGCACTATCCCGGAAATATGAAACGCTGAGGGAGAAAGTGATACCTTTTGCTAACGTACCATCTGAAGATTCAACACAGGAACTAGAAGAATCAATTAAGTACACTTTGACAAAGAAAAATTTGGCAAACAATTGTGGCTTGACGAGATTGTGGCAAAGATTATCAAATGCTAAATTGTCGTATAAAGCTCTACATCATGAAAAAATATTGCTGGAATATGAAAACACAATATTGATTCAAAAAGTTAAAGAAAATCTCAACAATATTGAAATAAACAAATGTGTTTCTGAGCTCAAAAATAGTAATGAGTCAATTGTATCCTTAGAAGGAGTTTTAGAAGTACAGAAATGCACAATAGAGTGTGATAAGCAACAGCTGTACAAAATGACTGCCAAGTATTAACTAATATTCATTATTAATTACAAGTTTATACTAACACTCTTCTATAATAATTTAACCAGAATTAAGATTTATTTATTTAAGTTACTATTATGTATTATAATATTGTAATAGCAAATTAATAGACCGCTAATTTGTTTTACTTTATATTGGTTTGTTTTTTTTTTTAATCAATTACTGTAACAACGGATGCTCCGATTTATTATCCGATATCCAATTAGACAAAAAGCATATTATTTTGATAGCTATTGAATTAATATAGATGTGTTTTGATAAGTTCCATACATTGCTGATATTCACAGGTGAAACTGTCTAGTACCAAGGTTCTTTAATTAGAAGCAAAACTGAAATATTTTCCCTAGACACTTCAGCACTGATTAACTTTCGTAGGCATTGTTATACAAAATCATTTCATAGCACCGTTTTGAGGCTAATTGCTCAAACTCACCCAATCAACTGCAGCCGAGTCGTCGATACATAAAACTACGATAGTACACTTTCTAGCACCTTTTTTACTTAGTTACGTTCAAAATGTACAAATGTGTGGTATTATTATGCCTGGTGGTTGAATCTTCAGCGATTTATCCATACTTTGATACTCAGGATTTCATATACAACGTCCCAAAAGTGTATAGAATATCACTTACTCTCGACAAACTATTGGAATACTACGAAAAGAAGCCGTCTAAAGATCCTGAATGGTATATATCCTTGGGATTAGCTAGAGGTATGTATCTTATATCTTTAAACGAGCAATTCTTGTATATATATATAAATATATAATTGGAATCTCGGAATCGGCTCCAACGATTTTCATGAAATTTAGTATATATGGGGTTTCGGGGGCGATAAATCAATCTAGTTAGGAATCATTTTTAGAAAATGTCATTTTATTCGTGTTTTATCGAATACCGAGCAAAGCTCGGTCAAATAGCTAGTATTGTATAATGTAGTAGCTAAACTCTAAATGGTTACCTTTGAGCATTTGCGTATACAGTATACCTAATCCACAAAATATTGGTGTTGAATTATGAATGAAGTCTTGTTCTAAAAATATATGATATAAGAATTCATAACTCAATACGTAATTTTTTGTGGGATGATACAGTAATGCATAACAGAGTCCAATTTAATATTGTTGTTATGTTACTTGTACTATCATCTATTTTGTGGTTATGTCGGTTCTTAACTTCTTACATTGTCGTTGGGTACTATTATATAACTTTGTTTTTATATCCATGGAGATTATACCTAGGTAATAACAGTTTACTACTCAATGATTAGCTATAAAGTCATGAAAGTCTGTGGTTTCCTAGTACCTTATACAAGTTTGATGTTGGGTTGTACAGTGCACTTCCTATTAAGTTGTTTCTTTATCAGATTTGCGATGTAGCTTCATAAGTCAGATGTAATTATTATTTTACCTTTTTTAGTAACCACTAGCTATTTGACCGAGCTTTGCTCGGTATTAGCTAGCTAGATCGATTTATCGCCTCCGAAACCCTTAGTGGAGTTCCCAGAGCGTAAAAATCGTGCAAACCTCCGATTTTTACAATAGTGGATGAAAATTGAAAAGAAAAAAAAGCAATGTGTAGCTGACATAAATAATAAAGTTTACCTATTGAAGAGTTGTGCTTTTGATTTTTAAATTATTCTCTTCCACTTCAAGTAAAGTCATAAACTGTAAAATTTTGAAGAAAATTTGCATATTTCTTTCTTTTAAATATTATAGCAAAATAATACAATATATTATTATTATTATTTTGATTTGCATCGTTGCTTATATTCCAAAGAAATAAAATAAGTTGAAAAAATATATAATTTAGATTTAAAATTAATATTTTTGTATGTGTATGAGCATACCTCCAAATATGCTTGTTGTGTGCCTCGCCAGGTAAATGGCGTTCCTATTTTTCTTTGGTTTTAAATAGAAAGTTTAAAATTATTTTTTAGGCTTAACAAAGCCTTCTATTTCTTAATGTGTATACCTTTTTAGCTCTTACTTTATTAAATTTTCTGAAAATGTGGCACAAACTTTTCACGGATATTTCGAAGCTTTGGTTAGGTTTTTACAGAATAAAATTGATTTTTTATTTATTTATTTTTATTATTTATATTTGCTAAAACATACTTAAAGGAAAAAAAATACAAATTAGGTTAAGAACTGATATTTTTTGTATTCAGATGAGCATTTTCCAAACATAGGTCGCAGCATGCGTCTTTAGTATGTATGTGAGATTTGTAGCACCCAATTTTTTTTCTGGCTTTAAGTAGGAAGTTTAAATATTATATTTCAAAAACTAGAAAAAGTATTTCATGTTTTAGCTCTCACTTAAATAAATTCTCAACAAATATAGAAAAATATTTTCGGTCTATTTTACACATTTTTGGAGATATAAGATATTTAAACGTTTTTAAGTACTTAAAAGTTATCATTTCTCTAAAAATTAAATACGCACAACAAGTAAGTTTTACACACTTTTCGTTACAACCCTTAAATCCACCTTTCCATCCACCACCAAACCCTTTTATCTTGGTTACGACGAGCGTTAATCTCTAAAAAATTTGCAAAAACCTTATATTGCTTATATTTAGCTTAGCAAAATAAACTTACTTTTTAAAAAATTGTGTATTTGGTTAATTTTCTACGTAAACAATCGAATAAGAGTCATTAAATAATAGGAACAAGAAAACATATTTTTTTCTGGACCAGTTTTATATGGTGAAATATTAATTTTTAATTAAGTAAGTAACTAAAAAATTAAAAGCACAAAAAAAATTTTGGTAAACTTTGCAAGTTATAGTGTAAAAAAGAAAATGACACCTCAAAAACAAAAATCCATTCACTATGGAGCCGATTCCGAGATTCCAATTATATATATATACAAGAATTGCTCGTTTAAAGATATAAGATTTATTGCAGGCATCTTAATAAAGTTTAAATATATTTTGTGCTTTTGGATAATAGCAGAAAGCAACGCCCATCCATTACAAACCAATGATTTGTTCACGACTCAAACTATTGTACTTATTGTTGGCTTAAATATTACACAACAGCCGCTAGGGCAATTAATAACTGTATCATATACCATTCGTTCAGACGCTAGAAATTACGTTTGATGTTGTAACTTGGTCTGATAGCCTCTCTTCACGTTGAGGTCTGATGGATGAATATCATCATGGTTGCGAATCATAGAATGTAATAAATAAAATCGGTCATGGGTGACCATAGACGAGGGGATATAATAAGGTGCATACCCCTTATTACACGTTACAGCTTATCGACGTGGACGATCGCTGGTAGAGTTGCGGTAGGTTCTATCTTACCCGCATAATTCTGCCTTAAGTAGAGTGGAGCACCATGGGGTTTTAGAGGGTAGACCCTACTAAGGTATCCCACTTTCCCCGGTGGATATCCCTAATGCGTAAAGCATTTCCCCATGTAAAAAAAGGTCCATCATAGGTCAATATCGCATGAAATAGTAAATTATTATTTCAAATACTTATAAAAAATCAAGTATTTTTCCATTTGTAGACCTACGTGTTGTGTAAAGTGTAAACAAATGTTACAAACACATAAAATTCATGAAGCGTACCTATAATGCTCGCTGAGTTCAGATGAGCTTAGATAATCAAATTACCTATCCTCCGCTTATCCAGCCATCAGCTCTAACAAATGGATCTCTATGACCTTAATCGTCACTTGCAAGAGTTTTTGAGCAATTGCTCTACCTATGACCGCAATTTCATTACGTCTACGCATTATGAATTTTGATTTATTTTTTCAAAGAGATACGCAACACGAATGTAGCTGTGGGCTTATATGGTTCCTTTTTAACCGACTTCCAAAAAGGAGGAGGTTATAATATGTTCGGCTGTGGTTTTTTTTTTCTTAAGTGTTACTTACACTTAAACGAACATCACGGACATGTGTATCTATACTTACTTAGACAATTTTCAAAAAGATAGTAAAAGATTATTTCTATTCAACAGGAACTTTAGAATACACAATAAATGAACTGGACAAATCGGTGCCGGAGAAGCTGAAGGAAAACTTACAGAACATCACCAGACGTATGGATAGAATTAGAAACAGCACCGACCTCAGCAAATTGGTTTATCGCAGTAAGGACTACGAATACGGTACGTATACATACTATCATGGGCGCCGGCAGGGGGGTGCCAGGGGGTGCACTTGCACCCCTTGGGAATCTCAGGATCAACATGAATTATTGAAATAAAAAGCCGTCTGTAACCCTATTACTATGCCGTACAAAGATAGTTCGTAAGGTTTCGGCACTAAAATAATATTATGTATTCTGTTGACGTATATATAGAATTATAGATAGTCACTGTTATTCATAAAAACTAAAAAGATAAGAAAAGAAAAAAAAATCTGCACCCCTTGGAAACTATTTCTGCCGGCGCCTATGCATACTATGCCGTGTACTTATATTATTACTGGAAAATAATGGCCATTACATATACAGTACGTTAAGTTTACTACATTTCTTAAGTTTACTATATGTAGTAAACTTAAGAAATGTAGTATGTTATGTAGTATGTCACATAATATGTTATGTCCATGTGTATACGTAGAAATAAAAAGTTGAAGTTATAGCCTACGACTAGTTGTAGCCTATATTGTCACAATTAGGATACGTAATAAAATAAGACTACAAAATATGTATGGAAAAAAAATTGATTTTCTGGATCTTTTCTATACATTTTAATATGATTCCTCATCCACAGTCGCAAAAGTAATATTTGAAAACTTGGAGATACTATCGACGATAATGGAGCCGCTAACTCTCGGTACGATGGGCACGCAGAAACCATACCGTTTTGACTTCGAACAGTACGTCCAGGAAACGAGGACTAAAATGCCTAGTAGAAAAGTCGCAGGTAAAAATTTTGATGTATTTATTAATTTATCTAATACATTAATAGAGATTTCCCTTAGGCCTTATAAACCTGACCTTGAAATTATTAAGTTGGTCATGCAGAAGCCACCGCAAGAGCCATACATCAATTCAAGTGCTGTGTTTGCAGTTTAAAATCGTTTTGTGAAAGGTTTAAACGTCCTCCATTTAATATGAAAAAGTTCTATAAAACAGCAACACTAAAGTCAGTAAGTATGGTTATGCAACTATTGATCAATACTGATAAGAATTACATGTATGCAGATGCTTGTATGATGCAGTTGCTTATATCCGCCATGGAGGCTCAGAGTATGCAGGGTGACGAAGTCTGTGAGCTGACTGCAGAATGTAAGGCGCAGATTTTTGACGGTTCCGGTCTCGCTTACCAACAGACCAGCCGAGTCCGCGCAATGGTCCTATCGCGCCTCTTCGGCTGTATGGAAAACGTGGACATTTCCGCGAAAATATACAAGCTATGTATACAGATATACAAGGAAACGAAATCTTTGGAGAGATGGGACCATCCGCCGGGTACGAAGACGCTGTTCATGCAACAGAGTATGTATACTGAATAGCTATGGTTTTGTTAAAGCTTTGTGCGTGATTGCTATTCAATTAAGTCTTTACAGTAAACGTTTTGTTCACGATTGCTATTCAAAATATTCAGTCTAACACTCGATTCCGTCATTTTACACAGTTATCATAACTCTTTACTCTTGAAAACTTGTAGTCTATATCTTATCCTTCTTTTATCTTTTTTCTTCTATTCTTGTTAGAAGCCCGTATAATGTATATGGCTTATTTATTTAATGCATATTACAGATTATAAAAAATTATCTTTAAATGTTATATATTTTTCAGTTGCGTTATGCGCATCCCAAGGATATGGCGAATTCATAAAACCAAGATGGATGAACAAAATAATATCCTGGCAGGAGCCTAAGGGTTGCTACTCCGATGATCGCCAGCCTTTTCTCAAGTTGACTGGCTTTGTTGGTCCCACTGCGGCTGCACCTCCGAAAGATAGAAGAGAGGTAGTATTTGGCAACTAAAACATAAACACGAATCCAATTTAATGTGATCGGCTACCTCGTGTCTGCATGCATTTACAGTATATTGTCTTCCAAAGATATAATAATAATAATAATAGCTCCCACACCGGTTTCGGTGACGGTGGCCGGTTTCATATCGCAGGAGTAATTTTATAGTGCCCAAGTGTGTGCGCAGTACACAAGAGCACTCTCTATTCCTTTACTCTCAAAACCCAGTGGGACGGAAGACCGACACGACTGGCGAGAGATCAGGCGCAGGTCCGACTTTTTACATGCCCATCCGACACATGGATCATCTTACTTGTCAGACAATCAGGTGATCAGCCTGCATTGTCCTAACCAAACTTGGAAATAACATGTTTCCGACGCGGGAATCGAACCTACGACCTCCGAGTCAAGAGCCGTGCTCTCTACCACTAGACCACGGAGGCGTTAAAATTTAATTTAAGTTTTTAAGATAAATGCTTATACAGCGGGCAGACTATATCACTAGACAGAAGTGAACCACGTTCCGACAGAAAATCAGCTTGCCTATTTCATTTCTTGCCTGTTCCATAATATCGAACATTTGCAAACTTCATTTTCATTCATATTCACTTTTTCAGTAGATATCACTATAACTGCAACACTTTGTTAATAAGTTTGCTGTGAAGGTAGCTTTACTTAAGCTGCCTTCACCATAAAGTCATCTTACATATTAATTACTTAAATTATTCTGTCATAGCAATCTTTCATCACTGCTTCTTTTCCTAATACAAAAGCAGTAAAATGGTAATTTTCAGGAAGAATACCGTGTGAAGAAAGTAGCGTCATCCGAGGGTGGCACTTGCAACTCCCTGTCGTCAGCGATGGCACTACAGAGCCTGGTGATCTATATGCGGGCGCTCATGGAAACTGATCAGGCTTTCCAGTATGACGTCTTGGAATAAACTAAGTATTTCTAAATATGAGATTTCAGAAAAAAATATTCATTTACTGAGAAGTGTTCTAGTTTTTTTTTTCCAGGGACCATGACGATGTGTTATGAGTTATGACTTATCAGATTTATTATTATTTTTAAACAGCATACCAACATGTACTGTGTGTCCAATTCATCTATACATATTATAAAACAAAAAAATTTACTATAAAATATTTGAACTCTAAAAATATTTTTAGTATTAAAATATTTTGTAGTAAATTTACTATTTATTTATATATTTTTTAGTGTTTTACTCTTTTTTTTAGTGTTTAAATATTTTGTAGTAAAGTTGGTAAAAAAAATTTATACACAAAAATTTTTTTTTAGTGTTTAAATATTTTGAAGTTAATTTTTGTTCAGGAACCTAGGTAATTACTATTTTAAGCTGAAAAATAACTCAAACACGTTAAATATTTTCGTATGACAAAATGATTTTGGTATTACGTATGTATGAGAATTTCGAGGGTAACCCGTTGCGTAGTTTTAAAGATTTTAAAACTACGCAACGGATTTTGATGATTCTTTTAGTGTTAGATAGCTCATTTATCGAGGAAGGTTATAGTCTATATTTTATCACACTAAGACTAATAGGAGCGAAGAAATAGAGGAAAATGTGGAAAAAACGGGGAAAATTATTTGAAAGGGCTAACTTGAACGTGCTAATCTCAGGAACTACTGCCGATTTGAAGAATTATTTCAGTGTTAGATAGCCCATTTATTGAGGAAGGCTATAGGCTGTATTTTATCACGCTAAGACTAATAGGAGAATGTGGAAAAAACGGGGGAAATTATTTGAAAGGGCTTATATCGCGAACTACTGGAGCAATTTTTATGTTATTTGGCACAGATAAGAAGTAGACCACGTGAAGGATCATAAGCCATCGATTTTAATCATTTTTTCAGTGGCTATATATTTTATACCCGTGCGACGCCGGGGCGGGTTGCTAGTACAGTATATTAGAGAATATTGCGAATAATCGAGAAGAGAAATTTTACTTGTTTTCAGATTATTACAGGTTTGTAAGATTAACACAGACTGGTATCATGTGTTACATATTGTTAATGCCTTTTCAAAGCATACAACTTTTTTTAATTTATAAATATTTAATTTAATTTAAAGTTAACCAAAAACAATATTAATAACTATGCAACTAAAAACTTTGAAGATATAAAAACGTACAAATAGATATGGCCTAAGCTAAATTAATACTAGTTGTACTAAATCTCATTATTGTACAGGATTTTAGAATTAATACTTACGGCCGAACTTACAGACATTTAACAATTACTTTTTAGTTTAATGAAGATTTTGTCATAAAGCATACATGTTCTGTCAACTCTTCATTAAATTAAAGTAAACGTTAAATCTCCCTAAGTGTGGTCGTTATTCCTATATGACCAGTCGTACCACATGATGGTGCTAAGCAGATGGTCGGCCAGCGCCTGTATCTCTAGAGATACGATGCAGCGCCATACTTGAACACCAAAGGATTCGTGATGATGGGGGATATTCGATCCGCATGGTAGTCCGGGCCCTCTTGCTTTGGGTGGTTCAAGCACTTGTCCACCAAGTTCGAGACCTTCTCGGCGTGTATCCTGTAGTTGACCCTATCGGAGCTCATGGAACCAGTCATCACTCGCTGGAAGCTCGACGTCAGAATCCAGAGCTCCTCCTGATTCTTCAAGTTGGTGACGATTTTGACGCCGCTCGCGAACTGAAGAGTCTCCTGGTTAACGGCGATCTGGTGGAAGTTATCAGGAGTGTACTCGGTGCGGGAGTTCCAACACCAGATGCTTGGTGGATCCATCATGCCAAAGTAGAGGATGCCGTTGCTGTCCATCGCTTCCGCTGCGGATTGGATGGGCCGACGACCAGGGAATACCTGTGAATGAGTTGATGTATTTATCTAGGTCTAGGACTCTAGGTATTAGATAGACCTATACAATATAGATGATTCATTAGAATGCAAGTTTGTGATTCAAATAACGTAATTTCCACGGACTTTGAGGTTTAATGCGTACATATTACGATAAGAAAACTTTTCAGTTTGATTTTGAATTTTGCTACCGCTGAACCAATTATAATCAGTTACTCCTTACCACACCAGCTTCGGTGTATGTTGCTGAGTGATTTTATAGTACTTAAGTGTGTGCGAAGAACACAAGAACAAACTCCTTAACTCTCATAAACCAGTAGGACGGATGACTGGCGTGTAAGACTATGTTCACACGATCAGTCTGACATCTGTTCAGTCCATCAGTCTCAGGCTGACGCCAGAATGATGGCCGGAAAGTACATGATAAAAAATGATCAGTCCGTCAATCGTACGGTTACACGATCATTCTTTCGTCAGTCTCGATCAGACTAGACTGAACTGATGCCAGACTGACCGTGTTACCCTATTCTAACAGTCATGCTCAAAATACTCACGTTAATAGAATTAGGATCGGCATTAGAGTCCATGATGAAGGAGGCGTTGCGGATTACGCTGGTCCGTACCACGTTTTCCGTGGTGGAGGCGAGTGAGTGGAAGTACAGGTAGCGCTCGTAACCCTTCTTGTAGGGAGATAGAGCCATGCCGATCACGCCGTCCATCAGGTCGAAACTCTCGCCTGGAGATTTAAAAATGGAACAATAAAGCAGAATTTTCGTCACCTTGTAGTACGCCAATGAAAAGATGTCTTGTAAAATATTCGAGCAATAATGATAATAGGATTCTGCCCAATCTAACCTACAGGATGGTTGTGGAAGAGTAAAAAAAATAATGGGGCGTCTCCACGTCATGTACGTATTCAGGGCGTGTTTGTGATAGCCAACAGCATGGATGCTACAAACAGCTTTACAAACATGGACACAATTATAAATATTCATTATAGCTGAATGTTAATTGGGATTTGGGACATTCAGATGATGATGAAAACATTTAATATGCTATCAAGTACAATGATATAATAGCTAAGTAAGTCAATGGTATATTAATTATAGAGTATCCTTTCATTCTATAATAATTAATTCGAAGGGAAACCATAATTGTCCTAAAATGACGAGTCACTAATGAAGATCACTGATCATTAACTAAGCTGTCTAGAAATAGAACAATGATTAAAATAGTTTGTGCAGTAATTAAGTCGTTAGTTTGAATGGTCCACTCGGCATTGAGGAGGATTTCCTTAATAACCATCTAGTTGTACAACTTACAATTCGTTATGGTTTGTTATAACGTTTGGTTCATAACAATATGAAACAATTTTAAAATTTGTGGCAATTTAAACACAAAAAAGAGGCTTTTTGACATTGAGCAAACCTATTTTATTATATCAAACAAAGTGGGGAGATCAAATACTTTTTTTGGATAGAAAAGAACAAAGATAGTTTTCTCGCCTCCGGGCGGAAAACGTCAACTTTCTTCCCGCTGCGCTTACCGATGTTGCCGTTTTTCGCCTCCGTCGATGAGAAAAATAGTATACGTACCACGGGCAGAAAATAAGAAAGCCTCAGATGACAATATGTTACATGTGATCTGAGACATTTCTTATTTTCCTGCCCTAGGTGCGTGATGTACATACTATTTCCCTCAGCTTAAATAGAATTCTATGACTATTTCATCATGCCAAATTGTTTGTCTATCGCGAATATCTGCGCAAAGACGCGGACTACAGACAAAACGGTGTTTGTTTTCCCGATATGATTGTCGTGTCTTGTCTACACAGTTTTCCCAACTTACCGTCGATAGTAAAGGTCCCGTACGACGGGAAGGGGTAGAAGAGGCGGTGGGTGACGCGCCAGGAGCGGTTCCGCATCACGTCCACCACCAGCAAACCGTAGCCCGTCACGTCGGCCACGTACACGTACGTGTCACCGCACGATTCCCGCACATCAACTACCTGGGAAAATCATATTATGGATTATGGCTTCAATGAGTAATGTGTCGGTCATTGTAATAGTGGTGTATAAGTCGAACCCTACGTATTTTCCTTTCATCATAAACCTTATAAGTGTTTTAAGTGTTATGAAAACTAAACAACAGTATTACTGTCTATAATATATACACTTACGGGAGTAATAAACAGAGACGTAGGTGTCTGGGCTTTATCGATTTTGTGTCGGAATACCAGACGGTCGGTGTCCAGGTCGAAAGCCAGCAGCTGCGGTGGACACCGCGCCGTGTCTCCGATCTTGCCCGCGTCCATCACCCAGAGACGATTGCATTTGTCTATCTGTGAACGTAGAATTAGATGCTGATTAACATCGATCAGATAGGGTAACGTAGATTTGACTTTAACTAAGGCATAAGATATTATGTTTATCAAAATACTGTACAGTTTTTTGTCATTAAATTGAGTTTTTTACCCAACTACGTTGAGAAAGGTTCTGAAGGAAGGATGATACTTTCAGACTTTCGTTGCAAAAGAAAATAGTTTGATGTGCTTGTTGCTTATTCCACCATGACGCCTAAACTGATCCGATTAAATAAACACGGCGGCAAGAATAATATTATTAACGTACCAAATGGTAATTTCATTATTCGAAATTCACACCAAACTATAACATACAATAATTGCTATTTATAGCTGCATAGCCCAATCAAAGTTTTCTTTTTATATCTATGGACGCTTCACACCACGTCAGTCTAGCCCCGTGGTAAGTAACCGAAGGACTTGTGTTACTGGTACCACAACGGAAATATATTTAATACTTTTATACTATACATAATACATATATTTAAGATTTTTATTATATGATACGACACATTTAATACACATCCATGACCCAGGAACATAGAAAACTTTTTATTCCGTCGGCGGGATTCGAACCCGCTATCCCTGGCTTGAGCGCTACAACACGCTCAACCACTGAGCCACAGAGGCAACTTAGACGTTGGATTCAAATAACAGAATTAGGGCCTGTTTCACCACTTCCTTATAAGTGACGAATAGGCTATCCACCAATTAACTTGACAGATCAAGTATGGAGAGAATCTGTCAAAAAAGTTGTGAATAGCCTAATCGGCACTTTATCAGGAAGTGGTGAAACAGGCCCTTATATCATCTAGCAGATATATTTTTTTTTTTTTGAAGAAGGCAGGTCGCTATAGCCCTGACGTCACTGCGACCCATGAGGATCTATTGTGACTGTGATCTAGCAGATATATTTTATGTAGAACTCACAGCGACTCTGAAGACGGATGTCATGCCGTCGCAGTTGGAGCCCTGGTTGTCGTGCCAGGAGTAGTCGGGGTAGGGGGAGATCTTGCCGTCGTCCTCCGCCACACCCAACGTCACCGGCCGCCCCTCGTCGAACCGCGGGATCGTCACGAACATACGAGACTTCTGGGGCGCTGAAGAGTGAAAAAGGTTATAGCATTCTTCTGTGAATCTTTGTTAAAAAGCCCGTTAAAACCCCTACTGTCAAAACGCTAGCTCCGCCTACACACACCGCTATCCTCCAATCGTGAGACAATGATTCCATCAATCGTGCTCCCGGGCAATGTGCTTTAAGCTGCAGCTAATAGTAAACAATATCGCGTAACAACGGATCCCGCGTGCATGCGCGCATTATAGTATGAAAGTAAAGATCGTAAGTCCCAAAACTGTTTTTTGCTGATTACTTAAAAACTAAATACAATACTAATATTTCCTTTTACCATTATTTTATAAACTGTGTCATTGTAGTAGTGCAAGTTATTTAATGATAGTAACTCAATAAGTGTAACAGGATATATTTGTTGGAAAGCCCAGAAAGCTTCATAATTTCGAAAAATATAACTATCGAGTCAAAATAAGTGAATCGTGTTTTCCTTTTACAGAATATCAGATAAATATATAATGACTAGCTGTTGCCCGCGACTTCGTCCGCGTTAGCATAGTAGATCACATGACAAGTATTATTTATTGTACAAAAATATTCAATGTACAGAATTGACTTTCCTACGATTTTATTATATAAAGATGTTCCGCGCGGCTTCGCTTGCGTAATTTAGGAATTTCACACAACCGTACATTTTTCCGCAAAAAAAAAGCCTATGTCCCTTCACGTGGTCTATTCTTCATGTTTGCCAAATAACATAGAAATTGCTCCAGTAGTTCTTAAGATAATAAGCAATCCATACTAATATTGTAAATGCGAAAGTGTGTCTGTCTGTCTGTCTGTTACCTCTTTACGTCCAAACCGCTGAACCGATTTTGCTGAAATTTGGTATGGAGATACTTTGAGTCCTAGGAAAGGACATAGGATACTTTTTATCGCGGAAAAATTTACGGTTCCCGTGCGATAAACGAATTTTTTCGCAACGGAGTTGCGGGCGTCATCTAGTTTCATATATTTTCCCCCGTTTTTTTCCACATTTTCCTCTATTTCTTCGCTCCTATTAGTCTTAACGTGATAAAATATAGCCTATAGCCTTTCTCGATAAATGGGCTATCTAACACTGAAAGAATTTTTCAAATCGGACCAGAAGTTCCTGAGATTAGCGCGTTCAAATAAGCCCTTTCATATAATTTTACCCATTTTTTCCACATTTTCCTCTATTTCTTTGCTCTTATTAGTTTTAGCGTGATAAAATATAGCCTATAGACTTCCTTGATCAATGGACTATCTAACACTGAAAGAATTTTTCAAATCGGAACAGTAGTTCCTGAGATTAGCGCGTTCAAACAAACAAACAAACAAACTCTGCAGAATTATAATATGTATTAAGTATAGAATATGTACAAAAATTTTACCTCTACAATTTTATTATATGTATAGACATAGATAGATAGATACCTATAAATAGAGAAACAAACAATAACTAAAAAAAAACGGTAATGGTTCAGAAGCCTATCCCAAAATTCATGGGGAGCGGCGGTGAGGGGGGGGGGGGGGGTAAACACCCCCCGTACCGAATCCACACTGAGCAATCCCCCAGTATTGGAGCTACTCACGTTTGAAATTTTCGGGATTCTGAGGCTATATTAAATTTTATTCTCGGCAATTTGCATAGCGTGTTTTGTGACGGTCGCTGGCTGCTGCCGCAGCACAGTCACAGTTCTAACTAAACTTTTGGACTTTCTGGATTGTTTTTTTGTTTTGGCCCCCTTTTATTTTATAACGGTCGCCGGCTGCTGCCGCAGCACGCTCGGCTCCGTCTGTGTTGTGGTCTAAATTCTAACCTAACCTAACCTACTTTTGGACTTTCTGGATTGTGTTTGTTTTTGTTTTGGCGGGGGGCTGCGGCCCCGAGCCCCCCTTTCGGGGCGGCTGCTGTATCCGTGGTTAAGTAGGCCTTCTGTTAAGTCTTTTCATTAATAAAAAAATGAAATAAAAATGATGCGCTTGATACGGCGCCGGCAGTCATTTCGGCAACCTGCTGGGGTAGGTTTGTGAACCTTAGCCAAAAAAACAACTTTCTCACCTAATAACACGTTAAATACTCCGTTAACCTACAAAACTAAAAATCTATATTATCAGATAATTAAATTGACAAATTGAACACTCAAAACCTATAAGCACTTAACTAATACCTAATAATTACACAAAAAATATTTTTTTTAATTGACAGAGAAATTAAAATAATATCTACACTCAGAATTAAATAACACAAACTAAAATATGAAAGCTATCGCAAATCATATAATTTGATGATTTCAAAATAAGTTTCACTGTCATGCATAAAATTTGAACTTCGAATTTAGAATGCTATTTTTTTCAGCCAGTCAGGTCAGTCAAGAGTCAAGACATAATTTACTCATCTATACATAGTCTATACATATACTTAATAAAAATGTAGAAATGAAAATTCTGTACATTATCAATATTCAAAAAATAATAAGCGGGGGGTGTCACTACCTCGCTATACGAGCAGAAGCCAAAAATGTGGTTAGTTTTTTGTCTGTCTGTCTGTCTGTATGTTTGTTCCACTATCACACGAAAACTACTGATCCGATTTGAATGCGATTTTCGCAGATATATTTGTCTTCTTCCAACTTAACATCTGGTGTATAAGAAATTTTCCCTCCACCCCTCTAAGGGGACGAAAGAGGGGGTCAGATTTTGTATCAAACTTCTTTCTTTGACACAAAAACTACTGATCCGATTTGCATACGGTTTTCGCAGATATATTTTTCTTCTTTCAACTCAACATCTGGTATATAAAAATCTCCCCCCCCACCACTCTAAGAGGACCAAAGAGGGGGTCAGATTTTGTATCAAACTTTTTTCTTTAACGGACTTACTTCATATTATTAACTATGTTTTCCAACTTAGCATCTGGTCTATAAAATTTTCCCCCCACCCCTCTTAGGGGACAAAAGAGGGGGTAAGATATTGTATCAACTGATGAAGTAGAAATACTTCAAATGGCAAAACAACGTTTGCCGGGACAGCTAGTAAAATATTAATCTTATACAGGGTGTAACAAAACTAAGTGATAATACTTTAGGATGTGTACGTGTTCCTCGTAGACTGTAGAGAGTTCACTGTGAAAGTAGCAGCGCTGAAAGACCAAATTTTTTTCACTTTTGTACGGGGAAACTCGTGACGCTCGGGCCCTTGCCCATACAAAAGTGAAAAAAAATCGTCTTTCAGCGCTGTTACTTTCACAGTGAACTCTCTACAAGGAACACGTACACACCCTAAAGTATTATCACCTAGTTTTGTTACACACCGTATATAAAATTCTCGTGTCATTAGTTACCGTAGGTACTCCTGCGAAACGGCTTCACTGGTTTTTATATTATATTATGCATAATATTCAGTAGGTCTGAGAATCGGTTACTGCATAGACTAAGGAAATAGTATGTCTGGTCTCTGGGCTACTGGCAACTTTTTATATTGATAAGTGCATTTGTTGAATAAATAATAGTAAATTATTACAACTCGAGACTGTCAGCGACCATTGTTTATGCGACGGGCTAGCGATGAACGTTGCCATGGTGTCATACTTATTAATCACCTCAATATAATACTTTATATGGCAAAACAATGTTTGCCGGGACCGCAAGTATTATTATAGAACTTAATAATAACATTAATTTGATTTTTCGAAACATCCCTTCCTATATCGCACGTCTGCATCATACGGAGAACACTTTCCCAAAATTTTCAGTCTCTACGATCAGTGGTTTAGGTTTTATCGTAATTCCATTTTCATATCTAATAATTGTTTTAACCCTAGATTTCGCCTAAAACACAGGGTAAACTAATTCTGCCAACACTGTAAACTTATATCTCACCATGTATAATAAATAATAATTATAATAATACTGAAAATTATTAAGTATCATGATTATTATATCACTCAAGACAAAGCCTTTTATTGATAATATTATGATAATATGACGTATATATTATTATAAATTAAATAGATTTGTAAAAGTGTTAGTTCATTTTATATATAAAAATATATTTTTAAATTTTTGGCACTTTACATAATCTTATGTGCATAAAATTAAATCTCAATGAAAAAAAACATCAATTGAACGTACAGGAATAATTAATTTTTGAATTTCGAACGCCAATATTTTTTAAATTATTATGATGACAAAACAGAATGTTCCTCCATTTATTATTCATGACAATCTTTCTAAATTCTACAAAAGTATAAGAAAACAATAATATTATAATATCAATAAATTGTTACAAATATAGTATCTATTTAATATTTACATTTAAGAACTAATTCTTACGATAATATTATTTTATTGTGACCCCTGCAGGCAGGCTACGTGTAAACCAGCCATAACTTGCATGGCAAAAATAGAGTACACAGATTATGTCTATTGTGGCAAAAAGCAGTGATTGGCGTCTCTAACTCCCTGCGTCGCTGCAAGCCGCTACTGAACGCTGTAAAGCGCTGTAAACTGTTCATGCTTTTTAACGACTTTTAAGGATAAATTTCAACAAACTATGAATTACATCTTCCATAAAATATATCAAATAATAATGATGCGAATTTTCGAGCAGATTGGACTAAGGAATCGAGTTGTCCCATACTAACTTCATCCCCCCTTTTCACACCCTTAGGAGAGGAATTTCTAAAAATCCCTTCTTATCGCGCGCCTACGTCATACGAAGAATACTCCCTCCAAATTTCAAGTATCTACAATTACTAGTTTCGGCCGTAGCGTGATTCCATTTTCATGTCATTCAGGACAAAGCCTTTTATATAATGATATAGATTAAATAAATATCAATTTCATTTAAGTCAATCGTCTTCCGGGATCGTCATACTTATTAGAAAACACAGCAAAATTTGACAGGCCGCTCTTAAAATATGGTCTCTAAAAATATATAAGGTGCCTTCAACGTTTCAGTTAGTATCGAGGGCCGAGAGTACTAACGAGTTACGTACTAGTATCAAACTCTTTAGTACCCAACTTAACATTAAGGATCTCGACTTTGCGAAGTTAACGGTGAAACCATACAGGTGGTTTTTTGGTTTCCTTTCCTTTCCAGAGTAGGCTCTGTAGTCAATAGATATTCACATTAACAAGAGAGAAGAGTCACTCATGGTTAAGTTAGGTCTAGTCTAATCTTATATCTTTAAACGAGCAATTCTTGTATATATATAAATATATAATTGGAATCTCGGAATCAGCTCCAACGATTTTCATGAAATTTAGTATATAGGGGGTTTCGGGGGCGATAAATCGATCTAGCCAGGAATCATTTTCATATTATTATTATTTTTAACAAAAAATTAAAACCGACTTCCAAGGTAAAAACAATAATAACATTAATATGAACTAAAAAGTATTAAATAATTTTTACTATCTAATGTTGCCTTTTTCCGAATTCGGCTAAAACTCAACTATTTCTGTATTCAATCTTCATTATTTTGAAGTCGGTACCAGATAGCTGAATCTTCAGTCCTCTGACAGAATATTTGAAACTTTTGGAACTGGCACCGACTTCAAAATTATGAAGATTGAATACAGAAATAGTTGAGTTTTAGCCGAATTCGGAAAAAGGCAACATTAGATAGTAAAAATTATTTAATACTTTTTAGTTCATATTAATGTTATTATTGTTTTTACCTTGGAAGTCGGTTTTAATTTTTTGTTAAAAATAATAATAATTTCACTCTTTTTAGTTACACTAGTAGGTAAACCTTCGCGTATATTTTACGTATCTTATTACAATTTGTCAAGAGTCACAACTCACACTCACAAAATCATATATTATCAGTGAAGTGAACATATTGTGCTAAGTAATTTAACAATTTTAATGCTTCAAGCCCCAAGCGGTCACCGGCGATTGAGATAACAATAGAAAGGCTATTGTGTCTCGTTTTTCCACGATCGAAGGATCTATCAGATAAAAAATTGTATAAACTTGCATAGGATGTAGCGTAGCTACTCATAATATTTAATATTATCATAATTATTGACAGCTCTGTTCTTGTAAAGCGCTTATTCCACTTATCCTAGCTAGGAAGTCCTAGCTAGGATCCTAGCTTTCTAAATGTCATTCCACTTGACTAAATTTTTTCCGATTTAGGATCCTAGCTAGGATCCTAGCTTCTAAATGTTATTCCACTTGACTAAATTTTTTAGGACCCTAGCTAGGACTTCCTAGCTAGGATAAGTGGAATAAGCGCTTAATCAAGAATTCAAATCGATACTTAGTGCGCCATCTATCGATTAATAAGTATAACTGATTAAAAAGACACTTAATGACTTTGTTTTGTGTAAATGCTCTTTTTAAAATAACTTTATTTTAATTCTATTTGTCTATTTAAATTTTATAAAGTAATTAGTAAAGTATTCGATCTGTTGTCTGCCGCCACGCGCCACGCGGCGCGGCGACGCCGTCGCCTCTGCGGCGCCGACCGCCATGTATCAAACAAACAGGTGTTGTTATACAGTACATAATTATTATTATTAGTATATCCATACCTATGCCTTGTACTATTATTAATTCTGTGCCATGAGACATTGGTGACCTTAATGATGATGATGACGATGATGATGATGATGATGATTATGATGATGAATATGAATTGCATAGTAGCATATGCTTTCTGTTCTTAAAACAACGCCGAAACTCCCGAACGTGTATCTATAAGGAGTCAGGAGTTCTCTCAGCATCTTCGAAACCATGGTATACTTTGACCCAATATTTGACTTTTTGGTAGCATATTCTTAGTACACTTCACATAAAACCAAAATCACCATATGTTTCCATATAAATTTCGAGGAGTTCCCTCGATTACTCATGGATCCCATCATCAGGTCACCACTTTTGTGAACATGGTACCAAATTGGAGTGAAACCTAATACAACAAAACAAAAATTTCGAAAATCGGTTCACAAACGGCGGAGTAATCGTTGAACATACAAAAAAAAAAAAAAAAAAAAAAAAAAAAAAAAAAAAAAAAAAAAAAAATATCCACAGCCGAACATATAACCTCCTCGTTTTTTGGAAGTCGGTTAAAAATGTCATTTAATGTGTATTTTTTGAATTTTTTCAATACCGAGCGAAGCTCGGTCATATAGCTAGTATATATAATATAGCCAAATACCATACAAACAATTGGGTCAAAATTTTTGTATGACATAACTAAAGTGGTAAACAAGTGTTATTTTTCAGTAATTTGGTCAAACTCGTGGGTCTATTACACTGTGACTATAATCTGACTGTAACATGTAGACAATTCGACCCTAGCTAAGATATTTAGGTTGGCTATGCTACATACTTATATTATTTTCCCATAAGCTTTTGTAATTCCTAAGCAATTCGATATACGACCATTTTCAGATTCGCTTTAACATTCCACATTTAAATCGCATATTAATTGAGTGTTCTCATATTATGGTTGTAATTTATGCGTTTCTGCTTATGGCACAATTACTGAAATAATTGTGACTATTAAATACGTATTATATAATTATGTTTTATGAGTATTAGTTCCCACAGAAACGAGACTAAACTAAATTGAACTTTATTTAATAAGCAAGAAAATCAATATTCGGGCGAATAGTTGTAATGCCAAAATATGCACCAAATATGTAAAGTAAATATAAATTGAAATTTGAAGAGAAACTTTTAAGAATTACTGCCGCAAAACGTTTCGGTTTGGTGCGACATGACCCTTTGGTTTACTCTTGGATGAGCTTAGTTCTCATAGCGCGAATCTACGAAAAAATACACAAACGCTTTCTTAGAAGGCTTAACTGCTTAACATAGATGTAGCAAAAAAATCGTTATAATATAGCGACATACCCTCATTGGACATACCTATAAGCTGTCAATTACTCAAAGTTTCGTTTACTTACATTTTATTTAATAATAGTAACACCGAGTTACATATTTTTACAGTAGATTTATACATTTCCTATAGACATTTCTACAAGTATCACGATTTTTTGTAATATAAACTATTGATCTACCTATCCCCATACAACATAGAACATGCATACAAGAATAAAATATGGAATACTAAAACTGTAGGAAAAAAGGGTTCAAATTTGTGTCCCACGGCGTAAAATATTGTTTTGTAAAAAATAAATTCTCTCTGTCTGTTACCACTTCATGCCCAAACGCCTGAACTGACTTTTCTGAAATTTGGTATGGAGATACTTTGAGTCTCGGGAAAGGACATAGGATACTTTTTGTCCCTGGAAAATGTACGGTTCCCGCGCGATAAACGAGTTTTGGTGCAAAGGAGTTGCAGGCGTCATCAGTAATAAAATAAAATAATTAATGTCGTCTCAGACAGACATATAAGAGCACTTACAGACGAACGGCACATGTTGGCGGCATGCGTTGGCGACAGTCGGCGGCAGACGACGGCACGTGTCGGTGGCAGTCGACGGCAGTTGGCGGCACGTGTCGGCGGCAGTCGGCTTCAGTTGACGGCAGCCGTCGACAGTTTATCACGCTTGCAGTTGTGACGTAGTGCATAAAGGTAAACGTCCACAGGTCGGTATTGTACGCAACGGACGTCTCCGCATCTAATGGATAACTTTTTTACAGTACGTCCACTGTATCGGCAGCATACGGATTACCGACTGGCCAGTATGTTTATCTTCAAATTAGTCCAAGCAAAGTTCCTAAGTCAAAATTTCTGCTTTCGACTTTTTCATCCACATCCCCCTTTTATTGCAGCATTAAGAGCCCGGGTAACCCTCGAAATTCTCATACATACGTAATACCAAAATCATTTTGTCATACGAAAATATTTAACATGTTTGAGTTATTTTTCAGCATAAATTAGTAATTACCTAGGTTCCTGAACAAAAATTAACTTCAAAATATTTAAACACTAAAAAAAATTTTTTTGTGTATAAATTTTTTTTACTAAATTTAGTACTAAATATTTAAACACTAAAAAATAGAGTAAAACACTCAAAAATTTATAAATAATTAGTAAATTTACTACAAAATATTTTAATACTAAAAATATTTTTAGAGTTGAAATATTTTGTAGTAAATTTACTATTTATTTATATATTTTTTAGTATTTTACTCTATTTTTTAGTGTTTAAATATTTGGTAGTAAATTTAGTAAAAGAAAATTTTACACAAAAAAAAATTTTTTAGTGTTTAAATATTTTGAAGTTAATTTTTGTTCAGGAACCTAGGTAATTACTATTTTAAGCTGAAAAATAACTCAAACATGTTAAATATTTTGGTATGACAAAATGATTTTGGTATTACGTATGTATGAGAATTTCGAGGGTAACCCGGGCTCTTAATTTACTAGGCCAATCGGTAATCCGTACGCTTCTGATTCAGCTGACGTACTGTGAAAAAATTATCTGTTTGATGCGAGACGTCCGTTGCGAACGATACCGACCTGTGGACGCTTACCTTTAGGCGGTACGTCACAACTGGGAGCATAGTACCACCAACTCTACTAAGCGACACCGTTTGACAGATAAGAATTTATTACTTTAACGTCAAGCTAGCGATTTTAAAAAAGTTGATATTTCGGATTCGGATCTAACATTGTTTTGCATATTTTACTATTTTTTAGTAAAATTATATTTAAAAAGTGAGTACGGTAATGTTGTTGTAATCTTACAACAAAGTGTTCTGGAAACATGATAGTTTTAGGAAAGGTCGTGGTAGGCCCCCTGCAAGCGTCATAAACTGTCAACGGCTGCCATCGGCTGCCGTCGACTGCCGCCGACACGTGCCGTCGTCTGCCGTCGACTGCCGTTGATACGTGCCGCCGACAGCCGTCGACTGCCGCCGCGTCGACACGTGCCGCCAGCACGTGCCGTTCGTCTGTAAGAAGCCTTACTTATATGTCAACTATATCGTGACATGTGGAAGTTATTTCGTGTCATATGACAGCTGTTTGAATCGACAATTGACACGTGATAATTTAAAATAATAGTCGAAATAATTTAAAAATGGCGGCTAAGTTTTTTTTTTTGTGTAAAGTCGTATAACAGTCATAAACGATGGATTTTCGTAATTTACTTGTGGTGTAGGATGTCGATAATAAAATGTCTACTTATCTTGTTTTTTAACGTTAAAACCGCATCCGAAAATAAAAATAGTTATTAAAAACCGGCTAGTTTAAAAACACCCAAAAAATTTCGTCTCCAATTCAGGCATTATTTAATTTCCTAAATAAAATATTATACACGAGCTTTTGCCCGCGGCTTCGCTCACGTTAAGAAGTATTATTATATACAAACTTTGGTCCCCTATTTTCACCCCTTGGAGGTAGAATTGATCAAAATCCATTCTTAGCGGATGCCTACGTCATAATATCTACCTGCATGACAAATTTCAGCCCGATCGGTCCAGTGGTTTGGGCTGCGCGTTGATAGATCAACATGTCAGTCAGTCACATTTGAGTTTTATATAATATTACTAGCTGTCCCGGCAAACGTTGCTTTGCCATAATATAAAGTATTTCGCCCATATTATTTTATTGAAGTGACTAAATAAGTATGTCGCCATGGCAACGTCGATCGCTATCCCGTCGCACAAACAATGGTCGCCATCAGTCTCAGGTTGTAATAATTTACTATTATTTATTCAACAAATGCACTTATCAATATATAAAGTACCGAGTAGCCGATTCTCAGACCTACTGAATATGCATATAAAATTTGGTAAAAATCAGTAAAGCCGTTTCGGAGGAGTTCGTGGACTAACATTGTGACACGAGAATTTTATAATAT
The DNA here is from genome assembly GCA_905333045.1 of Lysandra bellargus. Lineage (NCBI taxonomy): Eukaryota > Metazoa > Arthropoda > Insecta > Lepidoptera > Lycaenidae > Lysandra > Lysandra bellargus. The sequence continues at coordinate 11,039,229 of HG995330.1, read as the reverse complement.
ATAATATATATATAAGATAATATAAAAGATTCAGTTTTGATCTTCTATTTTTGGTTCTTACTACATGCTGGTAAGGACCAGTTTTAAATGATTATTTCGTGTCATATATTCAAATAGATAGCTTGTTCATATTTAAATTATTGTATTAAATTATACTTTTTGCCTACTTGGATATTAGCGATACAAAATTGAAATTTCAAGCTGTATCAGGCTATTTGATATTTCAATTTTGTATTTTCTAAGTTGCTACGTCAAGTCGCGTCTCGTGAGGCTTCGTATCGGTATAACCTGACCCTTAGGGCCGCGCCAGGGGGGGGGGGGGGGGGGTTTGTTAGGTTTATTTTCGTTACAGAATTTCTTGATTCGGTCACCGCGCTCAAAGCCCGCAATAAAAGCTATGCAATATTTTAAAACTCTTGTATGTGTTCCAATAATAATAATTAAATGCTGTATATAAATGTAAATGTACAAGGCACGCTGTTATGAATGTTATTTTAATGTCATTTACGTCGATATTCGCACTGACAGACAATCGACCTGCTAATTTAGGGAGAGAGGGCCCTTAAGTAATTGTGATCGGGCAGTTTGACATAGCCCGACCAACTTACCAAGGCCTGCGCATGAAACAATTTCTCTGATAGTACATTGCATTAGTACAAAAAACTTACGAGGTCTATAATTCATATCGACATCAATCGGTACGGAGGCGCCGGGAACGTAGAACCGCCTGCTCATGGCAATATCCCTGTCAGCATCGCTTGGGAACTCGAAGTCCAGCTCGGCCCAGCCCCGTAGTATCCGCAGGCTGTCTTTGCCCCGGGCGCCAGACCAGCAACAAGCCAGGCAGTAAGTCAGCAGGAAGAACCTCTCTACTCCGTAAGCCATCTCCGCTTTGTAGAAATCCAAGATCTTCGGATCTGTAAGGAGAACGAGATATTGTTACAAGGTGGTGATTAGTAAAATTTCGCGTGCGTTACCCCAGCCAGATATTGGAAATTTCTTAAACTTTTTTCCTACCCCCTTTATGGGTCATTTCAGAGCGCAACGCGATGCGTAGATGCATTTCTAAGTTTGTATTGACAGACTTGCATGACGACTCACGCAATTTAAGTCTATCAATTAGATACTTTAGAAATAAATGTACGCGTCTTGTTGCGGTCTTATTTGACCCTTCTGTAAATGTGCTCTAATTTTCAACGTTTCAGCCTCAAAATGAAATATATTATATTATATAATGTACGTTTTAGCCTGTATTTCTGCGCTGCACGTCGTAAAAAAACTATGAATTTTTAATGTATAAAATAAACAATCATGATACGTTCCCATATCAAATGTTTGGTCTTTTGACGCGCATTTACGCATCAATTGCGAACAGTAGAGTGAGTTTATTGATCTTGTATGAAAGAAAAATAATTATTATAACGTTATTCTATGTGGGTAATGATACTTGCAAAGTATTTATTTTTGTAAGCTATTAATATTGTGTTTAATGATTAATTTTATTTCATTTCATAAGATTATAAGTCTTGGATGATATATCATAATTCATACAAAATAAATAATAATGTCAAGGATAATCAAACAAGGATGAATCCTTCTTCAGAGAACATTAAGAGAATTTAATAACTACAAAGGACTTCCTTAAGAGCCCGGGTAACCCTCGAAATTCTCATACATACGTAATACCAAAATAATTTTGTCATACGAAAATATTTAACATGTTTGAGTTATTTTTCAGCATAAAATAGTAATTACCTAGGTTCCTGAACAAAAATTAACTTCAAAATATTTAAACACTAAAAAAAAATTTTTTGTGTATAAATTTTTTTTACTAAATTTACTACTAAATATTTAAACACTAAAAAATAGAGTAAAACACTAAAAAATTTATAAATAATTAGTAAATTTACTACAAAATATTTTAATACTAAAAAATATTTTTTCGATTTGAAATATTTTGTAGTAAATTTACTATTTTTTTATACATTTTTTAGTGTTTTACTCTATTTTTTAGTGTTTAAATATTTAGTAGTGAATTCAGTAAAAAAATTAACATTAAAAACATTAAAAAAATTTTTTTAGTGTTTAAATATTTTGAAGTTAATTTTTGTTCAGGAACCTAGGTAATTACTATTTTATGCTGAAAAATAACTCAAACATGTTAAATATTTTCGTATGACAAAATGATTTTGGTATTACGTATGTATGAGAATTTCGAGGGTTACCCGGGCTCTTAAGATGTAGATACAAGTTTTTGTTTCTTATATATTTTATGCAATGCTAAAAATTTCATAATTAATCACAATTTACGAATTGTGATTAATTATGAAATGTATCGAATAAAGAAGTTTTAAAAAGAGTGGATTGTGAACGCCAACTAAAGAATATCATCATCCAAAGAAAGGTCGCTTTTTTCGGTCAACTACAAAGAGGATCTCAATACGAATTTATACGGTTGATCGGTTGAGGGTAGATTTCCGGGAAAAAGAGCACATGGTAGACTAAGAAGAAAATGGATCGATGATATAACAGAATGGGTGCCGGCCTAAGATGCGCAAACGAGAAAATCTCGAGATATCTCACTCTCGTGTGTAGTTATATTGTCGATAATTAGATTTTAACGACAGATCTACACGAGAAAAAATGTATGTCATGTTAGGGTCAATAGAGATGAAGAGAAAAGCCATCAAACATCGAGAAAACGTGTAGACAAAATTTTCTCGTTGGCGTATGCTAGAGGGGCATATTATGTCGAACTTTGATATGAAGAGAGCACTAGATGATGATGATGCAATCATATCATAATCAAGATAGTTTATGTTTTTATCAAAAAACTGTATCATGTGGTTCGTCCTTAATTTTTTCAGTTGTGGAATTCACATAATATTTTAACTTACAAAAAGGTCTAAAAATAGTATTTGATTTTCGACATTGATGATTTGATAATTCGCAGTTCAGATATTTACAATTAATAATAACATTAAAAACTCACGTACCATATTGCCTGAATAGAGCGTTGCAGATTTGATATTGTCCAGGTCCAGGTCTCATGGTTAAAATTTTTTATTTATACAATTTCAGAAAAATAAATTAACTCATTATTATTTTAATCTACACTTAAAAGAATAAATGTTGCCTTAGCGTAATTTGAAGGAAATGTATTAAATGTTTAAGTTAGTTATGTAATCAAAAGCTTTTAATTTAAACTAAACGTGCTACAAGTTAAAGACAACTTAAATTGACGAGTTACTAATCACTAATTAGAAACGTTAGTTAACGGACGCACTTAAAAATAAACTGAAAGAAATGCGTCCTATAAGTCTTATAAGTCGGCGACGAGTAGGAGGCTCTCAGGCGATTCTGTCACTAATTAATGGTGGAAAACAACGCTTTTTGTATAATAATTGTATCATTGTTGCGAGTTCGTGATTGAGGCAAAATATGCGGTTTTTGTTAGAAGATAATACCATTCATGGTCGTGTGATGGTGGTTAAAACAGTCGTGACATTGAACTTGTAACCAGCTTGGCGCGAAAATCGAAATGTACGCAATTAGGTGTGAGCTTGACAATCGCGTTATAAATTTAAATTGCGTGACATTTTTCTCTTTGTCATTTCCAGCCAGTTCACTTTCTTGCTACTAATCTTTTTTGACTAAAACTAATAAGTGTCGGAAACTCCTGATTTTCGTCCATGAGGTAGATATTTTTAAATACACTGTATCATTATTAAATCGAGAAGAAAAAATACTATCATTACAATTTTATTAATTACCAAAGATATTAACATTTCATGAGAATAGCATTTTTACATTGATACTCGTTTATGAAACGAACTATATTAGATCGAATACTAATTATTTTGAATTGATTCGAATTGATTTGAATTGATTTTGAACGAAAAATCTTCTGTTTTCTTAAATTAGGGTTTTTGTTTTAGAGGCATTGCATGGTCTATGTATGGGTGAGGCCGCCAATTTTTGCTAATATGACGCAGAAAAATTTTGCGAAAGAAAGAAAATCTACGCTGCTTGTGACGTTGGAGCACCTAAATTGTAGGGAATTTATTTCTCTACGCTATAATAGCGTTGAGAAATATGCCGTTGGAGTACCAAAATGATAGCGTCTACGCTTTGATTTTCTCTACGCTATGATAGCCTCTAGCCCTCTAGGCTATCGCCTAGAGGGCTAGAGGCTAGCTATGATAATAGCGTAGAGAAAATCAAACTTATCTCTGTAAATAATACACAATGCGGTTTGTATTATAGCCCCAAACATGGCCCTTTTGACTACTCACATGATGCATTGATCGTTTTATGTGAAACAGTAATACTTACATTTGTGTCACAAAAAAACTTCCTTTAAAAAAACTGTGTACACAGCCCGACTGAGGTTCAAATGTGAACTGTCGAGAAATGGCGAATATTACGAGATTTTTCCATAAAATACGTAAAAATTCAGCGTTGTCACTTCCCGATTTTACCTTCCCTAACACCCAACGATAACAATAAATCGGTATTATTGATGACGTTTAAAATGTGGGGTAGAATTGATGTTTCGAACGATTCATTTGATTTGAAAAAGTTTATAAAGAAAGTTATCTTAAAATACTATTAGAATTAGATGAGGTAATAGCCATTTATATAAGTATTCATAACATCAGATTTATCTTCAAATCTGTCATACTTACTGCTACAGCGACAGGTAAAGTGCACCTCTTCCACGGCGGATTGTATATTTTAAGCTATTTTCTTACCTTTTTTTATGTTTAATTGTAAATATATTTTTAGACTATTATTGGAACTCAAATAATTCTAATGCATGCTTGAGTACTTTGTTTTCTTCGTCAGAATCAGTTTTCGAGCATAAGATAAACACAATACTTTTTAAAATACAAAGGGCGGAGAAAAATAATTGCAAAATCAGCAAAAATTGGCAGCCTCGCCCGTATAATGTAAGTGTAACATTAGAACTCTATCAGTTAAGTTATTAACACAAGTAAAAGATGAGCCCCAATTATGTCTATAATTATCTTAATACCGTATATTTATCAATGTTACATAATCAGCATATTTGCAAACACGCTTGTCGTCATATTAATATACATTAGGTCATACTTTGTATCTTCCTCATTATTTATGAGAATAAAATATTATTATAGAACTCTGTAAGATTAAACACGTGCGCACCATTGCTTAGTACTATTATATCCAATATCCATACAAAAATTCTACATGCGAAACTGTGTATTTCTGTCCGTTCCTCTTTATGCAAAACCGCTGAACGGATTTTGATGAAATTTGCTACTTAAGTAGATACTTCGAGTCTCGGGAAAGGACATAGCATTTATTCCTGAAAAGTTTTGCGGGCGTCAATTAGCTGTATAATATATTTTTTTCTATATGTTATACAGCTAATAAAAAGCTTGTATAGACTCCTACTGGTCTTGGGACGTCATTCGGGACATGTCACAATATGTAGGACTCTCCCGGGGATCTAGGAACGATACTACTATAGTACCCCGATCCCCAAAGCCTTACGATGCTTTACGATGCCTTATGTCACGTTCTATTTTTAACCTCCGACAAAAAAGAGGGGTGTTATAAGTTTGACGTGTCTGTCTGTCTGTTTGTCTGTGTGTGTATCTGTCCGTGGCATCGAAGCATCCAAACAGGTGAACCGATTTTGATCTAGTTTTTTTTGTTTGAAAGCTGAAATGATCGAGAGTGTTCTTAGCATAGTTCATCATCATCAGCCTGCTCAGTGCTGGACAATCAGGGTTTATCTGGTTCATGAAAGGCCGTTAGCAACTTGTAGTCGTTTGATGGGTTTAATATTTCATTCTAGTTCGTGATATTTGTGAATATACAATACACGTATACACACAATAATGGAAAGTTGACCTGGTGCTGCAGCATCACCTGGTTGGTTATCAATAGGATACCCAACTCACCAACATAGAGCATAGGTTTCGTGTTTGGGCTCATTTTAATTGCGACAACCAGTAAGAAGTAGATAAACAGTAAATATTTACACGCTGCTGCTGCAGCATCACCTGGACTTTATAGTAACTGAGCTTCGTATGGACCCAAAGTGGAGGTTTCATGTTTGGGCTCATATTGACGGCCTCATCGAAAAGGACATTGATAGATGGTGGACGGATGGATGGGATGGAACACAAGTTCAAAAAGTATGAAATAAAATTAAATTAAAAAATTAAAAAAAAACCCCGCCACACAATTTTAAAAAGTAATGGACTAAAATACTACTTTACACAAGGTAGGAATTATTTGAACTTAAAGGCAGTAAATATTATTTCATTACTTTTTAAAGTTGTGTGGCGGGGGTTTTTTTCTTAATTTAATTGATTTATTGATTGACTTACATTTTCGATTTCTAACTTTTCTTAAAGGCTCTAGCACCATACGATATTCTACCACTGGTTGAGTTTAGTTCGTGTTATTAGTGAGTTCACTATAATGGTATCAACACAATATTGTCTATAGTGTATTTCTCAGTACTTATAATAAAAACGTTGTTTAAGGGTAGTAACTTTATGCTTTTCTTAGAAATTACTAGATTATAAGTTAATCTTTTGTTGCAACATAATTATGTGATTATAATCTACTGTTGATTATTATGGCGAAGATTTTCATCGACCTCGTTGTTTACAAGGTGATGTTTTTACTATGAAAATGACGATACAGAATTTCATATAAACTTTGATATCCAATTTATATAATACTTAGAGATCAACTATGGTAACATGGCGCGCCCCTCCAAAATTCAAAACGTTTGAAGTGCATTGTCAAAACGTTTAAAATGCGTTGTCTTGCGCGGTAGGCTAGTTATGATTAGTTGACCAACAAATGTTGGTAATAAGTGACATTAACTGAAATATTACGTGTACTGTGATTGGTTGAATACTTACTACATACAAACTCTTTCATAAGGATGTGACTACACACATTGAAACAGTCATTTGGAGGGGCGCGCCAAGTTATCGTACTTGATCTCTACTAGATAGACTAGATGACGTTCGCAACTAAACGCCAAAATTCGTTTGTCGCGCGGGAACCGTATATTTTTCCGGACTAAAAAGTATCCTATGTCAAAAATATTCATTTAAATCATACGCTGTATAGGGCCAATATAGATCTATATTAAATCAACAATGTATTTAAAGTATTTAATTGAATAAGGATTAATGCCATATTGGTTAAAATCACTTCGAAAATTAGCCATTATTTGTAGTTAAAAGTAAATGACAAAAAATGTTATTGTGGGATATCCATAAGAGATAGACATATACCATCCTATGTCCTTTCCCGGGACTCAAAGTATCTCAATACCAAATTTCAGCAAAATCGGTTCAGTGGTTTGGGCGTGAAGAGGTAATAGACAGACAGACAGACAGACATTCTCGCATTTATAATATTAAGTATGGATAGTCGTGCCTTACACTGTTTTTCTGCCATTAAAGATTTTTTTTTTCCACATAGAGACTATTTGTTGATCCACAGCCTTCACTTTAACTATATTTTTATTTAAAGTGTAAAATGTTCAATGATATGTATAACAAATACATTAAACTAGCGACCCGCCCCGGCTTCGCACGGGTATGAAATATATAGCCACTGAAAAAATGATTAAAATCGATTCAGCAGTTTTGATTTATATTCATTATTACTATACCCGGGGTACGGGTAGTAATAATGAATAGATATAAATAAAAGCTACGTCTCGCAATGTTTAAATATGTAATATCTTCGAAAATATTCATTTAAATCGTATGATCGTATGATTTAAATTTTTTAATAATTGAATAAGGATTAATGCCATATCGGTTAAAATCACTTCGAAAATTAGCCATTATTTGTCGTTAAAAATAAATGACAAAAAATGTTTTTGTGGGATATCTATAAGAGATAGATATAATAATTATGTCTATCTCTTATAGATCTACAGAAAACTCCGGGATGGTACATTATACCATCGCGGAGTTTTCTGTACTACCTTTTCAATGTGTACAATAATTATTATACTTGGTACATTATTTTGATAAATCTCGTAGGGTTCAGCCTGCGTTTGCAATGTAAGCAGAAAAAATGTAATTGTTTACGTTATAACATTAGAAACCCCAACAATAACAGTATTTCTGCACTATTTAATGAATGTTATTATACTTATAAACCTTCCTCTTTAATCACTCTATCTTTTAAAAAAAACCGCATCAAAATCCGTTGTGTAGTTTTAAAGATTAAAGGGAACAAAGGGACATGAGGGAAAAAATGACTTTGTTTTATAATGTGTACTGTGTAATGAAAGACATAACAAACACACAAACTCACAAACTTTCTAATATTACTGCGATTGGAACTATAACAGCTTATTAAAAGTTTTTTACGCATCGCTAGAAGCATAGCAAAAAATTTCATAGGTTATTTTTAGGGAAATTATTAAAAAAAAAGAAATATCGAGAAAGTATTTTCGGAGTCCCATAAAAACCAACGGAAAAAACGAAAGAAAGTTGTTGGTTTTAGTCACGGGCCGCGGCTTCCATCAGACCAGCCACCATAACCAATTCCCTATCGCAATCAGCCATTCATTACATTGCATTACTTTAATTTATGAATCTAATCTCAGCTGTGACAGGGAAAAATTAATTTCCTTACTTTTTAGATTAAAATGTTCGTGACTGAATTATGATAGCCAATAACCCAAGACGCATTTGCGGTAACAAAGTGTGTAAAGATAAAAAATCAAATACGGATATTTTTGGCATACGTTAAGGACTTTTAGGCAAAAATTTAGATAATAGGCTTGATGACTATTTTTTTTCTTATTGGTAATTGAAAGACCCTTAAAAAATAGAAACATCGCTGAAAGAATGACTCTGGTAGCTTAAAAATTCACCAAGATATGACAATTCAAACATCTCATAAAATAGACCTGCCCGAAACGCTCCATACAAAGTGCTACGAAAGACTGACGTCACTCTTTCGTAGTTTGTACGGATCGGGAGGGAACTTTGTTCGATAGGTATATTAAATATTGCGTTTATGAAAGTGGTTTCATAACAAAAGTTGCTTTTAATTGCATGAGTTATCGAATGGTATACAAATATTAAGAAATTTAATTGAAAAAAAAACGACTTGATTATCCAACTTTGAAGGCGCATAACAAAAAAAATACAAATGCTATCGAGCTGAAATTTTGGGAACACTTATTTTTTACCGTGATTTTTTTATTTTATTAACAAAATTTGCAAATATTTGACCTTGTCATCATCCCTATTATCACCACAGAATATATTATGTATAATTAGTACCTTAATCACATTAGAAGATCACCCCATCTATAATTATAGGTAGGTATGCAGTAAGTAGGTACTAGAATATGACACCCGCATCTCTCTGGCGCTTAAATTAGTTTAATGCGAGGGAACCGTATATTTTTTCGGGGTAAAAAGTATCCTATGTCCTTTCCCGGGACTCAGAGTATCCCCTTACTCAGAAAATTCAGTTCAGCAATTTGGGCAGACAGACAGACAAAGATACTTTCGCAGTTATAATATTAAGTATGGGTAATCACATAATTTACCCAACATGTTCAACTAACAGCTCTTGTTGACATAAATCAGATTAATATTTATTCTAAAACCTTTTTTACGATGACTTCCCAAAAAGTTAAGTCGACATCATATAATTTATATGCCGGAAAATGCGAGGAGAATGGAATTATGATAATCTTAACTGACTTCCGAAGTGGGATGTTATTAGGATGACAATTTGAGACGCACTCAACTTTAACAAGTGACATTCTTATTTGGTAAAGTCATTCTTCCTAATCGCTTAGTTTTGATGGGTTGGATATTTGCTTGGTGTGACGTAGGTATGATGTAGTTATGATGATTTGTAAATGAGTGGTAAAAAACCGACCAAGTACGAGTCGGACTCGTGCACCAAGGTTCGGTACAAAACAGTAAGTAATTACTGCGACTTGAGGAATAAAGCGATATATTTATTTGATACTCAGAGATTATTTATTTTTGTATTTAATTTTATTGTTTTTGAGTCAATAGGAATACATAAAACAATAGGCAAACATGTGAAATAGCTAGAACTTTGCTAGCTGAGCTAGTGCTATCTGAGCAAGGTTCGTGATAGACAGACGATCGGCTACCTTTTCGGTGCTGAACCCGAAAAACGCAGAGGTAAGAATAATAAATAACTTCTTATGATGCGGTTTTATGTTTTCCATTATAGAGTCTGCGTATATAAAAAATCAAAAATTAATGAATCGACTTAACCCTTAACTGGTATCGGGGTCAAAAGTTACCCCAGGCGTTCGAATTTTCTATGATATCTTTACTATTCAAACATGTACACTCTTCTGATTCTGTGTCGTTACGTCGGGTAATGCGGCGGATCAAGAACGTGAAAGTGGAGTTACATACAGGGGTGGTCAAAAATGACCCCCGATACCAGAAGTGTATGTTATTTTTCAAAGGTACCTTGTAATGGTTTTCAAAAACTTCTTAGATATTTCGGGAATTTTAAACCAAAATTAGCTTTTTGTAATAAGTACTCGAAATCTAATTCAGAAACCACCCACAAAACTATTATAACAGTCTGCAACGTGAAACTGATTACGATCGTAAGGAGAGGAAGGAAGTCAGCTGTTCTAGCGAAATAATTATCATAGGTACAGTTTCGGATTCTTAAAATTCTAGTAGCAAAGAAGGTGTATCAAGTATAGCAAGTGTTCGTTATTGTAATGTAAAGAAAATTTTGCCAAAATCACATATAAAATAGCAAAATTTTGCGAGTAGTTTTTGGTTTCTGGGTTTGCTCTGTCATATTTTTATTTTTAGCCGATATCAAAATAAATTCGTGTGTTTTATTATTTAGGTTACATAAGAAAACTAGACAAAAAAAGAAATAAAAGATATGTTTATGTTTTAATATAGTGAGGGGCTGTTAAAGTAACAGTCGTCTAAGTATGATCGAAAACTTACATCTTTTTTTATAAAAGGAAAAAAATATTACTCATTAATATTATTGGCCTTAAAAGCTGAAATTTATTAAGGTTAAGAGATTTATTTCAGTATAAAAAACTAATTAATTTGAAAAAAAGCTGTTTTGATATATTTTTATGTTTCATTGGAGTGGGGTCACTTTTTACCCCCGATACCAGATACGTTGCCTTTTTTAGCGAAACCAGCTAAGGGTTAAGACAGACTTGTGATCAGGTTTTTTGCAAGGTCAAATTTAATTATTGACTATTTAAACTATCTTCTGACGTAAACAAACGTGTAAAGAAAACAAAATATATTAATTATCTTTTTAATGTTTAAAAAAAAGCTTAGGTAGAAAATAAAGCTTTTATGTTCTACCTAAGATTTGAAGTTCAAACTAAACAACCGATAACCTAGCTGTTGCAGTTTGAACCCAAGAGCAAGCAACAGTCCGAGTTTCGTAATTATAAAAGCTCAAAGTTTTCCGACATAATATTATGTCGTTCTTACTTTAGGGGTCACATTCAGAGCCAGCGACAACTAGACGGTCTAGTAGTCGCTGGCTCCTGGGTTTATACTCTCAATGACTATAATTAGTCTTAATTACGGTTTTTTAAGATTTTCTAACTACATTAGAGCTTTAATTATGATATTACGTACCAAATACCCATCATGTTCATAATTACTCAATTATTAGGCCTGATTTCTATGTTATAAAGTATGACAGTAAAGTATGTTTTCACAGAGCCAGTACTGGCTGCCAATAAGACTGGCAACCAGTATTGGGCTTGGTATATGCCGCGTGTGAACAGTTTTTCAAGCCAGGCCAAACTGTTCACACGCGGCATATACCAAGCCAATACTGGCTGCCAGTCTTATTGGCAGCCAGTACTGGCTCTGTGAAAACTATACTTAATTAAGTACAAGTAGTTGTAGCCTGGGATTACCCACTTCCGTTAACGTCACCAATGATGCATCGATAAACTAAGTTCAGGCATTTGTGATTTCAAGTAAGGTCACTGAACTTCAATTTCGGTAAGTGACATGTTCGACCTTACAAAATATCTTATACTGTCGCACTCAGAGATGAATATTAATTATTGATTAATACTTAATTGAAATTAAATGAAGATTTTGACATTTATTAAGCCCTGTACATTATCTGTCAAACTCTTCATTATATTGAAGTTTTATCTTCATTAAATGTCTGGGGCTCAATATATCTCCTTGCCAAATTTCGGCAAAATCGGTTCAGCGGTTGGAGTGTGAAGAGGTAACAGACAGACAGACAGACACACTTTCGCATTTATAATATTAAGTATGGAAATATTAGTATGGATACGTAATACGTATGTACCTAGAAGATAATAGGTAGGTACTAGGTACCATTCCTGAACAACTTTTATTACGAAGTGTGGTTTTCCCAGCCAAAGCAATGTCCAATAATTGCATTCTATATTTTTAATACCTATACGCTATTTTACCATTTTTTCTTTGAGTTTATGAAAAAATATACATCTATTTAGACTCTAAATCTAATTTTAGGGAGTAAAAAGCTAATATTGGTATTCGTATATGTTTGTATTTGTTATTTTATAAATGTATTTTTAATACCTAAATAAGTATAAGCTTCTTTTCAAGGTAATTTATTATGTAAAAAAATACCTTAAAAAGTGTTAAAAACTTTTGTTTTACGTTTCACAAGTATCTTTTCTAAATATTATTTGTGAATTAATTTGTTCCATCAATTCATTAAAAGATTTTCTTTCTAGAGATGAATATTTTATTGTACATTTACTAAAACTAATCTACAAGTTGTCATGAAAATAGCGACTTTCATTTTCAGTCAGTTTTCACTTGTCACGGAGCTTCACCCGCGTTTAATTATTTAGTTCTACGTTTGACCTGTAACCTTCCCGCAGCAAAATTTGTGAAAGTGTATAACTTATAGTAACTAGCTTTACTTTTTTGTAATAGCTTTATTCATGATAGATTAAGGTAAAGTGCGAGTCGGGTTTTGATGACACAATAAATTCCGCACAAAAGTACAAAAACTCGTTATTGAATGGGAATAGTCAGTTCGTTAGAACAAAAATAAATTAAGTCCGGTGTTGTTTTTTTACTGTTTGTTGTTTGCAGCGAAGTCAGAAATACACTTTTGTAGTGTTGTTGTGTTTTAGGTATGTACCAAAGTTACAACCGCAATTAATATTTATCACAAATGCGTAAATGTCTACTGTCTTTCTGTACTTCTTCACGCCTAAACTGCTGAACCAATTTTGATTAAATTTAGTATCGGGACTACAAATCCCGGAAAAGAACAAATAATAGCTTCAAACGTACCGTACCCATATAAACGCATTTTGGCCCTATACCACGAAGTTGCAGGTATGAAGATTTTTTGAGATGGGAATTGGGACTCAACTCTTCTGGCGATATTATGTTTTTTTGTGGAGAAAATGTACGGTTGTCACGAGCTTATTACAATTTATAATTGAAAAGGAATTATTTCATTTCACACGCATTATATAAATGAACTAAACCATTAATTTATTGATTACGTTCATAATATTATTATGTAAATACCTCTAAGTACGTAAGTAGTGTTTATAATCTAAATATGTCAATGTCAAACACATAATATTGGCCTGCGGTCAATAGTATCATACAGTACTCATTTAAATATTAAGCAGTAATTAAATATTATTAATTACTTTAATAATATTGTTTTTGGACAAACTTATCTACTAACTTACCAAAATGTTATCAAAACGCGTAAACAAACTATTTTTTATTCCGAAACCCTCTTGTATTTCTAGCACTTTTAGTCACAAAATACAACTAAAATCACGTACCTTTATTTCGTATGAACTTTAACAAGTTTTGATTTAAATTAAAAAATAAAGACGCGTCTCGGTTGAAGGACGCCTGCGTACTGTGGTCGGACTCGTCTCGCTTTTCTCAACGCCGCATTTATATAACAAAATATGTTATCACTAAGCTACTGCGTCTGTATATCGCAGACAATAATAATAAATATGGTTATCAGTAATCACTTACATAAGTTGCATAGTTATCAGTAACTTTCGTCATTCGATTTTTTTAAGTAATTTTTTTTTGCCGCCATGGTCGTTAAGATGGGAAAATGAGGGAAATACCATTCAACTGACATGTTGTGCAGTGTCACGCGTCGCGTTTCCCTATGCGTTTTTTTTTTTTTTAATATTGACACCTTCAGAGTTTTATAGTTAAAGTTGTGTTGCAGAACATATTAATTGGCTTCTTTTAATAATTTCTCATGCGAGAACTTTAATTTCAATTTCGTAGAACAAAGCTTTTCGCAGAGTCCTAGCAAAATTCTACTATATTATCCTAATAAGCCCCTTTTCCGTTAGATTTACAATAAGTTTAAAAAAAACTTCTAAGATGGTTTTAATGATTGACTAAAATCAGCAAGCCGGTTTTTTCGCTTACCATTTTGTGTGTTCTGCGGAACGTTAGATTTTTTAATTTCAATTTTCAGGGTTCCATACCCAAAGGATAAAAACGGGACTTTATTACTAAGACTTCGATGTCTGTCCGTCTGTCTGTCTGTTTCCAGGCTGTATCTCAAGTACCACTCTATCTAGATTGCTGAAATTTTTAGAGATTGTGTATTTCTGTTGCCGCTATAACAAATACTAAAAACAAAATAAAATTAATATTCCCACACAACAAACGTGATTTTTTTGCCTTTTTTACTCGATATCAATAATGGCAACCGAAAGGCACTTGAAATTTTCATTAAATCTTCAATTGTATATGTGTAGGTACTTTTAATAAAATAAAATATTTAAGGGGGTCTCCCCTACGGAGAATTTTTTCCCCATTTTTGTCCTATTTTTGCTCTATAACGGTACGGAACCCTTCGTGCGCGATTCTTACTCACACGTGGCCGATTTTTTAAAATTTATATAACGATATGACCTTTTATATGCATCTCATAATTCACGATTCTTTTAATCATTTAACATAAAATAATTATCATGATTTATATTTTTATATTACATCCTGTAAAAAATATATAAATTTAGCCATTCTACTGAAGTTCGTCCGTTCGGTATTTTTTTTTAATATTAGATATTACTAGTTTAACTTATCGATTTTGATCAAATTATCCAGAAACTTGGAGTTGACCAATTTAGGTTTTATCTCGGTAAAATGTACTAAATTCCATTTAGCGCATGAGTTAGCATGGTTTAGTACCTATAATACGGGAAAATAAAAATGTTTTACGCATTTTTTTAGAATATTTTCAAATTATTGTTGTAATCGTTTAAGTATAGTTTCGTGAATTTAGGTCGAATATTAATTTGCTGTTCTTCACTATAGTTTTGGACCCAAAAAAACCGAAACAAAAAGGAATTCGGTATCAATACTAATATCAACACGAAAGTAGGTATCTATGTTTCTCTGCCTATCTGTTACCTCTTCAGGCCCAAACCACGGAATCGATTTTGCTGTGGTAGGGAAGATACTTTGAGTCCCGGGAAAGGTCATAGGATACTTTTTATGCCGGAAAAATGTACGGATTTCACGCGATAAACGAATTTTGGCGCAATGGAGTAATAGTTGTATAATAATATCTATCAACTATCAATTAATAAAATCTATCGCATAAAATTTTGACCTTTGCAACAAGATAATCCGGTTCGTAGTAAAAATATACATAGTATTATAGGTGTACGTATGAAAGTAAAATCATTTTGTACATACAAATATCTACTTATTCTGAATCTTTCTCTTAGTTTGGTTAGGTTCATTAGGCAACCGAGTTAAAACATTATACTGAAGATATGCACACGTAGTGCGCACGTAAATAATATTAACAAAACGTAAATTTTCTTTACCTACTTATAATGTATTGTTTTAGAAATTTTATTATTAGGACCAGAAATAATTTTCTCAATTTCAACTACCATACACATAATATTCTCCTTTAACCTAAAAAAACAACTCTGACACTATTTGGGCGAGGCCGCCAATTTTTGCTGATTAACCGACTTCTTTTGCAATTATTTTCCTCCGCCCTTTGTATTTTAAAAAGTATTGTGTTTATCTTATGCTCGAAAACTGATTCTCACGAAGAAAACAAAGTACTCAAGCATGCATTAGAATTATTTGAGTTCCAATAATAGTCTAAAAATATATTTACAATTATACATAAAAAAAGGTAAGAAAATAGCTTAAAATATACAATCCGCCGTGGAAGAGGTGCACTTTAACTGTCGCTGTAGCAGTAAGTATGACAGATTTGGAGATAAATCTGATATGTTATGAATACCTACTTATATAAATGGCTATTGCCTCATCGAATTCTTATAGTATTTTAAGATAACTTTCTTTGTAAACTTTTTAAAATCAAATGAATCGTTAGAAACATCAATTTTACCCCACATTTTAAACGTCGTCAATAATACCGATTTATTGTTATCGTTGGATGTTAGGGAAGGTGGCAACGCTGAGTTTTTACGTATTCTGTGGAAAATCTCGTAATATCCGCCATTTCTCGACAGTTCACATTTGAACCTCAGTCGGGCTGTGTACACAGTTTTTTCAAAGGAAGTTTTTTTGTGACACAAATGTAAGTATTACTGTTTCACATAAAACGATCAATGCATCATGTGAGTAGTCAAAAGGGCCATGTTTGGGGCTATAATACAAACCGCATTGTGTATTATTTACAGAGATAAGTTTGATTTTCTCTACGCTATGATAGCTTCTACGCTATGATTTTGGTGCTCCAATGTCATATTTCTCAACGCTATGATAGCGTAGAGGAATAAATTTCCAACAATTTTGGTGCTCGTAGCGTAGATATTCTCCATTTTTCTTTCTCTCGCAAAATTTTTCTGCGTCATATCAGCAAAAATTGGCGGCCTCACCCATTTACATGTCGATTATTTTTCTTAGAGTGTTAGAGCTGAGTGTTACTGTCTATATGCAACATAGAGCGGAAGTAATTTTATATCAGTTTAATTCACTGCTTTCATAATCTTCATTTGATCACTTTTCATTTCACAATCACATTATTTTTTTCCCTCATTGTGACGTTCTAAAAGTTTTAATTTTTACTGAATTAAAAATATAATATTTTCAAATATATTAGAAATAGAACAAATTCAAATCAACGTGGGGCAAACTCGCGGCGCGGCTGACAACTGTCGGGAACTTAAAAAACAATAACCGGAGGTATACGCAATAGTTCAAGACATTTTGCACAGAAAATTCTTGTATTGACATAGTTTAGTATTTAACATGCCAAGGACGAAGATAACACCTCTAAGATAATTTAAGTTAATGAGAATCGTGTACATTTAAACACTTTAGCTCGCGCGATTAACCTTCTTTTCGGAGACGCTTTGAATACATTTTAGTTGTCGTTATCAAATTGATTATAATTTCTACTATTACATAACAAAAAAATATGTATATCTAGTAACTTTAAAAAATCAGAGGTCCTTTGCTAAGTAGCCCACAGAAAAAACAAAACAACTTTAAAATTATTTAAAAAAAACTATTTTGTTGTTACGGATAATTACTGCATACTTCTATATTTTTATTTTAGAAAGAAATATTAGAACTTACTTAGTAATTAGTGAAAATTAGTGCTCAAGTTTACCTACCTCAACCTGCTGTGAAATAAATATCCATACTTAGGGCCTGTTTCACCGCTTCCTGATAAGGTGCCCGATAGGCTTATTTGATAGATTCTCCATACTTTATGTGTCAAGTTAAGTGGTGGATAGCCTTATCAGGAAGCGGTGAAACAGGCCTTTAATATTATAAATGTGAAAGTGTGTATGTCTGTTACCTCTTCACAACAGCTGAACCGATTTTGATGAAACTTGGTATAGAGATACTCTGAGTTCCGGGAAAGGATATAGAATACTTTTTATATCTGAAAAGTATACGGTTCTTGCACGATAAACTAAATAGTTTACCTTGCAAATAGTTTACCTTGTAAATAGTTTACCTTGTCGCTTGCACCAAAATTGGTGCAAGCGTCATCAAGTCATCATCTTATAATTATCTATACATATTATAAAACAAAGTCGCTTTTTTTCCCTCATGTCCCTTTGTTCTCTTTAATCTTTAAAACTACGCAACGAATTTTGATGAATTTTTCAGTGTTAGATAGCCCATTTATCGAGGAAGGCTATAGGCTATATTTTATCACGTTAAGACTAATAGGAGCGAAGAAATAAAGGAAAATGTGGAAAAAACGGGGAAAATTATTTGAAAGGGCTAACTTGAACGCGCTAATTTTAGGAACTACTGGTCCGATTTGAAAAATACCTTCAGTGTTAGAAAGCCTATGTATTGAGGAAGACTATAGACTATATTTTATCACGCTAAGACTAATAGGAGAATGTGTAAAAAACGGGGGAAATTATTTGAAAGGGCTTATTTCGCGAACTACTGGAGCAATTTTTATGTTATTTGGCACATATAAGAAGTAGACCACGTGAAGGATCATATGCTATCGATTTTAATCATTTTTTTCAGTGGCTATAATATATTTTATACCCGTGCGACGCCGGGGCGCGTCGCTAGTCTCTATATATAAAAATGAATCCATATTCGCGTGGTTCACGACATTACGCCTGAACGGCTGGACCGATTTCGCTGAAATTTGGCATACTTTGAGTCCCGAAGACCAAAGTTGTCCCGGAAAAATGTACGGTTACTGCACATTATACTTTTATGATTTGCGCGTAAAATATTCAATCGATTTTGATAAATTTTGGTATGGAGACACTTTGAGTCTCGGGAAAGGACAATGGAAACTTTTGTCCCGGAAAATGTACGGTTCCCGCACAATAAACTTTTATGATTTTCGCCTAAACTATTCAATCTTTTTTGATGAAATTTGGTATCGATATACTTTGAGTCTCGGGAAAGGACAAGGGATACTTTTTGTCCCGGAAAATGTACGGTTCCTGCACAATAAACTTTTATGATTTTCGCTTATACTATATTTTAATCTATTTTAATGAAATTTGGCATGGAGATACTATTTTTAATCTATTGTTTACCTAATTATACCAATTCGAATTAAATAATAATCGTTAAGACAGGACAACGTCTGTCGGGTCAGCTAGTATAATATAATATTTTCTCATGATTTCCCACCGTCCCCATGTTCTTATGGCTTACCTAATACGACGCGGCTACTAAGACGTAGTTTCATATTACCTAGTTACCTGTCATGGTAAATAATTTAGCAGAGTATTTATGCATGTTTTTATATTACTTTACACAATAATATTAATATTTATTAAAATTTTCGTAATTCACTGTGAATTGATGATTGTTTCGAGTAAGACAATAAGGTATTATGAACGTGACCATTAACTTTAATAGTAACGTAAACTCATAACAACGCAAAGTGTGAAGATATCAACTATAATACTTATAGTTCTTGAGGATTTAAAATAACATCGTCACATTTACGTCTACTCAATATAAAAGCTTAATATTATGGGTATTTAAATTACTAATCTTATTAATACTTTAACTACTCAAATAAAATTTGTTGCAGCTTTCGGTACTGTTAGCTAATTTTATGGTACGAAACCCTTCTATTTGGGTCCGTCTGTCCGTCTTCGCAACTGTAACAGTTAATGATAAGAGTTACAGCTATTTCGTTTCTGATGACTCTGCGTGAATATAATACCATAACATTAAATGAATGGATTGTGATTTGTCATCTATGTTAGGAGCATCGTACTTAATTTAATGTCGTTACTCCTCTCAGCAAATATTTAAATATTAAACGACCGTTAACTATAAAGTCAATATTTTTCATTCGTCACGTGGACAAATTGCATTAGTGGGGATTCCTAACGGACCTATATTATTTGGCCGGGCTATAACAATGTTAGTTATCTTTCTGCTGAGCTTGATACATAGTAGGTATTTTTATTTTTAAGTCTTTAGAAAATTGCATAGTAGATCTCTATAAAGTAATGTCACACTGCACACACGTACTTTTATTAATTGGTGAAGACACAATATCATGACCACAGAATATAATAATATATTAGTAGTACCAACCGGACACAGTATGAAGTATGAACACAATAAAATCTTAAAGCGCCTGATGGAAATTTAACAGCAAAAAACCATTACACAATTTATTATATTCGTAATGTGATTTGTGGTTAATTCAATGCTTACGTAATGTGGTTAAAAGCCCGGGTTACCCTCGAAATTCTCATACATACGTAATACCAAAATAATTTTGTCATACGAAAGTATTTAACATGTTTGAGTTACTTTTCAGCTTAAAATAGTAATTACCTAGGTTCCTGAACAAAAATTAACTTCAAAATATTTAAACACTAAAAAAAATTTTTTGTGTATACATTTTTTTTTTACTAAATTTACTACTAAATATTTAAACACTAAAAATAGAGTAAAACATTAAAAAATATATAAATAAATAGTAAATTTACTACAAAATATTAAAATACTAAAAAATATTTTTTAGAGTTGAAATATTTTGTAGTAAATTTAATATTTATGTATATATTTTTTTGTATTTTACTCTATTTTTTAGTGTTTAAATATTTAGTAGTAAATTTAGTAAAAAAAATGTATACACAAAAAAAATTTTTTTAGTGTTTAAATATTTTGAAATTAATTTTTGTACAGGAACCTAGTTTATTACTCTTTTAAGCTGAAAAATAACTCAAACATGTTAAATATTTTCGTATGAGAAAATGATTTCGGTATTACGTATGTATGAGAATTTTGAGGGTAACCCGGCTGAATTGATAGATTTCAATTGCGTGAGACGTCTTGCAAACAGCAAATCTGTCAAATCCATACAAAAGAAATGCATCTACATTCTACACGTGGCGTTGCGGTCTGAATTGACCCTTAGAACTACAAGTCCCTGCACATGCCTTATGCCAGTAATAATAATATTATCAGTGTAACTATATCAACTATATTTCATTATTTCATGGCACTCAGCGTTCCTGAATAGTGCATTAGACTTCTAAGCCTAGATAGATCTAGCCATAGATCATAATATTGCAATATGACCTCTGTGGCTCAATGGGTAGAATGTGTGGCAGCTCAAGCCGGGGGTCGCGGGTTCGAATCCCGCCGACCGAACAAAAAGTTTTTCAATGTTCCTGGGTCATGGGTGTGTATTAAATATATGTGTATGATATAATAAAAATCTTAAATATATGTATAGTATAAAAGTATTAAATATATTTCCGTTGTCTGGTACCCGTAACACAAGTCCTTCAGGTACTTAGCACGGGGCCAGATTGACGTGGTGTGAAGCGTCCATAGATATTATTATTATGAATAGCCACACCCTGTATTGCAGAAAATAATATGTTAAGTATTTTACTAAATCTCACAGTATTTAAAAAAATGTTTATAAAATACTATTTTTAGCGTCTCCATAATTGTTATCGCGGTATATTACGCTGTGTAATTTAAGAGGAAAGTTTTTTTAACCCTTGACACAGATAATATCTTCGCTGAGATTAAATAAAGCTGTGATTGGGGAAATCCTCAGACGTAGAGATCGTGATATCGATTTATGAAGTGACTTCATACTCGTTTGAATGAACGCATAGTATGCATTTATACGCACAATAAGGGTAATACAGCTTGCCAGTAAAATTATAAGGTGTGTGTTAGGCATCACGTTTTATAATAAACTGAATAGAAAAACCATGAACGTAGAAAAAAAGGCGGACGGAGTCTTATTACACAGAACTGTGTCTTCAGAGTCGGCCACGCACACAATTCCCAAATTCTTACGCCTGTCAAATGGCATGGAATAGCGTAATAATGTGTGCGTGCGGACCGTGTACATGCAGTCAGCTGGTCGACTCTAAAGGACACAGTTTTGTGTATGGTGGGACTCCGTCCGCCTTTTTTTATACGTCCATGAGAAAAACCATAATATTATGTAGTAGTTGCATTGAATAGTTGTGATTATAGGTTTTACGAACTTGCAAAACCACGTTTGCAGTTCTAAGGATAATGTCGTTAGTAAACTGTACATTACAATATTATTCCAGCTATTTTTTTTCTGGAAAACCAATTCTTAGATATTTTATTTGCCATAGAAATGATCAATCGCAAATAAGTAACTGCCCATAGAAATAGACAATTTATAATTAATACATTATATTTTATTACGTGTCAACTGTAAAAAAAAGAGATGAAAAGTATTATCTAATAATAAAGAAACATTTTATTATTACTTTTAATTTAAAAAATGTAAAATTTTACATTGTTATACACAAAACCATCTTTTAGAGCTTACACAAAAATAAATATAAATTGCAAAAAATAAATACAGCTCGTGGCATTTTATTTTGGTATCTAAGGGCCTGTTTCACCACTTCGTGATAAAGTGCCGAATAGGCTATCCACAACGGTTTTGACAGATTCCATACTTCATCTGTCAAGTTAAGCGGTGGATAGCCTATCTGGCACTTATCAGGAAGTGGTGAAACAGGCCCTAAGAGTTTTTTTAGCTAAAACGGATTAAGTAGGTACCTTCATTGTAAAAAGAAATATAAAAATATTTTATATAATGTCCAAGGTTTAAAATTGTGTAACCTCAGTGTAACATGAATTATTGTTGAAAATAATTCCTAAAAATCATAAAAAAAATTTTTATTAGACTAGAGTTTTTACGTTAGACGATGTTGCCTGCTAACACTCAGTTTGGAAATAAATAAAATACCAATAAGTATTTAGCTATTAAGAGGTTTAAGACTGAAAGCTTAAAAACTATGTAACTATTTAGTGTCACAGGTTTGAGCCTTATAATACATGCTGTATATTGTATAATGTATGCTAATCATTCATTATTTGTTTTATTGTGGGTAATGCCCTCTTATTGTACATAGCTGCTCATTTTTTAATACAAATCTAAGCACGAATTTTGACACTGCGCCACATTAAGGTCATTCCCCGAGCAAACGACCTTGACCATACATTTGCCGCGTCGCCGAGATCGCACCAAAACCCTATTTTTTTACTTATCTTAGTTCAAAATTGACCTAAAAAAAATTTAAAACGTGTAATATGTAGTTTATGATATTGTAGATCTATTGGCGTGTGTTTCAAATAACAGTAATTTGTAAATACTAAGGAAATGTTGAATGTAATACTTGAATTTTAATAAATCGGTTTTACTTTGGAAGCTGATATCATTATAATGTATTATATCAATAAACAAAAATAGAACATTTAAAACGTGGAAAGGAATGTTGATATGCTGAAGATTATTGCTGTATTTTTATTATAACTTTGTAGCTTTCAAATTATGAGTTTATAAGCCCCTAAATACGGTAAATTACGGAATCTCCGTAGGGAGTTTTAAGTTTTTAACACATCTTTCAAAATTGGTGCTTAGCTTAGGTAGGTTGATAGTCTCCATAAAATTTACCGTTACATCGCATTTTACTTGCTTATAAATTTTGTTTATAATACCTATGAATATTTCTTCATAATAATGCCCTCTTATTGTACCATTTACCAATTAACATGCACATAAACATAATATTATATCTAATTAAAAATTACAATTGACAATATTGTAATTTACCAGTATTGGTAGAAGTGTACATATTTTTGATGAGTGCACGCCATTTTATAAAAAAATGTAGTAAGTAGGTCTACCAGAATCTGATGGCAAAAAGTGAGAAAATAAATTGACTCTAGCAATACCGGGGTAATAGGAATAAAACATTTTCATATTTTTTTATTCCTTTAGCGGCTTATTTTGTGTGTGAAACATGAAAATATAAAAATTTATCCAATGATCAAGGATATTTTTAGAAAATCTGCTGTCAAAAATTGCCATCAGATTCTGGTAGACCCATAAAGGTAGGTAGTTAAGTATAAAAAAAACGCAGAGTTAAAACTTTCATTACAATAAGAGGTTATGCAGTGCTATTCAAACCACTTCAAAAACTAGTCTACAGAAAAATATAAAGTTAAGAAAAAATTAAATTACAATATAAAAAGTGCTTATAAAATTAAACTTAGGTACATAATATTTACATGAACTTCCCTTTACATAATCAAGGACTAACTTGTATGTGGTGGCTTCTTTTAATTAAGATTTTGGCATTGCTAGCCATGATCTATTTAAGATAAGTGCGAGCATTTTCAGTTAGTGATGGGAATATCAGCTATGCTAATAGTTACAGTTTGGTAGTGTCCAACCGAAGATTCGAAACTGGTCAAAATAATAATGTTCGGCCAAGCATTCCGTTTCAGCCCGAAATCCATACTAATAATATTATAAATGCGAAAGTGTGTCTGTCTGTCTGTTATATCTTCACGCTCAAGCCGCTGAACCGATTTTGCTGAAATTATCTATCCCGGAAACCGAAACTATTTATCCCGGAAAAGATGTACGGCTCCCGCGCGATAAACGAATTTTGGTGCAACGTGGCGGAGTTGTGGGCGTCATCTAGTCATGACGAAGGCGAAGATTAGTGGAAGGCAGCTTCTAGAATAATAATAATATAGTTTTCAAACTATCTTAATATATTTACATTATACATTTAATTGTTAGAATAAAGGATTAAGGAACTGAATAGACTTCGGACAAAAATTAACCTTCGGTTGGACACTACATCGACCTAAGAATTAAATGAGTATGATTAGAACAAGACTCTATATTTTAGACACGGCAGTTTTGAAGATTCACAATAACTAAAATATACAGACGTAAAACCTCCTCCTTTTTGGAATTCGGTTAAATTGTCTACAAGACGAAAATGTACCATCGAGGAAATTGATTCCTAGGCAGTTGACAAACCAACGCTGAGACACTGTCAACTGGGTTTAACGTAACGCGACCAAACTACACAGGTCCCCCGTCTGCTTAGGTATCAACTTCTCTGATAGTACAATGACTGGGACTTAGTAGTAGGACGTGTAGTTTGTAGAGCGGCGTAGGACGTGGGCGGGTAGCGGGGAGAGCGGAACGCGGGGGGCGAGCGGGGCGCGCGGGGCGAGGGGGAAGCCATTCCCATAGCTGTCTTCCACAATACGGATTATACGGACGTTGATCTGGAACAAGAAATAAGGCTCATTACACTTTTTCACGTAGGCGAATCTATACATCTATATCTATATTCTATACATTATAAAACAAAGTCGCTTTTTTCCCTCATGTCCCTTTGTTCCCTTTAAAGTTTAATCTTTAAAACTACGCAACGGATTTTGATGATTCTTTCAGTGTTAGATAGCCCATTTATCGAGGATATAGGCTATATTTTATCACGCTAAGACTAATAGGAGCGAAGAAATAGAGGAAAATGTGGAAAAAACGGGGAAAATTATTTGAAAGGGCTAACTTGAACGCGCTAATCTCAGGAACTACTGATCCGATTTGAAAAATTCTTTCAGTGTTACATAACCCATTTATTGAGGAAGGCTATAGACTATATTTTATCACGCTAAGACTAATAGTAGAATGTGGAAAAAACGGGGCAAATTATTTGAAAGGGCTTATCTCGCGAATTACTGGTGTAATTTTTATGTTATTTGGCACAGATAAGAAGTAGACCACGGTCCACGTGAAGGATCATAGGCACAGAGGTATTAAACCACTGTTGTTTCTGATATCTATGATCATGGGCTATCGATTTTAATAATTTATTCAGTGGCTATATATTTTATACCCGTGCGACGCCGGGGCGGGTCGCTAGTCTTTTATAAATCCCTGACAGCGTTGGGGAGAAGCCAATGGCGTATGTGAGAATCATTGAGTGATAATAATATGTGCACTCGGGGAGTCTCACGAACTCTAAATAATACTTTAGCTACGCACAAAAATATTATGTACTTTATAAGCTTCCCTGCTAAGAAAGTGTAAGGAACCTCAATATTTATCCTCTGACGTTAATCATGTAATGCTACATAAAAACCTAATTTCGGGGCACTTCTTGGTACACGGTCGATATACTTTCTAATGGATTGGTTTTCATACTAGAGCCACAGTCAGCGGTGCGTAGAGGAAGCATGGACCATCGCGCTTCCGACATGCCTAGTCACTACTAGCCTACGTGTAGCTTGTGGCATAATGATAGTGCGATAGGTATTGTTATGGCTGACTAAGGAAAAACCACGTGCAAAGGAAAGACCGTTGGTTGTCTTTGGTGTTTGTGTGTCCAATGGGACACACAACAACACCGCTAC
Organism: Lysandra bellargus; assembly: GCA_905333045.1. Lineage (NCBI taxonomy): Eukaryota > Metazoa > Arthropoda > Insecta > Lepidoptera > Lycaenidae > Lysandra > Lysandra bellargus. The sequence goes on along the minus strand of HG995330.1, from coordinate 11,012,965 downwards.
AGAGGGAATTTTCAGGCGGTATTTTCCTCTATTTCCTTATGAGATATAAGCGCAGTATCGTATATGACCATTGTAAAGTTTTAAGAGTGAATTATTTTCTGCACCGGCAGAAATAATGATATTTGACTTGAATGAGTAATCTCTGTATGTATAGATCTATTACAATTATTGGAGTATTAGAGGTATCGATGAATATGTATTAGATGTAATCCAATTAAATATTTAAATCAGACAACGCCCAGACGTCTGTTGCATGCTGGCTGCTATCATGACGACATACGGTATGATGAATGAGGCATGAACACACCCGCTTAACGTGTTTGCTATCGTTGTTTGTTTTGCTAATTCGATATTGATACTTGGATATCAATACTATTGTTAGCATAAAAGACCGGTGCTATAATGTAAACATCATTGTTCATTATTGATGCAACTGTATTCAACACGGGCTTTCTACTGGATGCTGGACTGAATCGAAACATGTGCTAGCCAAGTTTAAATTTATACAGAGCTAGTCCAGCACTAAAGCCCATTAATGCTGGCACACGCTACTGTATAAAATATGTAAATCAGCACTGAACTCAAAACAATGCCGTGCTCAACGCTTGTTGACCTTGAAACTATTTAGTCGCCCAAAGGAGTACCATTCAAAATTTTCCATATTTTGTAGGATTTCTTACAACTGGCATTTAAGATCTTTACTTACCACATGTTTAGACATAGTGCGCTTACTGAACTCTTAACGCAACGCATGTTGACCTTGAAACTCTTTAGTCGCCTGAAGCATTAACATTCAAAATTTCGCATACTTTGTAGCATTTCTTACAACTGGCATTTTTAAGTCTTTACCCACCTCATGTTTAGACACAGTACGCTTGAAGAACTTGTGGAAACGGGTAGAGAGGACCCACACGGCGCCGTTGTCTCGTTCCGCCCACCGCACCTCCGCGCAGAACTGCAGCTTCTCCGGGTCCTGGGCCAGAACTCTGCAATAAAAGTGGTAAATTTCTTAATGTTTCTATGGAAGAAGTAAGAACGTTGCTTTTATCTACAAAAAGCATATAATAAGTCAAGCACAAGTCCAAAGAATGGCGAAGTTTCTTTGACAAAAGGTGAGATCTGACGATTTTCACTCAGCTGTCCATTTCTTTAATCGAATCGAGATCAAAGTTATGACGATTGGGTTTTATTATTAAATAAAGACCCAATCGTCATAACTTTGATCTGGATTCGTTTCGCTGCTTTTGTAATGCCTAAATGCTTTTAATACAATGATTCTCGGAAGTATCCAAACATAATATAATCTGTCATAACCTTTACTTTATAACCGTTTAAACTAAATAATTTATTATAAAAACCGGTATTCCGTTTCGGTACAGGTGTTGCGTGATCATAATTTTAAATTGGTGCATTTTTGCACTAAATCGGGTGAGAAGTATTAGTTACGAATAATCACTCACGTTGATTATATACGCGAGCATTAGCGGGTATGAACACATATTTTGTGTTAATCACATCCGACATGCACATTTACGATAAATCATCCGACTGTCGGAAAAGTTATTGATTCCATGTAATATAAAAATACCTTGAATTAGCAATAAATTCAGGTCATTTAATGTAAAATAGGGTTAAGCCTTTGGCATAGATACTTAATTCTTAAAGATGCCTGACAATTTATTCAGTATTTACACTCTACCGAGTCTTTGTTCGTTGTAATATTCTTCCATTGATTTATTGTATATCTAATCTATCTTATATCTTTAAACGAGCAATTCTTGTAATATGTTACGCTCAAAGACCGAAATTGCTCAGCGAGCGAAAAAATAGCTCACAACGCGTTGTGGTCACAGTGAAACAGAAACTCTAATGAAAACGGCCACGACGCGTGGGTGAGGGTGTTTCGGGGGCGATAAATCGATCTAGGAATCATTTTTAACCGACTTCCAAAAAACGAGGAGGTTATACAGGGTGCAATTAAACCTTCCTGCCAAATTTTTTCCAATGCTTAGGTATCATTAGGAGAGTCCATTTAACCAAAAAAATTGGGTGTTATTTTTTTTTCAATGATATATTTTATCCCATTTAAAATCGCTGCAGAATGGTCAATTGCGGCGCGGGGGAATGATCGGGGGTAAAGCGGGATGAAGCGCGCGCGCGGGGCACGTCACGCGCGGCCGGCGCATCGTGTCCATTAATTGTAGTGCTTTTTAGGATAACTTGCGGAAGCTATTTCTCAACATTTTAGTACTGAGTGACGATAAAAGAAAAAATACGTGTATTTTTATTTTTCACCAGGATCAATATATCAAAATTTGGCAGGAAGGTTTAATTGCACCCTGTATTTTCGGCTGTGGATATATATATATATATATATATATTTGTATGTTCAACGATTACTCCGCCGTTTGTGAACCGATTTTCGAAATTTTTGTTTTGTTGTATTAGGTTTCACTCCAATTTGGTACCATGTTCACAAAAGTGGTGACCTGATGATGGGATTCATGAGCAATCGAGGGAACTCCTCGAAATTTATATGGAAACATATGGTGATTTTGGTTTAATGAGAAGCATCCTAAGCATATGCTACCAAAATGCAAGATTTTGCACCGAGGTATACTATGGTTCCGAAGATACTAAGAGAACTCCGGATTCCTTATAGATACAAGTTTGAGAGTTTAGGCGCTGTTTTAAGAACTGAAAGCATATGCTACTATGCAAATTACGTTCATCATCATCATCATCATCATCATCATCATTACCACGTCAGGGTCACCAATGTCACCAAATTCAACCTTATCTCCAGAGCATAAGGCACACATTTGACATTACTCCTGAGAAGTTAAAGTTGCTTCGATAATGTAACATTCTGTTTCACTTCGCCGAGATATTTTGGAAAACAACCTAATTTCAACCTTTTGCGTTTAGCGTTCACAGTACAATAACGCATCGCATCACATATCTGCCAGGGCTGTCAAGCGAGCGGCGCGGCGGCGCGGGCGCGGGCCGGGTACTATGCACAGAATACAAATTACTCACGGTGGTACTATGTGCGCTGCGTGTCACGTACGACAAGTCGAGCGAGTACCAGCCTATTGAAACTAGTCCGGTGACCGGCTACTTAGCACGTCACACGTGTTCACTTCGATTTTTTTTAATGTATTGTTTAAAATTATTTGCAGGCTGCAGCTGATATTATAATATTTTGTAAGTGTGACTGTAATAAGATACGTAGAATAATATACAGGTGTATTCTACGTATAGTACGCGTTTGCTTACTAGGTAACTAAAAAGAGTGAAATTATTATTTTTAACAAAAAGTTAAAACCGACTTCCAAGGTAAAACAATAATAACATCCTTATAATATGAACTAAAAAGTATTAAATAATAACTATTCCTGTCTAATAGTGCATTTTTCCGAATTCGGCTAAAACTCAACTATTTCTGTATTCAATCTTCATAATTTTGAAGTCGGTGCCAGTTCCAAAAGTTTCAAATATTCTGTCAGAGAACAGAAGATTCATCTCATCATCTGGTACCAGTATTAGAAAATACAGTATTAGAAAATGTCATTTTTATTCATGTTTTATCGAATACCAAGCAAAGCTCGGTCAAATAGCTAGTTAAATATTACAAAAGTCCCATGTCTGAGAGGAACTATGCTTATTGCTTAAGTTCTTGTGTTTATGTAGCTAAATCTTCTGTGATACGGTAAATGTCTTTTGACTAACGGGAAGTTACTGTATATTTTCTTAAAGTCCTGACCTGTGCGAGTTGCTGATGGGGTTCCACGCGGCGACCGCGGTCTCGGTCATGGGGCTGAAGATGATGGTGTCGTCTCGAGGGTCCACAGCAATACCGAGACCCTGCGAGGACTTGCGGCCCACCAGGTTGACGGGCAGATCTGCGCCCTCCGCCGGCGGGCCGGAAGCCAGCACCGCGGTTGACACGCTGAAGATTCTGGAATGTGGAAAGTGATTGTCGTTTATAAGAAGGGTCATGAACACTGGCTTTTTGCGTTTCTTTTTTTATAAAATAAGGGGGCAAACGAGCAAACGGGTCACCTGATGGAAAGCAACTACCGTCGCCCATGGACACTCGCAACATCAGAAGTGCGTTGCCGGCCTTTTAAGAGGGAATACGCTCTCTTCTTGAAGGTTTATACGGTATGATATTACCAAGGGAACATAAAACTAGCCGAGGGGTTGCCTGAGGATAATAAGCGATTGTCCGCTCGTAGACACACACGGCATCAGATGTATTACTGTTGTAAATCCTGTTTTGCGCACTAGGGTTATAATATTAAATAATCTTTGCACCTTGATTATTTTACACTGATCTTTAGCTGTGTAAATTCGATACCTACACACATATTCTTGTTCTTATGTCCCTAAGTCAACAAACATGGTACTAACAGTGTAACGGGGGTCCAAGTATAGATTTTTTAACAACACTGCAATTTTCCTATGGCACACTATATGCCACACCATATACCATTTTGCTATCATATAGAATCGAAGTCAAACCTCACCTATCAGTAGCCAAAGGCTGATAGTACAGAAGGCCCTGTGCGGGCGAATGAGCTAAGCCGACCACGCCGTCCATAAGGGTGAACTTTTCTCCCAGGATGTCGTACTCGCCCAAGTCGGGGTCGGGGTACATGGACGCGTGGGTGACCCGCCATGCGTTGTCGCGCTGACCGTCGTATACTATGATGCCTGAAAGAGAGAGGGGATGAGTGAGAGTGATAGAGAAGAGCAGAAAGGGAACGAAAACGAAATTCTTATAAACAACATAATATTGTATGATTTTATTAATGTTTTAAAGTTCTTAAAAGTGTTTTTAAATGTATTTTCAAATTAAAATGAACGTCATATTATTATTAAAAACAAATCAGGATTTATCGTAGTAGTAAAAGTAAAATTATTGGTGTCATGTTGTCAAAAGCTTATTTCCGTGCAAAACTAATTAAACGTGAGTTTCATGTTTTTGATTTATCTCGTTTCTTATTCAGAACATAATGTTATAGCATTTATAGCTCCGTCAATTTCATCTAGAACTGTAATCTTATTGAATGAATAGTTAACTATATCGTTAGCAGTTACCAAGACGCTTTAAATAATTCACTGTAGTAATTCATTACTATAAATTATAATGGTTCTTGCACTATAATATTATACACAAATCTTTAATAACATCTAACACTGTATGTTTTCGTTATTTTCCATAGTGAAAGCGTATGCTTCATTCTTGTTATGAGTAAGGGTATAATTGTAGTCAAACCGCTAAACCTCGATGCGCACGTAAAAAAATAAGTACTTAATTATTACTCTGCTTACAAAATATAAAGTAGATTAATCGCATATGTGCGTTTTACTTTTATACCAAAGTTACATAAATCTAAAAACCCACGCTGTTTTAATTAAAAAATGTGGCTATAATTATTGAGGTAACATCAGATAAATTATCTAGCGCTCCTACGTAATTTGGTCAAACTATGACAAGTATAGCTGACCACAGTATGCTGCAGCCTGCATGGTAAATCATTATGTGGCCTTTCCAAGTTGGTACTTGGTAGTCGATTACAAAAGTATAAAGAGGCATATTCGTCTGATTGCTACGATCAATGTCGATTGTGCATGCTAAAGACAGGTTCACTATATTGTTGCCAATCATGGTTATTCGTCAAAGCCCAATGTAAATAAAAGCCTTAAGTCATTAGAGATCAACTACGATAACATGGCGCGCCCCTCCGAATAACTGTTTCAATGTTGTAGTCACATCCTTTGAAAGAGTTTGTATGTAGTTAGTATTCAACCAATCACAGTACTCGTAATATTTCAGTTAGTGTCACTTATTACCAAGATTTGTTGGTCAACTAATCATAACTAGCCTACCGCGCAAGACAACGCACTTCAAACGTTTTGACAACGCACTTCAAACGTTTTGAATTTTGGAGGGGCGCGCCATGCTATCGTAGTTGATCTTCTACTCTACTAAATAAGTTTACAGTCATTTCGATATAATCAGTTATTACTTATCAGACACATACAGCATACTTGAAATATTTTTCACACCGAAATTAAACTACGATACTAATCGAACAAAGTAAGATTAGTATCTTTAAGCTCTGACTAATGACCAAAGATTTCACACCTGATTGATTGGACGATGTGAAAACAAATTAATCAACAATAACACCCCGAAAATGCACACACAAGTGTTAATTGTGTTCCACAAACAACACGCAATCAAATGTTTGACACAGTTTCCGTGTGAGAAGTGGCTGTGACACCTTACGTAAGCACTGTATCGAATTAATAAAAACTTTTCTCGCTGTGTCTATTGTTTTACGCCTATGCAAATGGTTGAAGTTTTTAAGCTGGAGATGCATAAATACTTGGATGGGAAAGAAATTATTTAGCTATAGAAATGTTCAGATTATTTTTACCAGATAACGGCCGCAACTCTGTTGCGCTAAAATTCGTTTATCGACCGGGAATCGTACATTTTTCCGAGATGAAAGTATTCTACGTCCTTTCTCGGGTCTTAAAGTATCTCCATACCAATTTTCAGCAAAATCGGTTTAGCGGTTTGGGCGTGAAGAGGTAACAGACAGACAGATAGTCGGACAGACAGATACACTTTCGCATTTATAATAAGGACTAAATGATGCCCGCAACTCCGTTGCACCAAAACTCGTTTATCACGGCGGAACCGTACATTTTTCCGGGCTAAAGCTCAAACTCAAACTCAATTTTTTTTATTCAGAATAAATTTTTGCAAATATTTTCTGAAAGTCTACATTATGCCTACCACCGGTTCGGGAACTAACCCAGCGAGAAGAACTGGCGTAAGAAACTCGCAAACACTTTATTTACCAAAAAAAAGTGAGAAAAAAATTAATCTTTTAAAATAATGTTTACAATGCCGTAACTTAAAATTATACAATGTCAACATACATACATAATTGTAAATCCTAAAATAATCTAGAAGCAGCCTTGCAAGCAGCCATCCTACTCCCAAAGTATCCTATGTCCTTTCCCGGGACTCAAAGTATCTCTATGCCAAATTTCAGGAAAATCGGTTCAGCGGTTTGGGCGTGAAGAGGTAACAGACAGACAGACAGACAGACACACTTTCGCATATATTTTATTAGTATGGATATATGGAAGTATGGATATCATATGACTCTGCCTTGGTTAAGAACAGATTTTAGTGAAACAGAAAGATGTGAAACTTCCAAGTTTCAGTCACTTTTTTAAACTCTTCACATACCAGGAGCGACGGTGTCACTAATGTAGGCGAAGATGTTGTCACACGTGGCGGAGTGACGGGCTGAGCGGGTGTCGTCCAGCACGATGTTGGTGAGCAGAGACGCGGGGCGCAGCAGCTCGCGCGGGAAATACACGCTTCGCACCTGGGAATAAGGATTATTTTAGCAGAGATTTCAGCGTTTAATAGGTCTCCTTATATATGAGTCAAGGACATATTAAGGATCTTTCTTACAATTTAATTACTTGTTTACTGAAGGATATTAGTTTCGTGCAGATGGCAAGTATCCATATCCCATATTATGTCGTAATACTCTTGTTTCTTATTTTACTAATGACTAGTTAGCAATAAACTATACAATTAAGCCAAAGGACTTTTAAATAGAAACTCAATACTTGGTTGGCGATATGTAGTTAAGCTCTATAATAGAGCTGTTATTACGTTTTACAACGCACCGCATACCGAACTTGATATTATTATCATAAGTGAATTGTCAACTGCACGATTAACCTAACCTTCACTTTGAGTATTAATAAATACTGATTACCATTTAAATATGTAATTACTAATTAAGCATGAACAAGGCAATCCCTTCAAACTTATCTTAATCCGTTTGTATAAGATTAAACCTTATGTGGCTAGCAATAAGGTGCTCTCTGGGGTTAAGTAGCGTACCGTAACATATCGTGAGAGATCTCACCTCTGACAGTAACGACCATAATACAAAATATATGTAAATATACAGTATCCTAACTCAGTCGTATGCTCAAAATCAAATTCGTGCAACACTTAAACTAGCTTTTCGCTTTTCGCTCGCCCTTGCATTATTGTGTTCTTTAAAGGCATCTAAAATCACGTCTTTGTGTGTGTGTACCCGATTTAGACGGTGTAGGCTGAAGGACTTCTACAGGGTGCAATTAAACCTTCCTGCCAAATTTTGGTATATTGATCCTTGATAAAAATAAAAATACACGTATTTTTAATTTATAATCACTCAGTATTTTTTTTTTTTAAAACGGGCTTTGGCCCACCACACATTCCCACCACTGTATCTCCTGTGTCGCCAGGATCGACAGCGGTATCCAACCACGAAAACCCCTTGATATGATCTCAGGGAGCCCGAGGGACATGCTAAAAACTGTCTTGGGACCCGCAACGAAATTAATCAGAAGAAAATAGGAGGAGTAGGAAGATTCCAATTTCCCTCCCCATAAAAGCGGGAGACAGCACAAAGTTGCAATGACCGAAAGTCAAAGAACTTAAGGGGGAGCACTACGGAAATAAGGTTAATAATTGTGACTCCTAAGCTAAAGCTAAGTTAATATTGGAGTTTATTGTGTTTGACTGATAATCACTCAGTACTAAAATGTTGAGAAATAGCCTCCGAAAGTTATCCTAAAAAACACTACAATTAATGGACACTACGCGTCGCCCCCGCGTGATGTGCCCCCGCGCGCGCGCCTCGCCCCGCGTCACCTCCGATCATACCCACCGCCGCGAGTGAGCATTCTGCAACGATTTTAAATGGGATAAAATATGTCATTAACAAAAAAATAACACCCAATTTTTTTTGGTTAAATGGATTCTCCTAATGATACCTAAGCCCTGGAAAAAATTTGGCAGGAAGTTTTAATTGCACCCTGTATATATTATTATACTGTGGTAATGAGCAGTTAGCGTAGTGTATATATTCTTTGCAGTTAGCGACCGGAGACACGTTGTTAGAACATTATGATGGATGACCAAACTGAATGTTCGCTACCGATTATATGTAATCTAGTTCATTATTTCACTTAGTTCAGTTAGTTCATTATACTATCATTATAATTTTTTATGACGCTAATATCGTTTGCTATGAGGAATGTTCAATTAAATTATTATAAAAAATTAAAATGTGATATTATGTCGCGAGTCGTAAATAGCTTTTTTCAAATACAAAGTTGCAAGTTACATTGCATTGCTTCATGTTTTGTTGTAAAATTTATCTCCTGTGCCCTAATTTTATTTCCTTTCCTTAACTGACCTTAATCTTTATAGAGGTAATGACGTTTTCATATTATTTGCAAGAACGCTGGCCAAGACCCAAGTGCGAGTCAGAGTTGCATTATGCATATTATGATTATATTGCTTTTCTACACTTATTATAAAACAAAGTCGCTTTTTTCCCCTCATGTCCCTTTGTTCCCTTTAATCTTTAAAACTACGCAACGGATTTTGATGAATCTTTTAGTGTTAGATAGCCCATTTATCGAGGATGGTTATAGGCTATATTTTATCACGCTAAGACTAATAGGAGCGAAGAAATAGAGGAAAATGTGAAAAAAACGGGGAAAATTATTAGAAAGGGCTAACTTGAATGCGCTAATCTCAGGAACTACTGGTCCGATTTGAAAAATTCTTTCAGTTTTAGATAGCCCATTTATTGAAGAAGCTATAATAGGCTATATTTTATCACGCTAAGACTAATAGGAGAATGTGGCAAAAACGGCGGAAATTATTTGAAATTACTTATCTCGCGAACTACTGGAGCAATTTTTATGTTATTTGGCATAGATAAGAAGTAGACCACGTAAAGGATCATAGGCTATCGATTTTAATATTTTTTTCAGTGGCTATATATTTTATACCCGTGCGACGCCGGGGCGGATCGCTAGTAACTTATAAGACATAAATATCTACTGCTAGAGATTCTAAAATCTAGGGTATAAAGTCGCTAGTAGGATAGTAAAAATATACACCAGTCTTGAAATAAGAATAAAGTCAGATACATTTTTGGAGTGAGTCCGTATACGAAATTTTGCCGATTTCGCTCATTTAACAGACGTGATTTAACAGTTAAAATACAGTATTTCTATAAGTTTTAATGCACAACATGTAAGATCATTTCAATTATAATATAGTGTTGGAGCTAGATTTTTTTTTTAAGTATCTTTAAATAATCCAACTCATACCCGCGACAGTTTTGTGATTTTTGCTGTAAAAGGTTTAGAATATCACCTTTTTATGGATTGTATTGACGTCTTAACGGTATGAAAAAAATACAATGTACTGTTGAGAAAGTCGTCTATAAAGTGTTGGAATTACTTTTTACCACTTCAATATAAAAAAACCCTTTAAAAACAGAAAACCTCTATCTGCCCGCTAACTTGGCGATCGTCCTTTTTCACCTGGCATATGAAAGACGGGCGTGAGTGTGAAGAGAGCAGTAGAAAAGAGAGGACGGGCTCTTAAGAATCGATTTTCATATACTTATAAGGCGACCGGTATGAGAAAAATCCGAGCGGTAATACCTACTAACAAGTAACGAAAATGTGTCACGTTTTTGGACGATGGAAACTTTCTCATTTGGCTGTGAGTGTATTAAGACCATAAAGGTAATATACCCATCGGAATATAATATTATATAAAATAATATAATTATATTATTATATAATTATATAATAATAATAATAATAATATAATTATATTATAATATTATATAAAATAATATAAGTAATAATGTTATCATATAATAATATAATTATTTCAAATTCAGGTAGGGGGTAGCCGAGGTGTTGCCTTTGATGTTAGAAGAAACCCCGTTCCTCTAGGCCTATTGGGAGCTGAGTTATGGCCGCTTTTGTTCGACGTTTGACAGTTGCCGAGCTGTCAATGTCAAAGTTTGAATGCTTGTAACTCGGCAACTATTTGTCCTGGATATGAGTTTCTTCGGCTTGATCTTCCTGGATTTTTCTCCTCTATTCGATTCTGGCCTTAGAATTGAGAAAAAAATATTTTGAAATAACTATGGCAGAAAGGGGTGTAGATAATATTGCCGGAACATCTGATTTCATATTATATTAATCTTTTTTCAGTTGAATAAACTCTTTTTGAGTATGGTTAGATACTCGTACTTAAGTCGTGCGTCGGAGCTGACACACTTTTTTTTATACGTGTGAGACACTGCAATTTTTTAACTTTTAAGTTCAGAAATCACGTTGATATTATGGTTTTTTGTAAGAAACCGCTATTATTTGTAAGAGATTTATATTTTATTTTATTGTTTTTATTACTAACTTAATTTTAGTTTGTAAATGTTGAGGTTTTTTCATTATATTCTTGTTTAATCTGTAAGTCCAATTTGTGTCTTTTTACTATAGGTAAATCCAGTTTTTATCTTTTGGGAAATTATGAGTATACATAAATGAACATGGTAATTTAAGTACTTACTAGTAATATATCTTCGAACCCTATCCATGTCTAGTGTTAGTACAGACCTAAGTTTAAGCAATAACTAATAAGTAATTTAATAAGGATCTATATCGTTACTCGGACCTACAAGGAAACTTCGTCTCGATTTTCAGGTTATTTCGTTTCCTTTCACTTTTAAACTTAAATATGCTATAATGGGTAAGTGCTGACCTTCCGTTGATAATATTACACAATAACGAAATACTTGGTATGCTTGGATTAAAAAAATTAAGTAAAAAAATAAAAACAGCAGCAAGCCTACAAAAAACAGAAGTAAACGCCTTAAAAAGTAACAGGCAAACGCATTTTCTCGTTTATAATGTAAATATGGATTAATTACGTCCTGTAAGTTATAACTTAGCATTAGGTATAATTATGTATTATTTTTTGTATGATTTGTAGATTTTTGATTGCGTCCATAAACCTAATGACTTATATTGGCAACTTAATATTGGATCAAAATGCTTGTTATAAGTATTTTGTGAACCAGTTTTGATCTTTGCAAAGTGTTTAAGGTTCATTAAGTTTAACTACTCTGTACTTTGTTTCAAACTATCATACAAGAATAGAGCTTGATCTAACTGCACCATAATAGGCGCCTGTAACAGCGACCGATATCGTATTAACTCAACATAAGATTAAAGACATTATTCATATCCATTATCCATATTAATCCATACTAATATTGTAAATTCGAAAGTGTGTCTGTTTGTCTGTCTGTCTGTTACCTCTTCACGCCCAACCCGCTGAACCGATTTTGCTGAAATTTGGCATGGAGATACTTTAGGCCCGGGAAAGGGCATAGGATAGTTTTTGTCCCGGAAAAATGTAAGGTTCCCGCGAGATAAATGAGTTTTGGCGCACCGCGCAACAGAGTTGCGGACGTCTAGTTGATTATATATTTGATGTTAATTGTTATTAGGATGGTAATAAATTATTAACTGATAGATTAACTATTCAATTTCCAGAGACGCGTTAAGAATAATGAAGGATTATTTTTAGGACAAAGGGTACAGAATAGGGAATCGAATACTGTTTCACTCTAGAGAAACCGTGGGAAAATGTAAAAAAATGGACACTTACTCCACGGGCCACGCCGTGAGTAAGTGTCCATTTTTAACCGACTTCCAAAAAACGAGGAGGTTATATGTTCGGCTGTGGATATTTTTTTTTTTTTTTTTTTTTTTTTTTTTTTTTTTTTTTTTTTTTTTGTATGTTCAACGATTACTCCGCCGTTTGTGAACCGATTTTCGAAATTTTTGTTTTGTTGTATTAGGTTTCACTCCAATTTGGTACCATGTTCACAAAAGTGGTGACCTGATGATGGGATCCATGAGTAATCGAGGGAACTCCTCGAAATTTATATGGAAACATATGGTGATTTTGGTTTTATGTGAAGTGTACTAAGAATATGCTACCAAAAAGTCAAATATTGGGTCAAAGTATACCATGGTTTCGAAGATGCTGAGAGAACTCCTGACTCCTTATAGATACACGTTCGGGAGTTTCGGCGTTGTTTTAAGAACAGAAAGCATATGCTACTATGCAATTCATATTCATCATCATAATCATCATCATCATCATCATCGTCATCATCATCATTAAGGTCACCAATGTCTCATGGCACAGAATTAATAATAGTACAAGGCATAGGTATGGATATACTAATAATAATAATTATGTACTGTATAACAACACCTGTTTGTTTGATACATGGCGGTCGGCGCCGCAGAGGCGACGGCGTCGCCGCGCCGCGTGGCGCGTGGCGGCAGACAACAGATCGAATACTTTACTAATTACTTTATAAAATTTAAATAGACAAATAGAATTAAAATAAAGTTATTTTAAAAAGAGCATTTACACAAAACAAAGTCATTAAGTGTCTTTTTAATCAGTTATACTTATTAATCGATAGATGGCGCACTAAGTATCGATTTGAATTCTTGATTAAGCGCTTATTCCACTTATCCTAGCTAGGAAGTCCTAGCTAGGGTCCTAAAAAATTTAGTCAAGTGGAATAACATTTAGAAGCTAGGATCCTAGCTAGGATCCTAAATCGGAAAAAATTTAGTCAAGTGGAATGACATTTAGAAAGCTAGGATCCTAGCTAGGACTTCCTAGCTAGGATAAGTGGAATAAGCGCTTTACAAGAACAGAGCTGTCAATAATTATGATAATATTAAATATTATGAGTAGCTACGCTACATCCTATGCAAGTTTATACAATTTTTTATCTGATAGATCCTTCGATCGTGGAAAAACGAGACACAATAGCCTTTCTATTGTTATCTCAATCGCCGGTGACCGCTTGGGGCTTGAAGCATTAAAATTGTTAAATTACTTAGCACAATATGTTCACTTCACTGATAATATATGATTTTGTGAGTGTGAGTTGTGACTCTTGACAAATTGTAATAAGATACGTAAAATATACGCGAAGGTTTACCTACTAGTGTAACTAAAAAGAGTGAAATTATTATTATTTTTAACAAAAAATTAAAACCGACTTCCAAGGTAAAAACAATAATAACATTAATATGAACTAAAAAGTATTAAATAATTTTTACTATCTAATGTTGCCTTTTTCCGAATTCGGCTAAAACTCAACTATTTCTGTATTCAATCTTCATAATTTTGAAGTCGGTGCCAGTTCCAAAAGTTTCAAATATTCTGTCAGAGGACTGAAGATTCAGCTATCTGGTACCGACTTCAAAATAATGAAGATTGAATACAGAAATAGTTGAGTTTTAGCCGAATTCGGAAAAAGGCAACATTAGATAGTAAAAATTATTTAATACTTTTTAGTTCATATTAATGTTATTATTGTTTTTACCTTGGAAGTCGGTTTTAATTTTTTGTTAAAAATAATAATAATGACGCTTGGCGCGGTCATACTAGGCGCATCGGCTCCGCATTAAAATAAAGTTTTAAAATAATATTATAACTTTAATCTGTGATCTCTGTGCAAAAACATGTAAAAACAGTGACGAGAACTATGTGAAATTGTTTTCTAAGAAAAATATCAACGGATTATAAAAATATTAACATTTTATAAATCAAAAAAATATAAGAAGAATAAAAGCGTACCAGTGTAAATAACTATAATATAATCAATAATAAGTGATTAATAACTAAAAAGAAACGTAAATTACCAAAAAAGTGAATACAAAATAAGTGAATACAAAAGTTTACATCCAGTCCGGAACAAAGAGCTCACGAACACAAGGACATATGAAGGACATTTCAAACTGAATCAAAACTCAACAGTTTACCCGAGTTAACTTAAGATACATAATTTCGAATTAAGCGTCACAAGGCTAGTTGGCGCAGTGGCAACAGTAGACGGGCAACGTATATGAATGCGACGTGCCTATGATCAAATCCTCGTTGACTGCCACTTTTTGTATGGTAACCGCGAGGCGTATAGCCCTAATAACATTATCTTCACTCAATATTTGTATCTAGCCAACAATGGAGAACGTCACATTCAGAAGAAAGATTCGTAAATCACTATCACAAACAAACTTAGCAACCATGGAGGACATACAACCTAGCCAAGACATCTTAAACTCATCCGTATTAGACATAACGGTTTGTAGCCTTACGAGTCTAACACAGAGGGAAGACTCTTCATATTATTTAGATGAAATACAAAGTTTGAGAACAAAATTATCGATTGCGGACAAAAAAATAGAGGAACTTAACTACGAGAACCAAACTTTAAAGAATAACATAGAAACTTATAAAAAGCAAGTAGAATTATTGAAAAAATTAACAAAGAAAACACAGACAGATAGTAACAAATTAATCACAACTCCACTCAGACGAAGAACATTAAATACACCTTTCCTAAATATTTCTACATCTAAACTGCCAAAATTTCAACTGAAACAAGATCATGAAGAGAATAATAAGGGCAAGTGCTATGAACAAAAATTACATATTGAGACACAAAAACACGATGTACTGAGAGAAAACCACATAAGAAGTAAAAAAAAGTCTACAAAATAATTATAAAAAACCATCAACAATGAACACTATATATATTGTAGCGGACGAACAAGGAAGAGGATTACGAAAAGTGTTACAAAGATTAGTCGGATCAGAATACCTAGTGAAATGTTTTTGGAAAGAGAATGCGACACTAGAAAATATTACAAACAGCATAAAAAGTGAAATAAAATCATTAAATGAACAGGACATTGTTTGTGATTGTATTAGGTGGTACACATGAAAAAATCCTTTTTCCATTAAATCAACATTAGATCAGTGGCTTAAAGACTTTAACAATACAAATATATTAATAGGGGAAATTCCATGGCACGAAACTTTAAATCGAAGAATACTAAACTCAACACTAAGAGATATTTGTAAAAATTATAAACATACGACCTACCTCGACATGGGATGGAATAAATACACAACAAATAACAGAACATTTACAAATTTCGTATCTAAATATTTACTAAGGGAAATACTGCGTATTGGCTACAAAAATAAAATAAACATTTACTTAAATCCACAACAATACTTATCTAAGAAAATAAAAATGGAAAATAAATGGACACAGACGTCTTCTATTGACCATAATCAAATTTATACTGAAAACAATAATAATTGTAATTATGATAATATTACGACTAGATCTAGTGACTTGGGTAAAAATACTAACCAAAATCAATGTCTTTTTCGTGTGTAACTATATTAACATTTTTCATCAAAACATTAATGGCCTTATCAATAAATCAGATTTGTTGACAGTATGTATTGACGAAATTACAAATGATGAAAGCCCTATAGACCTTTTGTGTATAACTGAACATAATATGATTAATGATGACAAAACTTTTCTAAACATTCCAAATTACAAATTAATATCAAGCTACTGACGTAACAAACGAGATGGTGGTTCTTGTATTTTAGTTAAAAGGGATCTCAAAGCCGATCCAATTAACGAGCTCATGAATCTCTCAATCCCAAACTTATTAGAATGTTCTGCCATTCGATTGCCAGAACAAAAAATGTGTATATTGTGTATATATAGACCCTCTAAACCTAATAAGCAAGCATTCCTTTCATTTTTGGAAAGATTTGACTTAATTCTATCAAAATTGATTAATACAAGTAAGGTAGTAATATGTGGGGACTTCAATATAGACATTCTTAAAGATACTTATCAAAGTAGAGAACTTAAAGGTTTGCTGAGCAGCTATAATCTAAGGATAGAAATAAAACAACCTACGAGACTTGCTAGTAACACATGCATAGATAATATTTTCCATAATATACCACGTAGTGAATCTAAACTCATAGATACCGCTCTGTCTGATCATACTGCGTAAGTATTGAAATATCCATATAAAAAAACAAGCTTGTTAAAATATTGGTACAAAGAAGTTCGCGACTTTAATATACAAAATAAAATCAAGTTCAAAGAATGCCTCAAATCGCTAAAATTTGCTGAAGTATATAATGAGAATGATCCAAATATAGCATTTAATAATGTTCATGACTTGTTTAAACTGTTTTATGAATTGTGTTTTCCTATAATCAGAATAAAAATCTATAATAAAGTTCGACCAAAATGGGTTACCAGAGGCATTAAAATATGCAGTAAAAGAAAGAGAGAACTCCTATGGAAATACCGAAAGAATCCTAATGAAATAAATAAAAAAAACTTTTCAAGAATATTATAAAAGATACAGGTTAGTCATAAAAAACACACAACGAGCACAAAACAATTACTACATACAAAAATCTAAAATAAAATCAAAGGCTGTTTGGAAGATAATAAATAATAATAAAACACAATTTATAAATGAAAACATTAATGAAATACATGATGACGGATTTATTCTAAAAGACCCAAAAATTATTGCTGATCGTTTTAACTATTACTTACTTTGCTAAAGTAGGAAAACCCGGAAACGCCTATAATAATAAAATAAATAATGATACAACACATATTTTAAACTCATATTTTATGTCGTTTGCGACAACTGAAGAAGTAAATAAGATTATACTCTCGCTCAACAATACAAATAGTGTAGGGATAGATGGTATAAAAACGGAAATACTAAAAGAAACAGCACCTATTATCGGACCGGTATTAACTCATTTAATTAATTTAAGTTTTGAAAACGGCATCTACCCTGACGGACTGAAACAATCGATAATCATTCCAATATTTAAAAAAGGATTAAGGAGTGATATACGGCCGTACAGGCCAGTGGCTTTAATACCCACAATATCAAAAATATATGAGAAAGTCATATATAGCAGGCTTTACAATTTCATGGAAAAAAATCAAATTTTAATATCAGAACAATATGGATTTAGACAGAGTAAAAATATTAATGACGCTATTTATAACTTTTTAAATAAGGTATACAGCAGCCTGGATAGTCGAAATTGTGCTACAGCATTGTTTATGGATATGTCGAAAGCATTCGATCGAGTAGATCACAAACGCCTTCTACAAAAACTGTGCATTTACGGAATTAGGGGTAAACTAATTAAATCATATTTATCTAACAGAAAACAAGTAACGCAAATAAAGAGATATTGTCCTTCAAACAGATGTGAACAGCAATATCTATCCGAGGCTCAGGAAACAGAATACGGAGTCCCCCAAGGGAGCATCTTAGGACCTCTCTTCTTTCTTATTTATATTAATGATCTCGTCAAATGTAAAGGTAAAAATAATATGACATTATTTGCTGATGATAGCACAATTTTATTTATAGAAAAATTCATAAATGATATGGAATCAAATATTAAATTAACTATGGACAAAATTATTGAATGGCTACAAAGTAATAACTTAAAATTAAATTTTGATAAAACTAAAATAATGAATTTTAAACGCGTAACATCTAATACAAAAACTAAACTTGACAATAACTACAATGGACATATTTGTAATGAAATTGACAAAATAAAGTTTTTAGGAGTAGTAATTGACAACAAATTGACATGAAAACCACGTCTAGAATATATAAGTAAAAAAATTAATCAAAGTGCATACGCTCTATACAAACTTAGACCTAAAACAAATTTATCAACACTGTTAACAGCATACCATGGATATGTTTCATCTATTATTAGACACGGTATAATGTTCTGGGGCAACTTCACTCATTGGTTAACGGTATTTAGGGCACAAAAGAAATGCATCAGGGCTATTTGCAATATTGGTAAGAGGGATTCGTGTAAACCGAAGTTTATTAATTTAAATATATTAACATTACCATCAATATATATTTATGAATGTGCTTTGTATGTTAGGAAAAATCTAGAGAAATACGAAACATGTTCCTCGGCTAGACATAAAAATAAACTGCTAGCAATACAAGCTAAATCGGAATTTAAAAGAAAAAGTATAGTATGTATGGCACCCAAAATTTACAATAAACTACCTACAAATATAAAAAATATTGAAGAATTAAAACACTTTAAATGTAAATTAAAGAGCTATTTAATAGGTAAATGTTATTACACCATAAAAGAATACTTAAACGAAAAAGAGACATAATCGGTATAAATAAACATTAATTTTACATTTTGTTAGTCTCGCTAAAACTCAAGAACGGCTAAAAAATTCGGCTAATTTTGGTCTTGAAATATTCGTGGAAGTTCACGGAAGGTTTAAATTAGGATGGAAGCGATACCTAGTTCATCGGGTCAGCTGATATTAGTGAAATGGGCCATTAATGTATTGATAATTATTATTGTTACTAACATAAGTGCATAATGTATTTACTTATAAAAAATTGTTAAGATTAATTCTGATAAAATATTATAATTATTATGAGTTATGACTTATTATTATTGCACGCCTTAAGAGCCCGGGTAACCCTCGAAATTCTCATACATTCGTAATACCAAAATCATTTTGTCATACGAAAATATTTAACATGTTTGAGTTATTTTTCAGTATAAAATAGTAATTACCTAGGTTCCTGAACAAAAATTAACTTCAAAATATTTAAACACTAAAAAATTTTTTTTTGTGTATAAATTTTTTTTACTAAATTTAGTACTAAATATTTAAACACAAAAAAATAGAGTAAAACACTAAAAAATATATAAATAAATAGTAAATTTACTACAAAATATTTCAACTCTAAAAAATATTTTTTAGTATTAAAATATTTTGTAGTAAATTTACTAATTATTTATAAATTTTTGAGTGTTTTACTCTATTTTTTAGTGTTTAAATATTTAGTACCAAATTTAGTAAAAAAAAATTATACACAAAAAAAATTTTTTTAGTGTTTAAATATTTTGAAGTTAATTTTTGTTCAGGAACCTAGGTAATTACTATTTTATACTGAAAAATAACTCAAACATGTTAAATATTTTCGTATGACAAAATGATTTTGGTATTACGAATGTATGAGAATTTCGAGGGTTACCCGGGCTCTTAATGGCTAATTGTAGATAAGTACCAGGACATCTTTGTAATATCTTATGTAACCTACAATTGCAAAAATAAATGATTTGATTTGATTTTTTTTTACATTTTTCCTTTATTGGATAGGAATATTTTATATCTTAGACACAAGGGAATAATAGGAACTTCTAAAGTACGTTCAGAATTAAGCGTTTATATTACATTAAATTTTTATTTCAATGATATAGCGTTTACATTTTTATTTCAATGACACATTTTATTCACTTAAAAAAACCTATAAAACATTCTCGTTATTCATATAAAGTACAAGATCTATAAGAGACCTATATAGATTGGACGTATAATGAATGCCCCTGGGTCGATTTGTATTTTGTGCCCACAATAAACTGCCCCGCCCGTCAACGCAATGTAACGTTCCCAACACTCCTATTGCCACACTTCAATATCATAGATACTTATTGAAATCGACTCAGTAATTGTATTGTGATTTGTGATCGACAGTTTATAACGTTAATCATTTCAGTTGCTTTATCTTTTTAATTTTTATCACCTAACAGTGAACCATACACATATATACAAAAATAATACACGGGGCACAGATAGTCTCGGTTTAAAAAAAAACTACGTAAGAAGTATTACTTTTTACACCAACTGTATAGAGACGAAAGCACAGAATACATAATTAGTAACCTTACGGTAACGGAAGACTGAGTGTGGGTAAAATACAGTAAAATTTAAACTTCAAAAAGTACAGTGTTCATAAGAACACACACTATATAAATTGGTAACCATATTTTATACAGAGCCGCGAGGAAAGACCTAATGAAGTTGTAACGTGGTTAACTTACAAATTTCGGAAATGGCATCAAATTTGCTATAGGTAAAATTTTACGAATTGGTCAAATAAGTTGCGCTTATTTGACCAATTCGTTCCTTTTCTAAAGTATGATGTAAACACACATTCATTCATTTCTACAAACCTTTCTCATTTTGCTCTATTGTTACTATTTTGGCACTTGGCAAAAAATGGCGTAACATCGAGCGCGTGGCCAATGGTTTGACGAATGTCAGTCACGGAAGTGTAATGGCCTTGGGAAGTGGAATGTGAGAGTCAAGTTCCTCTCGGTGCATAATACCTTATGACCTTGATACGTCATCCTGCGTCATGTAGGTACAATTAGTGGCTTTTTCTTTTCTTTTCTTTTCTAGTCTTATTATGGCCGCAATAACCACTCCCTCCATATATTTTTTTTCTTGTGACATTCAGAAAACACTGTCCATGTGGTTTTTTCTTTTCTAGTCTATATGCTCCAATCCTTAAGCCCTTTACGTATTGTAAAATGTCCAATCATTTTTTCATCTTTTATTTGCGAAAGTTTTTAAAATGCTTTAATCCTTCAGGCCCCGCGCGAGCACCGGTGATCGCGACAACAATAGAATACAATAGCAATTCCTGGAAATTCCGACTGAAGTAATACTTCAGTCGGAATTACGGTACGGTGTGGTGAGGGACATAAAATTTTAGTTTTTTATTGTTTATTCTTCATTACATCATATTAAGCTTGTACTGGCACACTGCTCTACTTTCTAGATTTTTTACAGTATATGAATAGTAATTTTTGTCATCTGTAATAACCACCGTAACGATTTCTATTATGATTGAAATCTATAATATAGGTAATTGAAGTTCAACGATCGAGGACCTTGAAAATAAATTGCTCTATTGTTTATCTGTTTTGAATTGTTTTGTGGCAAAGTTTTGAACGTTGATGTTTAATTATAGACCAAATAGTCTGATAATGCAGGCATGAAAGTTACATTTTTAAATACTTTTAACATGAACAGTATAACTATAAGTTCCCTGCAACTTAGCTCTAGCGCAGAAATTCATTTATCACGTAGTAACCATAAAGTTTTTTTTTCGTTTTAGAAAACTATGCCATTATAATATCTTTTCGTGGACTCTAGTTTCTAACTATCAATCAAAACCAAATTTTATGCAAAACAACAAACAGGAAAACCAAATAGTAAACATAAAGTTCGCCGCTGTAAAAACTATTCAATTATCTTTTGGACTCTATCAATCCAGGCATTCCATGATCCAGGTGGGTTATTATGACCTCTTATTTCCAGCCAGTTTATAATATAAACTGGCTGGAAATAAGAGGTCATAATAGCCCACCTGGCCTATCAAAAGCAATAACCAGTCTCACTTTTGCATTTACAATATGGCATGGATCATGGCAACACTTTATTTCGTATCTATACAAAATTATCACTGACTAATCTAATTTCAATGTCCATATTTACGTCAAGTTACCCATACAACACAATCGATAGTTCTCACAATGGCGTCATACCCCACTGCGGCGCTGTCGCAACTCCATTCTTATCTTTCACGAACAATTATTTTTTCCACATTTATCGGCAGAATGTGTCCCAGTTTCGGAGGGTATGTCAGGATGTGGCGAAATCTCGTCCATCACTCAACGTGTCACACCTAGCGTTCTAGACCACGTATTGGTGGACTAATTTGGAGCGTTTTATTGCCATTTACCAGCAATTAAAAATGGTTTGCCTTTGAAAAAAGTTGCCACGCCTAGGATTTATTGCCAGCAATTAAAATATAATTTGCCTTAAAAAATTGGTCAATCGAAGTGTTACACATTCAAATCATTTATTACATGTTTTGGCAAATAAGTAGATTAAATTGATTGTAATGCAACAGGACCCAATTAATATCATGATTTGCAGTACATAAGGACGTTGCCTACGCTTCTTTCAATTTTACTATGCTTTTCCATTTTGTGACAGTGTACGCTAATAGTAGAGGAGGGGAAGGTGCTATTTTGTAGTCACTCGAGCGTCACGGAGACCTAGTAGTTTTTTACATTAGGTAAAACTGATAAAAAATAATAAGAGCGTTTTTTATTTAAGCGGTGGGTTCAGAAACTGCAGCCATTTTAAAGTTTTGAAAAAGAAAATATATTCACAAAATTGTTTATTTAGGTAAATTATAAATATATTTAAGACAACAAGGACTAAATCATTTAGTTTAGTGCAAAATAAAATATCTGCGAAGCTTAGTTCAGAAAAT
This sequence comes from Lysandra bellargus, assembly GCA_905333045.1. Lineage (NCBI taxonomy): Eukaryota > Metazoa > Arthropoda > Insecta > Lepidoptera > Lycaenidae > Lysandra > Lysandra bellargus. Next base: position 10,989,946 of record HG995330.1, on the reverse strand, counting down.
ATGAAGCTTTACTTTTATATATTTTAAAATGTCCCTACAGGCTTACCTGACCTTTTAATCGTCAGTTCTTTATATGGAAGCTTCTTTGGGGTATATTAAACATCCCCTATCAAGCCCCAAGCGGTCACATCCGGCCGCGATAACAATGAAAAAGCTATTGTGTCTCGTTTTGCCACGATCGATGGGATATCTGGGATAATGGGATAATCTGACAGATCCGATGACATTTCAATATAAAAAAAAATTTTAGCAAACCACGTGAAAAATCTGATTTCTATACCATGATGACTAGACACATGTCGGAAGCCTATACAAGCTTAATCCTACACGCTCGAGCTAATCCCGAAATCCCCTCTTCGCCTCCCCTACTATAAAGTAAGTAATTAGTAATTACGTATCCCAAGACAACTCCCTAAATCATGATATACGCAATACGCACCAGCGTAACTTACAAAGTCTAAATATGAAAGAGCTTATTCTACCAATGCAGAAGCAGAAACATAATATCTTAATGCCTATCATCACTTACCAGGCGATCAGTGGCCATGTCGAATATGAGTATCTTGGGCGGGCAGACTCGTCGGAAGTCGTCGAGGCTGGTGGTGACGCCGGCGTCGAGGACCCACAGGCGGTTGCAGCGGTCGGCGCGCACACGGTACACCGACACCAGCCCCGTGCAGTTGATCTCGCCGCGGCCTGCCGTATGGTACGACCAGTCTGGGTACGCCTAAAAAAGAACAAATTTTAATAACATGTTTTTTTAATACCCTACCCCATCCCGCTTTGTGCCTTGGCCAGTCCGGGTACGCCTAAAAAAATAAAAACTACATGACGCCCGCAACTCCGTTGCGCCAAATATCGTATATCGCGCGGGAACCGTACATTTTTTCGGGATAAAAAGTATCTTATGTCCTTTCATGGGAATCTAAGTATCTCTACACTTAATTCAGCAAAATCGGTTAAGCGGTTTGGACGAAGAAGTAACAGACAGACAGACACAATTTCACATATATAATATTTGTATGGAAGTATGGATATGCATTGAAATGAGTGATAAGCCATCTAAAATCTATCTCTCGTTAACAGGTGCTGCAAGAGTTAGACTGAACGAATCCAATGATCTGTCAAACTTCAATAGAGTCGTTTTAGCACTTTTACCACAAAAAACAAGAGGACCCAAAATTAGGATATTTTAGATTCTCGTGTACTCTAGGATCTAAAAAAATACATACTCGTATAAATATTATCGTATATTATACTCAATCTTGTAGACTGACTTGCCACATTAATGACGAAAATAAGGTTGAAAGAAAAGTGTATGAAATATTATGCCACAAATATATAATAAGCCACTTCTGGTCCTTATCTCTATAGATAATAAAATTGAGATCTTATTGCTTTTATGTAGATATTTTCTTGCATTAAAATTCAATTGCAAGATAAGTCAATGTTCGCAAGGACTCAGACTGACAGTCAGCTATCTGATTTTATCTGGCGTTTGGCAATAAACAAAGGTACAAAACTGCAGTTTGTTCTGTACGTGATACGCAAAACAATGGAATTTACAATTCATTATCAAACTAAAAGTAGATACGACGTCACAGTCATGGCAACTTAAAAAAACAAAAGAATTAGACATACCAACAGTTTCATTGTTAAAAAAATGTTTTCATATACTAGATAGACTCTTATAGAGTTTAGAGGTAGGCAATTTTGTTTATCGAAGAGATTCGTATATCCGTTGGTAACCGCGTACCGTAAATTTTGTCACTGTAAAATTATCCTAAGCGTCTCTAAGGCCGGTATAAATAGTCAGTACTCAAAATGCATCTCGGTCTCAAGACACGGTTCAGGCTCTGCAATTGGTTGGCTGTCAAAATTTGGACCAGTCATAGAGCCGAACCGCATCTTGAGACCGAGATGCATCTTAAGTACTGACTATTTATACCAGCCTAAATATCTCTATACCAAAATGTATCTAAATTAATTTATCTCGTTAATTGTAAAGAGTAGTAGACGGACACAGGCATTAATAATATTAGTAATTAGTAGGGATATATCAATATGTCAAATAAACTCAATAAAAATAAACTAAATAATATGTCAAATAAATATAACTCGCCATATTCCGGCACAATTAATCACAAAAGATTAATGAACTTTTCGTTTAACCATTCCAATTTGTCATTTAAAAAACAATTAATATTAGGCCGCCAAATAAAAACAAATGCCACATGCCAAGTCTGCGATTGGCTGGCAAATTAGTTAATTAATGGCAGTAACTTCGAGCGTTACAATTAATATGCCACTTTGGCATATCAAATGGCAAACGCCATATCTGCCAAGGCCTTACGTTACCCTTCACGCTTTCTACAGTCGTGCGTCGTGCACCGCGACTCGGCGCCAAACGACAGGGCTGCCAACATCCAAAAAGTAAGCCACCAACTTGATTTACCTACAAACGTTGCCACATCCATTCTAATATTATGATAAATGCGAAACTGTGTCTGTCTGTCTATCTGTAACCTCTTCACGTCCAAACTACTTTGAGTTCCGAGAAAGGACACAGGATACTTTTTTCCGGAAAAATGTACAGTTCTCGAGCGATAAATAAATTTTGGCGCAACGGAATTGCTGGCGTCATCTAATAAAACCATATTTCCATTATTAAAACACAGGACTGTTTCAATGCCAATCTGAATAGATTCAGCTGTTTTAACTGGAAGTTGTAACAGATAGACATAATATTTATATTGATATAAGTAAGAATGACTGAGCTTACAGGTTCTGTTAACTGCAATACCAAAGGACTTACAAGTGCGTTTAGTTCAACGATTCTAGGATTCGCTGTTAACAAGATGGGTTTAATCAAGAGTAATTGTTATGTGAGGTCATTGAAATACTGTAATGTACGCAACTATTGAAGTAATTATATTATTAAATATTATTTTAGATGATATAAATATGTCCAAGAATATCTCACGAGTAGCAACCCTACTAACGCACAAAGGCCGCTCAATCGTTATAATTGTTATGAAAATGTTGTTCCGCTTGTAATTCATTTTAGTAGGCTTGTAATGTTTTTTATTGCATCCAATTACTAAGACTGATCTGATTACTGATCATCAGTGGTCACTGACATTAACATACCAGTTATAGGACATCCCACGAATCTATATTTTAATCTATCAGCGGGCCTAGACAAGCGGCAAGTGCAGATTGAAGACGTGAGTGGAAGAATCGAACAAGTAACATTTCGTAACATACGGACAATGGGTAACTCATTTATTCCCTAATTATTTTAATAAAACTTGTAACTTATCTACTTCATAACCTAGCTGATATATCTGGCTACACATATAGTCCACAGTTTTTCTATTTGAAATAATTTTTCCGGCCCTAAAGCCTACATTTAAGCAAAAAAACGGGAAGATTTTTCATGTTATTTACCTTATTCTTCCACTCACGTCTTGGATTATCGTAAGTAAACGCTAACGCTATACTGCGCTTTGGATTTAGTATAATATTAGAATTTAAGGCTTTTCAAGACATAAAGATAAGAACTATAGAAATAATAAAAAATTATAATGTTTTAAATGCATTATAAAATTTTATTATTTCTATTACATTCAGTACGTTTTTCTAGAATTTTTTTAAATTAAATAAGGGGGCAAACGAGCAAACGGGTCACCTGATGGTAAGCAACTACCGTCGCCTATGGACACTCGCAACATCATAAGAGCTGCAGGTGCTTTGCCGACCTTTTAAGAGGGAATACGCTCTTTTCTTGAAGGTTTGCAGGTCGTATAGGTCCGGAAATACTTCTGGTGACAGTTCGTTCCAGAGTTTTACAGTGCGCGGCAGAAAGTTACGCGAAAAACGCACTGTGGAAGAATATTAAGTAATTTTCAATAATTTATAATATTAAGTGTATGTTGTATAATATATGTTTTTATTGGTATAAAAGCTATTGCCCGATTTATATAACATAAAAGAAGTATTTTAAATATACTGTATGCTATTGCAGTACAGTACCTGAGATTTCTTGTTGTTTGTAAATACCATTGTGTTCTACATTGTAAGGTTTTCAATTTAGAATGCAGCTCAGACTACTTGATTTATATTGAATACGATGTAATGATTATTTTATTTAGTTTATAGTTTTATACATACATTTTTTGAATACTTGTTATCCATTATATTATTATAAGTGCGAATTTTTGTCTGCTTGTCTGTCTGTCACACTTAGACCGCTGAACTTGGATGAAAATTTTAAAAGGGGTGAGTAACTTTGAGTTTTGTTTTCCAAAAGCTATCCCGTGCAAAAGGGTCTACAGAATAGTGTTACGGTTTCTATGTCATGAATTTGCGATCGAATTTCTCAATCGACATAATTTTATTTTTAATGTTATTAAAATTGCAAGTATTTTATTTTGTTATTGCCTAATATTTTATTTATTTTTTAATGAAAGAAGGGGGCAAACGAGCAAACGGGTCACCTGATGGAAAGCAACTTCCGTCGCCCATGGACACTCGCAGCATCAGAAGAGCTGCAGGTGCGTTGCTAGCCTTTGAAGAGGGAATAGGGTAATAGGGGAGGGTAGGGATGGGAAGGGAAGGAAATAGGGTAGGGGATTGGGCCTCCGGTAAAGTCACTCACTCGGCGAAACACAGCGCAAGCGCTGTTTCACGCCGGTTTTCTGTGAGTACGTGGTATTTCTCCGGTCGAGCTGGCCCATTCGTGCCGAAGCATGGCTCTCCCACGTACGATAATAATATTTTTATTATTTCGTCATATCTACAATATAAAAATATATTTAAGGTTATAATATGAGAATATAAACATATTTTTAGACTAGCATTCTACAGTCTACAGTCGTAGCGCCGAGTGCGAGCGCGTTGATGTCTTTTACTAGCCTTATTTAATTTTATAACGCTGACTCATATTTATAAGACAAAGCTATAAAATCATAAAAGCATTGTAATTATAGCTATTGATTATATATTTTTAGCTCGATTCGTACTGTGGGTGTACAATGTGCACCCTTCTATTTCCCAATGAACGCTAAAGAGAATGTGCATTTATTTTATTGTAGCTATTTTGAAATCATACAGATTATAAGGTTTAGCTGTAGCATTATAATAAGGGTTACAAACTAGTTAAATTATTTGTAACAAACCAGTAAACATTTTCGGGACTAAGATGTATTGTAAACTATATAAGCTTGTTTATAACTGTATAGCTTGTTTTGTAAACTATATCTATATATATAAAACTCAAAGGTGACTGACATGGTGATCTATCAACATACAGCCCAAACCAATGGATGGATCGGGCTGAAATTTTGCATGCAGGTAGATGTTATGACGTAGGCATCCGCTAAGAAAGGATTTTGATAAATTCCAACCCCAAGGGGTTAAAATGAAAGTTTGTATATAATAATACTTCTTAACGCGAGCGAAGTCGTAAATACTAATATTATGAATGCGAAAGTGTGTCTGTCTATCTGTCTATCTGTTACCTCTTTACGCCCCAACCGCTGAACAGATTTTACTGGGTATGGAGTTACTTTGAGTCCCGGGAAAGGACATAGGATAGTTTTTATCCCGAAAATGTACGGTTCCCGCGCGATAAACGAATTTTGGCGCAACAGAGTTGCGGGCGTCATCTAGTAAGTACATAATAATTCTAGGTCTAACCGCTGATTTACTTCAATTTAGAAAACTATATCTAAACATAACTCATTCGCCTTTTACGTCATTACTCTAATTACGCATATTATAGCACTGTCATCATAAGCCGGAAAAGCGTGACGTGCGATCGGAAATTATGAGTGCAAGTTCTTTCACCCTTATCTGCCTATATAAAAAAGTTGATTTTACTTTCAGTATGGGGGTGACGCCAGGCGGCATGTAGCTGTTAGTTAGCACCCATATACAAAATATATGGCAGCTATTTTTAACCCCTCTATCTATAAAAATAGAGTTGATTATAAGTGCAGTACGATCCTGACGCCGGGCGAGAAGGAGTGCGGGACTCGAGAGCCAGACGAAAAATAGTGGGTCACACCTATGTCTATGTAAATAAAGGTCATTACTCATTATAAACATAGTACGGAATAACCCAGGCGCCTTTACCCCTATGCCTTTATAAATAAGGTTGATTATACCTGCAGCACGGGGCTGACGCCGGGCGGCAGGGAGTACATTACCCAGATCATTAGTCTTTAAGCCTTATGTCTATATAAATAATATTGATTTTACCTGCAGCACAGGGCTGACGCCGGGCGGTAGTGAGCGTGGCACCCAGGCCAAGGTAGCGGGTACACCGGCGCGCAGACGCGGGATGCCTACGTAGATCTTATCCCATCCTAGAAAATAAACATTTTTATGAGAAGTGAAATAATAATATGAAAGAGCAATCATCATCATCATCATATCAGCCTATATTCCACTGCTGGACATAGGCCTCTCTTAATGAACGTCAAGATGACCGATCTCCTGCTACTCGCATCCAAAGAGCAATATTTTGCCAGAAATAGGGTGCTTTGAAGAAATTAATAGCCACTGATCTGTCAGCTCGTTTCATAGTTCAATTCATTAAAAAAATTGTAGCTGCAGCTTTTTTTTTAAATTAATTCGTCCCCCTACCATTATCAGGGCTATTTATTTTCTATTTATCTATAAATATAATTTGTTTAATTAACCTTAGATGTAACAATTATGTTCAATATTATAATTTGTACAATATTTACGATATCCAATATAAAAAATACCATGTAATTTACACTAAATTCAAATACCAATTCCAATGTAAAAAAAAAACATGTAGCTGCAGCTTAGGTTTGGTGGGTGTTTTAGGAGGTGAAGCCTTGCAGCAGTTTTCCTTGTGCCCACAAGGTCTAAAGTACTCCTTATGTAGTATATCGCAAGGAGTACAAACTTGCAACATTGTAAAAGATATCGTCCCACTAGCGTGTCAGTGGCTTAATGCCGGTTAATTTAATGAAGAGTTTAATAGAACATTCATAGAGTTTATGTCAAAATCTTCATTAAACCAAAGTTATGTTATTAAATCTCTTTGAATGCGGCCTTTAGTATACCACTATACTGACGGTATGTTTTGAACTGCGCTATTTACTAAATCTTGTTCCCAGTGTTCGTTATACACAAACTATATACTTCACGCGAAAACGGCCATAACTTACAACTTACATAACAAGTCCATTTACCTGCTTTCCTTAGCACAATGTTGTTGTGGTTAAAAGGAAAGAAAAAACGATTTTTTTTTATCAGTTGCTTGCCTTGGACAATCACAATCAACTTTCCCTTTATTAATTAAAAAAAGGTCTTATAAATTGCATTGCATACATACTTGGAGAATTTTAAAAAAATCGACGTATCTAGCCAAACTGCAAAGAGATTCCAACATCAAAATTGGTGCTGAAGCTAAATATTATTCTTGCTAGATAGCAGAAATGACATATTAAAAATTTATATCTATATCCAATCCAGTGGGTACAGTATTCTCTGACTGGAATTTATCCAACAGCACGAAGTCCAGTGAAAAGTCTAACTGCAGCAGCCAGCAAGTGCCACTGCGACACCACCACCCAGAATGGAGGATGAAGCTAATATTATTTACTATTTCCTGCCATACAAAAGATAACTTACCTCCAATATAGTGGGTACAGTATTCTCTGGCTAATATTTACTATTTCTGCCATACAAAAGACATACCTATCTCCAGCCCAGTAGGAACTGTGTTCTCTGGCTGGAATTTGTCCAGCAGTACTGGGTCAGGCGGGAAGTCGAACTGCAGAAGGCTCCACTGTGAAACTACCTCCACGGACGCGCGCGCCACCGCCGCGCACGCAAGCACCGTCAGCACATGGAAGTACATCTGTCGTTTCGTCTGAACAGAAAAAATATTGAAGGTCAATGAGGAGACTAAGCGAGCTAGTTTGCCAATAGTTGAAGTATTTATTCTAATAACGATTCTGAGAAAATCTTGTATCATCTTCACGAGGTTGTAAGTACAAAAAAACTATCTTGCTAGTTTCTATCGCTAGTACACGAAAGAACAGGTTATAATTCTATGTATACATATATATATGTATTATTATTATGTATTACATATATCCTCTTCCGTGAATAGCGCTGAATAAGGGAATGGGTGGTTTTAATTGGTAAACTTTAAGGGCCTTCCCTACGGAGATTCCGTAATTTATCGTATTTAGAGCCTTATAAACTCATAATAATTTGAAAGCGTCAAAGTTATAATAAAAATACAGCAATAATCTTCAGTATATCAACATTCCTTTCCACGTTTTAAATTTTCTATTTTTGTTTATTATACTCATGATATCAGCTTCCAAAGTAAAACCAATTTATTAATATTCAAGCATAATATATTCAGCATCTCCTTAGTATTTACAAATAGCGTTTATTTGAAACACACGCACACATCGACAATATCATAAACTACATATTCCCCATTTTAATTTTCTTTTAGGTCAATTTGAACGAAGATAAGTAAAAAAATAGGGTTTTGGTGCGATCTCGGCAATGCGACGCGGCAAATTTATGGTCAAGACTTAAGGTCGTTTGCTCGAGGGATGGCCTTAAGATAACCTGACATAATATCTCTGCTGCCCACTCTCGTTAGAATGGAGATACATAATCCATTGCTCTTCCTCAAAATAAAGAAGTGTTATCGCTGAAAAACCCCTATACTATACTAAACCTATTTTTTAGTTAACTACTTATTTTTTTGTAGCGATCCTTCAGTCTCAGGTAACAGGTTACTTTGTTTTCAATTTAGTTATTCAAAACACACAACTGATTTAATAAGAAGGATTTTATAAATAACACAATTGTTCCAAATAAATCATGAGTTAAATCACGAAGTGGTAAATCTTGTTCCACTTGGCTGTAGAAGGGCAGAGCCTGACCTACACTAATGAATAAACCAAAACAACTGGTTCTATAGTTACAACTTACAAGGATAAAACGGATGCACATGGATTCTATAATATGAATGATTCATACAGGATTCACCCTGGATGAGTCATCAAGAACTCTACAAAACATCTTTACTTTTTTCGATGGATAAAAATAAGTGACATATTATTATGATTAAGGTCGATTCCACTGAATGTGGCAAATCAGATTTTCTCCTCAAATATTTACTTCACTAACCCATCAATCCCCAAGCGGTAGTCGGCTGCCGCATAACAATTAAAAATCTATGTCTGCGATACCCACAATAAAATAGACACTATAAAAACCTCTTGCCTAAAATCTTCCGAATATTTACTTTAAACTTCTTAAATTTATTTTTAATAAATAGCTAAAATCTTATATCTTTAAACGAGCAATTCTTGGATATATGTATAATATATATAATTGGAATCTCGGAATCGGCTCCAACGATTTTCATGAAATTTAGTATATAAGAATTATATATCTGGCTAGGAATTGTTTTTAGAAAATGTCGTTTTATTCGTGTTTTATCGAATACCGAGCAAAGCTATATATAGGTCAAATAGCTAGTCACATTTAAAAGACAATCATAACGTGCCATGTTTAGGCGTTTACCAAATTAATATTACATTATTGCACAAAACGAAGGCACATAGGTTAACGACAAAATCATTAGGTACTTATATTAAGTGACTATATATTCCAAGCCATGAGTCTAGGTACAAGAAAATGAGATAGGAAACTAGATAAGATGTTCGCGTTGATAAAAAGTTTTTTTTATAAAACGCAGGAACCGTTTTTCAGACATAAAAACCATGTCCTATCCCGGGACTCAATAGTATCTGTATACCAATTTTCATTAAATCAGCAGTCAAAAAGTGTGAAGAACCAACAGACACACTTTTACATTAATAATAATAATAATATAGTAAGGACTAGATGCTCGGATACTGTGACTAGCCTCGGGACTTACACCATAGGTGTATCTAGTTAAGCCCAGCAGTTTTAATGGTAGTTTGATGGACGGCAGCAATCTACCTGTCAGCGCTGTCCTCCCCTAGTTAAGGTAATGCGTAAACAATAGAATTCGTCTCGTCCAATTACTCTGCGACCTTACTCGTTACTCCATGTGACTTCTGAATATTAGAGGAATACACCAGCGGAAAAAATAAAGTGTCGTCATTGTATCATACTTAATATAATAATTGCGACCGTTCGTTTGTTACCTTTTCACGCCCAAACCGCTGAACCGCTTTTGCTGAAATTTGGTATAACGCTATTCTGAGTTCCGGGGAAAGACATAGGATACTTATTATCCCGAAAAAATGTACGGTTCCCCGCACGATAAACGAATTTTGGCGTAACTTGCGGGCGTCATCCAGCTATGTAATACAGTCATGATATCCAGGACTTTATACGCATAATCCTACAGTCTGAATACTTTTACTAAATTGATAGTGCCTTAATCCTTCGATCGCGGATTCTTCGAAATCTATTGTTATTCTATTGTTGTCGCGGTCGTCGGTGTCCTTATGGGGCTTGTTGGGTTAATGCCGTACAATTTCACGCACGATATCGTATGGCACAAGCAGGACAAGAAATAGACCCCTTGGCTCCTAAATCTCATAACTAAAACTATAATATTTAACCTACGCGTAAGACAACCATCGCTTGAAACGACATTCTTGTCGCTCATTCGACTTAAATCAATGTAATAATATTAACATTGTAAGTTATACCTCTTATAACCATAATAACCCTTTAAACAATGCTTAAACCTAATCGCTCTATCAAAGTGCCAACGAAATTACAGGTTACATGAGGATCAGTTTAATCTCAATGGTTATCTCGTTGGAGTGAAAGCCAGCGGCTTACGGTAATTGTTATACTGTATAGTACAAGTCACAACGGAATGTTAAACCAAGGGCACGCAGTCACCGGTGCCCTGTGAACTGCCCAGAACCTTTATATGGATGTTTTAATCCTACGTGATCTAGATTTTTAAAATCGTAATTTGCAGACTATAAATAAAACTTTGTTTATTTCAAGTTACATACTGCAAAATTTCCGATTCCACAGTTCAATAAACAGTTAGCTAATATACTCAGATATAATATGGATTACTTTATTATTAAAATTTTTTTGCAAAAGAGTAAAAATGTTACTTGTAAGTACACAATGCTAGTTGCAGGTTGTAACCTAATGTAACAATTGAGTTGTTACCTCCAGTACAAAGTAAAAGCCTATTATTAACAGTATAAATTTAAACGTTAAATATAAATTACTATTTAATATGAATTACTACATAAGTATACCTAATTATTATTTTATTGCATTTTCGTGACGCGGAATAGTGCGGAAAAATTGCGAAGGTCCCGGATGTGGTACAGATATAATTTGTGTTACCTTCAGTTTGTCTTGGCCTATTATTTTAATCATAAAGTTACGGTCACAGAACTCTATAAGATGTCATTTCATAAGTATTAAGTTTTGATTTTCATGTTCCTGCTGAAGGCAGAAAGGGGAAGGCCCGAGAGCGGTGGGTTATGCATTTTCCCTCCCTAACAAAAAAGGCGTCCCTTCTAATATAAATTATAATGAAACCAAATCCAAATGCGAAATATTTTTTAAGTTTTGTCATTATTTTTTAAGGACAATACAATTAGTGCAGTGTTGTTTAGAGTAGCTTGATAAAATATTGTTCATAGGTTGCATATAAGCAAAGAAAAACGGATCAACTTTTTACAAACGAGATTTTTTTTTACTTAAAGAAGTTTGAAAAAAGTCGTTTTAGATTGGCTTTAGTGGTATCCTTCTATCAATTCAAATGCCGAAAATGCAGTATAAAATCCAATTTATTAAAGAAACACTTTTTTATTTGTTTGCGCGTGTGTATAGCCATTCCACAGCTCGTCTAGCGTTTAAAACCTTAGCCACAGTCTAGCACGGTGTTAATCGTTGAATATTCTACATTTCTAAATAAACATTCTGTTCTTTAATTGGTAGATATAAGATATCTGGACCTGCGACTCCCCGAGCGGTTGCCTCACTTATTGTATAAGTCCAGCTAAATATGGCAGGCATTTACTTCCTAGAAAATTGAGCCCACCTCTCCAAGGCTTTGAGCATTTTAATTAAATTATACAACTGATTAACTCCTAGACAGCTAAGTAAACAAGCAATTAATATAGCTTTTATTATTCGTAGCAATTAAAAAATTTAAAATGTGGTTGTGTTTTTTTTTTAAATAAAAGTGTTTGTCAATTATTATTGTCAAATAAAAAAACACACCTAAAGGATCAAAACAAATCTAAGTTTGTAAATTCTAGGAACAATTTGTCACCCGGGCAAAATAGCAGGAAAAATGTAGTGAATTCAATGAAGTAACAAAATACAATAAATGAAATAGGAGAGATAAAAGATAAATATGTATAGGATTTACGATTCCTTGTTGTGAGAAATCCACAAATCAGCAAACTACAACATACGTACTAAATAACAAACACCTGTACTTATCGCAGCTTAAGTAGATATTAAATAAACACAAGTAGACTTATAAACTTAACGGAACTAGATCTCATTAGCATTCTGCGAATTAAATCAGATTGAATTTCCTTTCTAATGCGGAGACTATGCAGTTTGCAGTGCCGTTAAATTGCAGAGGGTGTCAACACCGGTGTGGCAACAAGCCATCGATCAATTGTCACAGTCTGCTCCACACATGACACATGTTATTAATAAGCATTTAGGCTTGCTTCACACTGGCGCACACTGACAAATTGAATCGTCACAAAGTTTTATGGTTCAATACTTAACACCATTGATTGGTTACTAAAGCCTTATGCTTAATTTGCTGCACTGGTCCACGACGGTCGAGCAGGTCGTGGACTACATCAGGAGCAAGACCCACTTCGTCTTGAGGGTCGAGCGCTTGGAGTCCCGCCACAAAGTGAATTTTAGCTCCTTTGTGGTGAGAGTCCCGACGCACCATCTACCGACCTTCGAGAAGGAGGAGTTCTGGCCGATTGGAGTCGTCTACAGGAGGTTCCGAGGACGACTTCCGAACACGTCGCGCCCCACGTCGCAGACAATACGTGTTTAGTGTTAGTGTTAGTTGTTAGTATAATTTTATGTATGTTATCTATATGGTATTTATAATATGATGCCAAGATACCTGAGTTAGATAAATAAATTAATTAATTTTCATACCAGAACGCCTAAGGTAGGCGCACTCATGACCGAGATTTGGGATAACTTGAACTGTTGTGAGATTTAAACGTTATGACTTAAAACTGAGAAAATCCACATTATCTAATACTGCTCTACAATACATATCCCTACTAAAAACGAATCTAATGATATCTTAAATCTCAAACTCAAAGAGACAAGCGCCGGTTGGTTTGTAGAGTGTGCTAAAATTTGTTTTACACGCGTTTGTTAAAGACTAAAAACTAAACAATAATATTCTCTATGGACATAATGTGAACGAAGCTTTACTTTTAAGTAAGGTGTGTCGGGTTAAATTTTGACCTATATTACCATGAACTATACAATATGTTGTTATTAGAGCGAGCGTTATAACAATCATAATCGTGTTAGAAGCCCTTAAGGCGGGCATAAACCCCAATTTGTTATTCCGTGACTCTCGGTTTATCTAGTTCCAATATAATAACGAAATGTAAAAAATATGAGATATAAAGCACAATATTTAAAAGACTTTAAACCATAAACATTTTTATAAAACGTAATACTTTGGCTGTAATTAATTTACAAACTCACCTCCGACAAAAATCTAATTTATCGAAATATAAGTATTAACTAGGATAATTACACAATTTATTCGAATAAATTATTAGTAAATCTATATTAAAATATCCTTAACCGAACAATTTTGTTTCTTAATATTTATTTCCAAAGATATTTTAAAAAAAACATGAAAAATAGAGAAGATTCGCCCCTAGTAACTACAGTTTTATGCTAAGCTAAAATGAATCTTATTGCGATGCGTATACGCTTGGTCTTTGGTTGTGTGCAAGGTTATCGTTTTGGATTGAGATTGATCCCTGCCTTAACAACTTGGGTGTGCTCCGAAATATTACCTATAGTGTTATTTGTCTGAAATCAATGTTTTACTGTTGATTCGTTCTGAAATATATTATTTTTGTATGTTCTGCATTGACATAATTTACGACTTTGCTGCGATGTCACTATAATAAGTCATGCACTTGTGACTTGTCTCACTAGTGCCATACCTGCAGGCTCCACAGTTTGAGGTCAACAACCAAGACCAATATACTGGGTTTTAAAAGGGAACCTAGGCATAATGATCTCGTGCGCAACTATTCCCTTATCATATTTAACCTCACATTAATATTGGTTATGAAGCACTGATTCCTTGTGATAACAGATAAGTAAACAGCGAAGTTGGTTAAGAGTAACTAGTATATTTACTATCGTCTATCACTGTACTATTAATATAGATAATATACTTACTGTATTGAGGCTTAGACCAAGAATTGCAGATAAGGAACCAATATCAACAGCGTTGAATATTAACTCAACGACTTTTTACATAATTTCAATCAGGATTAAATTGAATATTCAAGTTTGCGATAATTCAAGTGTGTGATGCAACAAACAGCTGATTCACGGTAAAACAAGAAAATTATATAAAACTAGAAGCCATCTAGTTTCTCTTAAAATACGTGAACAACATGCGTTACGAGTTTACGACTTACGAGATAGATCTTATAAGAATAGCGGATTAATTGTTGACATGAGTTGATGAAGCGGGTACCTAATATTTTGCAATACAAGACTAATTAGGTACTGATTTTTCATTTTTTATTTTAACAAATCTTGTAACTTGTCTACTTCATCATCTAGCTCAGAGGTTACCAAAGTGTGCGCCGCGGTGCCCTGGCGTACCGTGAGTCGATCCTCCATCATTATCCGAAATCACAAATGTTATAAAATAAAATTATAATATTAATTATGCAAAGCAGGCAGATGATTAAATATTTGTTTATTATTATTTACCTGCTTAATCTTACTATAATCATTAAGGTGTTTATTTATGTATCATTTTGTAGTAGCTAGGTAGAGTAGGGCACCGCGACACAATATTATGACGTGTAATTGCGCCGCAGGCTGAAAAAGAATGGGAACCCTCAGGGGTTCCCACTCTTTTTCAGCCTGTGGCGCAATTACAGCTATTGTATCTAGCTTATACATAGAGTACCTTTTTTAAATCATTTTCCCGGTCCTAAAGCTTCCATTTATGCAAAAAACCGACAGTTTTAAAATTGCTACTTACCCACTTCATCCACTCAAGTCTTTATTTCTTAGAATACTTTCTCCGAACAGTAGTCGAATTCTCACAATTACTATGTTTTTAACAATTATGCGTGACGTAAGTAGGAATTCCTGTCGCTTCCACGTCACAACGTTGCATAATGAGCCTTATTACGACTGTGAATACACTATTCCGGACATAGTGTTCATCATACCAATACATGCGAAAGTGCGTCTGTCTGTCTGTTTACGCTTAGGCCGCTGAAGCAATAATAATAATAATATACTTTATTGCATTCCACAAAATTATACAAGTAAACAATAAAAGCTGAAAAAACAACACAATTTTGGCGGCCTTATCGCTAACTAGCA
Organism: Lysandra bellargus; assembly: GCA_905333045.1. NCBI lineage: Eukaryota > Metazoa > Arthropoda > Insecta > Lepidoptera > Lycaenidae > Lysandra > Lysandra bellargus. Next base: position 10,974,295 of record HG995330.1, on the reverse strand, counting down.
ATATCTTCCAGGCAACCATCTTACGACTAGTACATTGACATAGCATGAGAACGAGTGGATGTATGATGTGCAAAACAAATTTAATCTAATAAACACACACACACACACACACACACACACACACACAATACAAATAAAGTAAAAGTATAGAATAATAATAATCGGCCAAATGCGAGTCGGACTCGCGCGCGAAGGGTTCCGTACCATTATAGAACAAAATCAGGCCAAAAATTGTGTTTTTTTTAATGGGAGCCGCCCTTAATTTTTTATTTTATTTTAATATTATTGTTAAATATTAAAGAAGACATATTATAACTAAGGACTTCGAGAAAAATCAAGTACCTACCTGTTGCCATTATTGATATAGAGAAAAAAAGTAAAAAAAAAACCGTTTCTTGTATGGAAGCCCCCTTAAATATTAATTTTCTTTTGTTTTTAGTATTTATTGTTATAGTGGCAACAGATATACATAATCTCTGAAAATTTCAACTCTCTAGCTATTACCGTTATTGAGTTACAGCCTGGAGACAGACGGATAGACAGACAGACAGACGGACAGACAACGAAGTCTTAGTAATAGGGTCCCGTTTTTACCCTTTGGGTACGGAACCCTAAAAACTATCAATTACTAAGTATTAATAATGGTTAAAAATGTAAATATAATACTTATGGATAATGGATGGGTATCGCTATAAACTTAGTTTGAGTCCAGGGTACCTATAGGATAGAGTTGTATCCGGGAATGGAATGCGGTAATCCGGGAAAGTTTATGAAATGCGGAAAATTGATGCTGTAAACGAATTTTTTATAAAAATTGATGTGTCCTCCCCTACACATAAAATATATATCGGCGTGCGCGATTAACTTGTCTATTGGCAACTTATTTTGAGATAAGTTTTATAATGTATGTTATCTGTTGGAGCGGCCAGTACGTCCGGATGGGGTTTTGAGTGACGCTGTCTAACTGACGATGAACTTTTGAGAGGTGTGAGAGGTGACAACCATCACCTGCCAAATATCTAGAATTATTATGAATGTTGGAAGGAACGGTGTATGCTCCCAAACCCATCGGCTCCAATCTGACGATATCTGCTGCCTGATTCACGATCGTCGGAAAGTTTTCACGTGAAAAGATCTCATATTCTGTCAGTATTACAGCGATTCACAAACTTTCCGCCGCGGGAATGAATCCGAAACCAAAGAGAATAATTGACATTAGTTTTTTTTTTGACAATAAGTGCTACGGCATATATAGCTACTCATTAAAAAAAAACAAAACACTACTTACATTCGTGAAATCCAGTTAAAAAAACTTCGAAAAAAGTACACGTTATAGCAACACACACTAAATAACGCACAATAGCCGAAAATATACTAATCGCCCATAGTCTATATTGTAGTATTTTTCATTCAGAATGTAGCCAATATATCAAGGATCGTACGTCTAATGAAACTTCTTTATTCTCAGTATATAATTATACTGTATTATCTATGTTCTTTATTCCGTCAAGCCCCATAAGGACACAGGTGACCGCGACAACAATAGTATACAATAGCATTTCCAAGAATCCCCGATGGAAGGATTATACAAAAGTAGTCTGTAAGTCAGCGAAATATGTTACATAATTGAATAAAAGAGCGCGGTAACCGGCTGCCGCTTGGGGCTTGAGTCTTAAGTGAATGGCGTACCGCGCAGTACAAAGTACAAATAGCGCGGCTGCCGACTGCCGCTTGGGGCTTGAGTGGAATTAAAACAAAAAATATTGTTTATGTGCCGACTGCCGAGTGACAATGACAATTTGTCAAATCTGTAAATCGTGTGTTGAGTTCCGATAAATCACAGAGTACTTTAATAAATCGATAAATCTTGTTGTATGAGAATACCTTTATGTGTAAAACAAACTTATTAATTTACTTTAAATTTTATATAAGTTTCTTTTGTTTTAAATTTGTCTTTCATTTAATATTAGTTTTTATTAGATATACTATGGAAGTTCCAGTGTGGTGAGTATGACCTTGGAATTATAATGATATTATATACTTAAATAACTATTTAAAATTATTGTAAAAGCACAATAATGGTTTAACATAATAAGTACATAAGTATTAATCCTTCAAGCCCAATAAGACACCGGTGACCGCGACAACAATTGAATACAATATCATTTCCAAGAATCCCCGATTGAAGGATTAATACAAAATTTAAAAATTATCATACTTATTTCTAAATCTTTAAGTACCGAATATTAATACATTTACCTACTGCGTTTATGAATAAAAATATTTATTGTTCAATGAACACTTCCTAAAGATTTAACACATAATTATTACAGTACGACATTTATTTAATATTTTAAATAAGACACGACTAACTAAGTATTAATAATTGCTTTGTTTTATTCTTATCATTAAATAATTTCATCTAACAATATCCGCCATGACACGGTTCTCGAAGTGAAAAGATTTCACGAGTCTCGGAGGTGGCGGGAACATTCCGCGAAAACGACTCCAATCCTCGGATAATTTCCCGCCGTCGGATGTCAAACTCCCATCCGCGGTGAGATCTTTTCGAATCCGTGGCGGAAACTATTTCACTCATACAAAAGAAATGTCACTACTGTCAAAATGACAGCAAAATCGGAAAGTATTCACTTGTCATTTGCTTGAAAGTGAAATAGTTTCCGCCAGCGGGAAGATTCCACGCGGAATCGCTTAGTGCATCACCCCGCTGGTTAATCTCGTTCAGTGTAGATGACTAATACACGCCCACAATCTTGGAGGATGGATGCAATGTTATTCCATGGCCATTGAATCAGTTTCAATATACCGCTCGACGATCCGATATATATTTTTTTAAGATTTTATGTACCTACCATTTTGTCGGCATCATTAATGTGTGCATTCATGCCAAATTACAGCTTTGTAGATCCTATAGTCTGTGAGCAAAACCGCGGACAGACAGACGGACAGACGGACAAACAGACAGACGGACAGACGGACGGACAGACCGAAACTATAAGGGTTCCTTGTTGACTACGGAACCCTAAATAAGTTGTGGATTGAGCGGTTACGAAGCCTTGTGTGTCAAATCCTGTGAAATTTGATATCTTATTTCCTTGTCTGCTGAATGCAATTTGTTTTTTTATACCCAGACTTTACAGGACCTACCTTCAGTACAACTGTAACTGGATGACCTTATCAAAAATTGCCGTACCAATTATAATAACTTTTTGCATGTCCTTTCGATTGGGACATTAAACATGCTGAGCTATAATTAAAGTCTAAATATATTTATGATCTATCTCATGTCTATAGACGGATTATACACTAGACAGCTATAAAAAGTTAATTATTATTTAGCTATCTGTATCAAGGATTATTATTCGTGTATTCAACAATCATACAGATTACAGATTGTTTTTTGGCATACAAAAAATCCTTGTCTTTTTATCTACAAAAAGTCCCAGTCTTTCTATTTCATTGAACAATTTATTTCGCATTGGAAATATGTAATGAATAATGATTAAATAAGTAGACGCAAAAGTACTGCTTATTTCTAAAACTTTTAGCGGTGTGAGTTTTAAGGTAGTTATTATTATATTTTTAATTAATTACATTAAAATAGTGTGTTTACCATACAAAAAACGTACATAATTGGCTGTTAGAAATATTCTACCGCATTTTTGTATAATATATACCGAGTCCATAACATTGCATAGTTACAATGAAACAGTGCGTAAAGAATAAAGGTCGCAAGTATAATTTACAAAATATACAATACAAACTCGTTAGTTTGTATTGTATATTTTGTAAATTATACTATGTATTCGTTAATACAATATTATGTTTCGTTCATTATAGATTCTATTTCGAAATATTGTTATAATTAGTTGGTTTAATGATATTAATTAATGTAAATCGTTATTAAATGGTATTAGTTACTAAATTCATACTACTTAACAGTAATTTATTTTTATTTTGCAACGAAATGTTTTAATGAGGTATATTATGGATAATAAGAATCATGTTGGAATTCTTGTTTATTGTTTACAAAAAAATAATTTTCTAGGTTAAAAGAAATAGTTTTGCATCCATTTACGACAGTTAAAGTATTGTTTTCATTACTTAAGGCGGGCATAAACCCCAATTTGTTATTCCGTGACTCCCGGTTTACCTAGTTCCAATATAATAACGAAATATAAAAAATATGAGATATAAAGCACAATATTGAAAAGACTTTAAACCATAAACATTTTTATAAAACGTAATACTTTGGCTGTAATTAATTTACAAACTCACCTCCGAAAAAAATCTAATTCATCGAAATATAAGTATTAACTAGGATAATTATACATTTTATTTGAATAAATTGTTAGTAAATCTATATTAAAATATCCTTAACCGAACAATTTTGTTTCTTAATATTTATTTCCAATGATATTTTAAAAAAACATGAAAAATAGAGAAGATCCGCCCCTAGTAATTACAGTTTTATGCTAAGCTAAAATGAATCTTATTGCGATGCGTACGCGACGCTTGGTCTTTGGTTGTGTGCAAGGTTATCGTTTTGGATTGAGATTGATCCCTGCCTTAAGGACCAGTCGTGTGGTCACTGGTCACTCCAAAACGTAAAAAATATCTGTTATCAACGATAGGTATTTTAATATTATTGTAACTTGTATGAACGCATTATGCATTGCTGCTTCACGCCTAATATCTTTCAGATTCTGTCTGACCCTAAATGATATCCAAAATCTGATTATTACTGATCCGATGTAATCAGATAAGTTGATTCATAAGCAGAGTACAGACCTACGTAATTTGGTTGAGTTATGTCAAGCCATGAAAGTGAAAAAAAAAACAATTGCAATAAATACAATTTGTGCGAAATTGGCAAGAAAGTTTTCCAATAATTGCAATCTTGAGTAAGTACTTTTAATTTATCTCTGCCATGTTTCGTCGCAAATGGTTGATTTTTAGCAAATTCATTAAGTATTAAGTATGCATCCAAATCTGAAGTTATGATATTTTTGAGTTAAGTTAGTTTCATTCTAAGACCGTGTAGATGCGTCATCTTACTATGAATCAATTTCTCTGATGTACGGTACCATCGAGGAAATTGATTCCTAGGCAGTTGATAGACCAATCTCATTTGGTAGGATCATGTCAATTCAATGTTAATTGTGATCTGTCTTTTTTTTTATGCACAGGGGAAACCCGTCATAGGTCCCCCGGGTTGGGGATGTGCCTCAGTTAAGCTGAAGCACCCCGGGGGTATGTGGGACTCTTAGCCACTAAAACCACCTGCAGTTTGCCCTCAGCCGTATACGGAGGTATGTCCTGGATCAATAATTGATCCAGGACATACCTCCGTATACAATTATTGTGATCTGTCTGGGCTAGCTGGGTTGACCCCCATCTGCCTAGGAAATAGGAATCAACTTCTCTGATAGTACATCCCAAAATCGCAACTGGCGAATTTGATGGCACAAGCATAAAAGTGGTTGCGCAACTACAATTTGTAAAAAAAATGTTATTGGTTGTGGGAAGTATTCAATTATTCACATTACATTATATTCGCCAAGGTTTCCACGTGTGTTTCGTTTCGTGTTCAATATAACAGTTGAGATTGTTATCTATAGATTTTTCACACACCGCTACATATTTGTAATGTATACTTCAAGGGTGTTAAAAGCGAAGCTCGTAGCTGTTAGTGAAATTATACTGTACTCGGCGAAACATAGCGGTAGCGGTCATTGACTCCCTGTCAAAAACTTATCATTTTCTCAACATTTTCTATACAAAGCCGCGATTGACAAAATCCGACACTTCATTGTCAATCGCGGCTTACATAGAAAATTGCAAGTTTTTGACAGGGAGTCAAGGACCGCTACCGCCATGTTTCGCCGAGTACAGTAAACATCACATTACGGTGCGTCCACATTTGTATCATTTGCGCGATCAGATCTCCGTCGCGATCATCGCGCCGTATCATGATCGCTAGTGTGGACGCAAAAGGATACAAAGTATCATGATACGCGTATCATTTTGATACGGCGCGATGATCGCGACGGAGATCTGATCGCGCAAATGATACAAATGTGGACGCACGCTTACATAGCTTTCAAGTTGTGTACTATCGAAGAAATTGATAAGCAGATGACGGTCCTACGTCATTTGGTCCAGCTATGTCAATTTAATATTAGTCGTAATCTGTCGATTGGGTTTGACATAAAGCGACCAAATTATATACATGTGTCTACCATCTGCCTATGAATCAACTTCTTTAATAACTAGTAGTTTTTGGTAGATTCTAAATTGAATAGGTAACGAGCACAACGAAAAAGCTTCCTACTTGTCTACTAAGATCCGAAACTTGTGCTATATTATTTACTTTACATGTGCTCCTATATTTTCTTCACGTTCTTTTCACAGAGCAAGTGCTGCCTACTAACACGTCATATGCTGCAACCATGGGTGCCGGCAGAAGGGTGACAGGTGGTGCACTTGCACCCCTTGGGAATCTTGGGATCAACAGCAACAGCCATCTATTGGAAATCATTTTACCATGCCGTACAAAAATAGTTCGTAATGTTTCGGCACTAAATGTATTCTGTTGACGTAAATAGACAGTCACTGTTGTTCGTAAAAAGTAAGAAGAAAAGAAAGAAAACTAAAATCTGCGCCTCTTGGAAATTATTTCTGCCGGCGCCCATGGCTGCAACCTTTAAGTAAATCTTGGTGCACTTTATAAGTAGCGTGAGAGAACTAATAACAGTAAATTTAGGCCGACAAAAGTAATTACTAAGTATCGAGTGCTTATTACTTTATTAGTAATATCGATGAATCATGAAGTTAAGATTGCAATGCTATTAGACAACTTAAGAATCAATCATTTTATCAATGTATTTATTCAGTTTTTAATTCCACTTACACCTATGGATTAACGTTAGCCCGTGTCGTTCATTCTTCACGTTTTCGTGTTTAATTCTAACACAGAATGTTAGCCTTAACTCGAGACGGCCCTAATATGTCTCAGTCTGTTAATATTAATATTATGGAACAGCTGGTTTGAAAAAAATATATAAACTAAACTAGATGATGCCCGCAACTCCGTTGCACCAAAATTTGTTTATCGCGTTGGAATTTTTCGGGGATAAAAAGTATCATATTCCCGGGACTCGAATTTGAGATACTTAAGTATCTCCATACCAAATTTCAGCAAAATCGGTTCAGGGGTTTGAGCGTGAAGAGGTGACAGACAGACACACTTTCACATTTATAATATTAGTATGGATTCGCATTTCAAACTACGTTTATGTTGCATTTTTGTGCTAGCAATTAAAATAGGAATAGGGCATGAAAACTATACGTATCTAATATTATTACAAATAATTACAAATTTTAGTTATACTGTAAGCAAACCTTCTTGTTTATACATAGCGTTACTTCTACTTATGAATGCGAATGAAATCATACTCGACACTTGTTATATAATTTCGTACTTTACGGTTATTTTGTTTATAAGTTTTATAACATTACATAAGCCAAAGGGAAGTAACTACAAAATTGTAACCTCGCTAGACTCTACGGTCTACACGATATTGAATATCGAAGTTTTAGTTCCGAATTTTCAAACAGAATAAGGTTTAGAATTTCTTTACCTTTTGCATAGGTATTCGTATTCAATATTCATTTAACATTTTTCGTAGGAATAAGTGTAAAGTGTAATAAATATGGCCATATCACACGTTTACATTATTCCAATAAATATCCAGAACTGGATTGGAATAATGTAAACCGGCCATTACTCTATTTTCCCTACACTACAATAAACTAAATATTATACACTAATTATTTCGAGCAAAATATAAATTTGAGTTGTATATTATGGTCATTAAATTCAGGTCATTGTCGCCATTCAATTGTTTACGTCAAATAAAAATAATACGCCTACTGTAGATATAAACATCAAAGAGAACGCCCAGTTGATAAAGAGAAGAACACTATTGTAGAGTTCAAAAGAATTTCGGCTCTACATTACAAAAGAAATGCGAAATAATTTACAAAACGAGGGAATCCATTTTATTTTAATTATTATTCAGGTTAAATAAAGTAGGTATGTATTATAATCAAAACGTAATACCGCATTCATACATTCGCACGAATAGCGAGGCGAATCACGAGGCGAATAACGAACACGAATGTGTAAACAGGCGCTCGCTATTCGCCTCGCACTTCGCCTCGCGATTCGCGGCATTCGCGTTGAGAGCGGTTTTTCGGACGTGAATCAAAGGGCACGAATAGCGAATACGAACTTACTGTTCACACATTCGCCTGCATTCAGTTGACAGCTAGCGTCCGACCCTACAGGACATGTACAAAGCTGAACATACCTAATTGATTTATGTACACTGTACTGAAAATTAGCCTATTTTTTTAGTACAGTGTATTTTATATTGCAAATTTTATCATGTTATTATTATAATAATGTTAGTACAATGTTATTAGTTTTTACAGTCGTTTCTTTTCTTACCAATGCCACATACGTGTACCATTGTGTAAACTTTAGTCATAATTTAAGATATAACATATTATAAATATATTTTGGTTTTTATATTTTATTAGTTTCGTATTTATGAGCGCGTAGCCCGTCGACAAACTACTATGCAGTTAGGCGGGCTAATATTATAATAAGGAAATATATTTTGGTTTTTGATGCAGATTAATAATTACTATTTAGTATTATTATTATTATTATGTAATAAAAATGGATTGGTGTGAAGGGCGAATTTTAGAATTCCTAGAATTTTACGAAAATGAAGAGCTTATTTGGAACCCAAAATATCGCTATCATAAATTTCATAATATTTTTCATTCAACGTTGCTATATTATATCTTATGAACACGTCCACCATGTTCGTGTGCGAATGTCAAAATGAATCACCCCACGAATGTGTGAACGGTAGTTCGCGACAGCATTCGTACACGAATGTTTCGTCGAATGCTTCGTCGATGATGAGGCGAATGGCGAACGCGAATGTGAAAATGCAGTATTAGCGTCTTTCATACGAAACCGCTGAAAGGATTTGATTGAAGCAATGTACATGTTTATCATAATAACCCCAATATGTCCCTGAAAAATTAGGATTTCAGAGGGTCTTTTTAGATAACCGTTTCCTCCTTTTGATTGAGCTATAATATAACAGCTTTAAATAAATATAACAACTTTGAATTCTACTTAATATATCATTATGATTTTTAACTCTTCAAGTATAGAGTTCCCTTTTTTTGACAGGCTATGTATTTAGATTTACGAACTCTTCAAGTATAGAGTTCCCTTTTTTTGACAGGCTATGTATTTAGATTTACGAACTCTTCAAGTATAGAGTTCCCTTTTTTTGACAGGCTATGTATTTAGATTTGCGAACTCTTCAAGTATAGAGTTCCCTTTTTTTGACAGGCTATGTATTTAGATTTACGCTGTAAAAGGGCAAAGGTATATTGTGTCATGGAAACTTTACAATGTTTATGTCCTACATCCATACCAATATACTAATAATTTACGTTTGTTACCTCTTGATGCCCAAACTACTGAACCGATTTTGCTGATATTTGGTATGGAATTTTTTTGAGTCCCAGGAAAGGACATAGGATGCTTTTTATCCCGGAAAAATGTACGGTTCTCGCGCGGTAAACGAGTTTTGGCGTAACGGAGTTGCAGGCATCATCTAGTATTGTATAATAACGTTATTTCTATACACGAGTACTAGTCATAGCTTATATTGTGTACTTATACAATATACATAAGCTATGACTATTACTCGTGTATATAAATAACTTCCTCTGACTGTTAGTAATCGGCTCATTGTTCCCAGACGTATATTGTATAGTATACAAGAAATATTACACAATACCCCATTGTGTATGTTTAGTTATTTGCCGATAGATTTAATTATAACTTTGCCTAAGCGAATAATTATGGGATAGAATATTTTGTATACAATCTATCAGTCTTGCACGTATGTACGAATAATGTAGCTTAGAAAGAGCACGTTTAAAGGTACATACTCTGACTTTTGTATAAGAGCTGTACATTTTCCCAACAATTATTGATATTGCTTTTTAAATGTTACCCACTTGGCTCTTAATAAGAAGAGAGTCTTACAAATTACGATTAGCATATTTTTGTCGTAAACTTTGAAGTAACAGCACAGAATATAAGATATTAGTAGGTAACAGCAGAAAATGTTCGCTACTACTTTAACGTTTTCTTTGATTCTCCTCTTTATGAGTGACCCTAACCTGTCCTATGCACCAAGTAGTAAACCACATGTTACGTAAGATGTAAACATTAAGTATACAATTTATGTCCCATAAACATTAATTTGCCAATAAATCGTCATACGTAGAGTCAGTAAAAAAAGTTGCCAGTAGAGTTACATAGATTTTGATTGAAAATCAAAATCATAATTACAAACCTGTGCAAACACTTACAGCATTGATTTTATGACAATTTTTACATTAAGAACGAGTGCCAGAACTAATAAGAAAGAGTGCATTAGTTACTATTAGGATCTCCTGAAAATTTACGCACTCACTGAAAAACACACTTTCTCTCTAAAAAGTAACTAGGACAATATTTAAATTAACATTGTGCTTAGTTCATTTAACAATATTTAATATTTGAAAGCGTGCAGTTACTGAAACTGGTTTGAATGTAATTGTTTAGTTATCGATCTAACAAAGTGCAATTAATGAGTCACACTCGTAACTAGCGTATAAAAATGCAAAAAGTTAGTCGATAAAACTTTATGAATAACAAGTCTTTATACACGACTTTAACAGTAAGTATTTTTTAGTTAAATAAAGTCATAATAAATAACGTGTCAATTGTCAAATGCTTACGCGCAATGCATAGATTTCGGTCAGTTCCGGAAAACTGTAACTTAAAAGACCGAGATGCTTATGTCTTTGTTGTTATATTTTAACCTACTTACCGATAACCAAATCACCCTATTAACTTTCTTTAAATATGCAAAAATGTAAATTCACATGATTGTTAAAATATTTTTAAATAAAATAATTTCAGTGAGATTCAATTACTATGTCAACCCACTACGTAAAAAAACTAGTATGTCAAAATACCTTGTTCGAAATCCAAATAAATGTTCGCGGCGTAATCGAACACGCGTATCGGCGCGTAACAGAAACGCGAGTCAATCACGAGGCCGCACTGTAACTACAGGAGCAATACTAACAAGTAACAACGTGCACTAAAATCAGTCGCCCCCCTACAGTCGAACTTAAAAAGTAAAAGTGCCCCCTGAAGGCGTGGTCCGACTCTTTAGCAGCCATGACTTACTATATCGAGATAAGCGACATGTTATATCATTGTTTGTGCGTGAGTAAAGAGTTCGTGTCAGACGTTTAATTATTTTCAAGGTCAATCAGCAGGATTTGACGAATGTGAGGACAGAAAATTAATTTCCTATCAGCACTCCTAGAACCTACTCTAAGTTATTACTATCAAATAGATAACGTAGAACAGCTGTGCTCTACGCTTATTTGAATTTTACATAAAGGTGAAATAAATTTTAATTTTGAAAGCTAAAACTTATGCCGGATACACCGATAAGATTTAAATACTATCTAAATAACAACGAAGGACGTGATGGACTTTTTAATAAAGATAGAGTACCTATTTCATTATTATAATATTAATCCGGACTCTATGTCTGAACTCTTAATGCTATCGCCATACTTTTTACTAGTAGTCATTATTATAATAGGCAGATAGAGGACCTAAGTAATTTGGTAGTGCTACGTCATACCCATCCGACACGACCGATCACAGCTATTGAATTGACATAAGCCGCATATATATATTGACATAAGCATAATAAACACATCACTACATAAGCAAGCATATTATAATATGTACCACTGTACATATAATAAGCTTGACGTTAATCAAGCAATGATATTAAAATAATGTTCACATGCCTGTCTTTAAAGGCTCTGAAGTTCTGTTCAGTGACTTTCTTTCTATGATTACACTCATGGAAACTCATCAGCTCAACATAATATAATATTATGCTCTAATATAACTATAATCGTCCTTATAAATTTTAAGGAGAATAACATACCTCACAGATCTCATGATCAAATTGCTAACTTGGTAACCTAAACACCTGCAAGGTGTTAAGGTTATTTACATTGAAAATATAACATTATATTTTTTTAAATCGTTCGACAAATTCGGGTTTCGATCTTAAAGACGATTAAAAGTACCAATAAAAGGGTTATAATTAGATAATTCATGATGTCGTGACTGGTGGTAGTGATGATGATGATGATGAATGTAACATGCATAGTAACATATGCTTTCAGTTCTTAAACCAACTCCGAAACCCACAAACTTGTATCTATAAGGAATCCGGAGTTCTCTTAGCACCTTCGGAACCACAGTTATACCTAATTGCAAAATCTTGCTTTTTGGTAGCATATGATTAGGACACTTCTCATAAAATCGAAATCACTATATGTTTCCATATAAATTTTGACGAGTTCCCTCGATTGCTCATGGATGTATGGTGGAATGGTGGTGATGATGATGATGATTAATAAAATTTGCTAGTTATATAATTAGTATATGCTTTCAGTTCTTAAGACAACGCCGAAACCCCCAAACATGTATCTATAAGGAGTAAGGAGTTCTGTTCACCACCTTCGAACCATGGTGTATCCTGGTGCAAAATCTTACTTTTTGGTAACATATGCCTGGAATACTTCATATGAAACCAAAAAAACCATATGTTTCCATTTGAATTTTGAGGAGTTCCCTCGATTACTCATGGATCCCGTCATCAGATCACCACTTTTGTGAAAATGGGACCAAATTGGAGTGAAACATAAAACAACAAAACAAAAATTTTGAAAATCGGTTCACAAACGGCGCGCGGCGGAGTAATCGTTGAACATACATAAAAAAAATACCCACAGCCGAACGTATAACCTCCTCGTTTTTGGAAGTCGGTTATTAAACTTGAAAAAACGAGTCAGCCGCATGTGAGAAGTGTAATAGAACATATTTGAAATTTTGTTTCTCTGTCTGTTTGTCTGTTTGTCTGTTTGTACAGGCTAATCTCTGAATCCGCTGAACCGATTTCAATGAAATTTGGCATGGTGATACCTTACATCCCTGGTTAACATCTTAGACAATTTTTTTAATCAAATTCAAAAATACACATCAACCTCCCATACACACCAAGCAGGGTTGATTTAATTTTTCCGCGTCCACCCCACTGTGTGGGTTGTCGTTGTATAGGTTTTTTTTAAATAATATGAGTATTCAAAGACCATTTCCGCGCGGTGTTGCGACCAAGCTGCTCGTTCGCGCGGTGCTGCGACGAAACCGCTCGTTTTCGCGGCGCAGCGACCAAGCCGCTCGTTCGCGCGGTGCTGCGACGAAACCGCTCGTTTTCGCGGTGCAGCGACGAAACCGCTCATCCGCGCGGTGCAGCGACGAAACCGCTCGTCCGTGCGGTGCAACGATCAAACCGCTCGTCCGCGCGGTGCAGCGACAAAACCGCTCGTCCGCGCGGTGCAGCGACGAAACCGCTCGTCCGCGCGGTGCAGCGACGAAACCGCTCGTTCGCGCGGTGCCGCGACGAAACCGCTCGTCCGCGCGGTGCAGCGACGAAACCGCTCGTCCGCGCGGTGCAGCGACCAAACCGCTCGTCCGCGCGGTGCAGCGACAAAACCGCTCATCCGCGAGGTGCAGCGACGAAACCGCTCGTTCGCGCGGTGCCGCGACGAAACCGCGCGTCCGCGCGGTGCAGCGACAAAACCGCTCGTCCGCGCGGTGCAGCGACGAAACCACTCGTTCGCGCAGTACGGCGGCAAAACCGCTCGTCCGAGCGGTGTTGCGACGATACCGCTCGTTCGCGCGGTGCCGCGACGAAACCGCTCGTCCGCGCGGTGCAACGATCAAACCGCTCGTCCGCGCGGTGCAGCGACAAAACCGCTCGTCCGCGCGGTGCAGCGACGAAACCGCTCGTTTGCGCGGTACGGCGACAAAACCGCTCGTTCGCGCGGTGTTGCGACGAAACCGCTCGTCCGCGCGGAGCAGCGACGAAACCGGACGTTCACGCGCTGCAGCGACCGAACGGCTCGTTCGCGCAGTGCTGCGACGAAACCGCTCGTCCGCGCGGTGCAGCGACAAAACCGCTCGTCCGCGCGGTGCAGCGACAAAACCGCTCGTTCGCGCGGTGCCGCGACGAAACCGCTCGTCCGCGCGGTGCAGCGACGAAACCGCTCGTTCGCGCGGTGCAGCGACCAAACCGGACGTTCGCGCGGTGCAGCGACCGAACCGATGAAGTATTGAAGGAACTCTTCGAAATTTAGAAAGTGTGACTTTCGCAGTTATGGTTGCGAAGGTGAATATTTCTTAATGGCTTCTTTGAGTAATGGAATTGAATGAACTCCTCAAAATTTACAACGACACACAAAGTGAGGATCAATTCCAGCAAATGTCGACATCGTTATAACTTTTCTCTGAAAGAAAGAAAGAAGGAAAGAGACTTTATTTGGTAAACAATACAGACAAAGCTTGAGAATTAAAAGCATTTCAACACCTTTACCAAATAGGTGCTTACTCAGCATGTGTTGCGACCATAGTCCCAACGCTGGTTTTTGGATACGCCGTAGATATTAACTACAATAACTTGGCGCGCCCCTCCAACATTCAAAACGTTTGAAGTGCGTTGTTATAACGACTTGAAGTGCGTCGTCCCCAGTCCTGTGGCCTCTATCCTCTGTCCACGCCAAGTGGTCTTCGAAGAAAGGATTTTTCAAAACGAATCATTCACATGGACGAAGTTGCGGCCAACAGCTAGTTATTAGTATAAATATATACAAGGTCCGACAATTCATTTTTGTGTGTTTACACACTAATAGATCGGTTCACGTAAGTATTTCGTAACGGATCTATATAAGTAGGTAATTAAATACAAATAATAATAGTAATACTAAAAATAATTGTTTCGTTTAGCTTAATAATTGGCTGCTTATTAGGCAGTTAGGAAAATTTTGTTTTAACGAATAGTTTTTGTAACAATTAATATGAAATATTGTGTTTCAGACATGTTATATTGATAAGATCCTGATGAGCCAAACAAAAACATCACATTATAATTTTTATAAGCCCACCGTTAACACCTTTCTATATCAGTAGGGAGAAGGAACCGCCTTAAGTTACAAAAAAATTTAAATGTAATAGAAAATTATTGTTTGTGTGAAAGGATCCTATCATAAAAAAGGCTAAGTTTCGATTTTAATCCTAAGAAAATAGACATGCTTATAAAAAATTTGATCTTCCATTTTTCTCAAACTTATTTGGTAGCAGAACCCTTTTAAGAAGTGAGATTTTTTACGGACCCCCAAAAAATGTTTAGTCTTTGAATGAATTATTACTACTACTACTACTATGAATTATTAGTACTAATACGGGAACATTTTTTTTTTTGGTTACTATCAAGTTAATTTTTGTAAGTAGCTTCATTTTGATAAGACTAACAACATTTTTATCTGTGAAAAATCTAAAAAAATAGAACTAGCTAGCTAACTAAAGCTAGCTAACAGAAATAGAAAAGATACTTTGACTTGATGGTCCTAAAATATGGATTATTCTATTTGTAGGACAATGTCACTCTTATTATATAATTATTAACCTGCCTATCAATATACAAAAATCAGCTTGTTACGGAACCCTAACCAATTGATTTTTTGTATATTGATAGATTAAAAGTCATATAATTTAAGAGTAACATTGTCCTACAAATAAAGCAGTACATATTTTAGGATTTTTAGGACCATCTATTCAAAGTATGTAAGACTATATTTATAGCCTTTAGGGTTCCGAGGAGCACACTTTGAGAATGGCTGCCCTTTAGAATTGTCAAAGCAATATATAATT
The DNA here is from genome assembly GCA_905333045.1 of Lysandra bellargus. NCBI lineage: Eukaryota > Metazoa > Arthropoda > Insecta > Lepidoptera > Lycaenidae > Lysandra > Lysandra bellargus. The sequence goes on along the minus strand of HG995330.1, from coordinate 10,958,316 downwards.
CTGAACGCAGGCTAGCGACATATAATTTCAATTAACTTGAAAATATGATCTGTTACTTCGGTGTATAATTTACCCACCGTAAACTGTAAAGTGATGGTCTTATTATACAGCATGTTAGCACACTTCCGTTTGGTTATTGATTGTGATTATATTTTTAGACCAAGGCCTAGTATAAGTTTAATTTTTTAAATACATATGTAGTAGCTAATACTTATTTACATATTAATAATGGACCTATTTATGCATACCGGACTCAACTCACACGATGACAGTTCTGAGAAAAAGCCGTTTTTATTAAAATTGTGTATTCTTTAAAGGTGATTGTTACTTTAAGTAAAGTTAATTTACAATAGTATATTTGGTAATTTATTCTATGCGTACAAACATAAATATGTTAAAAAATACTACTATTTCCAACAAAAATTAAACAAAAACAGAAGGGTTCCTTTTAGGAAAACTATATTAGTGTGGGATACATATAATCCAAAGCGAACCATCTCTTTAGATTTATTACACAAGTCAACAGGATTTTCGTGCATGAGATCTGTGCACCCGATTTGGATGTCTAACATGTAATTAGTAATAGAAACAACGACTTTAACTTATAAAATTTGCTTTTAAATAAACTGAGGCCTCATGAACTTTCAAATTTTGAAGAAAACCGGCATTTTTTTCTTTCGGTTATGTAGTAATAGAATTAAATATATATTCATTATTTTTTAGTTTATATTGTTGCTTATATTCCCAAAAAAAGATTGAAATCAAAAGAATATATAATTTAGATTTAAAACTTAATATTTTTTTGTATCTAGGTGAGCATATCCTAAATATATCTTGTTGTATGCTACGGCAGTAAGTACCTACCTGATATAATGTGGGGCTCCTACTTTTTTCTGGTTTTTACAAGGATGTTTAAAACCAGATGATGCCTGCAACTCCGTTTGGCCAAAACCCGTTTATCGTGCGGGAACCGTACATCTTTCCGGGATGAATTGTCCTTTCCCGGTACTCAAAGTATCTGCATACCAAATTTCAGCAAAATCGGTTCAGTGGTTTGGGCATGAAGAGATATCAAACAGACAGACAGATAGACAGACAGACGGACAGACGGACAGACAGACAGACAGACAGACACACTTTCGCATTAGTAGTGATGGTTTCAAGCAACGTTGCAAAAATCTTAATGTAAATAATAATAATAATAATACAAAAAATAATAGTAATGGAGTATCTTACATTGCCATTTTACAAAATAATGAGCCATTATCGGACCTTTATTGTCCATTAAATGCAAAGAATGTGTAATGTAAAATTTGTCCATTACATTACTGTAATAGACAAATTTTACATTACTCATTTAAAAGTATTGTAAGTATATAGTAGAAGAATCGTCCTTGAAGTTTTGATGTCTCCGATTTAGTCCAGATTCGGGGAGGGGGTAGCCGAGGTATTGCCTTTGAGGTTGGAAGAAACCCCGTTCCTCTAGGCCTATTGGGAGCGGAGTTATGGCTACTTTTGTAAGACATTTGACAGTTGCTGAGCTGTCAATGTCAAAGTTTGAATGCTTGTAACTCGGCAACTATTTGTCCTGGATATGGGGTTCTTCGGCTTGTTCTTCCTGGATTTTTCTCCTCTATTCGATCCTGGCCTCAGAATTGAGACAAAATTTGATGTCTCCGATTTAGTTCAAATTCAGGGAGGGGGTAGCCGAGATGTTGCCTTTGATGTTAGAAGAAACCCCATTCCTCTAGGCCTATTGGGAGCGGAGTTATGGCCGCTTTTGTTCGACGTTTGACAGTTGCCGAGCTGTCAATGTCAAACTTTGAGTGCTTATAACTCGGCAACTGTTTGTCCTCGATATGGGGTCCTTCGGCTTGTTCTTCCTGGATTTTTCCCCTCTATACGATCGTGTCGTAACGGTCGTGTGTGCGCAATACACACGACCACTCTGGTTTCAATGAAACCAGGCCAGTTACGCAGGAGTAATTTTATAGTGCCCAAGTGTGTGCGCAATACACAAGAGCACTTTGGTTTCAATAAAACCAGGCCAGTTAAGCAGGAGTAATTTTATAGTGCCCAAGTGTGTGCGCAATACACAAGAGCACTATTCTTTACTCTCGTAACCCAACGAAGCGGAAGACCGACATGACTGGTGAGAGATAAGGTGCACGACCGACTTTTTACACGGACACACACTTCGGCACCATAAAACTTTTTACTACTTATTAATTTTGCTCTATAATGGTACGGAACCCTTCGTGCGTGAGTTCAACTCACACTTGACCGATTTCTTTTTAAATGTACCTAAGTAAACAAAATTTTTTTTTTTTGTTTTATGTTTTTCTTTAGGCACGGTATGAAAATAATAATTTCTAAGTGTTAGCCACTGATATTGAATATAATTGCAAAAAACATGCAAATAACGATTTTTATTCTTCGTATTAGCACTTTTCTTACTGGGCCTAAAGAGAAAAAAAGAAAGCAATAAAATAATGTCTTAGCCACTGATTTTGAATATAAATATTACATAGGGTGAACATGACTAGTGATTGGACAGTAGTCAGTACTAGTCATTGGACACAGCACAAAAACACTATAATATTTATTAAGGTTGCTTTAATAGCTACCTGTTTATCTTTAAAATTTCGTTTTATTACTTTAAAAATGCAGTTTTTAAAGCAAACTTTATAAATAATATTGCGTTTTTGTGTTTTGTCCAATAACTGGTACTATCTAATCACTAGTCGTTTTACCCTATCAAAAAATGGGATATGTCTATTTTGTGTCGGGCCCGTGTCACAATGACCCGTGAGTCTTTGTAAAATATTAAGAACTAAGCCTTTTTTAATATGCAAACGAGTCGCATGATTCTACTTGCCTAATTTAAAAAAAATCGAGAGACCAATATGTAGTTTGGATCTATATAAAAAAAACAATACTCATTAATTTGTTAGTTGATAACTTTGTTGTAAAAATGTTTTGTTCTGAAAAAATTGTTAGATTACTACGATCTTCATAGGGTCGATAAAAGGGCCATTTTGGAATACTTCTGCATTATTAACTCAATTTTGGCAATGGTGTGGATTGGACTCATTTTGCATAAATAGGGTCAATTATTGTTGATGCTGTTTTTGTAAATATTATGTAGTTACTTGCACAGTGCACTAGTTTGATTACACAATAAAATATTACATAGGTTGTATTAACATTATGATTATAAAACTTCATGTTTCAAAAACTTGTGAATATAATAAGAAGTTAGTATCAAATTATCCAATGAAGTATGATGTACCTTATTATGTAATAGCACCACCTTATGAAGGTCTGTAAAGTTAAATACACAAAATACTGTACAGTTAAACCATCAAGAAGAGAGCATAATATTACCTCTCAAAAGACAAACAACACACCTGCACCTCTTCTGACGGTAGTTCCATCAGGTGACCCGTTTGCTCGTTTGCCCCCTTATTTTATATTTAAAAAAAACGATTTGGCTGATTTTAGTTTTGAAATATTCGTGCAAGTCCCTGGAAGGTTTATACGGTAAGAAAAATTAAGGATTAAGTGATACGAAGTTCACCGAGTCAGCTATAGTAATTTATACATGCTATAGAGTAGATGTCAATTATATTATACAGGTCAGTTAACAAGAGCTGGCACGATCAACACATTTAAACATTGCGCTTGTATAGTGTCTGTGAATAAGCGCGTGGCGTGACGTCGTACCGCATACGCATCATAAAAAGTTTGCCCGTCTCTCTCGCGCGCGGTCTATCTTATGAGCGTGAAGGAGACAGTCATTGTTTTTCTTATGCTACTGTTTATAAATACATTATACAGCGTGATGTTATAAGTCGGTAACGTGTTATCGGCGAGCAGCCAGCGTTCGGAACCGTGCGATAATTGTCGTGCACATACGATAATTTTGTGCGTACGTACGATGTACGATAGCATATTATTATCGTACGCAGATTATACGATAATTTTTATCATGATGCAAACATATTATATTTTTAAACATACTGTATAGTGAAATTGCATAAGTGACAGCACTGTGAACGCGCCAGCTTTAGTTAACTGATATATAACCATGATTGACACCATGGCCCAATGTTAAGACGGATCTTTAGACGAAAACTAGATCATAATGTAAAAAAAAAAAAACAAAAGTTACTTACCTAATTGATGAAGGTTTTTTTCGAAAATGGAAAGGCCACATACCCACACTCGATATCCAAGGTTTTTGTAACTTATAAACCTTATAGTTTCTGTCTTATACACTTAGCAACAGGATTTTTTAGTTAACAAAGTTACCAAATAACTTTATTGTCATTTCATTATTAAATTGTAATTTTCTGTATTTATTTCAAAAACATAAAACCTGCGTCTTTTTTTTTTGGTTTTTCCTCTCCTATTTGCGAAACAAATAATCTAGTGCTAGTTTTTAAGGGCGTTCCCTCCAGAGATTCCGTAATTTACCCTATTTAAAACCTTATAAACTCATAATCTGAAAGCTACAAAGTTATAATAAAAATACAGCAATAATCTTCAGTATATCAACATTTCTTTCCACGTCTTAAATTTTCTATTTTTGTTTATTATACTCATGATATCCGCTTCCAAAGTAATAGGACTTTATTAAAATTCAAGCATACATTCAGCATCTCCTTAGCATTCACAAATTACTTTTATTTGAAACTCACGCCAATAGGTCGACAATATCATAAGCTACATATTCCCAGTTTTAATTTTTTTAGGACAATTTTGAACTAAGATAAGTAAAAATAGTAGGGTTTTGGCGCGATCTCGGCAACGCGGCAAATGTATGGCCAAGGTCGTTTGCTCGGGGGACGGCCTTAATAAGAAAATAATTCAGTAGTTTTAAGTTAAATACTTTTCAACGCAGTTGGTTAAAAAATATGCAAGTCTGTCATTCGCGAAATAATTCAAAGTATGATTACACTTCACAACTGGAAAAGTTGCAGAAAATCAGTCATTGTTAAATTTTAACATAACGCTCTCACCGATAATGTTAATCCAAATAATTATAATTTTCGTTCTTGGCCGACCAGGTTTGGGATTTCCTAAAAGCCTGGTTTGGAATGGGGGACCCTTGCATTCTGAGTGTGAACATAGTCCAGATCTGTGGACGTCTAGAGGACAGTACGTGAAAGAGAATATCATTGCTACTAAGGCTCTAACGCACAATGATAAGATATTCGTTATAACTCCCAGGTATGTTTTAACTTTTTGTCTGACTGCGACAGATTACAGAAGTATTATAATTTGTGTATGTATGTATTTTGGAGTGTATGGAGGTTTATATTTGTTTAGCACGCTCTAGAGTCTAGACTTTAACCTAACAACTTTTTTTGCGTTTTATCTTTTAAATCTGCTGTTACGATAAAGTTTTGGGAACATTACATTTCAAGGAAGCATTAAGAGTAGTTAAGTCTTAATGGCTTTAAAACATGTCTAATGACCACATAAAACATATTTTTAAGCAATTCCGAATTAGCGTAATCTTTTTATCTGCAATTTCTAGCACCAGTTAATATCCTGCACGTTACTAAAAATTATCACACATCATAGGTTCTTATTAAAAAGTGGTATTGCTATTAGATCTAGCTGGATTTATGTATCACATTCAATGTCACATATAATTACAAAGTAATGAATTGTGGTTATCACAAAAATCTGGCTGGGCTTGTTTCCTACGTGCCTCAAACTGACGGCCTTACGGAGCAAAATATTTCGCAACCCACAGTTTCAAACCAAATTGCGATTTCTTCACAACCTGCTTGCGCCTGTTTTTGCAAAACGCACAAAAATGTGGTTTAAAGTAGCTTTTTGTTAATTGGTTTACAATACTCAGTTTAATTATTTGGATTTAAATCATTCTCATTACGTTTTAAAACTCTACATGTTACCTGTAGGCAGTACTCAGTAGGCCAAAGGAGCGAAGATTAAAATATTATTTATGACCAAGTTTTTTTTTTTTTATAATTCTAATCCCACCACAAGAGTTATCAACCCACAGAGCCTAATAATAAAGCGTTTGATACCAGATAGTTAAGTCTTGTGTTAGGTTAGTTAACAAAGTGACTAATTGACCCACGATAGACAATTGGGATTCATACACAATTTCTGAACTTTGAAAATATTATGAGTTTTTGTTATATCCCCTCGTTTATCAAGAAGAGAATAAAATTCAGACCCGGTAACTACTTGACAAACATAAACCCAGAGGCGGCGGCTTGGCCTCGCGGGCCAAGGGGCCTCGCGCCTCTTGGACCCCGAGGATTGTTTTTTTGGGAATTGACGCACTCAAATTTTATTCATAAAAAATGATTGTCTAAAACTAATCAATTTGGGCCTAGGAGGCCTCGCAAAATGTATCTCGCCCACGTAAAATTTTGGTCTTGCCCCGCCACTGCATAAACCCAATAGGAGCTTAGCTGGCCCACGGGAAAGGCGACGTGGACACGAAGGTTCTTCGACAATAATAATTGTGTTTATGTAGTTCGACAACTTTTGCTTGACCTAGCTTAAATCACACAACGGCAAAACGCCAGATTATATCTACACCGTATAATTTCTCACTAGATTATGTTATTATGTTAAAGGTCAGAAAGTTATGCCATTTTATTTGTAGTTTGATTCGACCAAAACAGCACTGATAACCATGGGCGTAACTCCCACCCAAAGCTGAAATCCTAGGTACGCCCATGTTGATACCTAAAGAATATACATGATAAATTAATAAAGTACAATAATAATGTCCGTATACTCAAATATATTGGGAGTATTTTGTACATTATGCACGTAGGTAAAATTATGCATTTATAGGTAAAGTTTTTCGGCAATTTCAACCATTTTTAATGCAAAGCCACCACCGCTACTGTAGAATGTAGATTGTAGAGCAATATGATGTCTGATTTGTTGCCACCTCTCCAAATCTCCACGTTTATCCATAATGGACCAAGAGCAACTATTACAAACGTATAGAGAAGCCTATACGTCAATGACGGTGGACGTCGATTGTGCTTGTTATAAACATTATGGCCCAACGTTGAGAGGAGCCTAAAGCCCGGTACACAATGGCCCACTGCAGGCCATCGTGAACTGTAGACCACGATCACTTGGTGTTGAACACAATGGCGCATGGCTCATTACTCCTGGCAATCCACCAATCCACTGGCCATCGTCCGCGCCATCATACACCATTACCCTTCCACACAATGGCGACGGCTTGTAGTGGACCAACATGGACCATTGTGAAGATGCACCTTTACATATTTTTTTTATGAAATAAGGAAGCAAACGAGCAAACGGGTCACCTGATTGAAAGCAACTTCCGTCGCCCATGGACACTCGCAGCATCAGAAGAGCTGCAGGTGCGTTGCTGGCCTTTTAAGAGGGAATAGGGTAATAGGGGAGGGTAAGGATGGGAAGGGAAGGGAATAGGGGAGGGTAGGGAAGGGAATAGGGTAGGGGATTGGGCCTCCGGTAAACTCACTCACTCGGCGAAACACAGCGCAAGCGCTGTTTCACGCCTGTTTTCTGTGAGAACGTGGTATTTCTCCGGTCGAGCCGGCCCATTCGTGCCGAAGCATGGCTCTCCCACGTATATTATACTTACCATAATGCAACGTTAGTAGAGTTACGAGTGGTAAAACTCAAAAAACTTACCTAATTTTGCATGTTTTGATGTTTCAGGATGAAACACGGAGTCCTGGCAACGGTTTGGCAGATATTACAGGTAGACGGGGTCGTTGAACTCGAGCCCTTCCCGAATGTAAGGGCGCACTCGATAGCAGACTGCAGTGCCGTACAAAACGCCGTTGACTTTCACATCGACCATCTGGTAAAAGAAAAAGTCGTGTTAGTTACACTATTTACCTACAACTTAAGAGCGGCTTACCTGATTTAGCTAAAATTTTAGAGGTAGCTTCTACGAATAATAAAACCTAAGGAAACTAACTGCCATACTAATACAGTTTTAAATTTTGTTCCATTCGAACTGTCATGTAACATCAACGTCAGCCCTTATACCGCTCAAGGTCACCTAAATATTGCAAATGTATGAAAAATGAACCTAAGGTACACTTTTTTGACAAGTATTTTGGAGCATGTTTTTTGACGGAGTTAGTTTTTATTATTCGTAGGGTAGCTTAGAACTAATAGACGGCTAGAAGATTTTGTGTAGCGTAAATTTGTGCAGGGTAAAGTAGCTTTTTTGCTCTAGACTAGAGCAGAAAAGCTACTCTACCCTGCTTCAACCTGTTCTACCCCACCCTCGCTTACCCTTTAAGCCATTAAAACCTTATAGAGCAGGCTAGAGCTAGGTAGAGTGGTTAAGCGTCTAGTCCCTGCATTAGCCCACTCTATCATATTCTAATTTACTCTGTACAACTCTGCTCTCCTGTATAAGTAGGTACATAATATAATCCCGCCTAAAGAGGCCGGGTGCCATCGAAATTCTCATACATACGTAATGCCAAAATCATTTTCTCATACGAAAATATTTAACATGTTTGAGTTATTTTTCAGCTTAAAATAGTAATTACCTAGGTTCCTGTAGGTTCCTGCACAAAAATTTACTACAAAATATTTAAACTCTAGAAAATATTTTTTAGTACTTATTTAAATATTTTGTAGTAAATTTACTACTTATTTATTTATATATTTTGTTTTAAGTACTATATTTTTTAGTGTTTGAAATGTGTATAAAAATTTTTGTGCAGGAACCTAGGTAATTACTATTTTAAGTTAAAAAAATAACTCAAACATGTTAAATATTTTCATATGAGAAAATAATTTTGGTATTACGTATGTATGAGAATTTCGATGGCACCCGGCCTCTTAATGTCAAAAAATACTGCGCTAAAAGTACTCCCCTTCTTTATCGAAGCTTTTCCATTTATTCCAGGGTCAACTATGGATTCTTGACAGTGGAATCGTTGACACAAACGACGAGCCGCAGTGCACGTGCCCTCCGAAGGTTGTGGTCATCAGCATCTTCATGAGGAAAGTGATAAACCGCATGGATTTGAGCTCTCTGACCAAACCCTCGACTCAGCTGCAAAGCATAACAGTAGAGTATGGCATAGGAGGAAAACCATTTGTGTAAGATTAAAGTTTGTATGGTACAGATACCGAACCTGCCCCTGGAGGCCCACTACGAAACCGTTTTGAGTCTCAAACAATCGAACGAGAATGCCGCGTCCTACTATAACGAACGTGAGAAACCGTTTTGAGACTTAAACAATTGAACGAGAATGCCGCGTCCTGCTCCAACAACATCGTTTCACGTTTGTTAGAGTAGGACGCGGCATTCTCGTTCGATTGTTTGCGTCACAAAACGGTTTCGTGGTACAGGGCCTGGCTTAAAGACCAAACAACGAAATTTTCTGCCAACCTTTACCTTAAATTATTATATGGAACGTATGACTCGCCAACTGGTTTCGACCATAGCGCTCAGTTTGTCATCTGTAAAAGATTAGGTAAAGATCGGTCAGAGAGCAAGATAAAAATCGTAAATTAACCCAACATAACACGTCTGTTTTAATCACAATCGCTATCGCATTTTCAAGGAAAATAGTAGCGATGTCAATATATTATTATGCATTCTTATGAGCTCCGCGGTCGGACTTTATAAAACTTATTGCACTCATTTTCCAGTTACGTATCGGATGCATCTCGTGGAGCCATTCTAGTGTACGATCCGATAGAGGACTTCGGTTGGATAGTCCTTGCTTGTTCCCCCTCCGCGGGCCTCCAGCTTGCACTGGTTAAGCGAACACTAAGACATTCCGTGCTAATCCTAGTGAGGCTGGAGTTTGAGGGTATCATTGAGCTTGACACCACAGTGTTGAGGAGAAAAATGTCGCCGTCCACAGTTACTGGTAACTTTTGTGATATATATTTTGCACAGATGAAATTCTTCGATATTTCCTTCTAAAACTTGCCATAGGCTTGCCTACACACTAAGACCTAGTATATCTAGTGACTAGGTACATATTCTATCAGTTTGACTTAAATCATAATAATTATTATGGACTCTTCGGATATTTACACTTACATCTTACAGTAAAACTTTTATTTAATTTATTTTTAAAATCTGGCAGTTACGTATACAGTTACGTTTTTAGCTAGTTTAGCTTGCTATCCTGTTCTATCACTCTACATTGGCTTGAGCATTAAAAAAATTCTAAGCATTTTGGAGCTAACAACCTTTCTTCACATATTTTCAGTGCTCGGCGCCGACACGAAGGCGGTAACCCTTCTCGGTTCGGACGCGCATCACATTTACTTCCGGCATCTAGAATGTTCCGACGTCCTACAATGGGACACTAGGGAGCCCTACGAGGCGTCCCACCACAAGGGCATCCATTCCCCTGGCCCTCATCTTGTACCCACGTCGGTCGCTTCCGACCCCCTGAAGCCCCACTTGCTAATACTAGAGTCGGATTATGGAGACACGATTCTTGGTAACTGTCCTACGCATCATAGAATTAATTTCATCAGTGTTTAAAGGAAATAAATATTTTGAGGTTGTTTTAATTTTCTTTGCCTTCACGGTTCGTTTATTAGCCTTTGTTGGGTGCGTATTAATCATATAGCGCCGAAAACTGATATTCTAATTATTATAATTTATAAGTAATCATTTATTTGGCCTTAAAGTTTAAACTGTATTAGATGCTGGACTAATTTAGTAATATATTTTAGACTTATACGGAAGTTTTGCATACTTTACACTTTTTGCAGTTGAGTTTTCGAAATAAAAAACATTATTGGTGCACATAACACTTATATTTTAACATAACGTGATTTATCTGAAATAAACATTTTAAATTAAAACAACGAACTTAATACAAGGTTTGGAGAAAAAACGAACAGTACATTTAGCGAGAATTCGAAAATATTCTGTAAAGATGGTTGATAGTAAGGATTTGCATGTTTTATAATTATATAAATACGAATTTAGTATCCTCTTTACATGATTATAAAACTACCAGGGCATTATGTAAAGGCAAAAATTTTAAAAAAATATACTTACAGAAAATTATACACCGAAAACTAGAACTAAGGTAATAAATAAATTAAAAAAAAAAACAAAAATAAAGAGTTTGAAACCCCATTCATACAATCGTACGATAACAAAATGAGTTTAGGGTTAACCAACATGTTTGAACGGATTTTACTGAACATCGGACAATCAGCTATGAAGAACCAATACCATCAAAGAAATTTATTTATTGGCACTTGACGGACCCACGTCATTTGGTCGGGTTATGTCAATTCAATAAAGCTGGGAACAAATTATCGGACGAACGTCCGCGGACGTTTTCATCGGATGCGGCTTGTTTCTATTTGATCAATACACTAAACTGTGCACATTGTCTGACATAAGTCGCGGACGCGACCTTGAGCGTTCGGACGTCCGAACAGAATCTGGCTGGCCAGATGTTTTGCATCCGCGGACGTCTGCCATGTCTATATGTCAATAGGTAATAGGTCTTTGACGTCCGCGGATGAACCGTGCACATTGTCCGCATCCGTCAGCCGATGCATCCGATAGTTTGTTTCTAGCTTTATAGTCGCGATCTGACGGCAGAGTTATAAAATAACGCGAAAAAATTACGCGGGTCCGCCATGTGCCTACTGCCTATGAATCAACTTCCTTGATAGTACATTTATTTAATCTACATCGATAGGTACGCGGTACGCCTTGTATCAATGGGATGTCGAAGTCTGATCGTTATTTCTAAACACATTCAGTCGAAAGAAGTTTTTCAAACACCTCAAATAATGTAATAAACCAATTCGCACGGATGTAAAAAAAAATTCGGATAGAGCATTACACTATAAAGAGGTGAAGCATGCAAGGTACGACAATTTCGTTTATTGTACACGTGACCGACACTCACACACGCAACTAGGTACTACAACCCGCTGTCATTGTACATAGAGCGACGGCGCCAATGACACGCACACATCCTACTCGGGCGGCCGTAACTATGCTTCACTCGGGATTAGACAAGGTTACGTCTGTATTTTTTTTAATGTCCGTGCCCATTCGTTTAGATTTTTAAACTATTTCCTGTGAAGTATGTTAACATTCCTGTGTAGTATTGTTATTGTTGTTAATAATGTTTCAAGTCGAACAATTTCTGTCACTCTTTCATACGGGATATGACGCGTGTGTGAAAGCGACACCACGACTCGACATTAAAAAAGGAGTTTGCTTTTGCGAATTATTTACAAGATCGTTAACATCTGATGGATTTCTTCATATTTCACTCGAAGTGATGCATCTGAACACAAATAAAACATTGGTGCCAAATATTAAAAAAAAATATTAAAAATTCATCCGAGCGAATCGTCACAGTAAATAGCTAAATATTGCCATAATATTTTATATGAAATATTGTAAGAAAAACTTCTCCCGATCGTACAAGATTAAATAAAGCCTCAAAATAATGACCGTTTTCTCCAATAACATAAACAACGTGAGCCAGCCATTTCCACTTAACATTGTAATATTGAGTACAAAAGTTCATCACAAAAACATCACCACCAATGTTTGTAGATTACACGGCTTTCTGTTTGTATTTTAACAGGATTAGGATTTATTGCCCAGTTTCAGACACTTTTTGACTGTAGCTTATCTACACATCGTACGTTTTGACGATAACCAATCAGAATCGCCAGTGAATAGATAAACTCCTGCCAAAAACTCTTAGCAACCAGGGGCCGTACCATGAAATCGTTTTGAGAATCAAACAATCGTACGAAAATGCCGAGTGCTACTCTAACAAACGTGAAATGATGTTGTTAGAGTAGGACGTGGCATTCTCATTCGATTGTTTGAATCTCAAAACGGTTTCGTAGTAGGCCTACAGGCCTATATTGTATAGGAAAATCAAAGAGTACAGAAGAAATCATTCGAATAAAACTTAATTTTTCATGATAACTATATCGTATCTCTTTATTATGCACGGGTTTAAATATTGTGTTACAACTTACAAGCCAGAAAGCCATCCTTTTAAATAATTTACAAATACGTTTTTTAAATAAAATTAAATCTTAATATATTGTCTTTCGTAATGGTAAAATCATATGATACTATAACACGCAAGTTTTCGTATTTACAAAACTTTTCAATATCGTTTGGTAAAAAATCATATCTACAATACCGAAGTACTTTTTACAACGTCATTAAGTTTATTAATCGATATCAATTTACCTGCCATTCTCAGATAGATTTAATGATTATATATAACATTATTGAAGATTTTGTCAAACACTTCATTAAATTTAAGTTAATAATCACTAAATGTCTCAGAGTGAGGATATAAGGCTTTTACAGGTAGGTTAACTGCTTACGTGGCAGTTACACAGATCATTGAAAATATACAAATTAGCTGCAACTTTTTTTTAAATACGTATATTGCCTTAGAATAATAATCAAAAAGACGTCGTGTGATATTAAAAAAATACAAAGCCAACTTATATTTATATAGACATAGGTCTTATGTACTCTCTCATTATATGCGGCTATCGTAGCGATATCCATCAAGGCTAGACATAGGCCTAATACAAATTCGAGTTCATTCTTTCCCCTTTTATATTAAAAATATTTACTTTACGCTACGCTAATTATATTGCTGTCTTTTTCTAACACACAGAAAAGCCGCTTGTTGGACAGTGACAGCAATATGTACTACCGTAAGCGTAAAGGTGCTCCCTCACCGGGAGCATTCACTTGTAACGTTACACAGTCGAGCATTACATCAGTGAGGGAGGAGAACCGAGCATTACAATGCGCACCTTGTAATGATACAATGTGTAATATGTATATTGATACAACTTGTAACATCAATGCTGCGTGACAACTGACACTTGACAGTGAAGTCAACTATAATTGCTATGCAATGCTCAAATTCGAATCAATGTTACATTACATGCTTACACGCGAATGCTCCCGGTGAGGGAGCACCACAAAGTAAATGTTATTAATAAAGGGGGTATAAGTCAATGGTAAATTATAAAATTTATGTTGTATTATTTAACTGTTTTAGCAGTTCTTGGTTGGCAGTAATACATGATTATTGAATTAAATGTATTGAGATATAATATTGAACCTTTGATTACACTTGGCAGTCTTCTTTCTTTTCATTTCCTTTTATGCAATGGCATTAGCACAATAATATACTTTGAGTTAAATAATACAACGTGTTTGTATTAATCTGCAAATGAAGTTCATTAAATTCTCTATTAATTCTTCAAAGGCCATTGTCACATTTTTGCATCAATTATATTTTGATATCTGCTGCTCATGATGGACAGTTGATTGAGAACCTCTGAGGCTCTCTTGTAGGGAGTCCCACATACCCCCGCCCCTTCCCCCGAGGGGTTACGCAAAGTATTTCCGCTCCTCAAAAAAAAGGGTTGCCAGGCGTCCGGATAACGCCGGACACAGTCAGGATTTTTGATTGCGTGTCCGGCCAATATTAAGAGGAGTCGGCTTTTTTAGAGCTTTGAATCAATAATTTTATACGAAAATCTACTAATCTTAGAAGGTTTAACACCTAATAAAATGTAAA